>OZ014521.1:110436306-111636306 GCA_963966055.1 Lathyrus aphaca | reverse complement strand
TTTTGTTTTGTTGTTGTTTCTCACTTTGTTGTGGTTTCTGGAAACATTGCTCGCAGAAGAGTGTTCCCTGTCAACAGAATACACCGGTACCCGACAAGAAACAACCTTCTGGGATTACAAATGGATCAGGTTCAACAAGACTTGACTGAAGTGAGGGCCCAGATGGCCAATGAAAGGACAGAGATGAGGGCCCAAATGAATCAATTTATGACAGTGATGACTGGTTTGGCTCAGAGCCAGGAAAGACTAAGGGAGTTGGTTGAGCGACAAACTCCTGAGGAACACCATCCAGGTACAGGGGGTACCAGTAACAACGATCACGTGCAGCCTCGCACTGATCCACCAGAGTTTGGACCTCACTTGAACCCAGACATCAATGCCATAAGAAACACCCAAGGTAACACTACTGGAGGAAGGGCCTTGCAGGAGGACCCTCAAGAAGAACAGTTTACTGTGGTAGGGGCTGGAGACGAAGTTTACGACCGTCGGTTGGATGAAATTGCAGAGAAGCTAAGATCTCTTGAATCCCAAAACTCTCTAGGTTTTGATGTCATAGACATGGGATTGGTGGAAGGGGTGAGAACTCCTCACAAGTTCAAACCCCCTTGTTTTGAAAGATATAATGGCACATCCTGCTCACACACTCACCTTCAGTCTATCCTGGGGAGATTGAAAGCCTACACCATGGACGAGAAGTTATGGATGTTTTACTTCGAGGATAGCTTGACAGGGGCATCTCGAGAATGGTACTCCCACTTAACCAGAGCCACAGTGAGAAATTGGAAAGACTTGGCTGAAGCTTTCATCCATCAATATCAGTATAATCTTGACATGGCTCCAAACAGAACCCTTTTGATGGGAATGTCACAATCTTCCCGTGAAAGCTTTAGAGAGTATGCCCAAAGATGGAGGAAACTAGCTGCTGCCGTTCAACCCCCTATGTCAGAACGAGAGATGGCAGACATGTTCATGAATACTCTCCAGGGTACTTATATTGACAGATTGACTGCATTTTCTTCCACCAGCTTTGCAGACGTGGTGATAGCTGGAGAAAGAATTGAGAGCCTGCTTAAGATGGGAAAGATCTCCGACAACGGTGCCAGTTCAAGCAGTACAAGGAAGCCATTTGCTGGGCCCCGTAGATCTGGTGAAACAAACTCTGTGCACATGGGAAGAGGGAGACCCCAATATCTGCCCAGATCAGTTGCTGCCGTCACTATTCCCACTTCACCTCCTCGGTATGCTCAACAACCACATCACTTTCCTCAACAACCACAGTTTCCTCAACAGAGATCTTACAACAACAATAACAACAATCAACAACAACGCCCTTTTCAACAGCGGCCATCTCAAATCAATAGGGTGATTGACCCCATTCCAATGCCATATGCTACATTGCTGCCACAACTCCTAAAGCTCAATCTTGTTGAGTTGAGGACATTGGCTCCACCTGATCCTCAGAACCTTCCGAGAAATTACGATGTCAACGCTAGGTGTGCTCTTCATTCTAACGCACCTGGTCACTCCACGGAAAAATGCAGGGCTCTGCATATGAAGGTCCAGGATCTGGTAGATTCAAAGGCCCTGTACTTTGCACCACCTCCCAATGTCATGAAAAATCCTATGCCAAGCCACAATGGGCCTATGATTAATGCCATAGAGGAAGGCTCACCCATGAGTTTAATAGAAGATATTGCAAGTATTCAGACACCTCTGACAAAGGTTAAAGCCCAGCTTTTGAAATGCCAAGTGTTTCCAGGTTGTGAGGCCTGTTGTGAATCTTGCAAAATTTCCGAGAACGGGTGTGCAAGCTTGAGGAATGGTATCAATAGCTTGATCAGAGAAGGCATTCTGCAAATAACTACAATTTCTACAACACCAGTAACTCCTTGTACAAATGACTCTTCTACAACTGCAACAACAATTGTTCCTACCGATTCATCTACAACTTCAGCAACCATTTCTTCCTTCACTTCAACAAACAACAGTTCCATTTCTTCTCCTTCTACAACTCCAACAACCACCAACAATGACGTCTCCACAGTTACTATTTATTATGACCCGACAACGGTCCCAGACTCCAACAACTTTCAACAACAATCTCAGCAACAGTTTCAATCAAGCTTCAATTCACCACCTCCAACATTCACCAGAAGTCCTGTAACTATCTTCTATGATCCACAGACAATAACGGTTCCAACTTCTGCTGCAGTAAGCCCAGTCACCATCATGGTGCCAGGGCCAATTCCATATGATAAATACAGTGTTGTACCATGGCATTATGGTGCTGACCTTTACTGCAACGGAGAAAAAGTCCTTCTTAATTCTTCAGTTCCTACTCCCCAAGTAGATAATGTCGGGGGAGGCAGAGGCTTCACCCGAAGCGGGCGCCTCTTTGCGCCACAAGTTCCAAGAACTAACACTGAGGCAGAGGCTGCTGCCAAAGCCAAAGGGAAGAATGTGATACCTGAAGAATCTGCATCAAAAGAAACTCATAAATCATCCTTTGATCAAGATGTGGATGAATTTATGAGGATAATTAAGATAAGTGACTACAAAGTTGTGGACCAGCTCCACCAGACTCCTTCTAAGATCTCTATACTATCCCTGCTGTTGTGTTCCAAAGCCCATCGGGATGCACTACTCAAAGTTCTGCACGCTGCCTACGTTCCAGAAGAGATCACATTGAATCAACTTGAGACAGTGGTGTCTAATGTCAATACTAGCCATGGGCTAGGTTTCACTGATGCTGATTTGACAACAGAAGGACGTCACCACAACAAAGCTTTGCACATAACCCTGGAGTGAAAAGGAGCTATACTATCTCATTTTCTTGTGGACACTGGGTCCTCGCTCAATGTCTTACCGAAGAAAGCTCTTGTCAAGCTCGAATATGATGGAATAGCTCTCCGGCCAAGTAATCTTGTGGCCAGGGCTTTTGATGGCTCCAAGAGGTCTGTTCTTGGAGAGGTGGAGCTGCCAGTGATAATCGGTCTGTAGGTCTTTCAGACTACTTTCTATGTGATAGACATTCAGCCAACCTACATCTGTTTGTTGGGTCGACCATGGATTCATGCCGCAGGCGCAGTAACGTCGACCCTTCACCAGAAATTGAAATATGAGTGGGAAGGACAAATTATCACCATTTGTGGTGAGGAGGACATCTTTGTTAGCCATTTGGCTACATACAAGTATATTGAGATGGATGGTGAAATCCATGAAACTATGAGCCAAGGGTTCGAGGCCCTGAATGTCAATGAGGCGACGACTGAAGTATTTGCTGCATCCCAGGAGGATATGATGGGTACTTCAATGGTCTCCTATCAGCAAGCCCGAAAGGTTGTTGAAGATAGCAATGCCCAAGAATGGGGCAAACTGCTGCCGGTGGAGAAGAAGGAGGACAAATTCAGTTTGGGTTACAAATCATTCCGACAAGATCAATCAGAGGCTGCAAAGGAGCCCAAGTTCATCAGTAGGGGGATGCTCACTCCAGATGTTGTTAACAACCTGGAAGACGAGGCGGAAAGCGACCACAACCTGGAGAGCTGGATACGTCCAAGGATCCCAGGGCACCAAGTCCTTAACTGGTCTTCCCAGGAAATTATAAGGGTTACTCCTGCAGAGTAATTATTATTTCCTATCTTTCTAGCATGCATCAAGTCCTGCATCTTGCCCAAGGTGTCAGGACTCATTTTGTAATAGGGCCATATTGTAATTTTGTGCAAACGAATTATCAATGGATATCAGACATCTTATGCAAACAAGTCTCTTTTTCGCTCACTGTCTTTTCATTTTTTACTTTTGTACAAAACAATAAAATGGCAATGTTTTAAAAATACTAACTTCATTTTCACTTTTTCTAAACAAGATTAAAATTGATCACTAAAACAAACAAATCTCAACCCTTGCAGAGATTATCCTCCAGATTGCACCGACAACAACACTGCTATGACCTTGTATGACTTCGACAATCCAATTAATCAAGCTGATGAAGGGGTTGAAGAAGACTATGAGTTACCTGAAGAGTTAGCCAGGTTGTTGAGGCAAGAAGAGAAAGTGATTACTCCTCATCAGGAGGAAGTTGAGATAGTTAATCTTGGTACCGAAGAAGATCTGAAAGAAGTGAAAATTGGGGCCGGTCTGCAGGCTTCAGTAAAAGAACAGCTCATTGACATGCTTCGAGAATACGTCGACGTCTTTGCTTGGTCCTATCAAGACATGCCAGGTCAGGATACGAATATTGTTCTGCACAAGCTGCCTTTGAAAGAAGATTGCCCTCCAGTGAAGCAAAAGCTACGAATATATGGCCATGAAGATAAAGGAAGAAGTACAAAAACAGTGGGACGCCAGTTTCCTTGCTGTAACTAGTTACCCGCCGTGGGTTGCTAAAATTGTACCAGTGCCTAAGAAGGATGGCAAAGTACAGATGTGTGTGGATTACCGGGATCTGAATAGAGCTAGCCCGAAGGATGATTTCCCATTACCTCTCATTGATGTATTGGTCGACAACACGACTCAGTTCTCGGTGTTTTCCTTCATGGATGGATTTTCCGTGTATAATCAGATCAGGATGTCACCCGAAGACATGGAGAAAACTACCTTCATCACACCTTGGGGCACATTTTGTTACAAGGTAATGCCGTTTGGACTAAAGAATGATGGTGCTACTTATCAACGGGCTATGGTAACATTATTCCATGATTTGATCCACAAAGAAATTGAATGCTACGTGAATGACATGATTGCCAAGTCCCTCACTGAAGAATATCATCTGGTAAATCTGCTGAAGTTGTTCAAACGTCTGAGAAAATATCAGCTGAAGTTAAACCCCAACAAATGCATATTCGGGGTACGTTCTGGTAAGTTGTTGGGATTCATCGTAAGTGAAAAAGGAATTGAGGTTGATCCCGACAAAGTCAAAGCCATTCAGGAGATGCCTACACCTAGGACTGAAAAAGAAGTTCGGGGGTTCTTAGGTAGATTGAACTACATATCAAGGTTCATATCTCATCTCACTACAACCTGTGAGCCCTTGTTCAAATTGTTAAGAAAGGAACAAACGGTCAGGTGGAACGAAGATTGTCAGAAGGCTTTTGACAAGATCAAGGAGTACCTACAAGAACCTCCAATTTGCATGCCCCCGATTGAAGGAAGACCTCTAATAATGTACCTGACAGTATTAGAAGGATCAATGGGGTGTGTGTTGGGCCAAAATGAAGAGTCTAGTCGAAAAGAGTATGCAATATACTACCTAAGCAAAAAGTTTACCGACTGTGAACAACGTTATTCACTGCTCGAGAAAATTGTCTGTGCTTTAGCGTAGGCTGCTCGCCGACTAAGACAGTATATGTTGACCCACACTACTTTATTGATCTCAAAAATGGACCCCGTCAAGTACATATTTGAGAAGCCAGTACTTACCGGAAGGGTTGCGAGATGGAAAATGATTCTGACAGAGTATGGCATTCAGTACACATCTCAAAAGGCCATCAAGGGCAGTGTACTGTCTGATTATCTGGCTGAGCAACCCATTGATGATGACCAGCCCATGAGATTTGATTTCCCTGATGAAGATATCATGTTCCTAAAAGCAAAAGATTATGAAGAGCCTGTTCACACTGAAGGGCCTGACCCAGAAGAAGAGTGGGCAATGATGTTTGATGGGGCTATCAATATGAATGGTCGTGGAGTTGGTGCAGTGCTCATTACACCTAAAGGAGTTCATATGCCTTTCTCGGTAAAACTCACCTTTGCATGCACTAACAATGAAGTTGAATACGAAGCGTGTATCATGGGTCTTGAGGAAGCTATTGACCCCAGGATCAAGACCTTGAATGTATTCGGAGATTCAACTTTGGTAATCAATCAGACCAACGACAAATGGTACACTCACCAAGAGCATCTGATTCCATACCGTGACTATACGAGGAGATTATTGACTTTCTTCACAACAGTCAAACTTGAGTACATCCCTCGAGACGAAAATCAGTTCGCAGATGCTTTAGCTACCATTTCTTCCATGATCAAGGTTCAAACTGCAAATTATGTGCCTTGGATTTTTGTATCCAGACTGGACCGACCAGCATACGTATTCACTGTGGACATTGCTAAAGATGACAAGCCTTGGTTCCACGATATCAAATGCTTCTTAGACGATCAGACATACCCACCTAGGGCATCATCCAATAATAAGAAGACACTAAGAAGGTTGGCCGGTAGTTTCTTCCTTAATGATGATGGTTCATTATACAAGCGAAACTTTGATATGGTTCTGCTCAGATGTGTTGATAAGAAAGAAGCAGACTTGCTGATGCACGAGGTGCATGGAGGATCTTTCGGTACCCATGCTGGAGGACATGCAATGGTTAAGAAATTATTAAGATCAGGTTACTACTGGATCACAATGGATGTAAATTGTTGTTCCTTTGCCAGAAAATGCCACAAGTGCCAGGTCTACGCAGACAAAGTGCATGTGCCTCCGAATCCATTGAATGTGATGTCTTCACCTTGGCCCTTTGCCATGTGGGGCATTGACATGATTGGAAATATTGAACCGACTGCTTCAAATGGCCACAGATTCATCCTTGTAGCCATTGATTATTTCACCAAGTGGGTTGAAGCAGATTCGTATGCGAACGTAACTAGACAAGTGGTAGCCAGATTTCTGAAAAGAGACATCATTTGTCGATATGGAGTACCCGAACGAATCATTACTGATAATGGTTCCAATTTGAACAACAAAATGATGGCAGAGCTGTGTCGGGACTTCAAAATCCAACATCACAACTCTTTTCCTTACAGGCCAAAGATGAATGGCGCTGTTGAGGCAGCTAATAAGAACATCAAGAAGATTGTGCAGAAGATGGTGGTTACTTACAAAGACTGGCATGAAAAGCTACCATTTGCCTTGCATGGGTACCGAACCTCAATCAGAACATCCACTGGGGCAACACCTTATCAACTTGTGTATGGTATGGAGGCAATCCTACCAGTTGAAGTTGAGCTACCCTCCTTACGGGTAATGATGGATATAAAGTTGGACGAAGCAGAGTGGGTCCGATCTCGGTACAATCAACTGAATCTGATCGAAGAGAAAAGATTAGCTGCAATTTTTCATGGGCAGTTATATAAGAAAAGGATGAAGAAAGCCTTCGATCAGAAAGTCAGACTTCGGGAATACCAAGTGGGAGATCTTGTGCTGAAAAGACTTCTTCCTCCTCATACAGACCACAGAGGAAAATGGACTCCAAACTACGATGGTCCATTCATAGTAAAGAAGGTCTTCTCTGGTGGAGCACTGATGCTCACTACTATGGATGGCGAGGATTTTTTATCCCCTGTGAATTCAGATGCAGTTAAAAAATACTTCGCATAAAATGACCCACTAGACATAAAAACAGAATGTGAGTCCAGGAAAAAATAGGGCATCCCGGCAAGTCAAAAACAGAATAAAAGACTCGGGCAAAAATAAGGGAAAATTGAAAAAAAATGTGCACCCGCTGAGTTGAAAAGCCGTACTGGACAGCTCAGGCAAAAATGGGTATCCCGGTGGATTGAAAACCCGAAGGGGCGATCCACGCAAAATTAGGGAATAAGCAAACAACTTCATTCTGAATTCTTCTGTATCACTCACGACACTGCAAGCTTCGAAAGGGTAAAGCATCAATCAGAATCAACCTTCTTCAGAAAGCAAGATGAGAAGAACGTCAAGGTCATACAGGTCATAGCAAGGGAAAGTTCATCGGAGCATCGTCAACATTGCCAGCACTTTTACTTTTCTCGATTTATAGTAATCTCCTCATTTCAGGGGATTTGTTTCTTTGACTGTATTTGCCAATTCAGGGCACCCAGATTAATAAAATCAGAGTTTTCAGTCACACCTCGTTTTGTACATTTTTTTTTCGTTTGCAAAATGTCCAGTATTTATGATATAGTACTTGCACAAAATAAGTGAGCCATTTTTAATAAATACTTGCAGGAAATATATTTACTGTCAGGAATATCTAACTCATATGACGGAATCCGGTAAGGGATACCTCGGGACACTTGTGCGTTTCTTTTGTCTTAACAGGTTGCAGGTATTCAATACACGACATGGGGCTTGCCAAGCACACTTCCCCAGCATACCTCCTCCCCAAGAAATATCTGAATTACTTTTCCCCAGCAAAGTTGCCAAAGCCTCCACATCCCTGGCACATGCCTACTCAACAGGAGCATCCCCAACAAAGTTCCCCACAGAATTTCCAGCCTCTCCCCAGAAGAGCGATGCTTGAAACTCTTACACAACAAAGTGATGAAAGTCTCTTTCTACCCAGCTGAGTTCTTCTTACGGATATGTCTACCAACGATCTACTTCCCCAAGCAGAGTTATATCTCCTAACAGATCCACCAATGATCTCCCTCAGCTGGGATGTTCCTCCAAGCAGATCAGCCAGAGATTTTGTTTTCAATGGGATCTGAATCCCGGATCGATTTCTCTTTTGCATAATCATAGCATTCACATCATATTCACCATAATAAGCGTAGCATTCCGTCTAATACGGAGAATTACAGTAAAAATCAAACATTCGCATGATCACAAGCCAGGTTCGATCCAGTCACCTACAATTACCATCATCATTTCATCAGCAGAAAATATACAAAAAACTCATATCCCTTGCAGATAAAAGCTAAAGCGTCCCCTTTGTACTCTCCAACACAAATGCCTGTTTATATATACTCTTTCAACACTCGTCCGTGTCATATCATTCCCCTGCAGATATAAGCCAAAACATCATCTTTGCATTCTCAAATACAAATACCTATACATACCTTTTTGACACTCGTCCGTGTCACTTTTCCCCAGCACGGTTGCCAATCAAACACTTGTTTATAACACACTCCTTTCGACACCCGTCCGTGTCATCCCCACAGGTCGCCGAAACACCTTTTGCACTCTCACATACAAATATTTGTTCATAACTTATACATGTTTGACACTCGTCCGTGTCATACTTTCCCCGACAAGTTGAACACTCGTCCGTATCTTGCTCATACTTCATCAACAAATCTATACTCACTTATATAGAAGTCTTTGATACTCGTCCGTATCTTGTATATATATCACTCTCAACAGATTCGACACTCGTCCGTGTTCTTTGTTAACCAATTGGTACTCGTCCGTACCATCATCTCTGAACACGCATCAACGTTTGTTTCTACCGATAATCGTCTCTATCATGGTCTTAAGGATGCTCATCCGCATCTTTAATCTATACACATCGTCAAACACTTATACCTTTTATTCTTGAGCATAAGCACTCGTCTGTGTTTACCATTCCCTAGAAGAACGACCTTTCTTCTATTCGACATTCCTCCTATGTCGTGATACTTTTGGCAGCCGTACCCTGCCAGGTGATCGTCCTTCACCTATGGATGACTGTCCCTCATCCTTTCCCCATTGGAGTCTCCATTATTGGAACCCTTTTTTATCCGACATTCGTTCTATGTCGTGATATTTAGCAGTCGTCCCCTGCTAGGTGATCGTCCTTCACCTCTTGATGATCGTCCTTCATCATTTTATCCGATGGTCGTCCCCATCGTTGATCTTGTTATCGACATTCATCCTATGTTGTGATAAACCCTGAGAGCAGTTGTACTAGGTGATCATTCTTCACCTCTTGATGATTGTCCTTCATCATGCTTACTCGATGGCCGTCCCCATCGTTGACCCTTTTCTATCCGACATTCGTCCTATGTCATGATAAAGAGCAACCGTCCCCTGCTAAGTGATCGTCCTTCACCTTTGATGACCGTCCCTTATCATTATTTCATTTATTCTTTAATCCGATGGCCGTCCCCATCGTTGTTTACGTTACCTTTTCAATTTGATGGCCGTCCCCATCATTGCCTTTACCTTTAATCCCCAGAGAATCTTGCTTCTTTACCCGATGGTCGTCCCCGTCGTGGTCTCTGTATTTCCCCAGCTTGTCGGTCGTCCCCGTCATTGCTTTACTTACCGCTTTATCCCCAGTAGTCGTCCTCTGCTCGATGGTCGTCCTCCATCGCCTTCATTTAATAATCATACCATACTGTCTTTTACAATTTATATCCCTTTTCTTCTTATCCCCAGTGAGTGCAAATTTCGGACTGTCTTTGGTATTCAACCACAAGTTATCTTGTTGGTTTGATAAGCCGGGCGCTTACATCCTGCACAACTAACTCATGTTTGAATAGGGGCAGCTGTAAACACCCCAAATTTGCCCTCACTCATATCACACCATGGCTTGTGATCTTTCATGTTTGCATTAGCATAAGCATTACATCTCATATTGCATATTTGCTTCACTGCATAAGTTCAAATTCATCTGCATCTAGGGTTTATGATCTGAGCAATCCAAGATTCTATATGAGCCATCCCAAAGGCCTCAAAGCTTTCCAAGAGGGTCCATGTGTATTCTATCATCATATTATGCCTCTCAAAGTTCAAAGAAGTCAAGAAGTCACAAGAACTGGAAAAGCATGGAAGCAGAGCCAGGATTTTCACTACACAAATGACCAAAATTAGGGTTTTGGTTTCAGAGGCCTTAACTCAAAAGTTTTGGGACATTATTGTTTCTATTGTTCTTAAGATGTTATAAGGATCATGTGTACCAAGTTTTATGAAAAATTTCATTGTGGAAGTCATCTGATCATTGGGTAACTTCTTGAGCAAGTTAAGTCAAAATCAGGGCATCTGAGGCCCCCAACAATGGAACCAAAGGGTCATTTTCATCAAATTGAAGTTCAATTATCTTTATTTGATCTTAGAAGTGGTTGGAAGTTCAAAAAATTAAAGAAATTTGAGCTAAGCCAAAAGTTGCCAAAAATGGAAATGACTTGTAATGGAAACTTTCCATTTTGGGAAAGTTCTTCAACCTCCTCTTTCTTGATCAAAAATGAATCAAATGAAAAATTCATGGTCATGAAAGTTGTAGATTAGGTCTTTCCCTTTTCAAAAAGTACAATAACATGTTCTAATTCATTATGGAACTCAAGTTATGATCTTTCAATGTTGGCAAAAATCACATAATTTTCACATTCATGCCAAAGAGGGATTTTTGCAAATTCACTTGCCAAGCTTCTAAGTGACCTCTAATTGAATTCTAAACATCATAACAACATCACATGACTCACTAAGATCAGAATTGTGCCAAGAATTATGCACAATAGCCCACAACAACTCTTCTGACCTATCACAGCTTCACATACATGCCCTAAGGATCACATTTCATAACATCTTGGAGCTTGAATCATCCCACACACTCAGATTCACAAAATCCTCAAGAAACTTTCCTTCTTCGAAACTCATAAACCAGCCATCAAAACTTCAAGCAAACTTCACCAATCACCTCCATACATCCTCTAGATCATTTCCCAATCATTAAACAAGCCTAAAACCTCAAGAATCAAAAACACAATTTCACCCCCCTCTGAACTTAAACTTCAAAAACAACCCAAATAAATTCATTCCAAGCATCAAAGCATCCTCAGGAGGTCCATTGGAGTTGATTGGCACCAAAGAGAGGCCCAGATAGCTCAGATTGAGAAAGCTCAAGCTCGGGTATCATCAAGAACAAATTTTCCAGAACTTGTATTTTTTGTTATAGAAATGTTCTTCATGCTTCAATGATCACATTGAGATGTTCTTACTGCTTCATATGTTCATACTTTGTCCTGATAGCTTGATCAACTACTAATGGATGATTCCCTTGTGTTCCCTTGTGTGTCCATTACTATGAAGGGTGCCTTCAAAACCATAGTAATATGTGAAGATCTTTATGACTGAAACTAACGTCTGAAAAGATGTTAGAACATCATGTCAGTAAGTGTTAGACGCCTGCAGAAGAAGAAAAAGTCAGATTACTTGTCCTACCTTATGTGAAAAGGTAATATTATTTGACTAATAGTAAATACCTTGACGAGAGACTTGGTATTTGTCTATTATTGACGCATATGATTGAAAATGGATACATTGACGAGAGACTTAGTATTTATGAGGAAGTTATGCATATTTGCAGTTTGAACATTATGTTTTCGAAAGTGTGCTAAGAATCTGGTGCTCATCTTCAGAAAGAGATTTAATTGTTCTTGCAAGGGGGAGTTAAGAGTGTTATTTGTGGTCTTTTAGTGTAAGGGTGCAGTTTTTTCTTGGTATGTGTAGCTGGAGTTTTTGTCTTCCCATGACAAGGAAGGTGTGCAGAATCATGAAGTTAGAATTGATAATATTGTTAGAACTTTGTGAAGAGTTCTTTACTCAAGGAAAGTGTCATCCTTGGTATAGTTGTAAGGTGTAGTTCTGAACTATTCCTTCTAAAGTTTCAGACCGTGGTAGGTTTGATGTCTTTGGAGAAACATTGGCAGATTCTCATCAATGTGTGATATTGGTAGGAACTACTGGAAAATCAACATAATGGAGGTTGTTTACTCAAACTTGGTTGGTGAATCAAGTCTATGAGAGCATGTAACTCTTGTTCTGTTAAGGGAGGAGGTTCTTTCAAGTGCCAGAAGATGAAGGTGCGTTCAATCGCTGATGTGGAGTGATAATGTTCTAACATCTATTTCAACGATAAAATATCAGTGGGTGAAGAGGCACACCAATTAAAGATAGGATGATTTACAAAATAAGTAGATCAGAATATTTTTTTGTGAGAATTCTAACAAACATAAAGAAGACAAAGTGTGGCAGTTGGTTTTTTCATATGAGGTTTCCTAAATGAGGTGATCAAACTGTGGCTATTGGTTGATCTCTTTAGTGGTTTCAAAGAATCAAGATAATCATAGTGTCGAAGCTGGTTGGTCTTGAGGATTGTCTTGGAACAAGTTACTCCTGGGAAGAAGGGTGATGTGTTAAAGACTCAAGGATATTTGTTATTCTTAAAGGTGGATGCGAGTTTATCTCTCTTTCTGGATTTCTGATTCAAGCTGGTGGCACAACATTGTTGAAGGTATTCAGTTCTTGGATTACTATGTTATAGTAAGTCCAGTTGGTGGAACATATCAAGAATCATGGGATGATGTCTTGGTGTATGGAAGATGTTCTAACTGGTGTTAGAACATTATATGGGGTGATTGTCTTCTTTGTATCTAATTTGAATCTACCTAATCATATAGGAGAATGATGAAGTAGATGACCTATCTTGGAAGAAGATTGTAGACTGAAGTAGATCAGGTATTGATTGCTTGTTAGTCTTAATGTGGACACTCATAAATTAATTCTAATAGTTTGGATGAGTATTGTTTGGATTGTATGGCCAAAAGTGTGTGAAGGCCTAATGTCAGGACCTGCTTGCAAAAAAGACGTTCACATCTGTAGCTTGGGATGACAACAAACCAAGAAGGGATCATGCATTTTGGTACAAGGGGTGATTGTGTTCAATTGTGGATTGAACAGAGAGTGAGATCTTGAAGACATGAAGATGCGTCTTATGTTTTCCATTCATCACAGTACAAAGAAGCACGTGTTATCCTTGATAGGGGGAAAGTGTTGCAATATTGTACAGCTGGACTTGTGAAGTAAAGGGGGAGTAATACCTTAATAAGGTTCTGTGATATCACACAACATGTTGTAATATGTTCTACTAAGTATGGAAAATTGTTTTCTAAGGCTAATATATGTTACTTAGTTGCTGTGTGTTTGCCCATGTGATCCAAATAAGGATTGGCCTGTGTGTCCAAAAGGTTGTATGAGATAAAGCTGTTACCTGCAGATTAATTTGGATCCTGAAGGGGTTGTGAACCATGTTGTAGTGTTTCTAGCAGACAGTTTGTGGTTGGATGTCAGAACATGTTTCAAAACATGTATGTGTTGAACCTAGCTAGGATTGTGTGTGGACGGTGCTGACAGTAAAGTGTGGAACGCGTGTTTATTTGTTTCAGAAGATTCTTTGGATTGGTGTAGAAGTTTTTGTTCCTAAAATAATGGGCCTTGACCAAGAACACATCGACTTTCAAAGAAATTCAGTTACTATCTATCTTTTTGCCAAGTTTTGGCTAAAAATGGGGAGAAAGAGTTTGTTCAGGTCTGTGTGTTTAAAGCTGCTGTTACAATGGCTATGTCAGATGTGTACTTGTGTGGTGGTTGCTAGGATATCAAGATGGATATGAGTTTAGTATTTGTGACTTGTGTCCTGAGTTATGAACACAATTGTGACTTGTGTTTTTAGTTACATAATGGAATGGGAGATTTGTTCTTTTATGCCACCATTGTCTCCTTGATGGAGAATGTTCAGCAGCCTGAGAGGAATGTTTCTGGGGAACCTGATTGGAGAGGGGAGTAATGGATTAGTTCGGCCAAGAGTTCAGGACTTTCTACTCATTGTTCACTGCTATTTCCACTGAAGGAAAGGAAGGCTATTGAAGAAGATGTCAAGCAACATGTCCTAACATGATAAAGAAAAGGTTGCTGTTTTTTTCCAGTTTTGCTGCTGGGATATGTGTTGTAATTTCTTTTAGCAAAAGTTTTCCAAAGGGGGAGATTGTAAGTTCTGTATTTATAGGATTTACATTAATTTTGTAAAACAAATGTAGCAGCAATAAAATGTATAGGATTTTGCATAAATAAGAACATGTTAAGCAAGAAAGTCCTATTGTGCGCCTAAACATGATGTGTTGAAGTGTTTCAACATTTGGAACAACATGTCAAAGAAGATATCAAGACATTTCATACGACATCATGAACTGACAAAAGTGGATTGAAGATTCTGCTATGATTTAACAGAAACAGAATATTCAGAGGATATGAAGCAATCCAAGGTGGCGCTGATTTAAAGATCTTGAAGATTCAAATTTATATTGAAGACAGATAACAAATATTGAATAAATATAGAGTTTCTATATTTAGAGATATTTTAGGAAGTTTTTATTTTTTTGAAGATCTTTGTGTAGCAGATTTTTCTGCATTATTGTAGCAGCTGCTATGCTGCGTTTTTAGGCCCAAAATCCACTTGGGATTAGGTTATAAAAAGAAACCTTATAACCTATGTTTAGTAACTGTAAACACCCCAAATTTTCCCTCACTCATATCACACCATGGCTTGTGATCTTTCATGTTTGCATTAGCATAAGCATTACATCTCATATTGCATATTTGCTTCACTACATAACTTTAAATTCATCCGCATCTAGGGTTTGTGATCTGAGCAATCAAGGATTCCATCTGAGCCATCCCAAAGGCCTTAAAGCTTTCTAAGAGGGTCCATGTGTATTATATCATCATATTATGCATCTCAAAGTTCAAATAAGTCAAGAAGTCACAAGAACTGGAAAAGCATGGAAGAGAGCCAGGATTTTCACTACACAGATGACCAAAATTAGGGTTTTGGTTTCAGAGGCCTTAACTCATAATTTTTGGGTCATTCTTGTTTCTATTGTTCTTAAGATGTTATAAGGATAATGAGTACCAAGTTTTATGAAAAAATTCATTGTAGAAGTCATCTGATCATTGGGTAACTTCTTGAGCAAGTTAAGTTAAAATCAGGGCATCTGAGGCCCCCAACAATGGAACCAAAGGGTCATTTTCATCAAATTGAAGTTCAATGATCTTTATTTGATCTTAGAAGTGGTTGTAAGTTCACAAAATTGAAGAAATTTGAGCTAAGCCAAAAGTTGCCAAAAATGGAAATGACTTGTAATGGAAACTTTCCATTTTGGGAATGTTCTTCAACCTCCTTTTTCTTGATCATAAATGATTCAAATGAAAAATTCTTGGTCATGAAAGTTGTAGATTAGGTCTTTCCCTTTTCAAAATGTACAAGAACATGTTCTAATTCATTATGGAACTCGAGTTATGATCTTTCAAAGTTGGCAAAAATCACATAATTTTCACATTCATGCCAAAGAGGGATTTTTGCAAATTCACTTGCCAAACTTCTAAGTGACCTCTAATTGACTTCTAAACATCATAACAACATCACATGACTCATTAAGATCAGAATTGTGCCAAGAATTATGCATTTTCATGCCTTGAACTTCAAGAAATTTCAAAGGGGCCAAGACTTCCCAAAATTGCAAAATGGTATAGATCTTTCCATCCACTTGTGCCAGCATGCCAAATATGATCCACAAGCTTTCCTTGATCTCTGTTGAGCCCATGAATGCCTCAAAACCAGACCTTCCATGACCCATACATCAAGTACAACCAAACTTGATTTTTTGCAAATGAAGCCATACCAATCAGCATAGCCCACAACAACTCTTCTGACCTATCACAACTTCACATACATGCCCTAAGGATCACATTTCATAACATCTTGGAGCCTGAATCATCCCACACACTCAGATTCACAAAATCCTCAAGAAACTTTCCTTCTTCGAAACTCATAAACCAGCCATCAAAACTTCAAGCAAACTTCACCAATCACCTCCATACATCCTCCAGATCATTTCCCAACCATTAAACAAGCCTAAAACCTCAAGAATCAGAAACACGATTTCACCCCCCTCTGAACTGAAACTTCAAAAACAGCCCAAATAAATTCATTTCAAGCATCAAAGCATCCTCAAAAGGTCCATTGGAGTTGATTGGCACCAAAGAGAGGCCCAGATAGCTCAGATTGAGAAAGCTCAAGCTCAGGTATCATCAAGAACAAATTTTCCAGAACTTGTATTTTTTGTTATAGAAATGTTCTTCATGCTTCACTGATCACACTACACCTTTTACTTTTGAAAATGGTTGAATATTGAGCTTGTATCGCGCTTCTGAAATTTTTGCAGTTTTTATGTTTTGATTCGTATTTGGATTTTGAGGCATGATAAATGTTGTTTGATGATTGAATCTTGTTTAGAATGATTAGGAGAGTGGATCTGGAGATTTAGGGCTCCTAATTTGGCCTAGGGAAGAAGTTAGGGGTTTTGGCTGGCCGGAGAAGATGATCGAAGGTCTTCTCAGGCCACCTGGAAGTCATTAGGGTTTGTTTAGGGTTTAATCTGGCCAGTTTGAATGTGGGCCGTTAGATGGTGATTAGCGCGTAAATGAGTGGCTAGGATCATTTCACTTAGGGTTAATTCTGATTAATTAATTTAAAAACATAATTAAGGCCAGTTTGAATCTCCACCCTTGGATCTGGCGCGCAGTAAACTCCCTCAAAATTTTGTTTAAACCTGGACCACTGGATGCGCATACTTCCTCTTTTATTCATTTTATTTTATTTTCAATTCATTTCTCTTTCTCTTTTTATTTAAAATACTTAGAAAAATCCCAAAAATATTTCCTTTTGCATTTTTCTCTCAAATATTTTTATTAATCAGAAAAGGATTTTTATTTTATTTTTTGCATAAAAATTGTATTTTTAAAATATTTAAATGTTTATTTTAATTAATTAATTGAATTTAATTAATTAAAATAGCATTTAGGTTTCTAAAAATCACCAAAAAGTTCATGTTGCATCTTAACACATTTAGAAACATTTTCAAACCCTTCATACAAATTTCTTTTTGGTTTTGATCATCATTTGACAATTTTCTTTGAATTTAGGGTTCATAAAATCACATTTTAAACCCTAACCTTTGAAAAATCTTTTCTGCCTAACCATGAAGGGTTTGAAGATGGTTCTTTTTGCATTGTTTTACACATATCATGTAGTATCTAGGACATTTTTGGCATGAATTTATCTTGCATTTTCAATTTGTTTGGCATTTTACATTGAGGATCACCCAAAAAACCCTAGAAACTTAGGAAATTCATAACTCCTTCTAGGTTTAGCTTCTGACCTCCCCCTTTGGATGGTAACCTAGTATAGATTTAGGGTTCCTTTGAGTGCATTTTCAATTTTTAATCATATCATTTTCTTCTGTCTTTGCTATTTGCATCTCATCCTTCCATGTAACCCTAATTTTGCATCTTTATTTGCATCTTACATTGCATTGCATGAACATATGAACTTGCCATGCCATTACAAGCATTTGTATGCCATCTTAGACATCTTAAGACATTGCTTGAACATTTCTTGATTATTTATTCATACATTTGCTATGCTTTGCATCCATTACATTTCATGAACATCCATGTGTTTACATGCTTCCTACATGCTTCATTAACATTCATTCTCTTGTATGATCACACATATGTGTCTTGTATGTCTTTGCACCATATCATAGCATCATTTACATCATGTGTATGCTTCTGGTCTTAGTCTTTTCCCTTGCATATGCATCATGTCATTTCATTTCTTTCCTTATGCATCTTGTGCTAACTTTTCAGGTTAATGGTAAGTTGTTAGTTAGGTGGATTTGCCTTCACCTCCCACCTCTTATAATACCTTCATATTGCATCCTTGCTGCATTTTTACTTGTCCTTGAAGTGAATCTTGTTCACTTATGTTCCATTTCTCTCACTTTCTTTCTTTAAGTTACTTATCTTCTTCAATGAAGTAGGTAACTTATTCTTCTGCTTCATCCTCCTTTCATCTGCTTCTTCCATTGGTGGTTTCCTTGAAGATCTTTCTCAATCCTTACAAACCATAGGATATCCAAGCATGATAATAATTAGGGTTTTGATTAGTCCCCCTTAGCTTTTTACCTTTGAGTCTTCTTTGTGTCTCTCTTCTCATCTCATCATTAGAGACTAAACCTTTAAGGTTTTAGGACTTTGGAATTAGGGTTATGCCTGCATCCTTATCTTAGGATGAAGTGTATAACTTTAATCCTAAGTGTTAAACCCTTAATCTGTTTAAACCTCTTAATCAATCCACCTAATAATCACTAAGACATTAACTTGTAACTTGCGCCTTACATTAGGGTTCTAATTCTTCCTTTATGGTTAAGAAGGACTAACCCTAGTGTTTAATGGACAAGTCCCCCTCAAGTTTTCTTATAAACCATAAAACTCATTTCTTAATCTCACCCTTAATTAAAATCCATTTAATAAAGGCTTGTTTTGTCATGAATTTAATCCCTAACCATGGATTAAGTTGAGGTATCTTCCTCAGCTTAAGTGTTCTCATCTATTATCCTTCAATTAGGATGGTGTAATGAGTTCACTAATCGGTGATTAAAGATTAAACTCATTACTTAACACTAAACAAAAAAACCAAAAAAATCTAAATAATCACAAGTAGGTTAATGATCTTAATCCTACATCATCATGGCATTTAAGTTGAGATGCTTATCTCATACTTAAGTATTCTCATTATCCCTCATCAGGGAGGATATAATGAGTTTACAAGCCCTTGATTTAGGCTTAAGCTCATAATCCTATGCAAAACACCAAAAACAATAACAAAACTGAAAACACAAAAACAAACAATAATCGTCTCCTTCGAGATTCTTTTCTCATCATCTTCACTCACAAACGAGAACTTGCTCCTTCCGTCTAATGCAAGACAGTTAGCACTTGAGCCAAACGAGTCATACACTTGAGCATAGACAAGCAAGCAGTTCACAATCAATTTATTTTTAGTCTCTTTGAGTCGAACTACGGTGTTCTGACTTCCTCATTGCACGAGAGGATACGTAGGCATAACTTAACTGTTATTGAACAAAAGTCTCTGTGTCTTCCCCCTTTTCCAGCATTCTTTTAAGTCTCAGTTCCTGAGCATTCACCCTTTTGCACTGACACTTGTACATTCTTTTCCAGCTTTTGCACACAAATTACACATACACCTACCCCTTTAAACACAATCTTTTAAGCGTGGATCCCGTCGAGTACGACGGACAAACTGGGTGCTAATACCTTCCCAGGTTGTAACCAACCCCCTTTCTCAGTTTCTCTGGTTCGCAGCCGTCTTATCCATCTCTTTCTAGGTTTATGCAGCATTACCTTTCCTTCGGGATAAAAATGCCTAGCTGGCGACTCTATTCAGTTCATTTTCATTTTCTCCTTTCGCCGACCATTCGCGTCTGCACCCTATCTGACAAGGTGTCTTTTCGGGGGAGCGACAACTTGGCGACTCTGCTGGGGACCCTTATATTTCAACCAGGGCTTCTGGTTCGTTTTGTGGGTTCCTCCTAGCGCTTGTTTGATTTGTGTTTACGGGGGTGTTATGTGCTGCTTGTGCTTATTTGTTTGTTGCTTTATTTATTGCTTTTTGTACAACTTTATTTATTGCTTTCATTTACAGTTTTTATGCATTTCATACTGTTATCATATCACTGTGTTGGATCTCTTGTCTGTTTTGGTGGGTGGGGATCATTGAGTGATTAAGGTTCCATACCAGGGACCTGAGTGACACATAGGCTAGAGTGGCTTCATATTCTTTCCCATTCCATTTCGGTATGGTGCGGGAATATGAAACATGGTTCAGACATGGGTTTCTTCTTAAGAACTCTGTGCTACGGATTTCCTGTAGTACTAGGGCTATCTGGGAAGCCTGCTAAGTCTGGATGACCTTTTATGACCTTCAGCATCTTAGGTGAATTAGGGGAGGATCTTTTATGGTTATTGTAAACAATGTACCTCCGGGTTAGAAGTGTTTACACTTCTCATAACTGATCCAAGTCTGAGGATCCTTGTTCTAGAACAATACATGTGAGGGGGTTGGGATGTTAACACGTTTGCAGGAACCCTTGGCCTCATCATACCCTGTTACCAGTTTTGTTTTAAGAATGCATCACTTTGGACAGTTCTTGTGAAAACCCTGGACTTGTGACTCTTTATTTGAGTCCCCCACCTGGTTATTGATTTTCCAAGCCTCCATCTGGACTTATGAACACATGGACCCTATCAAGGCAGATAACAGATCCAACACTTGATCACAAACCCTTTGCATATCATTCTACATACATCATTTTTGCATCATTTAACATTTGCCTATTTGTTTTACAGGGTATCCACCTTATTATCTTTGGTTTGGTTTTGACCTGTTTTGCTGCTCAGACCTCTTCAGTTATCTGCACCAGCATCTTCACCAAAGTTACTTCTCCAGCCTTCATCAGTTTGTCTTCATCAGAGACTCTCCTCCATTTGTCTTCTCCAAAGACCCTTCTTCAGCACCTTCTCCAGTTATCTTCATCAAATATCAGTAGTTACCTCCATCAGGGTTTCTCATCAGTTTCTTCACCAGCACCCATTGTCAACATGGACACTTCCCGGAAAAGCAACATCACATACCACTTCTTTGAGCCCACTCTGACAGGCATTAGACAGATCCAGTCTCTCATTACTCCTGATCATGTCCCATTATTCAGGGAACATTATGGAGGCATATTAGACATGTTCATGGACCTGGATGCATCCCAGAGGAGCATGATCCACACTTGCTTGTAGTTTTATGATCCTCCTCTCAGATGCTTCACATTCCCTGATTTTCAGTTGGGACCTCTGCTAGAAGAATTTTCCATGTTGTTAGGTGTCCCTATCATGAGGGGGATTCCTTTCAATCCTGAGATGGTTGCTCCCAAGAAAGAAGATATACCTAAGGCCTTTCATTTGGAGCATGCCCTTATTGATCAGAGCATGACCACCAAGGCTGGGGTTCCAGGCCTGCACTTGGATTTCTTGATCTCCCAGGCCACCCTGCATGCTGCAGTAGGGAAGTGGGATGCTGTTTGTGCACTCTTGGCACTCAGCATATATGGAGCTATCTTGTTTGCAGACGAGCCAAAGTTTGTAAGCAAGAATGCTATTCACCTGTTCTTACTAAGGAACCCAGTTCCTACCTTGCTTGGAGACTTCTACTATTCAGTGCACCAGAGGAATGAGAAGCAAAGAGGGAGATTGGTCAGATGTTGTGGACCCCTCTATTACTGTTGGTTGTTAAGACACTTGCCAAAATCAGACACTTTCCTGAACCCTCATTAGCCAAGGAACTGGGCTAAGAGATTGATTGCCCTTACATCAGAAGACATCAGATGGTGCACTCAGAGCACCAAGGGCAAAGACATCATTACTAGCTGTGGGCAATATCCCAATGTACCCTTGATTGGAGTAAAAGGTTGCATCAACTACAACCCTTTGCTTTTCAAGAGGAAATTAGGGTATGCTTTGGTTCATCCCCCAAGAGGGCAAGACTTGGCAGAGACTCTCTATTGTGACATCCAGCACAACTCAGTTATTGTCAGACAAGCTGCCTGGGCTTGGGACAACATTCAGACGAAGGGGACAACTATCCTTGGCAAATGCAACAACATAGCTTCAGCATAATATCTTGATTGGTCCCGTACCAGGGCACAGATCACCCGTATGCCATTTACCTTAGAGAATGTACCTGGACCTTCAACAGTACAGCCTGCAGCTACTGTCAGTTTAGAGGAGTTTGAGAAATGGAAGGAAAGGAATGCTCAACTCCCTGAAGCCTTGAAGAAGACCCTCTGGGAGAGGAATGACAGCCGTTTGAATAATGAGAGGTTAGAGAGGCTCCAGATTGAGCACTTGACCAAGATTGAAAAGACGGACGACTACATCAGAAAGGCTAGGGCAGGGGAGTTAGTGCTTAAGAATGCTTGCAAGGAAGCAAAGACTCAAAAGGCTAGGGAAGAGCATTATTTAGAGGAGAGCCAGGCTAGGTGGATCAGGATCACTGAGGCTCGTGCACAGGAAGATCAGAGGACTCAAGCTAAGATAGAGCAACTGGAGGCTAGTGAGAAGAAGCATCAGGAGGCATTATTAGCAGCATAGAAGGAGATCTCTGAATTGAAACTTCGGGCGGGGTTAAAGAGTTAAAAGGATCAGGATAAGCACAAGAAGTTAACCAGTGCCATTTCCACCAGAAACCTCCTCATCAGGATTATCACAGAACACCCAGTAGGTCCAGTGACTGAGGCTCTCTTGAAGGAAGTCAGGGAGGATGACTTTGGACTGGATGTTTGATTTCCTTGTACTTGTATTTCCTTTTGTATGTACTTTTGATTTTTGTTGATGTATTTTGACCCACCATGGGGACTTTATTGTAATCAAACTATGTATTTTCACAATTTTTCTATAATATATGGTTTGTATTATTTTGTGGGCATTATCTCTCTTCAAAATCAGCATTCCCTCGAGGTCTGGAAAGGTCAAAACCAAAGAACCAAACCAGATACCCTTGGAAGACAAATAGGCATCATGCATTGCATACTAACATTTTATTTGTTTTGTAGGTTTTTGTTTTGTTGTTGTTTCTCACTTTGTTGTGTTTTCAGGAAACATTGCTCGCAGAAGAGTGTTCCATGTCAATAGAATACACCGGTACCCGACAAGAAATAACCTTCCGGGATTAAAAATGGATCAGGTTGAACAAGACTTGGTCTTACAAACTTCTTCTGAAGTAACTCTTCCAACTGTTTCTTTAATTCAACCAACTCAAACGAGGACATCCTATATGGTGCCATAGATATAGGTCTAGTACTAGGTACAAGATCAATTGCAAACTCAACTTCTCTCTCTGGCGGTACATCGGGAATTTCATCAGGGAAAACTTCAGGAAATTCATTCACCACTTGCAACTCTTCTATCTTAGCTTTACTCTCCATAAATAATGACACCATCAACAAAAACATCTGGGCTTCTTCTTTCATTAACTTCTGCAACTCTCTAAAGAAAACAACCAAACTCCTTCCTCTTTTGGAGTAGAAAACCTCACTGACTTACGATAGAAATTAATATGAACATAGTTATACTCTAACCAGTTCATACCTAGGATTATGTCCATCCCAATCAACGAAAAACATACTAGATAAAAGTCAATGTCTCTATCAAAGATAGACAACGGGAACCTAGAACATACTAGAGAAGTAGTCACTGATCCCTTAACTAGAATCTCAACGACCATTTCTCCTTTCATAGCCAACAACTCAAGACCCAATCTCTTAACACATTAAGCAACAATAAAACAATGGGTAACACCCGTATCTATAATAGTAATTAAAGGAATACTATTAAGGAAACATGTAACTCTGACAAGCTTGTCCCAATTAGTCATCTGAGTCCCTGCTAAAGCGAACACTTTTCCTCCAGACTTTGCTTTCTTTAGCTCCTGGAACTAGCTACCAATGTACCCTTCTTCACCGCAGTTAAAACAAATCATTTCCTTATGTGTGCAATCAGATATTGTATGCCCAGCCTTTCCACCATGGAAACAACGCTTCACCTCGGTAGTACACACATTGCTCTTGTGTCCAGCTTGCCCACACTTGAAACAAACAATACCAGCGAGATCATCTCCCCCACTAGTTCTCTGACCCAAAGCAACTTTCTGCTTACCCTTACAAGTTGGATTATCATAAGGCTTGCAACGGTTATGCTGATTCTTGCTTCTCGTATCAGTAACAAACTTGTAGTGAGCATTGTTATCTTCTTCGAAGATCCTGCAACTATCAACCAGGTCAGCAAAAACATTAATCTTTTGATACCCTACAACCTTCTTAATCTCAGAGCGCAACTCATTCTCAAACTTGATGCACTTTAAGAATTCAGCAATCTCCGCATCATTGTGCATATAAAACTTCGACAACTCCGTAAACTTTGCAGCATAATCAGTCACCGATATATTTCCTCGTTTCAGTGCAAAGAATTCAATCTCCTTCTTACCACACACATCTTCAGGATAATACTTACTCATAAACTCTCTATGAAATACAACCCAAGTGATCTCTTCACCTGCACTTCCAACTTTTCACAAGTTTCCAACCACCAATCATCAGCCTCAACCGCCAACATGTGAGTTCCATAACGAACCTTCTGTGCTGGAGTGAAATCCATCACACGAAAAATTCTCTCAATTTCCTTCAACCAAGCTTATGCCGCATCAGGGTCATACTTTCCCTTGAAGGTAGGCGAATTCGCTCTCTGAAAAGTTGCCAAAGTACGAGACTCGTCATTTCCGCTAGCGTTCGGTAAGTTCTGCACAGCCTGAGCCATTGCTTGTATAGCAGCAACCATCACATCATTGTTCCTTCCAGCCATCTCAACTTAACACTACAACACAACAAAAGTTAGAACCACTTAACAATACTCGATTGTTAAACAAGTTACGACTCAACAACTTGATCATACAGATCGACCTGCTCTGATACCACTAATGTAACACCCCATTTCTACCCGACTTTATAATTAAATCAGAGTTATAAAAATTCTCCAAAAACATGGGATATCACATTTTTCAACTTTAAAACCAAAAACATAAACTTCATTAATATAAATGCTTCAAAACTACGCAACGGATTCATCGAATTTCAACTTTAAAATAACATCATTTGTTTTCAACATCAAGTTACTTCAACATGGTTTTCAAAATAAACAACTCCAAATAGAATCTTCAAAAATTAACAACTTAAAAATTCATAGACTAAAATATAATTCAACATAAAAGATAAGACATGCGATCATCCCCCCGAAATGCTACGTATCAGAGCGATAAACACCAACTCGAAGCTACTAAGTACTCGACTCTGGATTACCTG
Organism: Lathyrus aphaca; assembly: GCA_963966055.1. Lineage (NCBI taxonomy): Eukaryota > Viridiplantae > Streptophyta > Magnoliopsida > Fabales > Fabaceae > Lathyrus > Lathyrus aphaca. The sequence continues at coordinate 111,610,974 of OZ014521.1, read as the reverse complement.
CATGTATCCAAATTAAGGGCAACATTCAAATAGAAGGGGTGAGATATTGAACAATATAAGCAAGAGTATGATAATAAATACGTAAATGAGAAATCATATGATTACACCACTTCCCATAACAAGCAACATCAACGTACAACTACACACAACAGCAATTAACAACACATATATAATGCGACTCAAATGTGATTCAACTTATGTATATGCATGTGGTACCATTTGGAGTAAAACTCCCAACTTGAAATCTTGCCAATTTATCGAGGCAACAATAACATATTTGCCAATCCAAGCCAACTTGATTTGAGAATTCGCTCCCACTTGAAAATATGCAAATGTATGCAACTTATGAATGACATATAACATTAACATAAACAACTACTTACAACACAACAACATATATCAACATTGGTCAATCGACCTGCAACTTAATATTCCCCAAGATCGGGACAACACAACTTATATCGACTTCATACGACTACAACACAGAAAACCAACTAGTTACAAATTAATTAATTAAATTTCTAAATTAATTATTTTAGTCCCCAACTCTACTAAAATCAACTTATTTTATCTCTAATTAATTTCTAGAATCAACTCAGTTTGACTCGGATGCAAAAACAGGACGAATCGCCAAAAATTGCATTTTTCGCACACAACTCTGCTCATACGCGTATAGACTTGTTGTTACGCGTAATACTCTTCTTCCTACGCCTTCATTACGTGTAAATGTTGCCATTACAAGTAATTCCTACACTTCTTACGTGTGGCTTACGTAAATGGACAAAGGGTCGTGCCACAACCCTTTCCTTACGCGTAATGGCCAGCGTAACAGTCATGTATTACACGTATTACCAGATCTACTACATGATTCCTAGTTCTTCACACAATCCCACTTCTGCTTTGAATTTCACCAATTCAACATTCAATTCAAGCCTAATTTGGTTTCTACATTGATTTTAGACTTATAATCTTTTGTATATACATCATCTAACAATACTACATTCGATTACGAGTCCTAAATTTCATCTATACAAAAATTTCTTGCAACAAAACCAGTCCAACAACAACAATTACGACAACATAACATATCACAACATATTCTTCATGACAGATTCATACAAAATCAATAACAACATATCATACAAGATCATATCAACAATCATACGAAAATACCCAGCCTATATTCGAATTATCCTAATCCTGGTTATAGAATTTGAATCTCACCCTTAACTTGGATTGAAGGCAGCTCAAATTTACAACAAAAATTCTCTACGAAAATCCAATCCTAGTGTCCTTGTCCTTCCACCAAATTCTGATTAATCCTTCTAATTAGATTTTTCAACTTGATAATACTATTATTTCACTAATTAACCAAATTACTAATGGGCCTAAAATAGAACCCCCACCTTTACTACTCTCTTACCACAACCAAGCCTACTTACTAATATTATTTCATTAATAATTATATTATTATTTCGACTTAATTAACTCGACCAACCCAAACACGGCTTAACCATCAACTTAATACCAACTTAAACAACTTAACGACATACTCGACAAAACAACACCTAACAACAATTAATCGGTGAAAATACGCGATAACATTTAATTAAATAATTAATTAAATACATGAATTACAACAATCATTACCATCACCATAGGTAAAGTTTCACTAATTCCCACTTGGAACCAGCTACTCGCCCCTAATCCCCATCGTAGGATTGAGGCTAACCAAAAACGGACTATCATTCAAACATCATGATGCATGATTCATACAAGACATGCAACAACAACAATAACATGTACAATGACATTCACCTTAATTCATGTACTACGCCAATACTGGCAACCAAACACTAAACACATACTACAAGCATTCTACAATAGCATTAGAGTAACATATCATACAACAACATCATATTCATCTGTGTTCCACACTACAACACATAAACCACGCCTCATCCAACATCATAATGCAACATTTAAATTAATTACAGGTAGTTGAACTATTTTTAAAAGAAAGTTCATTATGTTAGCTTCCTAACACTTCAAACGACACCTCATTAGGACACCAAAAACTCAAGTTATGAATTTTCAAAGTTTCTAATTTTTCCTCCTAGTGTAACCGGTACACCAAAACCAGTAATCAGTTACACCCCTTTTAAAGCCTAGTTTACGCCCTTTTTGGACAGTGTAATCGGTTACACCTAAACTGATAACCGGTTACACCTATAAGAAAATGACTTTTCTGAAAAGTTGTCACAGGTGTAATCAGTTACACCAAAAGTGGTAACCGGTTACCACTGTGACAGAAGCAGATTTCTGCTCATTTATGGTACGAAAATCCATTATAGAACATCCCAAAACCCCAAAATTTCATAACAATCATATATTACAGGTCCACACTCTAATTTTTAACATCATACAACATCAAAACACATTCACTAACACATAATTCATCCAAACACCCCACATCAAAGCATTATCACACATCTATATTGTTCTTAACATATAAGAAAAAACCGATCAAAGAGAACCAAACACTCAACCACATATTGATTTACAATTCCCTTATACAAGAGGAGATCTCGCCCTTACCTTAACATTTTTTTCAAAAAGTTTGAATTGGAACCTTCACTCTTGATTCTTCTTACCCTGACACTCTTTTCCTTTCTCCTTTCTTTTTCACGTGTTCTAACAGTTTCCCCTTAATTCCCCTCTTTTCTTATTCTAATATTATATTATTTCTAATAAATCATTATTCCCCATAAATAAAATAATTATTTATTTAAACTATAATATTTAAAAATAACATTTAATTATTATCCTTACAATTATTTATTTATTTAAATAATCCCAATTTTAATATTAGTAACAAATAATACTACTCCCACCACCCCCATGTCTTTATACTTTTGCTCACACACCCCAACACCTTAATCCTAATCTTTAAGGTTACCATCCTACACAAAAGGGTCCTCTAACACACTAAAACATCAATCAACACATACAAGCACACAATTTAATTACGAAAAATTAATTAAAATAAACCAAGATGTTACACCTGAGCCAGGTTCAACATCTCTTGAGTCGTCCATGCCTTCTTCTTTCCTAGTTTGGTTCGGAAAAAATGGTCGCGAAGAAGGCCATTTTCGAATATCAAACATTGAAAGGCTTCTTCGATTCCCTTTAATTCTACTGCAACCTGAGTGAATCAATCAATATATGGTTGTAGGCTTTCCTTCGCTCCCTATATGATGTTGATCATGACACCTATAGTAATTGGTTTCCTCTTCTGGGCAGTAAAGTGAACTGTAAATCCATCCATGATTCAGTGCAACCAACAAGGAGAACATTGAACCACATGCTAGTTAGTCCGACTAGTGTTAATACTAGTAGCTTGCATTTGGAAGCTTCAGCAACACTATAGTAGTTAAGTCGGTCATTAATGAGTTGGACGTGCTCGTTGGGGGTATCATTTTCCATTGTATTCTCCCGATTTGGGAGGCTTTTGCGTTGGCTTGAGGACCTTGCTTTCTAAGATTCAGGCACATAAGGTTTGCTTATGTTAAATCCTAGTCAGTTAGTGTTTACCGTAATCTACGGATAGAGCATGACTGCCTCGGTCTCCACCCGGGCTCCAGGGAGGAGAATTATGTTTTCTGTCTTTTGAACAATTTTTCGACTTTTGGACTTCACGTCCCCTTATAGAGGTCGGCTCTAGACCGATGTAATTGTTTCTTCTAGATAAAACCTCTTAAACTATGTTTGCTCGGGGCTGAGCATGGTGGAGGTTTTCTCCTAAATGAAGGAACTTTTACTCCATTGCCTTGGAGTTTTATTGTTAAACGATGCTGTAAATATCGTTGAGCAACTCATTTTCATATAGGTTTGCTTCAAGAATGTTGAAACCGTGTAATATCTCAGGTTGCTCAACAGGAAGAGGAAATGGAACTCCAAGTTGCAGTCCTTAGATAGTCCCATTCCTGGAGGCGGATGAGTTATGTTTTGTTGATTGATAATTATTTGTGGTACGCCAACAACAACTAGATCGACTCTGCATGCGGTGGCCGGTGGTTGAATGATTACCTTTAGATCTAGCAATTTCCAAAGATCGAAGAGATCAGAGATATGGAAATCCGAAGATCTGAAGAATCAATGAGTTATTATCGACGTAAAGTTCAAATTGATCGAACACAACTTAGTTTTGTGCTCGATTTTCTAGATCACCATTCTGAGGTTTAAAAAAACTTCACCCAAAGAACTAAATGCAAAGATAGAGAGACGTAGAAAATGTATGAAACATAATTCGTTTCCCACGAACGGTATCATTGTTCCGTTTTGGAACCAGAAATAGAGAGATGCATAAGTTGTGTTGAAGTAGAGCTTCTGATGCATTAGAGAGAGAAAAAGGTGTACCTGCAAGATTAACACTCTGACGCTCAAGTTAATATATGAAAGATAAAGAGTATTCAAATTGTATTTAATACTTGTTACATGATTTGGTGACATTCCCTATATATATGGGAGAGAAATAACGATATTAATATCTTTCAAATGTGAAATGTTGAAGGTCGTTAGATGTAATACCCCGTATTTTAATTAAATGCTCTGGATAATATTAATTAAGATTAATAGAGTTTCGGTGTGCTCTGAGAGTTTTCAATTAAAATAATTAGAGCAACCGACGAACTTAAAATTAACTAATTAGTATTTTCTGACTCAAATGTTTTATTAAATAGTTGACTCAGAGACATTTTTGGATACTCTCAATTTGGACCCGTTAGAGTACTAACCAATAGTTATATCAGTATAACTATTGTGTTATTATAAAAGAAAGAAAAACAAGGGTTTTTTTATAAAAGAAGAAAGAAGAAGAAAGTTAGTAAAAAAAGGAAGAAAAGGAAAGAAGAGAAAGAAAGTAAAGGGAGAAGAAGAAAACCTAGAAGCTAGAGAGTTTGGATTCATCACCATTCTTCATCAATCATCTTCATCTTCATCTAACTCCTCTTCATGGTTAGAGGTGGGTTCTATTTTGATACTTTTATTTCTAGAGTCTATAGTTTTTTGAGGTTAGGGCAAAAATGCTATAAATCATAGAATCGAGAGTTTGAACGGTTAAAATATCGATTAATTGCATGAGTATACTGACTATATGTGTAGAAACCTTTGTTGATAATTGTCTTAATGTTTGGTGTCAATTGGATATTGTTTGGAGAAGTTATGTACCTTAAAAATGCAAGTTTTCTGCTATTGACTGTCGGTTAACCGGTTAACGGGACTGTGTTACGCCACTAGAAATGGAAATTGAGACTGGTTAACCGGTTAACCCTATGCGTTAACCGGTTAACGCTGTAAGTTTTGAAAAATATCAATTCTTGTAAAATCCATAACTTTTTACTCAGGTATCCGATTGAGGCAAACTTTATATCGTTGGAAAGCTACGACAACGTACTATTCAATGGTGAGATAAAATATTGAGTTAGAAGTGAAATTAATTAATTTGTGAGATTAATTAATTTATGAGATTTAATTAATTTCGGTATGAATTAACGAGTGAATTGATTAATTGTGGTATTAATCAAATTGTGGAATGTATATTATATCATGAAGATTGAGTGAAAGTAGAGACAATGAGATTATTGTGGGATTAGTTTAATTGTTATAATTAAATTAAAATGTTAGATTATATATTTGAGAATTATATAATTAAAAGTATCAAGAACGGAGAAAGAGTGAGGAAACCTTACCATAAACCAATAGTATGGCCTAGTAATATAACTAGAAATTGTTAGATGGTATAACTTGTGAGATGTTTAGGACTATCCTAGGTTGATGCGAAACTGTTGGCGCGTAATACACTAGGACCTCCGTAAAGTCTTTAGTAAGTCTTGAGGTGGGTTACTTTGAGTCCCACGGGAAGCATCCGTAAAGACTTGAGGTGTGTATTACACGGGGTCCTCCGTAAAGTCTTGAGTAAGTCTTGAGGTGGGTATTGCATTGAGTCCCACGAGAAGTATCCGTAAAGGCATGAGGTATCGTTGGTGAGACGTGGGTAGTGGCTTGAGTTGTGTAATACGCTAGATCCTCCGTAAAGTCTTGAGGTGGGTTATTCTGAGTCCCACGGGAAGCATCCGTAAAGACTTGAGGTATGTATTACATTGAGACCTCCGTAAAGTCTTGAGTAAGTCTTGAAGTGGGTTATTTTGAGTCCCACAGGAAGCATCCGTAAAGACTTGAGGTGTGTATGTTACTAAATCCTCCGTAAAGTCTTGAGTAAGTCTTGAAGTGGGTTATTTTGAGTCCCACGGGAAGCATCCGTAAAGGCTTGAGGTGAGTACTACACTGGGTTACACAGTAAGTCTTGAGTAAGTCTTGAGATGAGTTATTCTGAGTCCCACGGGAAACATCCGTAAAGACTTGGGGTGGGTATTACATCGAGTCCTCCGTAAAGTCTTGAGTAAGTCTTGAGGTGAGTTATTCTGAGTCCCACATGAAGCATCCGTAAAGGCTTGAGGTAGATGTTCCACTTGTTTAATGTCGAGAGTGTGTATGGACTTTTGTTCCATCTTGTTTTGGCTTCTTTGTAGAGAAGTGACCAAAGACCCGAGTAGTGATTAGAATTGAATCCTTATAGCCAAAAGAACTCTAAGATAGGGAACTCACTGAAATGTTGATATCTCACCCACTATTGTTGTTGTTTTTCAGGTTTTATTTGCAGGTTTGATTTACAAGTGGAACTATGCTTGGGATGTTTCAAGAGAAGCATAGATTTAATTTCCGCTGTGTATTTATCTTTGTACAATGATGTATATTGCATTTGACTCGGAACAAATTATCTCCAAATAATCTCCTAGTAATTAGTACAAGAAAAATATAACCAATTAATCCATAAACATGTTGTTTTACTAATAAAAAATAATAATTAAAACCAAAATCATACTAACTAGTGCCCCAGGAATACTAATTAAGAACTTTAAATAAAAAAAATATTATATTCAGTTTATTCAATACACACAATATTTTCTTAAAAAATTATTATTTCTATTTTTTAATATATTGAATATATATATATATATATATATATATTTAAAAAACTCTTAAATAATATTCAACTTATCGTTTTAATCTCTTAAAAAAAAAGAAACTACCTAGCGCTAAAACTATTATTTTTTTCCTTACTAATAATATAACATTGATTAGAGGGAGTATATGATATCATTACAACAACAGGCGAATTAATTAGGCAGGGGTTATGAATTTATCCTAGTGTCAAAACTGACACGTGTTAAATCCTAAAAATAAACGCAATTTATGCAAACAGATAAGATAGATTGAAAGTAGTGACGGTTGGATAGAAGTATAAGAACATGGGATTCTTAAACTTTGGGGAACAATAGAGTAGGGGTCCATTTTAATTGAAAGTGAAACAATAACCTTTACTTCACAATTATTTCCACACACTATACTACTACTATTCATAAACTTTATTGGTCAAGGATTTTATCCAATAAACCCTTTCACATCTTATCTTTTCCGCCAAACCAAAATCATACTAGCCTTATAATGTGTATAACCACCAATTCAAAATTAGATCACTTGCAATAAGAATAGCAATTCAATTTGTTCTCAACTTTATCCTATAGTTTTCATAAAGATGCATGTTACACACTTGTACTGGTATTACCTACATGACCGAATCTAAGTGTGTAAAATATGTAAAATATGATATATCGTATATGATTCAAAATTTAATTAAATAATTTCATAAAATATTTATACAATTAAATTATAATTAAATAAAATATTTTATTTTTTTCATAATTAAATTAACTAATTTTGCTGAATTTCCAAAAACTTGTGGCTTAATATATAATAAGAAAATGTGTCAATTCAAATATTGGAAAATATATATTTTTATGTCTTATAATAAATGTTTTGTGAAACAGTTGATTAGACCGATCTTGTCCAAGAACAAAGAACAATAAACTGTGTAACATATAATAAAATATTGGGAGGCTCATAGTTTATAATTCAATTTTTTATTATTAATATTAACAATAAAAAATTGGGAGGCTCATAGTTTATAATTCAATTTTTTTATAATTCAATTTTTTATTATTAATGTTTTAAAATAGAAAAAAATTATAAATGAAACACTTTTACAAATGGAGGAAATTCATAATAACAATAATAACAACCATGATGGGAATTCAAATAAGTCAATGAAGAGAACATAGATTTTTCTTTTTTTTGTTCACAACATGCGTTTCCTATAGTGCTTCAAATTAATAATTTTAAAACTAGTTGGAAATTTTTTGACTAATGTTATAGTGGAGCTACAATTTGTAATGGTAAAAAAGTGCAATGTTTTCTTATAGTTAATTAATTAAGTGAAGAAGTGATGATGATTTTAGGAGCAAGATCGTTGACAGCACTAAAAAATTACCATTCATAAATAGATCTATGATGATTTATGATGGATCTTTCTGCATCTTATTATATAGGTAGAAGATATTTTTCTAAAGAAGGTTGGACGCATGTGCCTTCTTTAACCAAACCCTATCTATATCAATGGGGATCCTATTTGGATGGAGAAGTCCCACCATCTCCACCACCACATTAATTCACATTGCAATATTGCAAATATCCTTTTTCTTAAAAATAAAAATAAATAAATAAATAAATATATATATATATATATATATATATATATATATATATATATATATATATATATATATATATATATATATATATATATATATATATATATATATATATATATATATATATATTTAACTGTTTTTGCTCTTTTTTTTCCTCAATGGATGACATGAATCTTTAGACATTTACTTTGTGAAAATATTGTTTACTTACAAATAAAATTAATATAAATTTTAGAAAATCAAACTGAAAATAATTTTACAAAGTAAACATATATGCTTAGAAAATCAGCAAGTTTCTGCTTATGTATACAGTATACTGCTTGAAAAAAAAAACTTAAATTTTAATTTTAATTTTTTTTATTTTTATGATGTGTTTGAAAGAGTTAATTGAAATTGTTTTAAAAATTTAAATTTATTTTAAGAACACAAGCAAGGATCATTTATTTGTCTAACAAAAGTCACTAGCAATGTCTACATGAACACCATTAAACCACGTAAAAAATGTAGAGATGGAGTCATGCCTAGCTAGGTGATTTGTACAAAAATTCTATTCTTTAAAGATGTGGAAAACTATAAATAGAGTAAGATGAGCATGATTGAGACGTCCTGTCTTAATCGACCAATTGGTGAATAACCTAAGACTTGAAGTTTCAGAGTGTGAAAGGAAATAAATGTAAAAATCCGATTGTGTAAGTGATTAGTGTATTGTAAAGACACACAAACGAGATTTTGTAAATAGTATGACTAAATCACACACATGCACTTAAAACATAGAAAATCCTCACACTTTTTTTTATCGAAACAATTGAAAATATTTTTTGGAGCCTATAGCCAGTTGAATTGGGGACTATATACTTCGTTAGGAAAACATTTTTTCAATTGTCTAATCAATTTGATTTATAACCTAATCAATTAGATGAAGCCTTGTGTACATAATCGATTATGATAGTCTCTCAATGATTAATAATACCTCTCTAACAAAACCTTCCAATTTGGGTATCAAAAATCAATTATTACAAGTATTGAATCGATTAGCTAATTGATTACGTCATTCAAAAGGCCTATGGATTGTTTTCAATTTTACATCATATCTTGACCTATAAACAGAGAGTTTCTATATCATTTCAAACTCTCCGGAAAATGTGAAAAACCTTATTTTTCTTTTCTCTCCTAGCCTCTCTAAATCATTTATAGTTTTCTCACATATTTTAGCCATAGTACTTTGAGAACATTCTTGAATTTAGTGAAGAAATTATTTTGGGTGGGCTTAATTGCAAACATACCAACAATAGTTTTCTCTTGAGTAATTTATTCTTCCTTAGGAAGTGATTATTTTGGTTGGGAATTAAATCATTGTAAAAGCTCTTTGATTGTCTTTGGGGGATTAGAATAAATCTCTGTTTGATTTGCGAGCTCTGTCATTGAAGAAAAACTCTTTTTTGGGTTCGTGAAGAATAACCACTAAATATTTGATACAACGGCTCTTGAACTCAGTCTGGTTAAAAGCTCAGCCGATTCGAGACCATCCTTGTATAAAATTTCACTAGGTTTCTGAGTTCATCTTGTATAAAAGATCGGTAGGTTTGAGATCAGCCCGAAAAATTTCTGGTTCGCTTCGTGGTCAACCTATGTAAAACCTTGATATAGTTAAGAGGATAGCCAATTCAAAAATTCATCTTAGTTCAAGATGAACCTGTGTAAAATCTTTGTTTGGTGAGAAGACTAATTGCTTCAAGCCTATTTGTTGTTTGGTGAGAAGACTAATTGATTCAAGCTTGTTTATGTTTGGAGAGTAACCACTTCAAATTGTTTGAAGTTTGGTTAAAAGTTATCCTTAAACTTTATTTTCTTGTATAAGAGGGTTCCTTGGTTTAACCTTCTAAAATCTCTTATGAAATAAAGGATACTCTCAAGATTATTTATTTAGGAGAACACTATGTCAATTATTTAAGACCTTACTCCTATAAATATCAAGTGTATTCTCTATTATCTTATCTCTTTTATTTTCTACTTATTTTCTTTACTTAGAGTTTCTGCTACATACTCAAACATTTTTGATAAAATGTTTTCAAACTTTTATTTTAAAAATTACTTTAATTTTAATCAACTATTTCAAACCTCTATATTTCACCTCCTTTTGTTTATGGAGTCACTTGTTCAAGAATTGTTATTAGAGCTCAACTTGTGTTTAAGGCTTAATCGTCTCATGAGGAAGATGACTTTCAAGTTTTTAACAATAGGAATTTCCCAAACACTTATCCATCATTTAATAGTGATAGGTTTGAATTGTGGAAAGTTAGATTTAAATTATTCATTCAAAATTTTGATATTGAATTGTGGAAAACTATAATACCCCGTATTTTAATAAATGCTCTGGATAATATTAATTAAGGTCAATAGGATTCCGGTGTGCTCTGAGAGTTTTCAGTTAAAATAATTAGAGAAACCAACGAACTCAAATTAATTAGTTTATATTATCTGACTCAGAGGTTTTATAAAATAAGTGGATCAGAGACATTTTTGGACACCCTCAATTTTGGACCCATTAGTTAGTCTTACTAACTAATGGTATGAGATTAAGTTTCTTTTCTTTTTCTCATTTTTATGAAAAACAAGTTTGTAAGAAGAGAGAATAGAATGGGAGAAAAAGAAGAAGAAAACCCTAAAAGCTCAAGATCAAGAATCAACATCCCTTCTTAGATTCATCCCAGCTTCTCCATCGAACTCCTCTTCATTGGTAGAGATGAGTTCTAGTTAGAGACTTTAGTTGTAGAATTTCTCAAGTTATAGAGTTAGGTATAATATTGTGAGAAAATGTTTAATGTTGCTAAATCCAAGAATCTAACGGCTAAAATGCGAAATTAATCGGTTAAAATTATCGGGTAACACATGTATTAGTCCTATATGACTTGTTTTGCTGATATTTGGAGTTTTGGTGGTGAATATGAGTTTTGGATGTGTTTTAAAACTCTAAGAACGCATAATGATAATTTTGATTCTGGTGTAAACTGTTAGGCGACGCTTTGAGCATCGGGCGATGAAGCCTTGACCGTCGGGCGAAGGTAAGAGGCGATGGGAGAAAAAGTTATGTGTTTTGAAATTTTTGAGATTGAGCTTGTGCTGCTGCGATCGCCGGGAGAAGCAGCAGGCCCAGAGGGCTTCGCTGGGCGAAATGTTAATCGTCGGGCGCCCCTGGCAGTTTTTCAAACATTTATTTATTTTCTTCAAAAATCCGTAACTTTTGACTCGGGTGTTTGATTGAAGCGTTCTTTATATCGATAGAAAACTCTTGTAATGCTCTATCTAATAAAAATATATTGATTATAGTGTGGGATTAATCTATCTATGATATTTGATTAAGTTATGATTATGTATTTGTGATATGTCATATGAGTATGCACGCTATCCATTAATAATCATGAGACTACTTAATTAAAATGAGTTAAGTAGAGTGAGAAAACCTTACCACATATCAATAGTAGAACCTAGTTGTGACTAGGACTTTGATATAAAATATATGGCGATGCTCGGAAGTTCGATGCTTATAGAAGTATCTTAGTCGAGTAATGGTCTAGTGGTGAGTGAGGCACTATATGGAACATGTGTGAACCCGTTTAGGTGTGTTATTTAATGGAAAATGAATCATGACCTTAGGAATGTTATATACATTCTCATTTGAGTGAAATAACGTAATCAGAACCGTTTTTCCCTGAGAATTCCGTTTCATGAGCCAGGGGCTCCTCTGGAATGTACACATGCAGTAGTTGGCAGGTTTTATTCCCGCATGTAGTACGAATGGAGCCTATGGGTAAAGAGACTTGTGGTGGTTTATGGCCGACGTGTAGTGACGATTGTAAGGTTAATAACCCTTCAATCTGAATCTATTTCGTATGTCAAGTAAATACCAGGATCCATGACTTGTGCCGACTTCTAGACGTAGAAGAGGACGAGAATAGGGAATATCTCGTGGTTTTCGGATTAATGATAATTTTTGAGTTAGTGAAATCAAGACATGTTTTCATATGAGTGTGAGATTGTGAAATCAAGGTCTAGGCTTTCCCCCGACTTGAGAAGAATTTGTTAGAACCCTATAGAGCTGAGAGAATCCATAAGATAGGGAACTCATTAAGATGTTGATATCTCACCCATTATTATTGTTGCTTTTCAGGTTCTGTTTGCAGGTTGGTTTACAAGTGGACCTATGTCGGGATGTTTCAAGAGAAGCATAGATTGATTTTTCCGCTGTGTATTTTATCTTTGTACAATGAAGGATATTGTATTTGATCTTAATATTTTTATTTTAGTATAATTTTCATGTCTTGTACCATAGTTAGTATTATTTTATTTAGAATTGGTCAAGAATGTGAATTGTGCTATTAGGCACTTATGATGGTGTCAGTACCAAATAAACTCTTGTATAATATTATTCTAGATAAATATTATATGGACGTTATAGTTGGTATTAAAGCAGGTCGTATCCTCGACCTAGCCTTGAAACATCATAAGTAAATATTTCCTTCCTCTTAATTGTGTCTTGCCATAATGACTCTTAATATCATATTATGTATTGTTGGGTCTAATCTACATAATCCTATGTATGTGATAGGTAGAATCATGGTTGAGAGACCACGAGGACTCTGAAGTGTTGTCCGAACTTGTGCTGTGAGAGTAGGCTCAAGCCAAGAGTTAACAGAGAGGGAGTTTTGGTCAGATTAGTTGAAGTCTTTGTAGAAATTGTACTTCCTGTAACATTGAAATGCAGAGTGATGTGTCGTTCTAGCAATCCTTTGGAATTGATAGAGTCCGAAATTGAAAGATCTCTATAGGATGGATGGTCAAGGTATCAAAGGATATGTAAAGTCACTTGTAGATTGGTATTGGTCACTGGTATAGACAAGAGTTTTAAGAAATCTCATTCCATGAAAAGAGAAGAGGTTTTGTGAAACATGTGACGTAAGGTCTGGGAGTGAGAATATTGTTAGTGGTTCAGTTCTAAGGTCTCTATGGCATCTTAGATGAATGGGAGTACTTCAAGGAATATATTCGGATAATACCTTATGTATGGATATAAGTTACAAGTTAAGAACATTCATTTTCTTGTAGGACCCTAAAGTAGTAGTGAAACGTGGAGAGAAACACCATAATGTGTTTACACGTTTCAAGTAGGACAAGCCTACCTCAGACGAAGAGTAGAAGATTAATGTTGTATATTCAGTTATGAATGAGGGGACCAGGTTTAGTATAATACAACAGGATGTTGTATTTCGGTAAGAGATGAATTCGGAAATGTTAAATCACCCAAGGAACAATATAAGACAACATGTCAAAGAAAGAATGAATTTCAATTAGTAGCAGATAATGTTGTGATGCGTACTGGAAGAAGTTGTGTTAAGTGATAGAGTAAGCACTTTGGATTCATGAGAACTCTAGTAAGACAGATTAAGTTTGAAACTAAGAGAATTACCACGAAGATCGAAGTGAACACATTATGGAAAACAATGTTGACATGTTGGTATGAAAAAGCGATAACAAGATATACTTTGGACGATTATGTAATAGAGTAATTGTGGTGTTGTTGTGACAAATCTAAGGATGCATAAACCGTGATGATTCAACCACGAGGATTCAAATAGTATGATGTTGAGGGAGAGGAGTTACACCTTGATATTTGGAAATATATTAGTAGCATTGTGGTCACAAGTGCGGGTGATGTATTCTTAGCATTGAGACATATGTTCAATGATTTACCTTTCTGAGTAGTAAGTATGGTATTTTTAAGAAGTAAGATTGCAGCAAGATAACGAGGAACAAATCAAGACTTGTTATAGATTAAGTGTAAATCATGGAACGATTTATGCTGAAGGAGTTTTGTTAACAGTTGAGGAAAACTATCGGTTATAAGAATTTCATTAAGTGGCTTTGATGCAAGTATGGCGTTCTTTAGATAGTGGAGGGTAAGGAACCCCGATTAATATATACATAAAGATATCAAGATTCTTCAAGAGGATGCTTTACCTAAAATTCTAAGTGTTGGAAAACTTTTGTATTTATGGAAGATCTAATTATTTGAAAACTACCTTGTTGGAATAAGAACTTTTTCATTTCAACTTCCACCAAGAGTTCGAGTAAAAAAGACTGAGCGATATTATAAGCATGAGATGTCCAAAGTTTTTTTTTGCCAATAAGGATTGTGTGTTAGCTTTTACTTATGAGCAAATCAAGTGTGAATTTGTGGTTGAGACCCTTTAATGTCGTCATTGTTGACTTCTTGTTAGCGTCATTATGTGAGAAGAAAGTGAACTATCCCACTGAATGTTTATGGTGTGACCAAAGTGAGAATTGTAGTTCTACCTCGTCACTTGTTTGGAGTATATTATCTGCATGTGGTATCTTGTTCTGTGTTACTTTGAGTAGTGAGCATTAAATAGATGTTATACAAGTTAAGAAGTCGCGAGTTAGGAATGATCTTACAAGCTAGTGTGAACTGCATTGATGGTTTTGAGTTTGGATAGTTTTGTATCAAGAGAAACAAGTTTGTTGTGGTTAACCGATTAGCCTCAATTAGGTAATCAATTGGCGTGAAATATGTTAAGGATCTTAGAAAACCATATCGTTTGAACCATAAGTCTATTTTAGTTTACGTTCGAAGTGTTGAGAGATGGCATGTTGAATCTTTTCTTTGGACACATTTGGTAAGCAATGTATGTTTTGAATTAGGTGTGCTGTCGTTGCAACTACTGAGGACCTTAATGACGATGTTTTGAGAGACTCTTGAAGTGTTGATCTCCCAGAGAATGTCTTGGTATCTGAATTATTGTATGGATAAAAGATAAATAATTGGTCAGTTTCTAACGTTGTTAATTTTTAACATCAATTATGGACTTCATGAGAGTGACATCAGATGTGTGCAGTTATGTCATACTCAAATATGAGAATCTGAAAGTTACCTTCCAAGTAAGAGTGGGAGATGAATGTTCCAAAGTTAAGCATGTACGTTGGATAATGTAAGGAGCAGAATCCTTGAGAGAAGTGAATTTGAATGAGAAGTTTTGTGTGGTCTTCAAAGGTGTGTGTGTGTGTGTGTGGAATATTGTATGCAATAGGCAAGTGTTATGGAAATCCGCAAGTGTACTAAGAATGATTTAAGTTTGGTACTGATGACTCACAAATGATTATAAGTTCTATGACATTGCTACGTTATTATTAATGAAGACCTTGTGTCAACATAAACCTTGAGTGAATAGAATCATGTAAATAAAATTAACATGGAATATAGTAATCATGTGCAAGGTTGTTAAACTGAATTGGATAAATCATTTTGAGTTTAGAATGGATTTGAAAATTGTACCAATTATGATTGCAACAGTATAACCCCTGTATATCTATCTTTGGAGAGTTTAGACCAATGTTATTATCGTGTGATTGGAGATTAAATGGTTTTATCCCTGAATGTCAACAAGTTCTTGTTCCATTGATTGGTGAGAACTTCAATGAGTAAGTGTGTTCTCCGTAGACTATCAACTACCTAGTGTTGCTTAAGAATTCGTGGTATCTCCATTGTTAGACTTTGAGAGCGTAGTGGAAGGGAAAAAATGCAATAGTTCAGTCAGATTATCGAGAGCCATAAGAGAATTATTTATAAGTATTAGAGTAAGAAAATTTTGTACTAAGTGTGTTGTCTATTAGTAAGATACTGAAAGGATGAAGTGTCAGATGTAAATTGGTACATGTGTATGGCGCCAGGCCAAGTAGGGTCGGTAGAGGGGTTGTTTGGAAAAAATTTGAAATGGTTTTGGCAATTGAAAGATTTTAATAAGGGTGACTGTCGGTAATTATGTGTAGATAAGATTTCACTAAGATACCTTGTGGATATTTGTTGAGTGTTTGTTATCCCAAAATCAAGTTGGAGTGTTATGCTTTTGTGTTGTGACTAAATAGAAGGAATTAAAATGGTATGTTTCTCCGAGGGAGAGATGAGACTAAGGGATTCAGTATGAAACAACAAATGAGCTACAAAATAGTAAGTTAGAAGTTAACCCAATGTCGGAATAAGCATATGAGTAAGGACATGAAGTCTGATTTATTATAAACAAGTACTTTAAGCCGCAAAGTCAAATTGGAATTTGAATATGTCAGAGTATGTAGCATAAGTAAGGATAACTATGGATCTAAGACGGTGTTACAAACTATTGTTATTACTGAGTAAAGGAAATTCGATGACGAATTTCAATTTAAGGAGGGGAGGATGTAATACCCCATATTTTAATAAATGTTCTAGATACTATTAATTAAGGTCAATAGGGTTACAGTGTGCTCTGAGAGTTTTTCAGTTAATATAATTAGAGAAACCGACGAACTCAAATTAATTAGTTTATATTATATGAATAAAAGGATTTATAAATTAAGTGGATCAGACACATTTTTGGACATCCTTAATTTTGGACCCATTAGTTAGTCTTACTAACTAATGGTATAAGATTAAGTTTCTTTTATTTTTCTCATTTTTATGAAAAACATGTTTGTAAGAAGAGAGAAGAGAAAGGAAGGAAAAGAAGAAAAAACCCTAAAAGCTCAAGATCAAGAATCATCATCCCTTCTTATATTCATCTCAGCCTCTCCATCAAACTCCTCTTCATTGTTAGAGGTGGGTTCTAGTTAGAGAGTTTAGTTGTAGAATTTCTCAAGTTCTAGATCTAGGTATAGTATTGTGAGAAAATGTTTAATGTTTCTAAATCCTTGAATATAATGGTTAAAATGTGAAATTAATCAGTTAGAAATATAGGGTAACACGTGTATTACTCCTATATGACTTATTTTGCTGATATTTGGAGTTTTAGTGGTGAATATGAGTTTTAGACGTGTTTTGAAACCCTAAGAACGCATAATGATAATTTTGGTTCTGGTGCAAACTAACGGGCGATACTTTGAGCGTCGGGCGATGAAGCCTTGATCGACGGGCGAAGGTAATTGGTGATGGGAGAAAAGGTTATGTGTTTTGAAATTTCTGAGATTGAGCTTGCACCGCTGTGATCTCCAGGCGAACCAGCAGGCGTAGAGGGCTCCGCCGGGCGAAATGTTGATCGTCGGGTGCCCCTGGCAATTTTTCAAACATTTATTTATTTTCTTCAAAAATCCGTAACTTTTGACTCGGGTGTCCTATTTCGATAGAAAGCTCTTACAATGCTATGTATAATGAAAAGATATTGATAATAGTGTGGGATTAATTTATCTATGATATTTAATTAAGTTATGATTTTGTATCTGTGATATGTCATATGAGTATGCATGATATCCATTAATAATCATGAGACTACTTAATTAAAATGAGTTATGTAGAGTGAGGAAACCTTACCACATATCAATATTCTACCTAGTCATGACTAGGAATTTGATATAAACTAGATGGCGATGCTCAGATGTTCAATGCTTAGAAAAGTATCTTAGTCAAGTAATGGTCTAGTGGTGAGTGAGGCACTATATGGAACATGTGTAACCCGTTTGGGTGTGTTATTTTGTGGAAAAGGCATTGTGACCTTAGGAATATTGTATACATTCCCATTTGAGTGAAATCACGTAATCGGAACCATTTTTCCTTGAGAATGCTATTTCATGTGCCAGGGGCTCCTCTGGAATGTACTCATGCAGTACTTGGCAGGTTTGATTCCCGCGTGTAGTACGAATGGAGCCTATGGGTAAAGAAACTTGTGGTAGTTTATGGCCCACGTGAAGTGATGATTGTAAGTATAATAAACCTTTAATCCTAATCTATTTTGTATGTTAAGTAATACCAGAATCCATGACTTGTGCCGACTTCTAGACGTAGAAGAGGACGAGAATATGGGATACCTTGTGGTTTCCGGGTTAATGATACTTTTCGAGTTAGTGAAATCAAGACATGTTTCCATATTAGCGTGAGATTGTGAACTCAAGGTATACGCTTTCCCCCGACTTGAGTAGAATTTGTTAGAACCTTGTAGTGCCGAGAGAATCCATAAGATAGGGAACTCACTGAGATGTTGATATCTCATCCACTATTATTGTTGCTTTTTAGGTTTTGTTTGCAGGTTGGTTTACAAGTGGAGCTATGTTGGGGATGTTTCAAGAGTAGCATAGATTAAGTTTTCCTCTGTGTATTTTATCTTTGTACAATAAAGGAATTGTATTTGATCTTAGTATTTTTATTTTAGTATAATTTCCATGTTTTGTACCATATTTAGTACTGTTTTTGTTTAGAATTGGTTAAGAATGTGAATTGTGCTATTAGGCACTTATGATGGTGTCAGTACCAAACAAACTCTTGTATGATATTATTCTAGATAAATATTTTATAGGGCATTACAGAAACTATAGTCAATGGTATGTTTATACCGACTCACCGTGATAATGATTAAGTACTGGATAAATTTGATTTGATTTTGACCCTACAATAAGGGTTACTGAGAGTCAGCTGTTGGGGAAGAGTATGGGTGAAAAATATTTAGAAGGGGGTTGAATAGATCATACCTTAAAAAATTGTTCCAAAAAGGTTTTCTAAAAAATTTGAGTTTTTCAAATTTTGGTGGCATAAACTTTATTGTGTATGTGTTGGATTGATATCACGAAATACTCTATGTTAAGACAATAGAATGAAATATAGAATTATGAACAAGCTATCCAATCAATTTAATTAATAAACTTAAAAAATAATGTAAATGAGGTGTCCAAACAAAATTTTATCAATCAATTGAATTAATCTAATTTTACTGTTACAAATAACTATAATCGGGAGAAAGATAATCCAGATAACTTAAATCACTACCAGATCTAAACTTTACACAACAAATCATTATGAACAAAATAAGCCTGATAACATGTGATTTATAAGAAAATGGTAAAAACCTAAAATATGCAACTATACAAAAAATTTAAAGGAAATAAGGAAAGAGAAGATTGCAATAAGTTTTATACTAGCTCAACACGTTCATCCTCGCTTTACGTCTCACCTAGTCTAAAATGGAGGATCATTGAAAATTTATAGTGTTCCACTATTTTGAACAATTTAACGTGTGTTTTATACACTCAAGGAACTAAATTTTGAAATTTAAAACAAAAATTAATAGCTCCAATCTAAATCTTTCATTCTTCTGTTATACATAACCAAAGTAGCTGAAATCCCAAAACCTTCGCTCAGTTTTGATCATCCTCTTACTCATATCCAATATGCTCTCTAAGAACTCGTTCTATAGTGATATACTTGATCCTACTGGTATCATGTCTGAACTCTTCGCTTATCTAAAGAAAAAAACTCCTAACTTCATTCTACATCAACCTTTCTCAGTTCTACCGAAGTCTTCGATGGAGAAGAAATCCTTTCTTTTCGCTCCTTCTAGATTTTAAATTCCCAACAATGCTACACAACACTAATCTTTACCTGTAAATAAATAAACTCACAAACATCAACTATAAAAGACCATCATCTATGATAGATCTCACTTTCTCTAAGAATTGAGAAGCAACCAACTTATGGTATATTGTTAGAGGTTTAAGATGAATCGAGATTCAATCTAATTGTTATTTGGTGTAATTTGAAAGCTTGAATTTGTGTTTTGAAATATTCTCTAATTTATAATATTATCACACACTTTTTGAAAAAATGAAACGAAAATGATTTATATATGTGCTTAAGATACAACAGTAAAAGTGAGTAAAAATACCCATTTGAATCGAGTCATGTGCAGTGGATATGACTCGAGTTAAATGAAGAAATTATTTGAGTCAAGAATTAATAACCCAAAAGTTGACAATTTGATTCGAATATATGATTCAAGTCAAGGAAATCTATAATTTGAATCATACTGGTACAACTAAAATCTTGATTTTGAAATGATTTTTTTATTCGAAACAACCTTTAGCTTGATTCAAATCAAGCTTCCATCTGATTCGAGTAAAAAAAGCTCATGATTTGAATCACAGTGGAAATGGAAAATCTTATTTTTTATATTCATTTATTGATTCGAGTCATGCATAACCTTAATTCGAATCACACTTCAAAATGATATTATTTAAGAAAAGTAAGATTTTTTATTGAATCTAAAGCTAGAATGATATAAACCATTCACTCATGAGTTTCTTGACCCAAATAATCGACAAATTTAACTTGAACCACTTTGCATCAACTTTTACCTAAGGGTTTTATTTAATACATACAAAACAAAAATTAATGCAAAACATCATTTAATGCATTGCACACAATGTTAAGATACACGTGAAATCTAACTTAGAGGAGACTCAATTATTAAAATAGTAGATGAGAAATGAGTCAAGCAACAAACACAAAACTGTAAGAGGTAGAGAAAATTCATCATCTCGCATTTTTGGTAGCAAAAGACTCTTTTAACTATGGTTTAATGGGATTAAAACTGAATTAACAAGCCTCGAGGTTAGACTATTTATTGAGGATTCCATGGGTCGAATTAGAAGGGCAAAAATAGTTTTCCCTAGCTCCCAAACAAAGATATAGGAATAAGGGAATATTGGTTCATCCTGAAATCATGGAGGGATCGTTTTCTCCTTTAACTTCGATTTCCAAATAGTTATTCCTTGGATATCTTATAGGCCAAATTTGAATAATGCATGGAGTATGGATCTTGGTTTGAGAGGGGCGACCTAAAGAGTGCCCAGTTTCGTTGTACATTGTTTGGAGTACCTTTTCATGAGTTATCCATTTTTAGGTCAAATAAAATTATCCTAGTCCACAGTATCTCAAGCACGAGACCTGGGAAGGGCAAAGTGATTAACTCAAAATAGGTAGTAGTCTTATTTGTATAATTCTTTGAGAATTTCTCTAGACGAGTCCTTGAAGCGATGCTTGAGGTTAGTTCCTCAAGCGATGCTTGTAGTGAGTCCCTCAAGCGATGATTGGGATGAGCCCATTAAGCATTGTTTGGGGCGAGTCCCTCAAGAAATGCTTGGGGTGAGTGTAACACCCTAAAAGCCAATAATAATTTATAAAAAAAAATGAAGAAAATATTAAGATGGAATAAGGGTGTCACATTGACAAAACATTCAACTTTTATTCCAAAGGTGGAATTTAAATTTAAAACACAGCATAGTAATTCATTTTAAAACAAATCATAAGACATAACAAAGTATTCCCAACCCGATGTTACAATATTAGAGGAAAATATGGAATAGTACTAATAGCCAACAAGGTCCGACGAAAACACAAAACAAAAGAAAAACAAACTAAAGAGGCAATCTATGTCATCCTCCATAAAAATACATCTATTATTCCTCAGTTTCAACCTGAGAATTATATGCATGAAGTACATACATAGAAACATAGAAATATTTAGGGATAAGAATACATTCCATAATTAAATGGGGCAAAAACATCAAGGATGGTATACACATCAGTTACAATCAATACAATTATACAATCGACAAAATTAAATATGCAATGCTAATCTCATCTACTCCCATGCATGTGGTACCAATCACTTGATATCAGAGGTATGTTAGTGAGTGATCCTAACACTTAACCTAAGTATTAAACACTTGACCAAAGTCCTAAACATTGGACCAAAGTTCTAAGCTAACTCTGATATATATGATGTATGATGCTACAAACATCTGCACTTCTCCATTCAAACCTCTTAAACTAACATTAACACTTCTTGTTAAGGCTAAAAATGGTCTTTGTAGACCTAAACATATAAATATTTATGATTAATGATAAAACATTGGTTCTCTAGGAACCTAAACATATCGGCACTGCCAGTTAGGGCTAAACATTGGTTCACCTAGAACCTAAAACATCAATATTTAACACTGCCTATTTATAAGATGGCTCTCCATTACAACAACAACTGATTCACATCCAAACTATAACAACTCAACATGTACACAAGAAATTATGTCTTACATGATTCACAATTTAGGTTACTCTTATATTCATCAAACATTAGGCTTACATTTTTAAAATTATGTTACTGGCACAATTAGGTATTTTCCTACATCACTATTCCTATAAAACATCATACATAAATCATTATGTTCATGACCTTATTTACACATTTAACCATCTTGGGAAATTACCATAAAGTAGTCCTATGCATTAGCTTTCCAACGCTTCAACTCACACCTTAATCGGAGTCACGAAACTCGAGTTATGATGAAAATAGGATCTAAACAAAATCTTCCTCTTCTGATTCGAGTCATGTTGTTTTCTTGTCTGGAATCAAATTTTCTAGAAGCATTTTCTACTAAAATTTGACCTCTAATTCGAATCATGTTGAAACCTTAATTCGAAATAAACCAGACTGAAGTGTTTTTTGCTAAAGTTTCTTGGAAATTTCATTCATAAACCCAAATTCTTCAACATATATCTATTCCAATCTAGTTTTGAACATGAATGATCACACCTAATCATCTATATACAATATTCAACTTATAAGGGTGAAATTATCAACAATCATCAACTACAATTCTCACAACAAAAAATGATGAAATTCCAACACATATAAAATAAATCATTCATGTTTATTCATAAAATCATCACATACCCTTATTAACATCAATAATCCAAATTCAACATAAAATTTCATTATTAACATAGTAAAATCATAATCACATATACAACATAATCATAGAGGGTTTTCACAAACCTTACATGATTTAAGAACAATAATCCATAAAAGAAAAAAAGGGTCAATGGAATCTCTGCTATCCCAAAGCTTAAACACCAATTATAGAACAATCTCCCCCTCCCCGTACTTCGATAAAGTAGAAAAACTTTGAGTACTTCATGATGGGAGATCCTACTTTGCACTTCTCTCTTCTAGGGTCTGCCTCGTTTTCTCCTTTTTCTCAAACTGATATGTGTTCTCACAACTTCCCTTGTTCTAATAGAAAATTAAACCATAGTTTTTTATTTTTTATTTTCACTAATTCCCTTAATTCTTAATTAATTTGATTTGTCTACCTCATTTATTTTATAATTTCACTATATTAATCATAATTTTTTTTACTTAAAAACCTTCGATTTATTATTATTTCTAATATTTTTTTATATGAATAATCTCTTAATGAAATTATTATTATTCTAAAAATAACACATTATAAATCACAAAGCACATAAAAAATAAATGAAAACTCTAACTGAATTTATGGGGTGTTACTGTGAGTTCTTTAAGTGTTTCTTGGTATAGTTCTGGGGCATTAGGAGATTTCCCAGGAATGCTATTAGAGCAGTCTAGAAATAAGGAGGGAACTTGTCGCCCTAGGCGCCGCCCTTCATCCAGATGGACATGACACCAATCTAGAAATTTTGGACCCTAGATTGGGGATTAAGAATGAAAGGCAAATTCCAACAGAATACTTAAATAAGTATAAATTGGTGCCTTGGACCACTAGGTTACCAAGTTGGGCACCTCTCTCTATCTGAATCTGAAGAAAAGGAGTTGGTTTCCCTGCTTAGGAGGAATATCGACTTGTCTTTTGAGCACCCTTAAAATGTGAAAATATGATTTATAGCATGGTTAATTAGTTAACCGTATGGCGTTAGTCGATTAACCATGAACTAATTTGTCTAGAAACTTCAAAAATTCATATCTTGAGCTTCAGGTGTCTGTTTGACGCGTCGTTCGAACCTATGGAAAGCTAATACAATGTAACTTCTTGTAAAAATGGTTTCAAGTCCTTGAATTAAAATTAAATAATGTGTGATGAGGTTTTATGGTGTCAGTATAAGATGTTAATGCCGGTGTTTTTTGAAAAACTTTGAAAATTCATAACTTTAGTTTCGGGACTCCGATTCGTGTGCCGTTTGAAGATGCGTGAAACTGAGATAATGTAATTTCATTTTTATAATAGTTTTATGTTGCTAGAAATATTTTAGATGATATGAATTGATGTTGGAAGGTGTGTAATTATATGTTGAGCTAATGATGTTTTGTTACGAATGATGAAACTTGCGTGTTGTTGCTACGATGCTACTGTGATGTTATTGATGATGATGTTGGAATGTTATTGATGACATTGTGATAATGTCTTAATGACGTGCATGTTCATATATATATATATATATATATATATATATATATATATATATATATATATATATATATACACACACACATATGCTATGTGATGACGATTATGTGTTGATGATTCTATAATGATGATTTTTGACATGTGTTAGTGATGTTATACTATGATGCTATGATGAATTAAATTGATGATATGCATGTGGATGTTATACATGCTACGTGAAGTCTTATGATGAATTTTATGAATGATGATGCAATTTTAACGAGTCGTAATAGTGATTATTATGACGTTTTGCATCATGCATTCATATAATATGTTAGGAATTTGGTCCAGTGATGATGTTGGGACTTCAGTCCGGTGTTGGCTTCAATCCCATTGTGTGGATTGAGGTGATTATGATGTGCTCCGTTTTTGGAGGGTGATGGTCTAGTGTCCATCGATGATGATTTTTTGGTATCACATGCATGAGTCTATGTTGCTACATTTCATATTAAGTGTCGTTGCGTATTTGAGTGATAGATGATGTTTTGGTGACGATGAGACTTAAGTGATGATTATGTTGAGTGATGGTTGACGATGTCGTGAGTTTTAAATGAGGTTGTGATGATGATGATGATTAATGTCCTATTTATATCTTTTATTTATACCTTGTATAATGATTTGTGATTACTCACCCTGCTTGTTTGAATGTTGTCTCCACGTGGGTAACATGCAAGTGATCAATAATAGCTCGTAGAAGTGTGAAGAATAGCTCAGAATTTTTTGTTGTTTCCGTTAATAATAGAGGTTTCTTTCTCTGATATGTAACATTGGGCGGGGAACGCTTGAGTTGAAATTGTGTTGTTTTTTTAAACATATTTTATTAGTTTTCTACATGTTGAATTTATTTGACGACGACTTTCTACAATGACTAAAAGCTCTTTATGTTTGATGAAATAAATGAAGTTATTTTGAGACTATGATTTTGCTACGAAATTTGAATTTCATTTATTGATTTTATCGAAGAAATTATTATTATAAATGTTTCAAAACTCATGTTATGGAGCAGGAAATTTATTATGATGTTTTCATGAAGCATGTGGCACCCTTTTTGGTAACTTTACTCTGATTTACTTATGTAAAATTGTTGTGAATATTTTTTAGGTAGAATGGTGTTACACTCTTTTCCAATCAGATCCAAGGGAAACTCATTTGAAAGTTGTCAAGAGAATCCTAAGTTATATTAAGGGAACAACTAACATTGGCTTGATGTATAAGAAAACATCATAGTGCAAGCTATCTGGTTATTGTGATGCATATTATGCCGAAGAAAGATTAGAAAGGAAGAGTACTTCTGGAAATTGTCAGTTTCTGGGAAACAACCTCGTCTCTTGGGCAAGCAAAAGGCAATCAACCATTGCATTATCTACTACAGAGGCATAATATATCTCAGCATCTCTTTGTAGTACTCAGATGCTCTTGATGAAATATCAACTTGAATTATTTTAGATAAACAAGGGTAACATTCATATTTATTGTGATAACACAGCTGCTATTTTTTTAAGTAAGAATCCCATTTGACATTCAATAGCTAAGGACATTTAAATCAAACATCATTTCATCAGAGACTATGTTCAGAAAGGGATTTTATCGTTAAAATTTATAGATACAGAACATCAGTGGACTGATATCTTTACAAAACCCTTAGTTGTAGATAGGTTTCTATTTATTCTCAAGAATTTAAATATGGACCTTTGTATAGAATAAATTTATCAAAATATGTTTATTCTCTTTCTATAAAAAGAGATTCTGAATCCAAGCAAATATCTCTTTCTGGTTTATTTTATCAGATCTTCTGATAAATATGCTTCTACAAGTTAGAAGATGTTTAGTCATAAACGAATCTTAGGCATATATCTTTTGATATTCTTGATTTTTTGAAACATCAAACTTGTCCACTAAAATAGACGGTTGTGATCATTCTGTGACACTTGTCACACATCGAATCATACCTAACCGTTGCAGTGACACCTCAAGCATTATGCTTCTGTGAGACTAGATTTTCTAAATAATCACTACTTATACTCCCTACTTGTCCACAATTATTATTTATAAATACCCACTCTCTCACTTCACACACTACACTACTTCACTTCAACACTTTTCTCTTAGAAAACCTAAAACCCTAGAACCCTTTTGTCATATCCCAAATTTGTCCTACCCTCATATTTACTTTTATTATTCAAAAAATTCAAAAAATATTTCTTTTGTTTCAGTTTGTTCAATCGGGGTTCCATTCGGGTTTACCAGATCATGCGCGTGGTAAAATCAATGGAGGCCCAATTTTTTATCACTATCCTTTTTTCTGGTTTTAATTCAAAAAAAATTATTTATTTAAAAAATAAATAAATTGTTCTTATTATTTCATATTTCCAAATTTATCATTTTTATTATTATAATTATAATTACTTTTTTAGTTTTATTACCATTGTTATTATAACTCTATTTTAACCATCTTTAAGATTTGTAATCCATTTTTGTTTTTTTTATATAAATAAAAAAGAGAGGAAAGTTGCATTAAGCTAGCACATCACGTGAGTTTTTTTGCAAGTTTTCCTCAATAATCAAGATACGTCAAATGGCCATTTCTAATAGAAAAATTCACGCACCCCAGCCACACAAGACGCGTCCCACAATCATTCTGTATGCACCCCAGCCACACAAGACGCCTCTCACAAAAACACTCAGCAACACAACACCAATCTTCTCCTTTTAATACTCTGCTCGCATTCTCACTATAACCACTTTCTCATCTCTGAAACCACTGCTGCAAAAAACAAACCACAACCTAAACGCAGCTCCAAATCCAAATCCATAAGCCTAGAAAACCAAAATCATTTCAATCGAACCACACCTTTCATCAAAAAACGAAAATCCAAACACAAACCACACAATTGTTCAAATAAAAAACAAGCTCAAACCGAAAATAACCACCACCGTGAAGAGCAGAACCACCGTGAAATATAACGAACATCAGACACTAGCGATTGAACTAATTCGCAGAAAATCAACCACACCAAAATCACAAAATCTGAAACTCATCAACAACCTTTAAATCCTTCAAACAAGCCATAAACCCACCTCCCGAAACAAATCGTGAATACAAACTCAAAACCGTGAGACTTCAATCCAAACCGCCGGCCGCCAATCACTCACCTTTGCCGACCGCCACCATAACCAGCCTCACCAAACCACCACCACCATCGAACCTGAACTCGACCCTCACCACCGAAAATCTAAAAGACACCTTACCAAAATCCAGAACCGCTTCACATTCGAACCACCACCGAGAGCTGAGCAAAAAAACTCACAGATTCGAAACTCAAAAACTAGATCCGCGAAGCCGTAAGGACCGAGTTCAGACCGTAAACAAAATCGCGGCGAACCGCACCGTGAGAAACACCACAACAAGAAACCAACGCGAACGAGTGAGGGGTGGGTCTCTGTTTCTTTCTCAGAGTCTCACAGAATTTGAGATTTTAATTTTTTTGTTATCTTGACGTTTTATTTCATTCATATATCTTTGTTTTTTTCTTTTTTTTTATGTATAAATTAATTAAAACGAAAAAACCTGGTTTTGTTAACTTAGGGATCACTGAGCCCAATTTTGGTTTCTCATTATACACACTCACAGGCCACCGCCAAATCCCCTTATTTATTTTTTATTTAGTTCATTTTTTTATTTAAAATATGTTGGGCCTTTAGCCCATGATTACTGACTTTGCTACTAACATCACATCAGATTCGATACACCCCTTCATTTTCTATATTTTATTTGTTTTCTTGATTATATTATCTTAGCTTTTTATTCTTTTTTTAATATTTATAAAAATGTCTTAAAAAAAGGGGATTCCTTTAGGGGCCAATGATATTATAAAGAAATCAAATGGTCTACCCGATTTCATTAAATCGGTAGAACTTGATTAATATGAGGCCTAGGTAGTTATATTTATTTTCTAATTACCATTTTTTTTTATTTCAATTATTTAACTTAGTTTAATTTATTTATGGTATTATTCCGACTATTCATCAATTTAATCCATTTAATTTATTATATCATATTTATTATTCTATTTCCGCAATTTAATTTAGTCAATTTATTCAATTTATTTATCGTATTCCAACAAATTGGTTCGACTCCTCATAGAACGATTTCAATTTTAAATCGGATCTAAGGAAGTAAACAAACTATATTTCGACGCATCCGAACAAAAAGGTCCAACGCCTCCGAATAGTTGCCTTTAATTTATTTTCCGCAATTTTATCGCTTTAATTTATTCGCAAGCCATGTAAGACGAGTGCGCTGTGCCTCGCCATCAAACCACTTCCAAACTCGAATACTTCAATTATTTTCTTAATTAAATAAAGGAAAAACTGAATTCTGGAGTCTAGCATTCCTTGAATTCTTGAATGAACGCTCCCGAGGCTCGCCCCGCGGGACGTTGTTCATTCGACTTTCCGTAATTAAAACACTTAATCGACATGTCAAATAACGAAAGAATTGAGTTCTGGAATCTAGCATTCCTC
This sequence comes from Lathyrus aphaca, assembly GCA_963966055.1. Taxonomy (NCBI): domain Eukaryota; kingdom Viridiplantae; phylum Streptophyta; class Magnoliopsida; order Fabales; family Fabaceae; genus Lathyrus; species Lathyrus aphaca. The sequence goes on along the minus strand of OZ014521.1, from coordinate 111,581,710 downwards.
GAATTCTTGAATGGACGCTCCTGAGGCTCGCCCCACGGAACGTGGTTCATTCGCCCTTTCGTTCCTAAAACATTAATTAAATCGAACATTTTTCCGTAAACAAACATTATTTAAATCCTTTCTATCTCGCAAACAAGCTAGCACTTCAGCCTCTTATCACGAGTAGACAAGCCAACGCTTAGCAGTTAGAATGCGGTCTAAATAATCGTTCATTAAAACAAACCGATCGAACTTTAGTACCACGAACTAAGAGGCTCTGACTTTCCCATTGCACCAGGGAATACGTAGGCACACGTATCTTACTCCTCACTGAGCACCCTAGGAACAAAATAACCCATTTCCCCTATTAACCTTAGATTAGAATCGTTCGCATTTACCTTTTATTATTTGAAGAAAACAGAAAGCATAAGTCAACATTAGATCGCAAATTAAACTAAGAGGTTCCCGTTGAGTACAACAGACGTAAGGGGTGCTAATACCTTCCCCTTACAAAAATGACTCCCGAACCTAGAATCTGGTTTCAAAGACCTTGTTCTATCCATTTTTTCTAAAAAAGGTTTCTCGATATTTTCCTTTTCCTTAATTGGAATAAAATAAGTTCGGTGGCGACTCTGTTGTTTAATTTTTATCCGCAGTATTTCTTTTATCGCGAGGTCGTATTTTTCAGGGTGCGACAGCTGGCGACTCTATTGGGGAAAGGTTCACCCCTATGCGAGTCAAGCCTAGTCTAGGTTCTCACGCTTGTTTGGATGTTTGCTTTTTTGCCTTGCTTGTTTATTTTTATCGTTTCCTTTATCGCATTCCATCTTTTATATCTTGTGGCTCCTTGGTACTATAATTTGGATCGACACTTTTCAAAAGAAACTTGAGGGAAAAGGCTTTATACCCGGGCTTATGAGTACAAACATAAGTTAGCGAGGTTGTGTAGTATGGGCTCCCGAGGGAACCACTCTCGTGGGTTGTCGATACGAAAACCTCACTTGGAGTAGATTCTAATGAGAATACTGACGACCATCAAGTTCTTGGCGTGTGTGCTCAGTTGTTTTCATTAGGGTCATCGACTCTGAGGACCTTTAGAACCTTTTGGTTAAAACATCGATTGATGGTCACATAGTATTGGTTCCCGAGAAATTTGCTCTCGTGGGTTGTCAATACGAAGACCTCACTCAGAATAGATTTTCTCAATGGAGTTGATTGACTGTCAAGAGTTGACATGTGCATCAAACATTTGAGTAAAGTCCTTAACTCTGAGACCTTTGTTTAAAGCTCATGTTGATGATCGCGTAGTATGGGCTCCCGAGAAAATTTTCTCTCGTGGGTTGCCGATACGAAGATCTCACCCAAAATAGATTCATGTGGGGGAGTCAGTCAACTGTCATGCTTATGGCGTGTGTGATGAACAACCATATGAATTGACAACTTTGGGGTCCCTAAAACCTTAGAGTCTACCCAGTGAGTTCCTGATCATAGTATCATCCATCTTTACCTTGGACTCATGAGACCCTGATCTTGTGATCCTGGATTCTGACATTGCATATCACTTCATCTGGATTAATTATTCATATTGCATTTCATTCCAAAGCCGAAAACTTATTTTCATGTTCCTCCATCTAGAGTAAATCAAGCTGGTTTCCCGACGCCCGTATCGTGCTAGACGCCCGTATCTAACTTGAGCCAACACTAGAAGACTGATGGATCAGATTCAAGAAGAACAAGCTGCTATGAGGGAAGAGATTGACTCGGTCAAGAGCAAGATCGACCAGATTTTTGAGACTTTACAAACTTTGGCCAGAATGGAAGAACGTCGTGAAGTTGCTGCCACAAGAAACAATGTTCCCGTGCAAGGATCTGCCTCACGTACAATGCCTTCAATTCCTGTTCCAAATCCTTTGGTCTATGGTTTACCTCCAGGCTTCACTCCTGCTATTGAAGAAGCCACATCTCAACCAATACCAATCTCTGGTGTCACTGTTGGTGCTATTCCTCAAGCTCAACCTATTCCAACTCAAGTCCAGTTTCCTTATGCTGAAGAGGATCATCAAGTTGAGTATGAGATTCATACTGCTATTCCAATCAACAATCCTCATGTTGTTCAAGAATCCGAAACTATGAAGATGTATCGCGAGTTAGCTGAAAAACTCCGAATCATGGAAGGACACAATTCAACCTCTCTGAGTGCCTCAGACATGTGCTTAGTTCCGGATGTTGTGATCCCTGCTAAGTTCAAACTTCCAGAATTCGAAAAATACAAAGGTCTCAGTTGTCCTGAGCTCTATTTGAGAATGTACTACAGAAAAATGGCCGTTCATGCCAAAGACGACAGACTCATGATCCATTGCTTCCAAGATAGCCTGTCTGGAGCATCTCTAGAATGGTACATGTAGCTTGAACGCAACAATGTTCGTACTTGGCTTGATCTATCCGATGCATTCAAAAAGCAATACAAGTACAACACTGACTTAGCTCCAAATCGTACTAAACTTCAGAGTATGGCTCAAAAGGAAAACGAATCCTTCAAAGAGTACGCACAACGCTGGAGGGAGTTAGCTGCCAGAGTACATCCGCCGTTGGTTGACCGTGAATTGATTGACATCTTCATGGGTACCTTACAGGGGCAATACTACGAGAAGCTGAACAACAGCGTGTCTTCAGGTTTCTTAGACATGGTGATTGTTGGAGAAAGAATCGAAGAAGGTCTAAAAAGTGGAAAAATCCAAGGAGGTTCTAACAGCCAAGCCAGTGTCAAGAAGCCTTTCAACGGGTACAAAAAGGGCGAAACAAATTCCATTTTTACTGCAAGTGGGAAACCTCAACAGAGTGCGCCTACTTCAATCCCCTACTATCAGTACTAGTATGTTGCTGCTGCACAATATGCTCCTATGCCTTATCAGCCAATTCCTCCAATGCCTTATCAGCCAGCCATTCAAGCTCCATTTCCGCCTCAGATGGCTTATCAACCACGTCCATATCCTCTAGTTGCAGCTGCGCAATATGCACCTGGACCATACCAGCAACCGGCTTATCCACAACAGCCTGGTCAACAACACCAACGCGCTCCTCAACAGCGCCCACCATATCAGCAAAGAAGGCTTGAAAGAAATTTTGATCCACTGCCTATGTCATATGGAGAAATCTTTAATGGGCTGATGGCAAAGGGATCTCTTACTTTAAGGGATATGCCACCACAAACTGGTACCGCCCGAGATTATGATGCCAATGCTCGTTGTGAGTATCACAAGGGTGCTCCAGGTCACGCAATCGAGAACTGTAGAGTGTTCAAGCACAAAGTTCAAGACATGATCGACTCTAAGGATCTCACCTTCACTCAGAGAAATCCAAATGTCCAGAACAATCCAATGTCGCCGCACGGTGCCAGCAAGTGAAAGCTTTTGAGGGGTTGTTGAAGATCGAGCTGATTAGTCTCCAACTTTGAAGCAAGTCAAATCAAGAGAAGTTCATTCCTCAAATCAAGGTTGTCGACGCCATTTATCATTTTTGCATTCTTGTTATTTTGTATTGTTTGTTTAAGTACTATTTGCTTTGAACATTGTTATTCGTACTTGGTTTTGTTAATATTATGTTTATGCATGTTTTGAATCAATCTATTCGCATTTGCTCATCATTTATCATTTATCGCAAAAATCACAAAAATATTCCCTCACTTCACATTAGCAAGTATTTGAGGGAGGATGATGAAAACGAAATACCCATAACTGTTGCGGTATGCTTTCGGATAAAACCTCGTCAACAATGTACAAGCATTTTTTTCCAAATCCCCAAACACTGGAGATATAAGGAGTTAATCCCTAGTCAACCACTTCGAGCCTAGAAGTAGGAGTTTCTTTCGGATATAACCCTTACATCTAACCCGGGGCAGGATAGTTGTTCATTTAACCTGGCTACACCTTCGAATCACAAGATGAGACATCCCGTCAGAGGACCATCAACAAATGATTTGGCAGTCACAACATTCAACAAATTACAAAAAATATAGAAAAGAAAAACCGCTAAGTTGAGCACCCGAAGGGAGACTTAGTTGATAAAAAAACAAAAGAAAGAACAAATCAAAAAGGGGAGCTCGGATCCTCAGCAAAAGCGAAACAAATATCAGTGACCACCAAATCAAGAATCAAATGGTCACCAACAAAATAAGATGACTGCCATTTTCAAGCGAACCTTAAAGTTTAATCTTCACTCTTGCAACGTCGAAAACAAATGCAGGTGTAGAGTTAACTGAACGTAGGATTGGAGAACATTACGAAGAAGGGTTGGGTACAAATCAAACTTTGAGCCTTATATCCTTTATTTCTCAAACCATTAACCGGACCACATTACAACCCTCAAAAGTCCTAATTGAGACAGGGTTTATTCTGAAAGCATGCTACCAACAGGGTTGCGTAAATTGACTCCCATATATTTTCTAATCTTCAATCTTGATTGCACATTATTCTTGCTGCATCTTTCACGCACTTTCTAAATCAGCACCTCGTTTGGACTAACGGTCCATTCGTCACACTTTCACATCATTCAAATAATTTGACTTTTTCAAAACTTACATGAACTTTACATTAACATTACCATTTGTGTATGAACAATTTAATTGCAAAATTAGTACTTGGCATCATGACATCCCAACAAGGGGCAATCAAATGAGAAATTTGAACTTCATTGGTGCCAACATGAATCAAGACTACCTTAACAGTCCAATCAGGGGCAAAGCATCTTCAACAACCCAATCATGTGCAATTTATCTCAAAGTCCATTAATCAGGGGCAAAATTATTCTCAACGGCCCAACCAGGGGCAAATCATCTTCAAACAACTCAACCAGGGGCAGACTCCTACCAAATCCAGACACAGGGGAAAATCATGTCATGGTCGTTCTCAAAGCTCCCCACCAGATTTATTTCAAATACCCTACAGGTAGGGGCAACCAAACAAGGAGCAAATATTCATATCTCTACTCCCCAGCTGAACAAGCAGTCCTTGCTAGACGTTGACAACCATCAAAGCAAAGAGGTCTTCATGTGTCAATTAAGTCGCTTCGCTCACCAGCAAATAACCGAACTTGGAGCATTCAGATCCATCTTCTAACCATACATCGTCGAAGATCGAGTGTCGGGGAATTAAACCCTCCACCCACCCAAAGTCCTATCATTATTGGCAACTACCAAACCAAAAGTCCAACAAGCTGACACCTTTCATTCCAATCAGTCATAAGCATCATTATGCATCATTTACAGCATATGCATCATTTGCATACCTAAATAAATCAACTTTTTATATCCCCGACATTTACAATTTTCAGCTTCTTGCATAAGCATTTGCATTGTATTTCCATTATTATGGAATTCCATTTTCAAAAGAATCAAACAAGCATACATACATAAGTCAGGATCCAGGATCGACCGAAGATTCCAGGCCTCTCCTCAACATTATTCAGTGGCCGTCCCCCATTGGATAATTCTCTTCAACTTTTTGTTCCCCAAGCATTTTACTCATTTTACCAGTATTTCTCAACCAGATCGTTGTTTAATTTTCAGTCACCCGGTTTTCTCTTTGGTGGCGGGGGTCGATTATTATATTCTTCTGTTACTCAACATCGACCTAGCATCGAGTGTTGGGGTCGCATTATCATCCTTGCGGTGGTAAGCGATTATTTTAATTTTCTGTTACTCAGCATCGACCTAGCATCGAGTGCTGGGGTCGCATTATCATCCTTGCGGTGGTAAGCGATAATTTTAAATTTTCTGTTACTCAGCATCGACCTAGCATCGAGTGTTGGGGTCGCATTATCATCCTTGCGGTGGCAAGCGATTATTTTAAATTTTCTGTTACTCAACATCGACCTAGCATCGAGTGCTGGGGTCGCATTATCATCCTTGCGGTGGTAAGCGATTATTTTAAATTTTCTGTTACTCAACATCGACCTAGCATCGAGTGTCGGGGTCGCATTATCATCCTTGCAGTGGTAAGCGATAATTTTAAATTTTCTGTAACTCAGCATCGACCTAGCATCGAGTGTTGGGGTCGCATTATCATCCTTGCGGTGATAAGCGATTATTTTAAATTTTATGTTACTCAACATCGACCTAGCATCGTGTTTTGGGGTCGCATTATCATCCTTGCGGTGGTAAGCGATTATTTTAATTTTTCTGTTACTCAACATCGACCTAGTATCGAGTGTTGGGGTCGCATTATCATCCTTGCAGTGGTAAGCGATTATTTAATTTCCCGTCAACCTGTTTCTGTTTCGTATCACCTTTATTTTCCAATTTTAATCATCGATTTACTGCACAATTTCTTTTGCGGACAAATTCAGAGTCTTTTAATATCTAATTGTCTTATACCTTGTGTCGCTCCCGGGATTTTCATCCTAGTACAAACGCGAAAGTGGCGTGGAAAAGGTAGAGTCGCCAGCCAGACATTTTTATCCCGAATGAATGGGAAAGGTAATGTTGCAAAAACCCGAGGAAGAAGGAAAGGACGAGGCCTTGCGAACCAAAGATCTGGGTTCGGGAGTCAGTTACGACCTGGGAAGGTATTAATACCCCAGACCATCCGCCGTACTCGACGGGATCCACGCTTGCTTGTTTTGTTTCAAAGGGTGAGAAAAAACTGCTGCTGACTAAAAGAACTGCTACTGGCACAAAACTGGAGATAAGAAAGGGAATTGGAAAAGAGAGAAGAAGAAAGAAAGGGGAAAATGTAGGGAAAATAAAGAATGTGCTCGAACGGGCCCTACCCCGCTGCCTACGTACCTCATCAGGAAAATGAGGATCAGAGTCGACGTAGTTCGCCTAACTAAGGCGGGAACTGTGTTTGTGTTTTTTATAGCTGGTACTGCGTATGTCTATGCTCAGGTGTTGCAGGCTCGTCTGGTACGAGTGCGTTTACCGTCTTGCATGTGAGACAAGTCGTCACGAGTTCGCGTTGTGAGTGAATGAGATGAGAAAATAAGTTCCCGCAGGATAGTCGCTTATTATTTGTTTTTGTCTTTTATGAGAAATGTTTTGAATTTATTTGTGAACATTCTCATACTAAGACCTATTCATCGCGGGAAGTACTTACACCTCGCCCCAAAATGGAACGCGTATAAGCACTCTGCAACAAAGTCTTGTGTCGTACAAGAACGTTCTACCTTTATTAGGTATTTTATTATTTTCTTTATGAGGTGAGAAAGAATGACTCAAGTCGGAAAAGGACAAAAACTAAGGGGAACTAAGACCAACCCTAAGTTATTTATTATTCACAAAAGGGGATCCTAATGGTTAGTGAGGTTTTTTCTAATCCTAAAGATTAAAAGGAAAAGAAAGAATGAAAAAGGATGCAACTTACTTCCTAAGGAAGATAAGTTGATCCTAACAATGGGGAATCCTACCAAACACAAATATGGAAGGAAAAATGAATTAAATGCATAAAAGAAATGCATAAAAAATTAAGGATAGGGTGAAAGAAACTTACCTTAATCTTCCCCTCTACAAAACAAAGGTTAATGTGCATTTTTATTAAAAAAAACTAGGCAAACACACCTTAATTAACTCCCTACGACTCTAGGACTCTATCTAAATTCTATTTTAATTCTAAAGGAACTAAAGAATGCTAAAACAAAAAATACAGCACCTATTACAACCCCTAATACACAAACAACCATGAAAATAATGCATAATACAAAGCCGCTTTTTACAGCCAGCATGCAGCATGAAAAAGTAGGTGTAGAAAGTCAAATACAGCATGTACACAAATGAACAACATACATTTTACAACACTTATATGAAAAAACAACTATGAAATGTGCCGCTCCCCGGATTTCCATCCTGGTACAAACACGAAAGTGGCGCGGAAAGAGGTAGAGTCGCCAGCCAGGCATTTTTATCCCGAAGGAACGGGAATGGTAATGCTGCACAAACCAAAGAAAAGAAAAGGAAGGACACAGGTCCTGCGAACCAAAGAAAATGAGTCCGGGAGTCGGTTATGACCTGGGAAGGTATTAGCACCCCAGATCGTTCGTCGTACCCGACAGGATCCACGCTTGCAAAGAAATCTGTTTCAAAGGGTGAAGAAATGAAAACTGCTTCAAAAGAAAATGAACTGAACTGGATAAACGAAAAATAAAAGGGAATTGAAAAAGAAATGAAAAGGAAAAAATGTAGGGAAAATAAAGATTGTGCTCGAACGGGCCCTACCCCGCTGCCTACGTACCTCATCGGGAAAATGAGGATCAGAGTCGCCGTAGTTCCCCTAACTAGGGGTGGAAAAGATTGCTTGTGTCTTAAGGCTTGAACTGCCTATGTCAATGCTCAGGTGTTGCAGGCTCGGACGACGAGTGCGTAACCGTCTTGCAAAATGACAAGAAGAAGCAAGTTCGCGGACGAAGCGAAGGAGATGAGAAAAGAATTCCCGAAGGAAAGACGCTTATTGTTTGTTTGTGTTTTTTAGAAGCTTTTATGAGTGTGTCACAAGGAAGTGAACTCAAACTCTTTTCTATGGAATGTGTACTTGTCACTACATTCCAAGATGGAATAATAGAACAAGCACACTCAAGTAAGGAGAAGATCCCCAAAACTTAATCCCAGAGATTAGGGCCTAAGCTCACTAACTCATTGAATTTATTAAGTGTTTTTTTGTAATTTTTGATGAAGAAGTCTTTTTTATGATTTTCTTGATGAAGATGGTATCCTGATCAGACTTGTGCATCATGATGAACAAGCTTGTACCATCCCAAGATGGGAAAACTACAAGTGTTTCATGGAATAAGGCTATTGTACAGGAGACCATTTCAATCCTTATTAAGTGCTTTTTATGGTTTTTGAGATGAGAAGAGAAGAGAAACAAAAGGATCTTAAAGGTAAAAGTCTAATGGGGGACTAACAAATCCTAATGTTATCATGCAAAGGAAAACCTAGGTTAGTGAGGTTTACTATCCTAAAGGAGGAGAAGATAAGAAAAGAAAGAGAAGGATGAAGAAGAGAAGAAGGAGGAAGTAAGGCCTAAGCCCCCAACAATCACAAGTAAGAGAATAACAAGAGAAAAGATAAGAATTGGAGATGTGGGAATCACATCCACACCTCTTACTTACCAAAGCCCCTGAAATGGTTAGTGACATAAGAATAAATGCAACACAAAATGGGCATAAGATCAAACCAAAGCAACACAACCAGAAGTGGAATCTTAATCACAAATGCCAAATGCAAACACACAACATAAGAATGAGAAAAGGACTATACAACTCAACATGAAGCAATATGGATTATCATGGCAAAGCAAAGCAAACATGAGATAACACAAAGCAAACTAAACAAAACAACATCACAAACTTCAAGACCAGAATCCTAACATGTCAAGAATGTGCCTAAGGATCATAAGAGATGAAGAGTAGAGGCATACAAACTTAAACATTAACATCATGAGAAGCAAAGAAGCATGAGAAGTGAGGTGAACATGTATATAAGTGAATGAACTTCAAAAGCAAACAAACACAAAATCTTCAAAGGTACAAACATCAACTCAAGACCAGAGATGGATTAACATCCTAAAAGGGTTCTAAAAAACCTAAGGAAGTTGGCACAAGTGCCTTCCTCACCTAAGGATTGAGCATATGACCAAAAGAGATGCAAAAAAAGATAAGCAAAGAACAAATTTCAAATCAAATCAAGCATACATCCAAAAATTCCATAAACTTGCACAAAGAATCTTCAAACATACAATAGTCACATGCCAAAAGGAAAGAATCAAAATCAGAAGCTACGCAAGTCAAGTATGGGCTCAAACATGGATTAGGGTTAGGAGACTTCATGCACAAGTTAAAGACCAAAACCAATTAAGAAAACTTCTAAAAATCAGAGGAAAATCATCAACAAACTATATCTTAACGTGAATCCATAGCAAAAAGAATCAGCCCAAAATTCCAATTAGTGATCAAGATAGAAATTGCACAAGACAACATGCTTTAAAAGTGAAATAAAAGCAATTAATAAAAGAGGAAATTAATTCCAGCGTGGAAAATGAAAATAAATGAAAAATGAAAATGCCAAAAATTAAAGAAAACTCAAAATATCAATCATGATTTTTTTGGAATTTTTGTGAACTTATTTCTATTTTTAATAATTAAGAATCAAACTGAAAACAAAATAAAAATAATAAAAGAATTAAAAGAGGACAGGGGTGCAATAAGCAATTAATTAGTTCAATTAAGATGGGCCTAATGAGAGGGGAGGTGAGAAAAGGAAATTGGAGCCCAGGTCTGATAAACTCATTCACTCCAGTCAAGCAAAACGCAAGTGCACTGATCCAAGGGTCACGAACGCAAGTCCACAATATCCATCAAATCAACAGTTAGGAACGCCAGCCAACCCTAACCCTAAGTAATCTGATCTAACACACTACATTCAAACATGCACTTCCCTCCAGATCCAAAGGTTCACGTCCCTCCTGCATACAATACTCTCCCTTAGAACTCCCACACGTGGTACCAGGTGAGTCACATGACCAACACGCACATCATTTATGTGCTGGCCATATCTGGTCCTTCCGATGCAACTGGATCTAACGATCATGACTTAATCTGGCTTAAAACAAACAAACAACATAGTTCATCGGCCGGAGGAACACCAATCACCCTCTCCGACTAGCTCCGATGAAGGCCAGCACTAAAATTTCCAGAAACTAACAAACTGTACATCAATCAACAACTTAAACCACCAGGATCTCAAATATGCAATTAAAATCCACAAACAGCTAACATACGAAGCAAACCGAATGCAACAAGATCAAACATCAAAACATAAATTCAAGATTTAATGCCATACAAAGCTTCTAATCACTTCATATAATTCAGATTAATCCACAGCAACACAAAACAAGCTAAGATATAGTCAAACCGAAGCAATCAATTGAGAGACTCAAACCTGAAACTGAAGCCTCTTGTAGAAGTTGCGGAATCCAGAGATCTCCTTGCTTTCCTGAAGCTTCCTTGGATCTTTCTCAAGCCAAATAAAGGCTTATGGTAGGAGACGATGCAAGATCAGAAAGAGTTGTTGAATCTCTAATTTTCCTGAAGCTCCAAGAAGAGAATTATGAATGTGATGTGAGAGTGAGTGTGAGGATTCAGAGACCTTGAAGATGAAGAATGAGGTGCGAAAATCCACAATTCAGATCTGGAATTCCTTTTAGGTTATGCAGTTGAGATCATAATGAGAGAGGAGAGAGAGGATGAAGAGTGTGATGAAAAATTTGTTGCCAAAATCGTGATCAGCTCCTTATATGGCAAGGGTGCAAGGTGCATTTGTTGTGGTGCCCTCACCAAGTTTGTTATCTCACTTTCACAAAATATAGAGCCTGCGTGAATCTCTCCCTTGCTTTTTTTCAATTTGTTTTTGGAAACCACTCCCATGCAGGAAGACTCACGTTAACTACAATGAGGTTGGTGTGTTGGTTGCATGAAGTTGGTTGATGATGAGGAGTCATGAGAATTGGATGGTGTTGATCAACTCACGTACATGGTACTGCATGGAAGGCCATACGTGAATACCTTGCTTCCACTCTTGGTGCAAACTGCGTGTGTATGAGTGAGTGAAAAAGCGTGACCTCAAGGCAAATGAGGGGAACACAAAAGTGACGTGTGGCAGGCAGGTATTGGCTGGACCCAAGTGCTGATTTTCCACATCAATTTTCGTACAAACCATCACCACATATGCTGACCTTGCATTGCTTCACTAACATTTGGTCACGCAAACCAATATGGGCCCATTAAAAAATGTTTGTGGAAAAATTTCATGAAATGCAACATAAATTCCATTATTAAGGGACCAATCACAAGTTGACACGTGTCCACCAAAAGAAAACCCTAAAATGCTCCAAACTTCCACAAATCATAACTTGAGTTCTAAAAATGCTATGAAAGCATTCTACGACTTTTCGGAAAGGGAAAATCGTGCTCTACAACTTTTGTGTTCACCGGAAAATCATTCGGAGCTTTTTCGCACATGAAATAATAGCTTGAAGTCCAGGGACAAATAATTTCCAAAAATGGAAACTTCTAAACTTCCAAATTTAGCAACTTTTTGCATACTCCCGATTTTTGACATTTAAGCTCAACTGTATTATTCCTTGACATGATATGACCTTAAAAATTGGTGATCCTGATTAAAAAACTATGAAATCTTCATGTTGACTTTTTTGACTGCGCAGTTGACTTTCTTGCTCCACTTTCAAGTAACTGGACAAAATCTTGACTTCTTTAGTGAATTTTTGCCTCAAACTTCTTATATAAGCCAGGCAGACCAAATGAGAGGCTTTGACCATAAGAATTGGTCAAATCTAACAGGATATGAGGATCTGGCTCAAAACCCTAATCAGGATTTCCCTCACACAGGAGAAAAGTTGCACTTTTGAACTTCTGATGAAATTTCTCTCTTCTGAACTTTTGAGGATGACCCTAGGCTTATTCAAGCCATGAGAAAACCTTATGAGCTTCTTACAATGCCATCTGGCCAATGACTTGATTTTAAAAATCCTGAATCGTCTGAAAACTGATCATATGCCTTGTGCTAGAACATGAGAATGTTATGCTTCATTTTTCTATGCCAGATGCTAAAAAATGATATGATGATGCTATGCTTATGAGGATGATGCTTAAAAAAGAAGAGGGCAAATTTGGAGTGTTACAAAATGCAAAATCCAGAATTGATTATTTTCATTTTTTAATGCACAAACTCAATAAAACATGCACTTATTTCCGCATGAACATACATTTGAACATGGATCATCATATATAAATGCAAGAACATGAACATTTTTGAAGGATTAAGCAAGGATGCATCATATGGTTGATTATGCAACAAGTAATGCAAAAATGTGGTACATGAACATACATATGAAGATGATGATTATTGATTATGAACATGCAACATGATAGCTCAAACAAACATACTAAACTCAATGCAAAATTCAGAATTGAATTGATATGGATGATGCGATCAAGTATGCAACAAAATGCAACCAAATGCACATACATATGATTATGCAAAATGCAACATATCTTGATATAATGGAAATGCAAAAATGATTTAATGCAATGCAAACATATAAAAACAGAATGCAACCTGATTATTACATATCTAATGATGCATGAACATAGCAACAAAAATGCAAGAAATCAAAGTATGCACAAAGAACACAAAAACCGCATAACATGCAACATGCACGGAATCGTGTCGAAACAACTCGAAATGGGGGAATGAGCTACTGGAAATGGACTCAAAAATTCCCTAAAATCAGTATCTAAACATGTATGAACATTAAAGGCACTAGAAAGCAAGATTGAACCATCGACTAACCTAAAAAAACAAAAATTAATAGCGTTAACCGGTTAACCGAACGCGTTAACCGGTTAACGGACCTAAAACAACACTAATTTGTGGCAAAACGCACGCGTTAACCGGTTAACCAAATGTGTTAACCGGTTAACGCTGAACAAAATTGAAAAAAAAGTCTTTGAAATAAGTGCTTTTGGCCACAAACTCACTTCTAATGATCCCTAACATTCCTAGGAACATGCTAACACTAATTTCCACTTAATTTGGACTTATTTACACATGATAGAACCTATATCTACCAACACTTTAAATCCTAATTCAACAAAAATCACAAATCACAAGCAAACATAATGGAAATGACATCGATCGCAAGCAAAACAAAAAGCGCTTAAAGAATGCCGAAATGGCGAGATGAAGAGAATAATTTAAAGAAGAAGTGATTTAGTTCACCAACCTACGAAACGGAGAAGTGCCTCGGTGATTGTTGCAAGAATCGGAGCTTAATCGAAGAGAAAACCGAGAAATCGCAAAATAAATGCGTTCTTCACGTTTGAACCTTCGTATGCTTCCGATAAGTCGAAAATCCTCACAAAATTCAGTAGCTTCTTCTTCCACAATCCACAAAATATGAAGGTTAGAGGCTTAAGCTTCAAGATCTTTAAGTTTCAATGTGAAACTTGAAGAGCTTATTTGAAAAGCTTTGGTGAAAGGAGGGAAAAAGGAGGAAAAGTGAGAGAGAAAAAGTGCTTATGAAAGAGTGAAAAATTGGAAAATTGTGTGAAACCCCAACAATGAAGTGATTAATGGTTATATAGAGGCTAGATTTATGGCCCTTCGGTTGCCTTTGTAATGCCTTCAGTTGCTCCAATCATTGATCACATACCTATGCCTCAGCTATGCTACACATGATGCAATGTTTTTGATTATTTTATGAATTTATGAATGCAAAATGTTATGAAAAATGTTTGATGAAATGAGAGGGAAAAATTTGAGGTATTACACCTTGGAAGTATGAACGCGAGTCAGTTCAATTTACTCGGTCTAAGCCAATTCAATAGGGACAACTGTCATACCCTAAATTTGTCCTACCCTCATATTTACTTTTATTATTCAAAAAATTCAAAAAATATTTATTTTGTTTCAGTTTGTTCAATCGGGGTTCCATTCGGGTTTACCAGATCATGCACATGGTAAAATCAATGGAGGCCCAATTTTTTATCACTATCCTTTTTTCTGGTTTTAATTCAAAAAAAAAATTAAATTGTTATTATTATTTCATATTTCCAAATTTATCATTTTTATTATTATAATTATAATTACTTTTTTAGTTTTATTACCATTGTTATTATAGCTCTATTTTAACCATCTTTAAGATTTGTAATCCATTTTTGTTTTTTATATAAATAAAAAAGAGAGGAAAGTTGCATTCACCTAGCACATCACGTGAGTTTTTTTTTTCAAGTTTTCCTAAATAATCAAGATACGTCAAATGGCCATTTCTAACAGAAAAATTCACACAACCTAGCCACACAAGACGCGTCCCACAATCATTTCGTACGCAAATGCAGAACCGTACGATGAGCCTCTCACAAAAACACTCAGCAACACAACATCAATCTTCTCCTTTTAATACTCTGCTCGCATTCTCACTATAACCACTTTCTCATCTCTGAAACCACTGATGCAAAAAAACAAACCACAACCTAAACGCAGCTCCAAATCCAAATCCATAAGCCCAGAAAACCAAAATCATTTCAATCGAACCACACCTTTCATAAAAAAACGAAAATCCAAACACGAACCACACAAATTTTTCAAATAAAAAACAAGCTCAAACCGAAAATAACCACCACCGTGAAGAGCAGAACCACTGTGAAATATAACGAACATCAGACGCTAGCGATTGAACTAATTCGCAGAAAATCAACCACACCAACATCACAAAATCTGAAACTCATCAACAACCTTTAAATCCTTCAAACAAGCCATAAACCCACCTCCCGAAACAAATCGTGAATACAAACGCAAAACCGTGAGACTTCAATCGAAACCGCCGGCCGCCAATCACTCACCTTTGCCGACCGCCACCATAACCAGCCTCACCAAACCACCACCACCATCGAACCTGAACTCGACCCTCACCACCGAAAATCCAAAAGACACCTTACCAAAATCCAGAACCACTTCACATTCGAACCACCACCGAGAGCTGAGCAAAAAAACTCACAGATCCGAAACTCAAAAACTAGATCCGCGAATCCGTAAGGACTGAGTTCAGACCGTAAACAAAATTGCAGCAAACCGCACCGTGAGAAACACCACAGCAAGAAACCAACGCGAACGAGTGAGGGGTGGGTCTCTGTTTCTTTCTCAAAGTCTCAAAGCATTTGAGATTTTAATTATTTTGTTATCTTAACATTTTAATTCATTCATATATCTTTGTTTTTTTATGTATAAATTAATTAAAACGAAAAAACCTGGTTTTGTTAACTTAGGGATCACTGAGCCCAATTTTGGTGTCTCATTATACACACTCACAGGCCACCGCCAAATCCCCTTATTTATTTTTTATTTAGTTCATTTTTTTATTTAAAATATGTTGGGCCTTTAGCCCATGATTACTGACTTTGCTACTAGCATCACATCAGATTCGATACACCCCTTCATTTTCTATATTTTATTTGTTTTCTTGATTATATTATCTTAGCTTTTTATTCTTTTTTTAATATTTATAAAAATGTCTTAAATAAAAAGGGATTCCTTTAGGGGCCAATGATATTATAAAGAAATCAAATGGTCTACCCGATTTCATTAAATCGGTAGAACTTGATTAATATGAGGCCTAGGTAGTTAGATTTATTTTCTAATTACCATTTTTTTATTATTTCAATTATTTAACTTAGTTTAATTTATTTATGGTATTATTCCGACTATTCATCAATTTAATCAATTTAATTTATTATATCATATTTATTATTCTATTTCCGCAATTTAATTTAGTCAATTTATTCAATTTATTTATCGTATTCCAACAAATTGTTTCGACTCCTCATAGAACGATTTCAATTTTAAATCGGCTCTAAGGAAGTAAACGAACTATATTTCGACGCGTCCGAACAAAAAGGTCCAACGCCTCCGAATAGTTGCCTTTAATTTATTTTTCGCAATTTTATCGCTTTAATTTATTCGCAAGCCATGTAAGCCGAGTGCGCTGTGCCTCGCCATCAAACCACTTCCAAACTCGAATACTTCAATTATTTTCTTAATTAAATAACAGAAAAACTGAATTTTGGAGTCTAGCATTCCTCGAATTCTTGAATGAATGCTCCCGAGGCTCGCCCCGCGGGACGTTGTTCATTCGACTTTCCGTAATTAAAACACTTAATCGACATATCAATTAACGAAAGAACTGAGTTCTGAAATCTAGCATTCCTCGAATTCTTGAATGGACGCTCCTGAGGCTCGCCCCACGGGACGTGGTTCATTCGCCCATTCGTTCCTAAAACATTAATTAAATCGAAGATTTTTCCGTAAACAAACATTATTTAAATCCTTTATATCTCGCAAACAAGCTAGCGCTTCAGCCTCTTATCGCGAGCAGACAAGCCAACGCTTAGCAGTTAGAAATCGGTCTAAATAATCGTTCATTAAAACAAATCGATCGAACTTTAGTACCACGAACTACGAGGCTCTGACTTTCCCATTACACCAGGGAATACGTAGGCACACAGATCTTACTCCTTGCCGAGCACCCTAGGAACAAAATAACCCATTTCCCCTATTAACCTTAGATTAGAATCGTTCGCATTTACCTTTTATTATTTGAAGAAAACAAAAAGCATAAGTCAACATTAGATCGTAAATTAAATTAAGAGGTTCCCGTTGAGTACAACAGACGTAAGGGGTGCTAATACCTTCCCCTTATGGAAATGACTCCCGAACCTAGAATCTGGTTTCAAAGACCTTGTTATATCCATTTTTTCTAAAAAGGGTTTCTCGATATTTTCCTTTTCCTTAATTGGAATAAAATAAGTTTGGTGGCGACTCTGTTGTTTAATTTTTATCCGCAGTATTTCTTTTATCGCGAGGTCGTATTTTTCGAGGTGCGACAGCTTTGAGTTCACAACCCCCTTCATCCTCATCAATGGATGCTCAATAATAAAGCCTTTACAAATCCTCTCAACAATCTAAACAAGCACAGATCGTTAAACTTGCTCCAATGCTTTCAATAAATGTTCAAACTACAACTCTGCATCCGAAACCTGCTGAAATTCATATTGTGGATCGTCCTGATAAAGTTCATCTAAGCACTGCATTTTTTGGATTGGATGTAAGTTATAAATGGTTAGTATATTTTGACAATCTTCGTAACAGTGGATTTTATTTGTATGAAAAACTGGACACTCAAGGTTGGAAGAACTATTTTGATTGTTTGTATGATCCTATCTATCCAAACCTCATCAAAGAATTCTAGACACATGCTGAAATTGATGACTACTACATAGTGTCACATGTTTTAGGTTATAAGTTCGTTATAAATAAGAAATATATTGCTACGTTACTTGGTATGGAGAACGCTGGTGGAAAGCATCTCTACAAAATGAAGAACAAATAAAAATTTCTGGATGAAATAGTCAGTCCTACTATTTTCACCAACTCTACAACTGAGAAAGCTCCATTCAAACATCGGGATATTTTTAAGGAACTATGTGTTTAGCATAAGAAAATATGTCTTCTATCCGTTTTATTCAAATATCTCAGAGATACTGTGATATAAACCATATATAATGGAAAGAATAAAAAGAACTATATTTTTATGGGTAAGTTAATATCAGATATTTTGATAGAGAGAAAGTTGGTAGACAATCTGAACAGAGTGGCTCACCAGGACAAATTTACAATTGTTACTGGAATTTCCTCTAAAGGGAAGGAATCTATTTAGAATGAAGTTTATCAATGAAGTTAAGGTTGAACCATCAATTGCTACAGATTATGAGACCTTGAAGGAACAATAGACTCATATGGATGTGTTTCCTCTGTTCACAAGGCATGATCCTTTAGATGTCATTACACAATATGTCATGATACGTGAAAACGAAGGCTATGAAATATCTAAATTCAATTTGGAAATTCTTCCAAAGGATATTCCAACTGTGATGAAGAGAAAGAAGCGCTATAGTAATTCTACTTCTCAGAAGCAATTCACTAAGAATCACAAGGGTAAATGAAGCAATTACATCAATATTATGAAGTCTCATTCAAAAGCTCCAAGTAAGTCTTTTGAATATGATTTTACTACTTTTAAGAACAGTAATATTACTTCATCAATCCCTGTTTCACCCCCATAATTTTCAACCATCATGACTATCACATCATCTGAACCACCTTCATCTTAAAACATCATAGTTTCTATACATATTTCATTCGAAACAATTCCATCTTCTACAGCTTCTTCTCAAATCATTCCCCCACCTGTTTCATCGTCGTTACCACTCACTACTACCATGCATATTCAAACCACTCCTCTATTCACTTTACCACCTATCATTTCTATCATCACTCCATCACCAATCACCACTCAACCTATTTCTACAGAAATTCCTGTTTTTGAAGAAATTCCACCATCTGACCCTAAATCACCAAAATTCAACAATCTGTCTGAATACCATGATTCATCTTCTTTGTCAGAATCTTCATCATTAACAAACATTGACCATAGCCTTTTTGATCAACCCATTCCGACCTTTGATGATGTAATCATTGTTTTTAAAGTTAATGCAGTCAAAAGGATTTCAGGAGCTTTATGATGAATCTAGTTCCAGTGTAGACCCTGATGCTTTGGGTAACTCCTGGACTTGGTTCGATGAATGTATGTCAACGGAACTTCATAAGATGCAGAAACTCTATGATCAGGCTAAATAGAATGTTATTTAGGAAGCTAAAGAAAGATTTCAAGCTCAGTGGGAAGCTGAAGAGAAATTAGCTGTTGAAAACGAAATGGCCAAGAAACTTGCTAAAGAGGCTGCTGAAAGTGAAACTTCTTTGAAAAATAAGGCAGATGGTTCCAAGGCTCTTGACTATTCTGAATCATCTACTTTTGATCCAGTGTTGAAAACTCTGGAGATTCTTAAAAAGGATCAAAAGCTCCTCAGGTCAAGAATGGATCATCACGATGAATTCACTGTCAATATCAAGAATGCTCTTAATCAAATCCTTATGAGGCTCCCTCCTCCTCCCCAACCTTAGACACATTCTAGGTTGACCCTTATAATTTTAATTTATGTTGTATTTATTTTTTTTTATTATCTTTTTTATTATGACAAAAAGGGGGAGTATTAATGAAGAAAGATATTTTGAATTCAATATCTAGTCTATGAATCACAATCTTGACATTTTAACATATTATTTATTTAATTTTCTCTTAGTATGTTTTTTAGGAACAATATTGAGTATCTGGCATTTATGAATCTGATGAGAGATGATAAATCCTTATAATCAGGAATTCATAATCAGACTATAAGTATGTGGCTAATTAGGCTCTATGTTTTGGATTCCCTTATGTCAACTGACAATCAGGCTATAATGTCCCATATCTAATCAGATAAGATTTTCTTATAAGTATTAGATTCAGGGGGAGCTTGTATATTCAAGGGAAGATACTTCTGAACTCATCTTATGTCATTACCTATTTATTATCTTCGTACAAAATTGTCTCTTCAAAATACATTGTTTTGTCATTATCAAAAAGGGGAGATTAAAAGAACAAGATTTGGTTCTGCTATATATCTCTAAGTTTTGATAATAACAATGAAGGATTTGTGTGAAAGCAAATTTGATACTCTAATGTTTGTTTTTATGAAGTTATAACAAACAGGTTCTGAATCTGATGGAGATCATATGAATAATCATTATGATATGACAACATTTAGTTATGTGCTAAAGAAACAAGGATGTTTCTGCACCAACTCACATTTGAAAGATCTTGAAAAGACACAATATTGCTGCTACAATATTTTGTAGGATTCAGGTTCTGAGTGAGACTCTGATATTTTAGTTCTGAAGACCAAGTGCTGAAAGACTCTGAAGACCAGTTATGCTGAACAAGTTCTGAAGACATGAAGTTTTGAAGACTAAACATTCTGAGGGTTATAAAGACAAGTGCTGAAGACTTTGAAGACAAGGTTTTGTTTAACGAAGTTCTAAAGACTTGAGATTTTGAAGACCCAGTTATCTTTTCTTCTATTCATGCTTCAATCATCTCAAAATTAGAAGGCTATGAAGATTAGAAGATAAGTTTAACAACTACGAGGGAATAATTCATAGTACAAAGATGTTCCATTCCATTAATAACTCCACTACCCTGATTTGGTGGTACATAAGGACAATTGTGTGTATTATTATTCACCTTCAACAGTTAAATTACTTAGGTGAGCTATCATCCAACAAATCTTTTCTAAGTGACTATATAAGGTCTGTCTCATGAAGAAAAATGTACAAGACTACACAACACTCTAAGCGAAAAATACAACAAAACATTCTTTTACAGTAGTGCATATTTTCTATAAGATTCATTTTGTTTACCCTGCTAAGCAATCTATTGTAAACAAAACCTTATTACAAAATAATGTTTGTATTCCCTAAAGGACCAATGTGGTCTGAAGCCTTAGGAAGACTAGGATAGTGAGTCTTAGTGGTTGTTAGTTACAACAGTTGGTTGTGCAGTGTTGTTAGTCACAACAATTGGCTGTGCATTCTAATCAAGTTGGTTATAATGGATTAAGTCATTAAGTTAAGGAAAAATTACCTTGGCAGGTGGACTTGAGTAGCCTGAGGTTTTCAAGTGAACCAGGATATGTCGTGTGTCTCTTTCTCTTGTTTGTTTATTGGTTTATCTGTTTGTGTTTTCACAAAAAGCTTTCATTTTTTAAAATCCAATTCAAACCCCCCCTTTATTGTGTTTTCTCACAACTTCATATCTTTCAGTGAATGTCCACCATTAATATGACTTATATGGCGACAATGATTTTTCAGTGAAGGTCCAACATAAATATGCCTTATAAGGCGAGAAAGATCCTTCATTAAAGGCCCAACATTGTAACACCCCAAAATTTACCCTCTCATTTTCATGGTATTTATCATATCACATTACATTCATAATTCTATACATTGCATAAAATATTATTAAGAAAAATAAAATAAGTCATGCATCATTGGTCGGCGCATAAGGCATATGATCGAGGTTTATTCAATGGTTAAATCAACTATCAGAATTCAAGGTCGAAGCAGGCTCAGAACAGACGGTACAAATGTATTTTGAGGGTTTCCCAAAAAAAGGAGGGAAAATTCATTTTTTCCTTCCGTTAACCGGTTAACACCAGGGGTTAACCGGTTAACACGTGCGAATTTTGGGGAAATTTTCAAAATTCAGTTGGTACTTCCTTCCTCTTTCCATTCTCCACTTTTCTTTGTGTTTCCATCAAACTCTAGAACATTCCACATTCTTCCCAAGGAATATTCCCAAAATATTTCAAGGAATATTCCAAGAATATGCCAAGGAATATTCCAAGAATATGCCAAGGAATATTCTAGGAATATTGCAAACCGACCCTTAGCTTAGGATCCAAGCCTTGTGCCCTAACCTAAACTTAACTCCACACTTAATACCTATATAAACTTTGTTCACCAAGCAAAAAACGATTAGCCATCTTTTCACAAAAATTCATCATTCTCAGAATCTCAATTCTCTCATTTTCTTCCATTTTCCAAACTCACCAAAGCTTCATCATCAAGATTCTTCAAGTTTCGCATTGAAACTCGAAGAATCAGAAGCTTAGCCTTCATCATTTTCACCGATCCAGTGGATAATCGAAGAAATTGTTACGGTTTCGGTGTTTATTTCACCGTTTGAAAGTGTTTCAGATTCTCATTGATTGCATTTATTTTGCACGCTCGCGGATTGAAGCTTGGAACCTCCGGTATTCTCTTCGTTTCTTTATTAATCAACATCGCAACAATCACCAAAGCAAGTCTCCGCTTTGTAGGTTGGTGAATCCGAAATCACTTCTTGCTTTAATTTATTTCTTTTTCTTGCTTTTGTGATGCTTTGTTTGGTTTGGTCATTAGTAGCTAGAATCGTAGGGTGATCGTAGTGGTAGTAGGTTCTAGAAGGTTATGTTTAGGTGGCAATTTCGTGCTAGTATGGTAATGGCTGTATTAGGAGATTTTGGAAATAAGTTGATAGCTAGAAGTGCTTTTTTCCTCACTGTTTTTCAATTATGTTTCAGTGTTAACCGGTTAACACCCAGGGTTAACCGGTTAACACACTGTTTTTGCCCCTGTTTAACTGATTTTTGAATCCGTTAACCGGTTAACACCCAGGGTTAACCGGTTAAAGTTGTGCTTTTTTGGATTTTTGTGTTGTTTTCTTGCATGTTTGTGCACCACTCCTTCTTTTATCATCATGGATCTTTAGATTATGATTTTAGGCAATTTTTAGGAACTGATTTAGTGCAAGTGTGCGTAGTTTCGATAAATTTCGACGTGCGTTTCGTTAGATTTCGATTTTAGGCATAAGTGTCACATATGTATTCATATCTTGTTATGATCAATGTTCACATGATTTAGAATCAGTTATAGCATGTTAATAAGTGTTTACACTTCTGTTTTGCATCACATTTGAAGTTCGTTCATGTATTTGTCAAATCATGTGCATAATGGAAAAAAGTGCATATTGTTAAAACTACATAATCATCTAGTTTACATCCATTGATTGTATGATGATATGTTGCATTCCATTGTTAGTGATCCATTTCATGTTGTTGCATAACTTGCATGATATTTGCATTATATTGCTTGCATTAAATTCTATTTTTGTATTTTGAAAAATAATGAAAATTTGCCTTGTTTTCATCACTGCATTTTGGAGCAGGAGTTGTAAAAACATTATGCATTATTCAGTTTTGGTCTCTTTTACATCTATTTTCATGCTGTTTGGTAACTCTAATAGGCTGTTTGTGTTGTAAATTGAATTTAGTAGCTGTTTGTACAATAGGAAATCCCATGAGCAGCGTGGAGATTATTGTCGCTCCCTGGATTTCCATCCTAGTACAAACGCGAAAGTGGCACGGAAAGGGTAGAGTCGCCAACCGGGCATTTTTATCCCAAAGAAATGGGAAAGATAATGCTGCACAAACCAAAAGAATAAAATGAAGGACACAGGTCCTGCGAACCAAAGAACTAGGTTCGGGAGTCGGTTACGACTTGAGAAGGTATTAGCACCCCAGATTGTCCGTCGTACCCGACGGGGTCCACGCTTGCAAAGAAACTGTTTCAAAGGGTGAAGAAATGAAAACTGCTGCAAAAGAAAGACTGAAACTAGATAAGAAAAGAAAAGAAATGGGGGAAATGTAGGGAAAATAAAATATTGCTCGAACAGGCCCTACCCCGCTGCCTACGTACCTCATCTGGACATGAGGATCAGAGTCGTCGTAGTTTCCCTAACAAGGGGTGGAAAGATTGCTTGTGTTTTAAAAGCTTGAACTGCTTATGTCAATGCTCAGGTGTTGCAAGCTCGAACGGCGAGTGTGTAATCGTCTTTTAAAGTGAAAAGTAGGAACAAGTTCGTACATAAGGAGTGAAGGTGATGAGAAAAGAAGTCCCGAAGGAGAGACGCTTATTATTTGTTTTGTGTTTTTTAGCAGTTTTTTATGAGTGTGGCACAAGAAAGTGAATTCAAATCCCTTTCTAGGGAATGTGTCCTTACTACCACATTCCTAGATAGAATGAGTAATAAGCACACCAAGAATGAAGAAGACCCTCAAACTTGTTTCCAGAGATTAGGGCTTGAGTTCACCAGCTTTTTGAAGTTATTAAGTGTTTTTTGGATTAAATGAAGAAGTGTTTTTTATGGTTTTCTTTGTGAAGATAGTCTCATGATTGAACTTGTACATCACATGTAAACTTATTCCACCACCAAGATAGGGTGAATAAGAGTATCCATGGAATAAGGCCACTACACAAGAGACCACTTCAACCTTTATTAAAGTGTTTTTTAGCTTTTGTATGAAGAAGAGAAGAACCAAAAAGAGCTTAAAGGTAAAATATCTAAGGGGAGACTAATCAAGGCCTAATGTTATCATGCAAAGGTAAACCTAGGTTAGTGTGGCTTCAACTATCCTAAAGAAGAGAAAGAAAGAAAAGGAAAGAAAAAGAGGAAAGAAAGAAAGGTTCAAAAGGAATCAACTTACTTCTTAAAAGAAGTTAAGTTGATCCTAAGAGGGATGAAGAGAAGTTAGGAAATGATGGCCTAAGAACATCACAAACACAAGTATGAAAGCATAAAAGAAAGAGGAGAAAGAAGTTGGAGATGTGGGAATCTCATCCACACCTCTCACTTACCATAGCCCCTGA
This sequence comes from Lathyrus aphaca, assembly GCA_963966055.1. Classification (NCBI taxonomy): domain Eukaryota; kingdom Viridiplantae; phylum Streptophyta; class Magnoliopsida; order Fabales; family Fabaceae; genus Lathyrus; species Lathyrus aphaca. The sequence goes on along the minus strand of OZ014521.1, from coordinate 111,556,986 downwards.
AAATGTTAGAAGAAATCACAAATGGAAAGCATAAACCAAGTGAGATCAAATGAAGTAAGAATAAGAAAAGAAACAATGCAAGTCATCACAAATAGAACTTGAACATCATATTTAAGAACTATGATTACTCATAAAGCATCATGCAAAGAAGAAAGCAAGAAGTCATAAGTGACTAGCAAAGAAGTGTAGAAGAAGTAGGATGAAGATATGAGATTAAGATGAGCAAACAAGGAAAACATCAACAAGTAAACTCAAAGTCAGAATCCTAACATGGTAAAGAAGTCCCTAAGAAGAAGTTAGAAACATCACTTAAGGCATACCATCACATATGAAATCAAATAGGAGAAGCATGGTGAGGTTAGAAGTGTGTGGAAGCATACTTGTGCAAGTGAAACTTAAAGGGAAAGTAGCATAAAACAAGCCAAGATGAAACTTCTATACAAAGACCAGGGACATGTCAACATGTTAATAAACCCTAAAACAAACCCTAGGAGTTGGCACAAGTGCCCTCCTACCCTAACAAGAAAGCATTGGTCATGTAAACATCAAACTAGGTCATGTTAATCACAAAATTCAAATAAAATGAGAACAAGTCTTAAAAAATACACCATTAATCATCAAAACACTATAACATGTAAGAATATAATACCAAAACCCCACGGAAAAAATCAGAAGCAAACTCACTCAAACAATGGTTCAAAGGTCAATTAGGGTTTCACATATTTCTCTATAAAGCAATAACTCAAAATAAATCTAAACAACCCCTAAAACATATAATAAAAATCTCTAACATGCTTCAACCAGTTAAGAATCCATACCAAAAAGAAATACATTCATACCTATTACCAAATTCAAAATAGAAAATGAACAAGACAAATTGTGCATTAAAGGCATTAAAATAAAGGAAATAAACTCAACAATTAATTAAGAAGAAATAAATAATAAAAAATAAAAACATGGAAAATGAAAGAAAATTACAAAGTGTTTTCATGATTTTTCTCAGGATTTTTTAATGTCTCTAAGTATTTTTAATAAATTAGAAATGAAACAAATAATTCAAAGAAAAAAACTAAAACAAAGAACTAAGGGAGGTTAGAATAGCAATCCACTTCAGTTAAAATCCAATTGGGCTACAAACAATGGGGTGGGGATATCACTCAAGGCCCAAGTCAATACAACACATGGCTCAGTTAACAAAAACCATAAAAGTATGAAAATCCAAGGGCTATCTTTCCAAGTCAAATAAGTCAATGCATCAGATGGTTAACACACGCAGTCAAATAAAACACAAGTAATCAGATCTGAAGGCTATGATTTAAACTTGCTAATTAAATGAAATCTAAAGGTCACGACTTAAACCCCATAACTAACACTAATTAAAACTAATCAGGACCATCTAATCATGATCCAAGGGCTATGATTCAAACTGGGTTTCTATAAACCCTAATTAACAAGCTCACCGGCCGGAGATGCGTCGGTCACCTTCTCCGGCATGCACAAATGTTCAGAACCTTAAAACTCCACCAAATCACACAAACCAACTATCAAAATGCCCACCAAGTCACAAGGAAACCAAATCCATGGCCAAAAAACATTTATCATGCACAACTAGAGTGAATCGAAGCAAAATAAAATGCATCTAAAAACTTTCAGATCACCATTAAAGCCATAATATATGTTGAAACTCAAATCTAAACTCATCAGCATCATCAGTGTAGCATAACAAACACAATGCACACAAGAAAAACACATTCTATGATCATGAATTCAATATCATACTTGAGCTTGTAGATCTCTAAATAGGCCAAAGAAATCCTTCTAAAGCTGCAGATCCACTTGTCTTGGTCTCTCTTGCAAAAAAATGCAAGATATAGCTTGAAATGGCCTGAATCTAGGAATCCGAATGCTTTGGTTTTGAAATGCACCTCAATAAATCTTCACTCTTAGCTCCAATTAATGGTTGAATAAGGATCCTTGTGGCTTGAGGATGAAGAATTTGTGGAGAAATGAAGCAATGTGTGCTTGGAGAAGGAGATTCGAAAGTAAATGCAAAAATGCAAGAAGTTTGAAATACGGAAAATGAGAGTGTGTCTGCGTGATTTAGAGGCAAACATAACTTATTAATGATAGGCATGGACTTCTCATTAGGGTTTGGGTGTGAGTGGTGGCATGAATTTGTGTGAGAGGGATTATTTCGCAAAATTGCAAGAAAGTTGTGAATGAATGATTTGTGCGTGCAACTTCATGCCCATGTGCATAATCAGGTTCAAAATGAATCCATAATCACCATTGGATTGATCTTATGGCTTGGAATCAAGTGAGTCATGCTTTTTGAAAGATTTTTCAAAATTGCACTTTGGGAAATAACCATGTATTAAGCCACAAATATTTGGGATTATTTTCACAAAACCACTTGCCATGGCTTATATTTGAATGGTGTAATCAACATTGGTCCATGAAAAGTCTTGAAAATGAGATTTGAGGGTTTTTGCACTTGGTAGAAACTTGAAAAATAAGGTAAAACTCTAAAAATGCACCAAATTCAAATGGCCATATCTTTCAAACCACAAAGGCTATGATCAAGTTCTTGGACTTTTTAGAAAGGGGAGAGGATTCTCTACAAGTTTTATGTTTGAGGAAAATACATTTGGAGTCATCTTGGCCATGAAATAATCATTTGAAGATTAGGGCAAAACCATCCAAAAAATAGAAACTTTCATTATAAGTCACTTTCTAATTTTGGCAAGTTCCTTCCAAACTCTTGATTCTTGTGATCACCAAAGCCATTCTTTGCTCTTAATAGGATACCTAAAATTGAAAATCATGATTGGAGCCCTTGAAACCCATTGGTTGACCTTTCTTCTGCTCAGTTGACCTCATTCTTGATTTACAAGTAACTGATCAAATACCTGACTTCTTCAATGAGTTTTTGCATCAAACTTCATCCATAGGCTTTATATATCATATGAAGGCCTTTGATCATGGATGCTTATGCTTCATTTTTCTATGCCAACTGCTAGAATATGCTAACTACATGTCATGCCTATGATATGAAAAATGATATGAAAAAGAGAGGGAAAATTTTGGGGTGTTACAATTACATTCAGAAGATAGCAAAAGGTCAACAAGCAGTTGAAGATATCTAGAAAGAGGTAGAAGAGTTGAAACTTCGGGCCAATATTAAAAAAGTCAAATCTGAGTCGAGTCCCAGCAAAGAGAATGAATAGGTGTTCCTGAAGAAGATCAATGAACTACATGCTTCCTTTAATCAGAGGGATCTCCTTATTCAGAAGCTCATCTAGGAGCCAGATCATCCAGACATAGCTCAGTTGTTCCAGGTGGTCAAGCGTCTCAGCTGGAGGCTGAAAGACATGGGCTTCCTAGGGTTTAGTTTCATTTGCTTGTACCAGGATTACCCACATGCCTATTGTGGGATTCCCTTTTATGCTTTGTTATTTATTCTTGTTGTATGAACTGGCACCCTTCAGGGAATTTTGTTATCTTCAGATCTCAGTTTGTGATATTTGACTTGGTTTGAATCTCTAGTTGTTATCCTTGCACTGACACGGGGTTCTAAGCACCAGTTCTCCACGATTATCTGATTTGAGCTTCACGCGGGGTCTTCTTCCCCAAAGTCTAAATTTTCAAAAGGCTATCTAAATATTTTCTAAATACCAGAGCGAGAATGTAAAAATCACCTTGAGAATGGAAAGAACACAACATTGCATGCATTCATATCATTTGCATTTTTTCCCTTTTGTAGGTTATCCGGATTTCTTAACTTATCTATTTATGCAGGAAAGATTGTGAGAGTTGCAAAGATCCGTCTTCTCCGACACGACTCCTATGCACCGATACACTACTCATCGCAACCAGAGAAACATCATTGATACCATACAGATTGAGCTGAATGAACTTCGCACCAGGATGGATGAGTTTGTGACTATGATGCAGGGCATGGCCCAGGGGCAGAAAGAGCTAAGAGCTACTGTTCTCAGACTTGATCCCCCACAGGTGGACCCTCAATTTGTCACTTTGGATGCTCAGGGAAACCTAATCAACAATAATAGGGGTAACAGACCTCCAACTCCAGAGGGTGGTGGCCCTATTCTTGTTCATGTGGTTGACCAACAAGAAGATCAATTCACTTTGGTTAATGAAGACATGGGCTTTGGCATAGGTGGTAATTCTCAAGACTTTCAGACACTGGCTGAGAAAGTTAGGGCTTTGGAATGCAGGGATACTCTAGGCATTGATGTTTTTGACATGGACCTGGTTCAAGGGGTGATCATTCCTACAAAGTTCAAACCTCTAGTGTTTTACAAATACAACAACAATTCTTGCCCAAAGACTCATCTGCAAGCTTTTTACCGCAAGATTCCTGCGCATACCAAAGATGAGAAGTTTTGAATGTACTATTTCTAGGACAACCTGTCTGGAGGCTCACTGGAATGGTACATGAAATTGGAGAGGACCTCTGTTCGCAATTGGAAAGATCTTGGGCAGGCTTTCCTCAAGCAATACCAATATAATATTGACATGGCATCAAGTCGGACCCTTTGTCTTAAAAGAACTTTGAAAGCTTCAAGGAATATGCGTAGAGGTGGCGCGAAGTCGTAGCTAGAGTTCAACCACCACTACTGGAAAAAGAAATGGTTGACATTTTCATGGATACCCTCCCTGGGAACTTCATGGAAAGATTAACATGTTGTTCATCTAGCGGCTTTTATAATATCATCCTAACTGGTGAGAGAATTGAAAGTTCGATGAAGCAGGGGAAAATTCAAAATAATGGAGCATCGACCTCGAGAGTCAAGAAACCTTTTGCAAAAAGAAGAGAAGGTGAAGTCGGGGATGTATAACCCAAAAGAAGAGGGGAAATCAGAACTCCTACCATCAGGCAGCTCTTGTTACCATTTCTGCTCCCGCAAATCAATAGCAGGTTCAGCAGCCACAACAACATCGTCAGCAGAATTACCAGTAACAAAGAGATCCTCGTCAATACTATCCTTCCAGACCAAAGGATAGGAATCTTGAGATGCCTCCGATGTCCTATTCCCAGCTCTTGCAAAACCTCCTTTAGCTTCAATTGATTTAGTTAAGAACCTTGCAGCCTCCGAGATCGGGGAAGATTCATGAGGGTTACGATGCTAACGCTCATTGCGAGTTCCACTCTGGAGCTCCGAGCCATAGTACTGAAAACTGCAAGGCTATGAAACATGTAATTCAGGACTTGATAGAATCCAAGGTAATCAATTTCTCTCCGACCTGGAACGTGTTTCAAAACCCCATGCCTCTGCATGGAAGGACCGTATGATCTATTGATAATGGTGAGTGTTTGAATCTGATATATGATGTCAATGCTTTGAAGACTTCATTGTTAGGTGTGAAAGGTTGTCTGCCTAGGAAGAATATAGTTCTGGGTTGCGAAGAGGGTTGTTCAGATTGTGAAAATTTTGTTGATGGTTGCAACCGATTGAGATCGGGGATACAAAGAATGATTGACGAGGGCAGTATTAAATTTGACAGAATCGTGAAGGAAGATGAAGTCTCAACAGTGATTATTGTAATACCTCAAAATTTTCCCTCTTATTTATCCCCTCTATTGGCTCGTCGTTTCGCATTCATCTGCATTGTTCATCGGTCCATTAACAGCATGCTAGCGCATTTCATTGTTTTCATAAGGCATGAGATCAGTGTCCCCCGAAGAATCAGTTTATTCCACTGGTTTGGGATTTTCTACTTCAATGGAGTTGGTTACATGGATTACGGAATTAGGGTTTGGTATTCATATCTATCAGATGGATTCAAGGAATTCCACCATTGCTTGCAGAGCTAATCAGGGTTTCACGGCTAAGGAATGTTGGTTAGTGGTACAAGAGATCAAGGTACAGGTCCTTATGATGATCAGGGTATTGTGGTTGTTCTTCTTTCAACGATTTGTTTGTAATATGAGCGAGGTTGGGATTTGAAAGTTGGATTGGGAGTTTAAGTTGGCCTAAGGTTGGTTACGCAAATCACTCGGATTTCAACAATCTTTCCTTTGTTCATGTCTTGTTCAACATCCTTGTGGTCGTTCATTGTGCGCATTAAGTGGAAATTTTGTACCTGGTACAATAATATTTAATATTGGCAATGGAACAGTAAAAGGTGGTTTGCCAAAATCAAAAGTTGCAATATACAAAGGGTGTTGGTCTTTAACGGATGCTACTAGTTGTTTTGGTGCTGATGTATTAGCTGCTATTGATCAAGCCATTAGTGACGGTGTTAATTTAATATTTGTTTCTGCTGGTGGAAGTACTAGTATAGATTCTCAAGAAATTATTACTGATAAGGTTTCAACAGGTGCATTTAATGCATTTTCTAGAAATATATTATTGGTTATTTCCGCGGGAAATGACAGGCCTATCCCTGGAAGTGTGGTTAATGTTGTTCCTTGGGTGCTCATTTTTGTTGCTAGTACATTAGATAGAGATTTCAGCAGTTCTATTACCATTGGTGACAAGACAATCACGGGTGCAAGTCTTTTTGTAAACTTGCCACGTAACAAGTTTTACTGTAATAACTTATACTAATGTGAAAGTGGCAAAAAACGACAAGAAGAGAGGCGCAACTTGGTAAGCCAAGAACATTTGATCCTTTGAAAATGAAGGTTGAAATAGTGGCATGTGTTAGAGAAGGGAAAATAAAATCAGTTGCAAAGGGAGCTATTTTTGAGAAAATCAGTTGCTAATTAATGGAAGAATATTTCTTTCTGTCAGTTATTATGCCAAACATCAAACAACAAGAGGACATAATGTGGACTTAATTCCGACGGATATAAAGTCAGGTACTAAAAATAGGATTGGCAAAAGCTAAAACAATCTATAATAAAAAAAATCAGAACAATCTATAAAAAGGGCCAGCCCCAGTTATGGGTTTATACTCATCCAGAGGACCATATAAAGTTCAGCCGGCAATACTTATGCTTGACGTAACTGCGCCGGGCGTGAACATGCTTGCTGCTTGTTCATTGTCTGCAAGTGCGTCTAGAAACTCGTTGAGGCCTTTCCTTCAATGTCATGCAAGGAACATCTAGATCTTGTCCTCATGTTATTGACACTGTTGGATTGATCAAGACGCTTCGTCCTAATTGGTCTCCATCAGCTATTAAATCAGCTGTCAGGACCGTTGCAACCATAAGAGATGATACCAGCAAGCCCGTGACGAATTTGATACAACATTGGTGAATCCCGCTGCTTATGGTTCAGGTTATATTCAAGCTTGTAGTTGTGCGTCTTGATGATTGTTTGTTGGAGGAAGCAAGTGATTTATTGTTGAGTTTTACCGCCCCAAAACCTGCATAAGATCAACGAAAATTTCCATCAATAACAAAAGAGCAATTCAGAACAACAACGATAAATCACAACAAGGATTTCAAATCCACGGAAAAGAATCGGAGTAGTATCTAAGCTGACCAAAGCAGAAATGCTAATGTTGAACATAAGATCAATGTCAACAGGAGCCAGAGCAATTGCTGTGAAGAATGACTTGGCAAAATTGCAACTTACATCTCCTGTGCGCAGCAGCAAGGGTGAAAAGATTGCACTCAGTCGACGTGTTGAGAAGCATTGGCGTTTTATCGGGTGGGGTCAAATCCAAGTTCATCATTTGTCGTTCACAGACCTGCAAAGTCTTCTCCATCCACCAGCTTTAACATCCTCAACAACTTCACATCATCAACGACTATCGTAGCAATTACACACAAAATAACTCAGAAGAAGTTCGGAAGGAAATTGATACAAGGATGCTTCCGCAATTATCTTAAACGGTTTTTCAGTCAGCTCTACCTTCCATTCTTCTGAACATCAATATAATTAATAAAGATCAGAACTTAGAAACTCTGGAAAAAATTAAAAACTCAACAAAATCCATAACAGAATTGTAACCGAATCCTAACCGAATTCGTAACAGAAAAGATAGTGGATTTACCTGAAAAAGCTCTAGAATCATCTTGGATCCATCCTGTATAAATCAGAATCATCTCCAATTATTTTTCTCTCTTGACACTTACCATTTTCCCCCAATCTTCTTCAATCTTCAATCCTCTCCCAAAACCTTTCCTCACACTTTTCACCATTTTTTTGACTTCCATCTCTTCTTCACTCTCCTACACAATTCCTCAACCATTTCGTTTTTCTCTTCCACACCACAACCTTCCTCTTCCTCAATTTCGTTTCTGCATTTCATCTTCATCTTCCTTACTGCAAATCTCCATCTCTTCTTCATCTTCTTCATCACCTTCAAAGCCTGCAAATTGAATCAAGAAATTATCACTTGAAATTCAACACCCAAATCGCACAGAAAGAAAAAGGAAGAACTTAACTGAATAACAACCTCTGAGATCTCCACCATCACCATCGTTCTCCTCAACTGAACCTTCAATTTTCGACTTCGATTCTCTCGCAAACCTGTTAATCCTCATCCTTACCGCATACTTTGTCATCTTCAGCTCTCACAGAACACAATCTTGAATAAATTATGCATCATCAATCGCATCTTCAAGCGTCATCCAATTTCTTCTATACCAACAGCAACCTGTAATCATCAACAAAGGGCAGAAGTTCGAATCCTCAAATCTGCAAGCCACAACAAGAACCTGCATTAGTTATCACGAAGCGCATTTTTAAAGAGGATTCAATTCGACAACAAATCATCTCACGAATACGATTCCGAAACGGACACTAGATCACATAATAGAAGAGGAAGTCACAAAGTAATCAAGACGAACGAGCTCTTGAAACGTACCTGACAGAGTTTCTTTTCACTCGACATTGAAGAAGTGCTTGCGTCTCCATCGCTAAAGCTTCAATTCAAGGTATGAGCTCAAAATCGTTTACATACATGAGGTCGTAGTCATGTATTGTGTGTTGTTCTTGACTCTTGAGTGAGGGTTTGAGATTCTGTGCGTGTTTTGGCTTAGGTTAGGAAGTTGTTAACAGTAGAGAGGTTATGAGCTTCACCATCGAGTTGTTTTGTTCCCAGATTTCGTTCGCGGCGGCGTTAAGGGTTAGATTGTTGAGGATTCAGAGAGAGGAGAGTTATCTAGGGTATGTTGTAAGGTGAGTCTCCGGCGGAGTGTGGCGGTTTGTTTGAGGCTGAAGAAGAAGGGGAAGTAGGCGGCGGAGGGGTCGTGGGAGAGGAGAGGCGAAGACCTAGGGTTCTTTTGATTTTCCCCTTTGTTCAGCATTATACTAATGTTGTTTAATTTATGATTTTAATCATAAAATGATTGAAAGGATTAATGGATATTAAGTCAATTAATCCACCATAAAAACCATTAGAAACTCTTAATTGTTTTGTTATTTAAAGATTTGAATTGCCATAAAATTTGAATAAAAAAAACGTCAAATTTGTTTAATTTCCACCGCCCAAAATGTGTTAGGATAAGATCTGGTTCTTTGGTCCACTCCGGCGATGACAAGTGTCACCGTCCGGATGGACCTCCTTATTTCATTCCCACATATACTATTCACCGTAACACCCGTACTCCCACACCTTACAAACGGTTTGATGTGAATACCCAAGGAGGAGACTAGATCTAGCGGCCATTCTTGAAGTCAACAGAATTGACTGAAGTCCACCAATGCACTCTCAGGCCTGCGCTGAATGGGCCTTGCCCTTGTTGCTCTTGGCACCCCCCGCATAAGCCCATTTGGAAGAAAATAACTAAAAAAATATTCTAAAGGAACCCCCCATCTTTATTTCTTTCTTTTAGTTTCTTTTTTATATTTTTTAGTTTGATATAGTTTCAAAATAATTCACAAAAAAATTGTAAGAATAATAGAAAAATTCCATAAAAAATTGAGGATACTTTTAATTCCCATTAGAAATAATTGGAATTTTATTTTTTTGTTTTTTCTGTATTTTTTATTTTATTTGGGATTTTTCATGTAATTAGTTTTTAATGGATTTCCTTCAATTGTATACAAGTTTGTAGATTTTATATTTTTACTTTCCAGTAACTTGGTTTGCCCATTCTTTTTACTGTAGTTAGAGGACTCATAATAGTACTTAGGATAATTTTGGAGGATTTTTTAGATCATTTTATCTTAGGTTTTAGCGGCTTAATCCTTAGAAATTAATGAATAATTCTTAGCTGGAAATAGGCAATTTTTAGGCATAGCAAAATTAGGATTTTTTTATCCCTTTTAACACAATGTTATAGGTAATCATAGGACCCTTTAGGTTAAATTTCATAATTTTTCCAGAAGTTTTGATATTTTTTAGAATATTTGTTCTTAGGCTTTGTTACTTATAATTTCCATTAGTTTAGGCCATGATATTAAAATACATAAAAAATAGTTTAGATTAGATTTAATCTTAGAATTTAATATAGACTTAGGTTAGTTTAGATTCTGATTTTTTTAGAAGGAAAATATTAGGTATGACCTTAGTTTAGAATTTATGCTTAGGATTCATTTTAATTAGAATTAGAATAAAAAATAGGACTATTTTAGTTCATGCCTTTAATTGAATTGTTTTGAATTTTATTCTTACTTGCACATTTTAATGTTTTGCATGCTGATTAATTTTTCAATTGCTTTAGGTTTTCCCTTAGCTTTAGAATCAACTTATCTTCCTTAGGAAGTAAGTTGCATTCTATTAGTTCTAGGTGTTTTTCCATTAGGTTTAGAAAACCCCACAAACCATAGGATCTCCCATGTAAATAAATCAATAAAAATTAGGGTTGTGTCTTAGTTCCCATTAGATTTTCCCTTTTGCAATTTGAGTCATTCTTTCTTTCCTCACAAAGAAAATAATAAAACATCTAAGGATAAACCGAACAATCTTGTACGACACGAGACTTTGTTGCAGAGTGTTTATACGCGTCCTGTTTCGGGGCGAGGTGTAAATACTTCCCGCGATGGATAGGTCTTAGTACAAGACAGTTCACAAACAAATTCAAAACACTTCTCTTAAAAGACAAAAAACAAACACAATAAGCGACTTTCCTGCGGGAACTTCTCTTCTCATCTCATTCACTCACAACGCGAACTCGCGACGACTTGTCTCGCATGCAAGATGGTAAACGCACTCGTACCAGACGATCCTGCAACACCTGAGCATAGACATACGCAGTTCCAGCATAAAAAACAAACAAATAGTTCCCGCCTTAGTTAGGCGAACTACGTCGATTCTGATCCTCATTATCCCGATGAGGTACTCAGGCAGCGGGGTAGGGCCCGTTCGAGCACATTCTTTATTTTCCCTACATTTCCCCCTTTTTATTCTCATTCTCTTATTTCAGTTCCTTTCTCATTTCATTTCCCTTCCAGTCAGCAGTTTTATTCAGCAACAATTATATTTTTCTCACCCTTTGAAACAAAGCAAGCAAGCGTGGATTCCGTCGGGTACGGCGGACGGTCTGGGGTGCTAATACCTTCCCAGGTCGTAACCGACTCCCGAACCCAGATCTTTGATTCGCAAGGCCTTGTACTTTCCTTCTTCCTCAGGTTTGTGCAACATTACCTTTCCCATTCATTCTGGATAAAAATGTCTGGCTGGCGACTCTACCTTTTCCGCGCCACTTTCGCGTTTGTACTAGGATTAAAATCCCGGGAGCGACAGCTGGCGACTCTGCTGGGGATTAACCTGATTCTTCCGGTTTCCCTTGTAGAGTCAATCCTAGCGCCTGTTTGGTTTCGTTTCTTTGGGTTTTTATCTTTTTGTTGTTGTGTGCTTTAGTTTAGCTTTACTTTTTTTATTTACAGTTTTACTTTACAGCTTTACTTTACCGCATTTATTTACCGCTTTCAGTATTTTATTTTCCATATCATATTATACTGGACTGTTTGTCTGTGCTGGTTTTCATTTTTTCTGCGGGATGGGAGTTACTGTGAGATAAGCCAAATTCCCGGCTTGAGTGCACTATAGGATTAGCGTGGACACGTTGTGCTCGCATGGTTACATGATGAGTGGTGATGTGTTCCACACCCAGATTGTGACCGTCTCGGGACTATTCTGTGTGGGGGTTCTTCTCCACTTCAGGGTACAACCTTGATAGTTATGTGCATCTGGTGACCGATCTTCGAGGACCTGAATGGAAACACCCCTCTCCAGTGATGACAGTGGCAGACCACATTTATTGGCAAACCCGCTCGCATCCGAGGGTCCATTGGGAACTCGCATAGGATGGCCTGGTTCTCTCATAGGAATTCAGTTAAAGCAAACTGATCGTATGACGATAGTATTGTACCCTTCAGGATGAATGTACTATTGTTTCTTGACTCAGTGCTTGAAGCTGGAGACTTGTGAGGGATGCTTGTTTTTCCGGACTCAACTGAGGCCTCCCTGAGTAGTACATAATGCCAAACCGATTCCCTGATTTGGTCATGAGCCACTTCTCGGAAATGGTGAACGTATTATTGCTATTCGGCTTTGAGAGTCCGTGATGTTGACCCGAGTAGCACACCCGTGAGATTGGGAGGGGTTTACAGGTTTGCAGGAACCTTAATACCTTCAGCATACCCACTTTGCCTTTGGTTCAGTTTTGTGATCTGGATTTCTGGTTTTAAGATATGGATCCCGGATCAGAGGGATGATTATTGTGATATATGGATTGTGAGACCTTGCACCGACACCTAATTATATGATTGGCACATCACAAACACTTCACTGATCACATGCCTTGCCTTGCATAAGCATCATATAATCATTAATCATTTGTGTTTCTTTTACTCTCAGGGTCTGCATTTATTCCCGGTTCCTGGTCATATCACTGCTTCAGAATGGAAGACGTCAAGAAGAGAACTGTGCACTACAAATTCTTTGATACCAAGATGGACCTGATAAAGCAATTGGTGTCTCTGATTACCCCGGATCATTTGGGTTACTTCAAGGAAAAGTATGGTGATATTATGGATTTGGTATTCAACTTGGATAGTTCTCAGAGAAGCGTCGTTCACACTTTGTTGCAGTATTACGATCCACGGCTCAGGTGTTTCACATTTCATGACTTTCAGTTGGGTCCTTTGCTGGAAGAGTATGCTGAGATTACGGGAGTTTCAATCAAGGATCAAATTCCTTTCAACTCAGAGATGACAAGACCGACTCATGATGACATTGCTAGTGCTCTTTATTTGAGCCCATCAGAGGTATCTGCTAATCTGGTTGCCACCAAGGCAGGAGTACTTGGTTTTCCTTTAGAGTTTCTGGTCAGGAGAGCTGAAGAATGTGCCGTGGAAAAGCAGTGAGATTCAGTTTGCACCATCTTGGCATTATCTGTGTATGGGATAGTTTTGTTTTCTGATATGGATAAGTCTGTGGACATAAATGCTATTCATTTGTTTGTGTTGAAGAATCCGGTGCCCACCCTCTTAGGTGACTTGTATTATTCTGTGCATTATAAGAATGAGAAGAAGCGAGGAGGTCTTGTTAGATGTTGTGCTCCTTTATTCTACAAGTGGGTTATGAGACACTTGCCTACTACTGAGAGTTTTACTGATCCTAATGCTACTTGGGCCCAGAAGCTGAGTACTTTGTCTGCTAGAGATATCAGGTGGTTTACTTTGAGGTTGAAAGGAAAGAGTTTCATTACCAGTTGTGGAAATTACCCTAATGTGCCTTTGTTGGGAGTATCAGGAGGTATCAACTACAATACCATCCTCTTAAGAAGACAATTAGGATATGCGCTCAAGGAGATTCCTGATGAATCTGAATTATTCCAAACTTTCTACTTCCTGGTGAAAGACAATCTTCCGTTGGTCAGAAAAGCTGCAGGTTCCTGGAAGGTGATCAAGAGAAAGGACACAGCATGTCTAGGCAAGAGCAACAACCGAATGTTCCCTGAATTCGAAGCTTGGATAAAGAAGGAGGTTCAAACGGCTCTAGTCACTTTTTCTGTACCAACTCCGCCTCCAGCAATGGTGCCTTTAGAAGATTATCAGAAGTTGGAAGCTTTGGTCAAACAACTTAGGGTTGAGAATCAAGAGGCTCATAATTCTTGTCAGAAATTGATGATTCAGAACCGTCAGTTAGAAGATAGAGCTTTACAAGCTGAGGAAGCAGTTCGTCTCAAGCAGAAGGACTTCGAAGAGAGAGAGAGCTTTACTTCAGGAAAAAGGGGTTAGCTGAGACTCACAAGACGACCCAACGTCGAAAAGAGAAGAAAGATCTGAATGAAGCCAATGAAGCTGTTACCTTATGGCAAGAAAAATGGGCAGACAATTTGAAGAAGCAAAAGGAGTTGGACGTCAAGCATGAGTTGGAAGTTAAGAGTCTTCAGGATTCTTTGGATGGACAGAAAGAACTCCTTCGGAAGGTTTATCATCAAGAGAAGGGTCGTCTCCAACGTTTAGCAGAAAGTCAACAAGCACTAAAAGAAGCTCAAAAGGAAATAGAAGACTTGAAGTTGAAAGCTAATGTGAAGAGGTCAAAGGCCGAACCGAGTCCAAGCAAAGAGAATGAGACAACGTTCCTGCAGCAGATTGAAGAGTTACATGCTTCTTTTGATACGAGGGACCTCCTCATACAGAGACTCATCCAGGAGCCCGATCATCCAGATATCGTTCAGTTGTTCCAGAATGTCAAACGTCTTAGCTGGAGGTTGCAAGATTTAGAGTTCCCTAGGGTTTAATTTCATGTTATTGTACTTGGATTACCCACAGGCTTGTTGTGGGATTCCTTTTATTTGATGTACTTTTGTTGTTCTTGTGATTGGCACCCTTCAGGGACTTTGTTATTTCAAACTTCAGTTTATGTGATTGAATTGTTCTGAATCTCTTGTTCGTTATTTGTTGCACCGACACGGGGTAATGAGCACCAATTCTCCACGGTCGTCATTATATTTGAATATTGCTTGGGTATTCTTCCCAATTCTTATTTTCTCTTAATGCCAGGACCGGAAACAGGGAAAGACTTGGGAATAAAAGGAACACATTGCATTGCATACACATCATTCGCATTTTGTCTTTGTCTTTGCAGGTTTTTCTACGGGATGATTAATTTATCTGTGTTACAGGCAAAGATTGCGAGAGCTGCCAAGACTCGGTATCTCCGACAAGATATCCCGCATCGCTACGCAACTCGCAGCAATCAGAGGACAATCATGGATTCTATGCAAACCGAGCTTAATGAGGTTCGCACCAAGTTGGCAGAGTTCATGACCTTGATGCAAGGGATGGCTCAGGGACAACAAGAATTGAGGAATGCAATTCAAGGGCTCAACCCTCCTAATACTAATACTCCTGCGACTATTTCTGAAGGGCAAGGGGCTCCTCCCAACACCAGCAATGGCCCAGGTGGACCTCATATTCCAGATCCACCTACGGCAACTTTTGTTCCAGTACACGACAGGCAGGAGGATCAATTCCCTTATTTCAACAATGACATGGGATTCAGTGGAGAAGGAAATCTTAATGACTTTTTGGTGCTTGCTGAGAAAGTCAAAGCCCTCGAGTGCAGAGACACTTTGGGGATTGATGTGTCTGACATGGGTCTAGTCCCTGGGGTGGTCATTCCTCACAAATTCAGGCCACCAGCTTTTGACAAGTACAACGGTAGTTCCTGCCCAAAGACTCATTTATAGGCTTTCTATCGAAAGATCGCTGCCCACACTCGGGATGAAAAACTCTGGATGTACTACTTCCAGGATATTCTCTCCGGAGGGTCCTTGGAATGGTATATGAAGCTAGAGAGGAGTTCTGTAAGGAGTTGGAAGGAATTGGGAGAAGCCTTCCTCAAGAAGTATCAGTATAATATTGACATGGCGCCCAGTCGCACCCAACTTCAGAGTTTGACTCAGAGGAGCTCAGAGAGTTTCAAAGATTACGCACAAAGGTGGCGTGAAGTAGCCGCTCGAGTGCAACCACCTTTGTTGGAGAGAGAGATATTTGACCTTTTCCTGGATACCCTCCCTGGGCATTTCATGAAAAGGCTAACTGGATGTTCTTCAAGTGGATTTTCGGATATCATCTTGACTGGCGAGAGGATAGAAAGTTGGCTTAACCAGGGGAAGATTCAGAACAGAGGTGCTTAAAGTTCTGGTATTAAGAAACCCTTTGTGAAAAGAAGAGAAGGAGAGACCGGTGCAGTGTACGCGCAAAGGGGAATGATCAACAGAGGTTTTTATCAGCAAGTGGCCCCTGTCACTATCTCAACTCCACCTGTTCAACAACAGGTTCAATCACCACAGCTGCAGCGCTCGCAAGGGTATCAGCAAAGAGCTCCTCGTTCATATTACCCTTAGAGACCGAAGGATAGACATTTCAAAGTTCCACCGATGTCCTACTCACAGCTTTTGAAGAATCTTCTACAGCTCCAGATGATTCAACTCCGAACTCTACAACCTCCGAAGCCAGGCCAGATCCCCGAGGGTTATGATTCAAATGCCAGATGTGAATTTCATTCCGGAGCTCCCGGACATACCACAGAGAACTGTAAAGCATTGAAGCATGTTGTTCAAGACCTACTGGATACTAAAGCAATTAACTTTGCTCCTTCTCCTAATGTGCTTCAGAATCCATTGCCTCCTCACAGAGGTACGATTGGGGCAGTTGATGAAGGGGAGAACCTGAATTTGGTGTGTGATGTTAATGACTTGCAGACTTCATTGATTGTTGTTAAGGGTTGTTTGTTAAAGAAAGGTATCTTCCCTGGATGTGAAGAAGATTGTCCGGAATGTGCTGAAGCTACAGATGGTTGTAAACAATTGAAAGCCGGAATCCAAAGCATGATTGATGAGGGAATGTTGCAGTTTGACAAGGTGGTAAAAGAAAGTGAAGTCTCCACAGTAAATATCTTCTACGATCCATCTCAAGTTCCTTCACGGGCCAGAGTGGCACCGATAACCATCACCACTGCAGGATCCGTAATGTACCAAAGTGACAGAGTTATTCCTTGGAATTATGGTGGTGAAGTATACTATAATGGCCAGAAGCAAGAGTTGGCCACGACTAGTATAACCCCAGTTCAAGTAGAAAATGTTGGAGTAGGGGGCTTTACTAGAAGTGGAAGGTTGTTTGCACCGGAAACACTAAGAAACAATGTGATACCACCCAGAGACACTGCAGAAGCCCAGGCTAGAGCAAGAGGGAAGCAGCCATCAGTTGTCAACGATCCTGCACCATCAACTGATCCAGACCTCACCTTTGATAAAGAAGCTGAAGAACTCCTAAGGATCATCAAAAAGAGTGACTACAAGATTGTGGACCATCTGCAGCAGACGCCGTCAAAGATTTCCATCTTGTCCTTGCTCATGTGTTCTGACTCTCACAAGAAGGCTCTCCTGAATATTCTGAACAAGGCATACGTGCCTCAGGATATTTCTGTAAATCAGTTAGAAGCGGTGGTATCCAGCGTCAATGCTAGTCACGGATTGGGTTTCACAGACTTGGATTTGACTTCTGATGGGCGTGCTCATAATCGGGCATTGCATATCTCTCTAGAATGTAAAGGTGCAGTACTCTCCCACGTGGTGGTCGATATTGGATCATCTTTGAATGTCTTGCCTAAGAAAGCACTGATGAAGTTGGACTATGATGGAGTGGTTCTAAAGCCCAGTGACCTAGTAGTTCGAGCATTTGATGGGTCGAGGAGATCGGTGTTCGGAGAGGTGGAGTTACCAATCAAAGTAGGTCCACAGATCTTCAATACCACGTTTTACGTAATGGATATACAACCTGCATATAGTTGTTTACTCGGAAGACCTTGGATACATTCAGCAGGAGTAGTGTCGTCCACACTCCATCAGAAGTTAAAGTTCGTTTGGGAGGGTCAAATTGTAACTGTCAGTGGGGAAGAAGATATTTTCGTCAGTCATCTGGCTTCATTTAAATATGTGGAGATGGATGGTGAAATAGTTGAGACCCTATGTCAGGCTTTTGAGCCCTTGAAGTCTGAGCAAGCATCCGCAGTGGCAACTTCTCCTGAAGTACCGAAGAAGGGGGTTTCCATAGACTCTTATAAGCAAGCGCTTGAATTGGTAGAATCTGGGGTACGAGAAGGCTGGGGCAGTCCAGTGGAAGTGCCAGAGAAGAAAGATATGTTCGGGATTGGCTATCATCCTGGGAAGTCATCGTCTGGACCAAGTGCTAAAGGTTGTCAGAGCTCGGTCACTTTCACGAGTGCGGGAGTGGTAGACTACGGAAACATCAGTGCTGTGCAGGATGATGCAGTCGATAGTGACTGTGACCTAGATGAATGGATCAGGCATGCCGCTCCAGGAACTCAGCTTAACAATTGGACATCAGAAAGGCTTATTTCAGTCACCTCTTTCAAAGAGTAATAATATTTTGTTTCTGTTTTTCCTGTATTAAAGCACTATGTCTTGCCCGGGGCATAGTAGCTCTTTGTAAGGGTTCATTTGTTCATTAACACAATCATAAATAAAGCTGACGTTTCACATTCATTCATGTTGTTCTCTGTCTTTCATTTTTTACTTTTTGTTTTTCAAAAAGAAAAAAAAGTTTTAAAATGGCAATGTTTCTCATTTTCTCAAGTTGATGCTAAAGCCTTGCATGAATCACCATTCATGCAGGTGCTCGTCACCGGATCTTATCAATGACGACCCTGTTATGGCTGAGTATGACTTCGACAATCCAATTTATCAAGCCGATGAGGAAGGTGAAGAGGATTGCGATCTACCTGAAGAGTTGGCCAGACTGCTTAAACAGGAGGAGAAGATGATTCAACCGCACGAAGAAGATGTCGAAGTAATAAATCTGGGTACTGAAGAAGACAAGAAAGAAGTCAGGATCGGAGCTGCATTAGAAGAATCTGTTAAGGCTCTTTTGATTGCTATGCTTCGAGAGTATGTCAACGTCTTCGAATGGTCCTACCAGATATGCCTGGTTTAGACACTGACATTGTGGTTCACAAGCTGCCCCTCAGAGAAGATTGTCCTCTGGTAAAGCAGAAGTTGAGGCGCACACGTCCAGACATGGCAATTAAAATAAAAGAAGAAGTGCAAAAACAGTTTGATGTTGGCTTCTTGGCCGTGACCAGTTATCCTCCGTGGGTTGCTAACATTGTGTCAATTCCCAAGAAAGACGGTAAAGTCAGGATGTGTGTGGACTACAGGGATTTGAATAGGGCCAGCCCCAAGGATGACTTCCCTCTACCTCACATAGATGTACTTGTCGATAATACTGCTCAATTTTCTGTGTTCTCCTTCATGGATGGATTTTCCGGCTATATTCAGATTAAGATGGCTCCCGATGACATGGAAAAGACAACTTTCATCACTCATTGGGGCACCTTCTGTTACAAGGTCATGCCATTTGGATTGAAGAATGCAGGAGCTACTTATCAACGGGCAATGGTGACACTATTTCACGACATGATCCATCATGAAATTGAGGTTTATGTTGATGATATGATAGCAAAATCCCAAATAGAGGAGGAGCACTTAGTTAATCTAGCAAAATTGTTTGACAGACTTCAGAAGTTCAGACTGAGGTTGAATCCGAATAAGTGTACCTTCGGGGTCCGTTCTGGCAAGTTACTCAGCTTCATTGTTAGTGAACGAGGAATTGAGGTTGATCCAGCCAAGGTGAAAGCTATCCAAGAAATTCCTGAACCGAAGACTGAAAAGCAAGTGCGTGGTTTCTTAGGGAGACTGAACTACATTGCACGGTTCATTTCTCACTTAACGGCCACGTGTGAGCCCATCTTTAAGCTTCTGAGGAAGAACCAGGCCATTAAATGGAACGAAGACTGCCAGCAAGCTTTTGACCGAATCAAAGAATACCTGTTGGAGCCTCCAATTCTTATGCCTCCGGTGCCAGGGAGACCTTTGATTATGTATCTTACTGTGCTTGAAGGATCGATGGGATGTGTGCTGGGTCAGCAGGACGAGTCTGGTCGAAAAGAGCACGCCATTTATTACCTTAGCAAAAAGTTTACCGATTGTGAGACGCGATACTCACTACTCGAGAAAACTTGCTGCGTTTTGGCATGGGCTGCTCGCCGACTAAGACAGTACATGTTAACTCACACTACTCTCTTAATTTCCAAGATGGATCCTGTGAAATACATCTTTGAGAAGCCGGCTTTGACAAGAAGAGTGGCCCGTTGGCAGATGATACTAATGGAGTATGACATACAATACACTTCGCAAAAGGCAATTAAGGGGAGTGTGTTGTCAGAATACTTGGCTCAGCAGCCGATCGATGATTATCAACCCATGAGGTTTGAGTTTCCGGATGAGGACATCATGTTCCTCAAGTCGAAAGTCTACGAAGAACCACTTCCGGAGGAGGGGCCCGACCCTGAATCCAAATGGAAGTTGATGTTTGACGGGGCTGTAAACATGAATGGAAGTGGAGTAGGTGCTGTTATTATCTCGCCAGAAGGGGTCTACACACCTTTAGCCGCTCGGTTGATTTTCGAATGTACTAACAATGAGGCGTTGTATGAAGCTTGTATCATGGGGATCGAAGAGGCAATAGACTTGCGAGTCAAGAACCTCGAGATCTTCGAAGATTCTGCTTTGGTGGTAAATCAAGTCAACGGCAAATGGTTGGTTCATCAACCTCGTTTGATTCCTTACAGAGATTATGTCAGGAGGCTGTTAACTTTCTTCACCAAAGTCAAACTGAATTACATTCCTCGAGATGAAAACCAGTTCACCGATGCTCTAGCAACTTTGTCGTCCATGATTAATGTTTGTCAAGAGAATTTTGTGCTTCGAATTTCGGTCTCCCGTCTTGAAAGACCCGCTTATATCTTTGCAATCGATGATGGTGAAGATAGCAAGCCTTGGTATCATGATATCAGGCAATTCCTGAAGGCTCAATAATACCCGGATGGGGCATCTAGTAAGGATAAGAAGACTCTTAGAAGACTGGCAGGAGGTTTCTTCTTGAATCAAGACGGCGTGCTGTACAAACGGAACTTCGACATGGAGCTGCTCAGATGCGTGGATAGACACGAAGCATACATGTTAATGCAGGAGGTTCACGAAGGCTCATTTGGCACCCATGCTGGAGGGCATGCTATGGCCAAGAAATTGTTGAGATCGGGATACTATTGGATTACCATGGAATCTGATTGTTGTAAATACTCCCGTAAATGCCATAAGTGTCAAATTTATGCCGATAAGGTCCATGTGCCTCCGAATCCGTTGAGTGTCATGTCTTCACCATGGCTGTTCGCTATGTGGGGCATCGATATGATTGAAAATATTGAGCCAACAGCTTCTAATGGTCATCGCTTCATCCTAGTTGCTATTGATTATTTCACGAAGTGGGTTGAAGCGGCATCCTACACCAATGTCACTAAGCAAGTGGTCACCCGATTTATTAAACGAGACATCATCTGCCGGTACGGAATTCCTGAAAGGATCATCACTGATAATGGTTCTAATCTCAACAACAAGATGATGGTTGACTTGTGTCGAGACTTCAAAATAGAACACCACAACTCTTCTCCATATCGTCCGAAGATGAATGGCGCCGTTGAGGCGGCCAATAAAAACATCAAGAAAATTGTGCAGAAGATGGTTGTGACGTACAAAGACTGGCATGAGATGTTACCATTCACGTTGCATGGGTACAGAACATCAGTACGCACTTCAACTGGGGCAACTCCATTCTCATTGGTATATGGTATGGAGGCAGTCCTACCAATCGAAGTGGAAATCCCTTCGTTGAGGTTGATGATGGATATCAAGCTAGATGAAGTTGAGTGGCTCCGATCCAGATATAATCAATTGAGCCTCATTGAAGAGAAGCGTCTAGCAGTTGTATGCCATGGACAGTTGTATCAGCGACGGATGAAGCAAGCTTTTGACAAGAAGGTGCGACCACAGAGGTACACGCCCGGAGACTTAGTGCTGAAAAGGATTCTTCTTCCTCTTAATGATCACAGGGGCAAGTGGACACCCAACTATGAAGGACCATTCGTGGTTAAAAAGGTTTTCTCAGGCGGAGCCTTAATGCTGACAACCATGGACGGAGAAGACTTTCAATCCCTTGTCAACGCAGACGCAATAAGAAAATACTTCGTGTAAAAAAACCCGCTGGATAAAAACATAATAAAGATCCAGGCAAAAAATGGGCATCCCGGCGAGCCAAAAACAGAATAAAAGGCTCGGGCAAAAGTTAGGAAAATCTTGAAAAAAAATGTACACCCGCTGAGTTGAAAAGCCACATCGGACAACTCAGGCAAAAAAGGGTATCCCGGTGGATTGAAAACCTGAAAGGGCGATCCACGCAAAAGAGGGATTAACACGAACGACTGCGATCTGCGAGATCCATGACCTACATACAGTGTAGGCTATCCTAAGGGTTGAAGATCAGTTCACTTAATTTTTCTCAAGAGGCAGGGCGAGCGGAGCGTCTTGAAGATATATGAGTCATAACTGGGTTGAGACTTGATGAGATCCACTTCTCACATTGCCAGTAGGATAGTTTTGTTTCTCTTTTTTAGTTGTTCCCTCTTTCCAGGGAACTGCTTCCTTTGTATTTCCTATTCAGGGCCATGTTTTTCAAGACAATAAAAATTCGACTTCTGTCAATTTGACTATTTTGCTTTTTGTTTTTGCCTTTTTCTCATATAGCATTGATTGATTCTGAAAACGTCTAGCTAATTGTGATTTACATTGTGTTGTGAACATTTGAATGTTTTATAACTCGTGCAGGAGAATAGAAACATTTAATACAACTCTGAAAGGGTGTCGAGATGCCCAGATAATGATTCTTACTATAAGCCTGGGGCAAGCAGGTCCCAAACTAATTCTCTATGTTGCAGGTACTATCGATTGTGTTCATGCAGGTACAGGTACTGGTGTTGCTAATAAAGCTAACATTAATTATCCAGGAGGAGCATCCCCTTCTATTTGAACAGAGCAGGTGTCTCCCAGGGTGTCTCCAATCATCCCCAGCCAAGTGGAAATTGAAATTTCTCCCAGCAAGGTAGCAAGAGGTGGGTGTCATCCCCAAGCAAAAGTTTCCCTTCAGACAGGGGCAATTCCCAGCAGTACAAAGAGTGTCTTTCCTCCCCAGCAGTTGCTTCCTCAGCAATATCAGGCCTTTGGTTCTCAGCCGAGTCAGGAGGTCTTCACTTCCGCATCAGAGTTCAAGAAGGGTCCATCTCCAGCAGGGTCTTGGCACTCCGATCTTAAAAGTCCAATTTATTTTTGGCAGTGGCGGCTGTTCAGAGCCGGTTTATCATTGACAACCTTCCCCGCAGAGTTATCTCCTCCTCATCAGGATGGACCAGATCAATGCAGTGATCACCAGTTTCCCTCAGCCAAGCCATCTGGGATACTTGCAGTCTCCTTGTCAGGAGATTTCTTTGCATTTGCATACGCATAATAACCATTACATTTGCATCCTCCAAAGCATAGCATTTCCATCATCATGGAGCATTACGCCATAAATTCAAACATATGCATGCCAGCATGGGTCAGTTTTGAGGTATATTACATACGACCTATAACATCTTCTCAACCTGAAGTACTCCGCACAGAGTATACCAATGTCATTTCTCAGACATCCTTGACTTTCCAAGTCGATGTTCGTCACTTATTCCGCGTCTTGTTTGGTACAACAGTCGCGTCGCAGGTGCCCGTTTTGTACAACAGTCCTGTTTGCTTGGGCTCTCGTTTATGTACAACAATCCCGTTCCATCTTGTCCTATTTTCTTTGTTTCTGGTTACCGCCTGCGGCCTGTATACCTTTGTGTCTCCATTCGAGGATGGTTTCGTGTTAGATCCGAGGATCTTTTGATTTGTCATTCGAGGATGGCATTTCTTTTCTTCAAGTCCTTCCGAGGTTGGTCTTGTTGTTGTGGCTATTATCCGAGGATGGTAGTCCACTTTTTGAGCTTATTGATCGAGGTCAGTTTGTCTCTTTTGCAAAGTCTGTCTGAGGCCAGCTTTGTGTCTGGTTACCACCTGCGGCCGGTATACCTTTGTGTCTCCATTCGAGGATGGTTTCGTGTTAGATCCGAGGATATTTTTATTTGTCATTCGAGGATGGCATTTCTTTTCTTCAAGTCCTTCCGAGGTTGGTCTTGTTGTTGTGGCTATTATCCGAGGATGGTAGTACACTTTTTGAGCTTATTGATCGAGGTCAGTTTGTCTCTTTTGCAAAGTCTGTCTGAGGTCAGCTTTGTGTTTGGTTATCAGTCGAGGCGGGTATACCTTTGTGTCTCCATTCGAGGATGGTTTCGTGTTAGATCCGAGGATCTTTTGATTTGTCATTCGAGGATGGCATTTCTTTTCTTCAAGTCCTTCCGAGGTTGGTCTTGTTGTTGTGGCTATTATCCGAGGATGGTAGACCACTTTTTGAGCTTATTGATCGAGGTCAGTTTGTCTCTTTTGCAAAGTCTGTCTGAGGTCAGCTTTGTGTTTGGTTATCAGTCGAGGCTGGTATACCTTTGCGTCTCCATTCGAGGATGGTTTCGTGTTAGATCCGAGGATCTTTTGATTTTTCATTTGAGGATGGCATTTCTTTTCTTCAAGTCCTTCCGAGGTTGGTCTTGTTGTTGTGGCTATTATTCGAGGATAGTAGTTCACTTTTTGAGCTTATTGGTCGAGGTCAGTTTGTCTCTTTTGCAAAGTCTGTCTGAGGTCAGCTTTGTGTTTGGTTATCAGTCAAGGCTGGTATACCTTTGCGTCTCCATTCGAGGATGGTTTCGTGTTAGATCCGAGGATCTTTTGATTTGTCATTCGAGGATGACATTTCTTTTCTTCAAGTCCTTCTACGGTTGGTCTTGTTGTTGTGGCTATTATTCGAGGATAGTAGTTCACTTTTTGAGCTTATTGATCGAGGTCAGTTTGTCTCTTTTGCAAAGTCTGTCTGAGGTCAGCTTTGTGTTTGGTTATCAGTCGAGGCTGGTATACCTTTGCGTCTCCATTCGAGGATGGTTTCGTGTTAGATCCGAGGATCTTTTGATTTGTCATTTGAGGATGGCATTTCTTTTCTTCAAGTCCTTCTGCGGTTGGTCTTGTTGTTGTGGCTATTATTCGAGGATAGTAGTTCACTTTTTGAGCTTATTGATCGAGGTCAGTTTGTCTCTTTTGCAAAGTCTGTCTGAGGTCAGCTTTGTGTTTGGTTATCAGTCGAGGCTGGTATACCTTTGCGTCTCCATTCGAGGATGGTTTCGTGTTAGATCCGAGGATCTTTTGAATTGTCATTCGAGGATGGCATTTCTTTTCTTCAAGTCCTTCTGCGGTTGGTCTTGTTGTTGTGGCTATTATTCGAGGATGGTAGCCCGCCTTTTGAGCTTGTTGATTGAGATTAGTTTGCCTCGTTTGTAAAGTCTGTCCGAGGTCAGTCTTTGTCGTTGATGGTTGTCGCCTGCGGCCGGTACACCATTGTGTTTCTTTTCGAGGATGGTTTTAATATTGGATCCGAGGATCCCGTGTGAGTTTTTATTCGAGGATTGCATTCTTCTCAACATATATTATTACCCACGGTGTGCAAATTTACAGGTTTTATTCAAGTATTCAATCACTCCACGCCTTGAACGTCTAAAAGCTGTTGCAATTATTCGTTCAGGCTTGCAGATGATGGAATAGGGGCAACTGTAATACCTCAAAATTTTCCCTCTTATTTATCCCCTCTATTGGCTCATCGTTTCGCATTCATCTGCATTGTTCATCGGTCTATTAACAGCATGCTAGCGCATTTCATTGTTTTCATAAGGCATGAGATCAGTGTCCCCCGAAGAATCAGTTTATTCCACTGGTTTGGGATTTTCTACTTCAATGGAGTTGGTTACATGGATTACGGAATTAGGGTTTGGTATTCATATCTATCAGATGGATTCAAGGAATTCCACCATTGCTTGCAGAGCTAATCAGGGTTTCACGGCTAAGGAATGTTGGTTAGTGGTACAAGAGATCAAGGTACAGGTCCTTATGATGATCAGGGTATTGTGGTTGTTCTTCTTTCAACGATTTGTTTGTAATATGAGCGAGGTTGGGATTTGAAAGTTGGATTGGGAGTTTAAGTTGGCCTAAGGTTGGTTACGCAAATCACTCGGATTTCAATAATCTTTCCTTTGTTCATATCTTGTTCAACATCCTTGTGGTCGTTCATTGTCCGCATTAAGTGGAAATTTTGTACCTGGTACAATTATATTTAATATTGGCAATGGAACAGTAAAAGGTGGTTTGCCAAAATCAAAAGTTGCAATATACAAAGGGTGTTGGTCTTTAACGGATGCTACTAGTTGTTTTGGTGCTGATGTATTAGCTGCTATTGATCAAGCCATTAATGACGGTGTTGATTTAATATTTGTTTCTGTTGGTGGAAGTACTAGTATAGATTCTCAAGAAATTATTACTAATAAGGTTTCAACAGGTGCATTTAATGCATTTGCTAGAAATATATTATTGGTTATTTCCGCGGGAAATGACAGTCCTATCCCTGGAAGTGTGGTTAATGTTGTTCCTTGGGTGCTCATTTTTGTTGCTAGTACATTAGATAGAGATTTCAGCAGTTCTATTACCATTGGTGACATGACAATCACGGGTGCAAGTCTTTTTGTAAACTTGCCACCTAACAAGTTTTACTGTAATAACTTATACTAATGTGAAAGTGGCAAAAAACGACAAGAAGAGAGGCGCAACTTGGTAAGCCAAGAACATTTGATCCTTTGAAAATGAAGGTTGAAATAGTGGCATGTGTTAGAGAAGGGAAAATAAAATCAGTTGCAAAGGGAGCTATTTTTGAGAAAATCAGTTGCTAATTAATGGAAGAATATTTCTTTCTGTCAGTTATTATGCCAAACATCAAACAACAAGAGGACATAATGTGGACTTAATTCCGACGGATATAAAGTCAGGTACTAAAAATAGGATTGGCAAAAGCTAAAACAATCTATAATAAAAAAAACCATAACAATCTATAAAAAGGGCCAGCCCCAGTTATGGCTTCATACTCATCCAGAGGACCATATAATGTTCAGCCGACAATACTTAAGCTTGACGTAACTACGCCGGGCGTGAACATGCTTGCTGCTTGTTCATTGTCTGCAAGTGCGTCTAGACACTCGTTGAGGCCTTCCCTTCAATGTCATGCAAGGAACGTCTAGATCTTGTCCTCATGTTATTGACACTGCTGGATTGATCAAGACGCTTCGTCCTAATTGGTCTCCATCAGCTATTAAATCAGCTGTCAGGACCGCTGCAACCATAAGAGATGATACCAGCAAGCCCGTGACGAATTTGATACAACATTGGTGAATCCCGCTGCTTATGGTTCAAGACATATCCAAGCTTGTAGTTGTGCGTCTTAAGGATTGTTTGTGGGAGGAAGCAAGTGATTTATTGCTGAGTTTTACCGCCCCAAAACCTGCATAAGATCAACGAAAATTTCCATCAATAACAAAAGAGCAATTCAGAACAACAACGATAAATCACAGCAAGGATTTGATATCCACGGAAAAGAATCAAAGTAGTATCTAAGCTGACCAAAGCAGAAATGCTAATGTTGAACATAAGATCAATGTCAACAGGAGCCAGAGAAATTGCTGTGAAGAATGACTTGGCAAAATTGCAACATACATCTCATGTGCGCAGCAGCAAGGGTGAAAAGATTGCACTCAGTCGACGTGTTGAGAAGCATTGGCGTTTTATCGGGTGGGGTCAAATCCAAGTTCATCATTTGTCGTTCACAGACCTGCAAAGTCTTCTCCATCCACCAGCTTTAACATCCTCAACAACTTCACATCGTCAACGATTATCGTAGCAAGTGCACACAAAATAACTCAGAAGAAGTTCGGAAGGAAATTGATACAAGGACGCTTCCACAATTATCTTAAACGGTTTTTCAGTCAGCTCCACCTTCCATTCTTCTGAACATCAATATAATTATTAAAGATCAGAACTTAGAAACTTTGGAAAAAATTAAAAACTCAACGAAATCCATAACAGAATTGTAACCGAATCCTAACCGAATTCGTAACAGAAAAGTTAGTGGATTTACCTGAAAAAGCTCTAGAATCATCTTGGATCCATCCTGTATAAATCAGAATCATCTCCAATTATTTTTCTCTCTTGACACTTACCATTTTTCCCCAATCTTCTTCAATCTTCAATCCTCTCCCAAAACCTTTCCTCACACTTTTCACAATTTTTTTGGCTTCCATCTCTTCTTCACTCTCCTATACATTTCCTCAACCATTTCGTTTTTCTCTTCCACACCACAACCTTCCTCTTCCTCAATTTTGTTTCTGCATTTCATCTTCATCTTCCTCACTGCAAATCTTCATCTCTTCTTCATCTTCTTCATCACCTTCAAAGCCTGCAAATTGAATCAAGAAATTATCACTTGAAATTCAACACCCAAATCGCACAGAAAGAAAAAAGGAAGAACTTAACTGAATAACAACCTCTGAGATCTTCACCATCACCATCGTTCTCCTCAACTGAACCTTCAATCTTTCGACTTCGATTCTCTCGAAAACCTGTTAATCCTCATCCTTACCGCATACTTCGTCATCTTTAGCTCTCACAGAACACAATCTTGAATCAATTATGCATCATCAATCGCATCTTCAAGTGTCATCTAATCTCTTCTATACCAACAGCAACCTGTAATCATCAACAAAGGGCAGAAGTTCGAATCGTCAAATCTGCAAGCCACAACAAGAACCTGCATTAGTTATCACGAAGCACATTTTTAAAGAGGATTCAATTCGACAACAAATCAGCTCACGAATACGATTCCGAAACGGACACGAGATCACAAAATAGAAGAGGAAGTCACAAAGTAATCAAGACGAACGAGCTCTTGAAACGTACCTGACAGAGCTTCTTTTCACTCGACATTGAAGAAGTGCTTGCGTCTCCATCGCTAAAGCTTCAATTCAAGGTATGAGCTCAAAATCGTTTACATACATGAGGTCGTAGTCATGTATTGTGTGTTGTTCTTAACTCTTGAGTGAGGGTTTGAGATTCTGTGCGTGTTTTGGCTTAGGTTAGGAAGTTGTTAACAGTAGAGAGGTTATGAGCTTCACCGTCGAGTTGTTTTGTTCCCAGATTTCGTTCGCGGCGGCGTTAATGGTTAGATTGTTGAGGATTCAGAGAGAGGAGAGTTATCTAGGGTATGTTGTTAGGTGAGTCTCCGGCGGAGTGTGGCGGTTTGTTTGAGGATGAAGAAGAAGGGGAAGTAGGCGGCGGAGGGGTCGTGAGAGAAGAGAGGCGAAGATCTAGGGTTCTTTTGATTTTCCCCTTTGTTCAGCATTATACTAATGTTGTTTAATTTATGATTTTAATCATAAAATGATTGAAAGGATTAATGGATATTAAGTCAATTAATCCACCATAAAAACCATTAGAAACTCTTAATTGTTTTGTTATTTAAAGATTTGAATTGCCATAAAATTTGAATAAAAAAAACGTCAAATTTGTTTAATTTCCACCGCCCAAAATGTGTTAGGATAAGATCTGGTTCTTTGGTCCACTCCGGCGATGACAAGTGTCACCGTCCGGATGGACCTCCATATTTCATTCCCACGTATACCATTCATCGTAACACCCTTACTCCCACACCTTGCAAACCGTTTGATGTGAATACCCAAGGAGGAGACTAGATCTAGCGGCCATTCTTGAAGTCAACAGAATTGACTGAAGTCCACCAATGCACTCTCAGGCCTGCGCTGAATGGGCCTTGCCCTTGTTGCTATTGGCACCCCCCGCATAAGCCTGTTTGGAAGAAAATAACTAAAACAATATTCTAAGGGAAACCCCCCCCCCATCTTTATTTCTTTCTTTTAGTTTTTTTTTTATATTTTTTAGTTTGATATAGTTTCAAAATAATTCACAAAAAAATAGTAAGAATAATAGAAAAATTCCATAAAAAATTGAGGATACTTTTAATTCCCATTAGAAATAATTGGCATTTTTTTTTTCTGTTTTTGCTGTATTTTTTATTTTATTTGGGATTTTTCATGTAATTAGTTTTTAATGGATTTCCTTCAATTGTATACAAGTTTGTAGATTTTATATTTTTACTTTCCACTAACTTTTTTTGCCCATTCTTTTTACTGTAGTTAGAGGACTCATAATAGTACTTAGGGTAATTTTGGAGGATTTTTTAGATCATTTTATCTTAGGTTTTAGCGGCTTAATCCTTAGAAATTAATGAATAATTCTTAGTTGGAAATAGGAAATTTTTAGGCATAGCAAAATTAAGATATTTTTGGATCCCTTTTAACACAATGTTATAGGTAATCATAGGACCCTTTAGGTTAAATTTCATAATTTTTCCAGAAGTTTTAATATTTTTTAGAATATTAGTTCTTAAGCTTTGTTACTTATAATTTCCATTAGTTTAGGCCATGATATTAAAATACATAAAAAATAGTTTAGATTAGATTTAATCTTAGAATTTAATATAGACTTAGGTTAGTTTAGATTCTAATTTTTTTAGAAGGAAAATATTTGGTATGACCTTAGTTTAGAATATAGGCTTAGGATTCATTTTAATTAGAATTAGAATAAAAAATAGGACTATTTTAGTTCATGCCTTTAATTGAATTGTTTTGAATTTTATTCTTACTTGCACATTTTAATGTTTTGCATGTTGATTAATTTTTCAATTGCTTTAGGTTTTTCCTTAGCTTTAGAATCAACTTATCTTCCTTAGGAAGTAAGTTGCATTCTATTAATTCTAGGTGTTTTTCCATTAGGTTTAAAAAACCCCACAAACCATAGGATCTCCCATGTAAATAAATCAATAAAAATTAGGGTTGTGTCTTAGTTCCCATTAGATTTTCCCTTTTGCAATTGGAGTCATTCTTTCTTTCCTCACAAAGAAAATAATAAAACATCTAAGGATAAACCGAACAATCTTGTACGACACGAGACTTTGTTGCGGAGTGTTTATACGCGTCCTGTTTCGGGGCGAGGTGTAAATACTTCCCGCGATGGATAGGTCTTAGTACAAGACAGTTCACAAACAAATTCAAAACACTTCTCTTAAAAGACAAAAAACAAACACAATAAGCGACTATCCTGCGGGAACTTCTCTTCTCATCTCATTCACTCACAACGCGAACTCGCGACGACTTGTCTCGCATGCAAGACGGTAAACCCACTCGTACCAGACGAGCCTGCAACACCTGAGCATAGACATATGCAGTTCCAGCATAAAAAACAAACAAATAGTTCCCGCCTTAGTTAGGCGAACTACGTCGACTCTGATCCTCATTATCCCGATGAGGTACGTAGGCAGCGGGGTAGGGCCCGTTCGAGCACATTCTTTATTTTCCCTACATTTCCCTCTTTTTATTCTCATTCTCTTATTTCAGTTCCTTTCTCATTTCATTTCCCTTCCAGTCAGCAGTTTTATTCAGCAATAATTATATTTTTCTCACCCTTTGAAACAAAGTAAGCAAGCGTGGATCCCGTCGGGTACGGCGGACGGTCTGGGGTGCTAATACCTTCCCAAGTCGTAACCGACTCCCGAACCCAGATCTTTGGTTCGCAAGGCCTCGTCTTTTCCTTCTTCCTCAGGTTTGTGCAACATTACCTTTCCCATTCATTCGGGATAAAAATGTCTGGCTGGCGACTCTACCGTTTCCGCGCCACTTTCGCGTTTGTACTAGGATGAAAATCCCGGGAGCGACAATTATCTACTATAATCCAGCACAAATTCCAACACCAGCAAAAGTGGCACCTGTAACATTTACCACTCCTGGATCAATTTCATACCAAAGAAAAAAAAGCAGTCCCATGGTACTATGGGACCGAAGTTTACTGTAATGGTCAAAAACAGGATGTGACTTCTTCCAACTCAGTTCAGCACCAAGTTGAAAATGTTGGAGTTGAAGGGTTCATCGGGAGTGGGAGACTATTTGCGCCTGAAACGTTAAGAAACAATGTGGTATCTCTGAGGGACAATGCAGAGGCCCAAGCAAGAGCAAAGGGCAAGCAAGCCATGACCAGTGATGTCCCTATACCAGAGTCTGATATTACTTTCGACATAGAAGCGAAGGAATTTCTGAGAATCATTAACAAAAGAGATTACAAAATAGTTGATCACTTGCAGCAAACTCCCTCTAAGATTTCAATCTTGTCCTTGTTGATGTGTTCTGACTCACAAAGGAAACTCTGCAGAAGATTTTAAATAATGCCTACGTGCTACAGGACATATCAGTCAACCAGCTTGAGATGATGATGTCAAGTGTGAACGCCAACCATGGTTTAGGGTTTATAGATATGGATCTGACTAATGAAGGACGCAACCACAATCGAGCTCTACACATTTCTATGGAATTTAAAGGAGCTTTGCTCTCTCATGTACTTGTGGGCACATGATCATCCTTGAATGTGCTTCCGAAGAAAGCACTGATTAAGTTGGACAATGAAGGGGTGGTTCTCAGACCTAGTGATTTGATGGTTCGGGCGTTCGATGGCTCAAAAAGGTATGTCTTTGAAGAAGTGGAACTACCAATAAAGATAGGACCACATGCTTTAAATACTACCTTTTACGTTATGGATATCCAACCAGCGTATAGTTATTTGCTGGGACGACCCTGGATACATGCATTAGGGGTTGTGTCTTCAATCTTCCACCAGAAGCTCAAATTTTTCTGGGAAGGACGAATCGTTACAGTGTACGGGGAAGAAGATAACTTTGCCAGGCACTTGTCCTTGTTCATATATGTAGAGATGGACAGAGAGATTATTGAAACTCCTTGTCAAGACTTCGAGCCCGTCAGAACTAAGGTTACATCGTCATCAGCTGCTCTTTCTAAGGATAAGAAGAAGGGTGTGTCAATCTCATCCTACAAGCAGGCCTTGGAGGTTGTGGAGTCAGGCACGAATGAGGCTGGAGAAAAATGATTGAAGTCCCAAAGAAGAAGGATATGTTCAAGATTGATTATAATTATGGCTAGTCTATGCCAAGTCAGAGAGCTAGAGGTCGGAAAAGCCCGATTACGTTCACGAGTGCAGGATGGGTTGATCATGGCAGCATCTGTGCGGTGCAGGATGAAACAGTTGATAGTGATTGTGAACTGGACAAGTGGATAAAGCCTTGTGTACCGAGTATACAACTCAAAAATTGGTTAGCCGAAGAAATTGTCTTTGTCACTCAACCACAAGATTAATAGTTTTGTGTTTCTATTCTTTTGTATGAAAAGCTCTATGCCTTGCCCAGGGCATAGTAGCTCATTGTGAGGGTTCATTGTTTCATAATGAAATAATACAATCTTTAATAAAGTGGATGTTTTAGCATTCATTCATGGTGTTCTTTGTCTTTCATTTTATTTTTGTTTTAAAAATAAATGGCAATGTTTTTTTTCCATGTCTCCCACTTTTTCTAAAATCTAGCATGAATCATCATTCATGCAGATGTACCCCATTGGGTCTCATCAGTGACGATTTTGCTATTGATTGATATGACTTTGACAATCCAATTAACCTAGCTGACGTGGAAGGCAAAGAAGATTGTGAATTACCCGAAGAGTTAGCCAGAATGCTCAAGAAAGAGAAGAGGGTGATTCAGCTGCATGAAAAGGCCATTGAAGTGGTGAACTAGGGCATTGAAGAGGAGAAAAACGAGGTCAGGATCGGGGCTGCATTGGAAGAATCTATAAAGAGTCGTCTGATCTCCATGCTCCGGGAATTTGTTAATGTCTTCGCCTGGTCTTACCAGGATATGCATGGGCTGGACAACAATATCGTAGTACACAAGCTGCCACTCATAGAAGACTGCCCGCCGGTGAAGCAGAAACTAAGAAGAACTCGACCTGATATGGCTATCAAAATCAAGGAGGAGGTTCAAAAGAAATTTGATGTCGGGTTCTTAGCTGTGACAAGTTATCCTCCATGGGTTGAAAATATTGCACCAGTTCCTAAAAACGATGGTAAGGTCAAAATGTGTGTGGATTATCGAGACTTGAATCGAGCGAGCCCCAAAGATGACTTCCCATTGCCATATATTGATGTGATAGTTGACAACACTGGCCAATTATCTGTGTTTTCCTTCATGGATGACTTTTTAGGCTACAATCAGATCAAGATGTCGCCAGGTGACATGTAGAAGACAACCTTCATCACCCCATGGGGCACCTTCTTTTACAAAGTAATGCCGTTCAGTTTAAAAAATGTTGAGGCAACATACCAATGGGGAATGGTGACTCTATTCCACGACATGATTCATCACGAGATTGAGGTCTTCGTCGATGATATGATCGCAAAGTCACAAACAAAAGAGGAACATTTAGTCAACCTAGCCAAGCTACTTAACAGGCTTCGGAAGTTCAGATTGAGGTTGAACCCGAACAAGTGCACATTTGGGGTGCGTTCTGGAAAGCTGTTGGGCTTTATTGTTAGTGAAAGGGGAATTGAGGTCGACCCTGCGAAGGTGAAAGCAATTCAGGAGATGCCTGAGCCGAGAACAGAGAAAGAAGTACTTGTGAACCCATTTTCAAGCTTCTGAGGAAGAATCAGGCCATCAGTTGGAATGATGACTGCCAACCAGCTTTTGATCGAATCAAAGAGTACTTGCAAGAAACTCCAATCCTCATACCTCCTGTACCAGGGAAACCTTTGATCATGCACCTCACAGTGCTCGAGGGATCAATGGGCTGCATATTAGGTCAGTAAGACGAGTCTGGTCAAAAAGAGCACGCAATCTATTATCTTAGAAAAATGTTTACCGACTGTGAGATGCAATAATCACTGCTCGAGAAAACTTGTTGCGCTTTGGCGTAGGCTATTCGCCGAATAAGACAGTACATGTTGACTCATACCACTCCGTTGATTTCCAAGATAGACCTCGTTAAATACATATTTGAAAAGCCAACTCTAACCGAAAGAGAAGTTCGGTGGCAGATGATTCGGATAGAATACAATATCCAATACACTTCATAAAAAGTTATCAAGGGAATTGTACTATCGAATTATCTAGCCCAATAACTGATCGAGGATTACTAGCCAATGAGGTTTGAATTCCCGGATGAGGACATAAAATTCCTCAAGTCGAAAGACTATGAAGAACCACTTCCAGAGGAGGGGCCAGACCCTGAATCCAAATGGAGTTTGATGTTTGACGGAAGCATTAACATAAATGGAAGTGGAGTTGGTGCTGTTATTATCACACCAGAAGGAGTTCATATGCTCTTCACTTCCCGATTGACATTCGAGTACACCAACAACGAAACAGAGTATGAAGCTTATATAATGGGGATCGAGGAAGCAATTGGTTTGAGAATCAAGAACCTCGAGATCTTCGGTGATTCAGCTTTAGTTATCAATCAGGTTAACGAAAAATGGTTGGTTCATCAACCTAATATGATTCCTTTATGGGATTATACCCGGAGGATGTTAACCTTCTTCACCAAATTCAGGCTGCACTATATACCTTGGGACGAGAATCAATTTGCTGATGCTTTGGAAACCTTGTCTTCCATGATCAAGGTTCACAGTGAGAACTATGTGCCTAAAATCGATGTGTCTCGTCTTGATAGACCAACATATGTGTTTGCAGTTGACGGTGTTGATGATGAAAAACCATGGTATTAAGATATCAAGCGCTTTCTAAAATCTCAAGAGTACCCAACATGGGCATCCAATAAAGACAGGAAGACCCTTAGGAGGTTGGCAGGCGGGTTCTTCTTAAACTAGGATAATGTGCTCTATAAACAGAACTTCAATAGGGTCTTGCTCAGATGCGTGGATAGACACGAAGCAGACATGTTGATGCAAGAAGTTCATGAAGGCTCCTTTGGTACCCATGCTAGAGGACATGTCATCGCAAAGAAGATTCTAAGGTCAGGGTATTATTGGATCACCATGGAATCTGATTGCTGCAAGTATTCTTGCAAGTTCCACAAGTGCCAAAGTTACGCTGACAAGGTGCATGTGCCTCCAAATCTGTTGAGTGTCATTTCATCACCTTGGCCCTTCGCCATGTGAGGCATTGATATGATTGGCAAGATTGAGCCAACTTCTTCTAATGGTCACCACTTCATCCTAGTCACCATAGACTACTTCACGAAGTGGGCCGAAGCGGCGTCCTATGCCAATGTCACCAAAAAAGTGTAGCCTGATTCATCAAGAGGGATATAATCTGTCGATATGGAGTTCCCGAAAGAATCATTACTAACAATGGTTCTAATCTCAACAATAAGATGATGGCAGATCTGTGTCGGGATTTCAAGATCGAGCATCACAACTCTTCATTGTATCGCCCGAAGATGAATGGCGCCGTCGAGACGGCCAACAAAAACATTAAAAAGATTGTACAGAGGATGGTGGTGATGTACAAAGATTGGCATGAGATGTTTCCGTTTGCATTGCATGGGTACCGAACATCTGTGCGCACCTCATCCGGGGCAACCACATTCTCGCTTGTGTACAGTATGGAGGCAGACCTACTTGTAGAAGTCGAGATTCCTTCTTTGAGATTAATGATGGATGTCAAACTTGACAAAGCTGAGTGGCTCCAATCCAGATACAATCAGCTAAGCCTCATTGAAGAGAAATGCCTAGCAGGTGTATTTCATAGACAATTGTATCAAAGGCGAATGAAACATGCATTCGACCAGAAAGTACGGGCTCAATGCTACATACCCGGCGACTTAGTGCTGAAAAGGATCATTCCTCCTCTAACAGATCATAGGGGCAAATGGACACCCAACTACGAAGGTCCATTCGTAGTTAGAAAGGTCTTCTCGAGCGAAGCCTTAATGTAAACAACCATGGATGGCGAAGACTTCTCTTCCCCTGTCAACGCAAACGCAGTTAGAAAATACTTCGTATAAAGAGACCCGTTGGACAAAAACAGAACAAGAGTCCAGGCAAAAAGGGGCATCCCGGCGAGCCAAAAACAGAATAAGAGGCTCGGGAAAAAGTTAGGGAAATTTTTGAAAAAATGTACACCAGCTGAGTTGCAAAGCCACATCGGAAAACTCAGGCAAAAAGGGTATCCCGGTGGATTGAAAACCCGAAAGGGCGATCCATGCAAAAGGGGGACTAAAGCAAACAACTACGATCTACGAGATCTATGATACATCATCAGCATTCGAGGATAATTTGAGGGTTCAGGATCAATTCAATTATCTCCCTTAAAAGCGAAACATGCAGAGAGTCTTGAGGACATATAAGCCATAGCTGGGTCGGAACTTGATGAGATTTGACTTTCACATTGCCATTTGTCGCTCCCAGGATTTTCATCCTAGTACAAACGCGAAAGTGGCGCGGAAAAGGTAGAGTCACCAACCAGACATTTTTATCCCGAAGGAACAGGAAAGGTAATGTTGCACAGACCTGAGGAAGAAGGAAAAGGACGAGGCCTTGCGAACCAAAGATCTGGGTCTGGAAGTCGGTTACGAATTAGGAAGATATTAACACCCCAATCCGTTTGCCGTACCCGACGGGATCCACACTTGTTTGTCTGTTTCAAAGGGTGAGAAATAATATGCTGCTTGAATGAAAGAGTGGCTATCTGGAATGGAATGAAAATGAGAAAAGGATATGGAAAAGAAAATGGAACGAAGGGGGAAAATGTAGGGAAAATAAAGAATGTGCTTGAATGGGCCCTACCCCACTGCCTACGTACCTCATCGGGAAAATGAGGATCAGAGTCGCCGTAGTTCGTCTAACTAAGGCGGGAACTTGTTTGTGTTTTTTTAGGATGACGTTGCCATAGCTCTAGCTCAGGTGTTACCGGCTCTGACTCGAGTGTGTTTACCGTATCGCTGTTTGAACTGTCGAGGCAAGTCGCATTCGTCCGCAAAGAGTATGAGATGAGAAGAGAAGATGTGATGTCTCGTTGGTTTATTGTCTTTTAGAAGAAATGTCTTGATTTTTTGTTTAATGTACGTACAACACTAAAGACTATGATACATGAGCGAATACGTTTCCAAGGTCGCCCCTAATGGAACATTTTTAAAGTATCCTAGAAGAGTGAAGGAGCCCTTCACTAGTCATTTCCCGTATAGCTTAAGGCTCGTGGCGTATTGTACACATTTTCCTTTATTAAGTATTTAGATTTTTCTTAAAGATGAGAAGTCAGACTCAAATTGGGAAAGGAAAAACTCTAAGGGAAACTAGACTTACCCTAAGTTAATTGAGTTTAAAGGTGACCTATGGTTAGTGAGGTTTGAAAGATACACTACCTAATTGGATATTAGACTAGAAATGCGAGTACAAAAAGTAATAATGAATAATATGGTCCTCCTACGTCATGGTGGGTAAAAACGTGTATGAATCGTAAGTGAGATGGAACGATGGATCAGGTGGGTCGATTGCGTGGTGCTGAGACGCACGACTTATGGTGTGCAAGATACAAGGCTTGCTTTTGGTGTAATGGAGTGGAACGATGGTAATCGAGGAATCCTAAAGTCACATGAAACTTTATTTATTTATTTGAAAATTTACTCGACGTTGGATCGAGTATTTCTTTATTTTATTTTTGAGATTTGGTTTTATATCGATTCATTTTATCTTTTCTATCCTAATTATAGGAACTATACAAGCATAAGAGTTCTAAGCTATTACATCACAAAGTACAAACCGCAAAAATATAATCGAGGCATAATAAAAAGTAATCCAAGTCCATAAACGAATCCTCGAAAAATACCTTGCACAAAAAGAAAATGTTAGTAAATGAAATGAAGATGAGTATGCAACAATATGTCGAAAATGAATTAAGATAAAAAGTTATAAGGATTTCTAAAGCATATAAGGCATAAAACCGAAATAATGGCTAATCGCTTCATGGAAACGCACTTGAACGGTTTCTAGGCCTAAGTCCTAAAACTAAAGGATTTCACATGATATCAACATTCTAAAATCAGTAGCTAACCCGCACTAAGGCCTTCTAATATCCTAAGATCAAACCTAATTAATCTATGTCCTAATGCACCATAAAATCCTAAGCTAAACTAGATGGATTTACAATGGAAACATTGAATGGGATCAAGGCACTAAAAACTAGCAAAAGTCCTGGAAAAAATATGAAATTAATTCCCTAGGGTCCCTAACCTGACTATAATGTTGTGTTAAACAATATCCTAAACATTCATAACCTAACTATATAAAATGGTCACTTAAATCTATCTATGATTCAATTATAATTTTATACAAACCACACTACCAAAACAGTGGATAAAATGACCTAAAAAATAAACTAAAAATTATTCCAGGTTCTACTATAAGTCCTCTAATTATAGCAAAAAGAATGAGACAAAAATATTATAGGAAGTAGGATAAATAAAATATACAAAATAAAGTGTTCATGTGAGAATTCAATATAAAAGCAATTAAATGGAAAATCGAAATTAAATTGAAAAATGACAAAATTCAGAAAGTAAAAATGTGGAAAGTTTCTAAAAGGAGTCGTAAAGCTCCTATAATTTTTTTAGAATTTTTTAAAGGGTTTTAGTATTTTTTATTGATTTAAATTGAACAAGTATTAAAACAGAAAAATAAAAATTTAAAGAAATAAGAAAGGGGGTGAGGTAATAGCAATTGTTAGTTGGAAAAAGGCATGGGCTTGTGTTGGGTGGTGCAAATAGTAACGACGTCAAGGCCCATTAGGTGGCTAGGCTGAGGGTGTACCGTGAGGGTACGGTCAACATTGTTTGACCTCATCTGGATCGTACGAACCAGAGACTTACATAGTAGCTTCATCAAATGGCTGGTGACACGAAGGAGTATGAACTTACGGTAGGCATGCATGCAGATGATCAAAACGGGAAGAGCCAACCGGACGGTGACAAGTGTCACCGCCGGTGTGGCCAGAATTCAAAAATCTCACCTTATCTTATCCTATGGGAATCACAATCGGTGGATTTTAATGGATTTAATTATCTTAATTCCTATTAATATTACTATTAATCATACTCTTAATTCCTATTAATATTACTATTAATTTCTTAAAATCAAAAAAAAAAAAAAACTTATAATAGTTCTGAAATGAGTTATACGACATAAATAAAAACCCTAACCTTGCTTCCTCCTCCCCTCGTTGCTGCTCCCCGTCATCATCATCAACATCCTTCCGTCTTCAACTTACAATCCCCGCCGGCGATGTTCTTCGGTCGCCGAGTTTACTCTTCAACCCGCCTCCGTCAGTCTCTCTCTCGATCATCTTCTTCAACTCCGCCGCCATCACCTTTTCCATCATCGTGTTTTCCTTTCTCGACACTACAACCTTCATCTTGTACGACTTGGAGGTGGCGACGCGGTGGCGGTGTGATGTTCTCAGATTTGTATCGCTTCATATCAGACTCGATCCTTCAACAGCGACGCGCGAGAGTCAGCCTCTGGTAACAAACTCTTCTCCATATATCTTTCTTCTGTTATGCTAATCTCGAATCCGAAGTCGTTGTTTTTGTTGGATTTAGTTTGAATCCATTCTTGTTATGATTCTGCAAGTTGTTGATTTTGTTGGATTCTTGATGTGAACCATTATTGCAGGTTCTGATGATGAGATGTGATACGATGACGTTATTGTGAGTTTTCGATGATGATGATGGATATTGATGAATATTCAGGGTTGCAAAAGGAATGGAGAAGGGAAGGGTGGTTGAGATTGATGAAGCTTTGTCGCAAGATCGAAGATTGATGGTGAAGAATTGAATGTCTCCCCTTTCTGCCTGTTACTATTCTTCTTTCCCTAATAATTATTGGCCTGTTTCGGAGTAGATGTTGTATTGACGCGAATGAATGAACCCAGTAAGCAATCTCCAACCGATTTCCTTTTGCTCTTTCTTCTTATGTGATGTTCTTGTTTTTTATCTGCGATGGAGTTGTCGTTATTGTTGATTTGGTTTTGACAATGAGTGATTATGAATTGTTGATGCAGAGGATTGATGGTGAAGCTGGATTGATGGAGATGTTGAAGATTATGATGAAGGAGAGCCATTGAGAGAGGTTGGATATTGGGGAGAGATGATGAATTTGAAGGTGTGAATAAGTGATCTGCTATGAACAATGTGAAGATTGGTGATAATTGGAGAAGAAGATTCAGGAGGAAAAAGTGGTGGAAGAAAGATCACCCCCTGAAGATACAGTAGAATTTTGGATTTATAGATGATGAAGATCAAGGGTAGGTTTTCCCATTCTCAGAAATCGGTTAGGAATTCTGTTATATAGTTAGTTAGAAATTGGTTATGGTTTGTAACTGAAAATTTTGTATAAATATCTTCTTCTCTATTGAATTTTCCTTTGTGAATTCACTATTAATTGGAGTTTTCCTTTCTTGATATTTCTGTTATGTACTTCTTGTCACCGTATTTTCCGCATTTTCCCCCTTCTGTAATTTCTGGTTTTTAATATTATGGACTTCTTCTTCTCTTTTTTTTTAGTTTCTTTGTAAAGTCTATTATGAGCTTTCTTTGACTCAGATAAGAGTGGATTAAGGCCATTTGGTCATAATGAGCATAATGTTTGAAACGGTTCTTGAATGAGCATAAACAAATGATCACACTAGATTTTTAATAACAAAAGTTGCAGCACCACAACTTTGCGTTAAAAGCTACAACAACAACAAAATTGTATGTTTTTTCTATTAATTTCATGAATGTCATACAACTAGTGATGATTAATGAATGGTATTTGGATGGTTTCAGCCAATGAACTTGACATGAAAAATATTGGACTTGTAACACCAACATTACAAGAATGGTGTGAATCTAAAGCTTGAAAAAGAAACGAATAATTATAAAGGGCCTTAGCATTTTTGTAATCACATGGACAACCCTTCTTTTATGAATAGACTAAGAACAAAGAATTATAGAACTGAATGTGATCTAGAAACCGAAAAAAATGGAATTAGTTTAAGAAGAAAAGTTTAATTGGGTATTGACATGGTTTAATGGATTTAACAAAAAAAATGGCCATTTGGTTATTTGGGCATGGGCCTAAAACATGCGTATAAAAATGGTTAAATGGGGGATGAAATCAGGTTTGAAAATGAACACAATGGTAAAGACTTGGATTTGAATTGAATATCCAAATGGGCTTATGATAATTTTTTGAATGAATTCGAATGGTGAATGATGGTGACATTTGACGCCTTCCAAATAAACCATGATCATGCGCTTCCCACCTTTATCGTAAACCCAATTCCTGAACCAAAATCAATTCTTACGAACTGCGATGCCATAGTAGATCTAAAAGCCAACACTCTGAATCCCGCTTCTTGAATCACCAGTACAGTCCAAGATACTGATATGAGGAGAATAGTCTAACGAAGCCTCTGAATAAGGGGAACTTTGGAACTTGATCAATCCCTTAACAAGAATATGCTTTTGGTGATATGAATTCAAATTTTGCCACCTCTTGAGCGTAATATCCAGATGAATCACCTCTGAATAGAAAATTCAAATTTCATGAGAATATTTGATCCCATTTCTTAGAAGCTCCATGCAAATGATAAATGCGAAGTTATGGCCTAATGAGAAATGCAAATGAATATGAAGCGTAAGTCAGTCAAGGTAATAAATAGGAGGGCAAATTTTGGGGTGTTACACCATTAGGATAGTTTATTTTCCTTTTGTGCAATTTCCTCTTTCCAAGGATTGCTTCCCAGTGTAATGCCTACTCATGGCCATTTTACAATCAATAAAAGTGCAACTTCATTGAATTTAATTTCATGTGTTTTTGTTTTTCATATACCGTTGATTGATTGAAAAAACGTCCAACAAATTGTGATAAATATTGTATTGTGAATACATGAATGCTTTATAATACATGCATGAGAATAAAAAACACTCGGCGAGAGTCAGATTTGTTGAGTAACAGGGATGGTGATTCAGACCGTGAACCCAGGGCATGCAGGCCAATTTAACTCTCTCTTTTGTAGGTACTATCAGTTGTGTTCATTAACACGCAGGTACAGGTGCTGCCAGCAAAGCCATCTCTAGGATAGAACTTCAGGAAGTCTTTCCTCAGTAGATCTCAGAGCAAAATTCCTCAGCAAGTCCCATCGGATTATTTTTTTCTCCAACAGGACAACAAAAAGGGAGGGTACACCCCGAGCAAAGGGTATCATTATATCTCATTCCCAATGTAAAATGCTTCTGATCTCTTATCCTCAACAAGAAGCGACTTAAAACTCTTAGCTTCAGTAGGAAGTACTCTCTAGTAGTGTTCTCCATCATCCCTAGTAGAGTCGGGAATTGAAACCTTCCTCGGCATAACAAAAGAAGGCTGATGATGTTCGCCCCAAGCAGAGAGCCCTCCTTCAATAGAGAGCAATGTTTGTAGTTGTCCGCAGTGAAGTTGCCAAATAAACTCCAATCCTCATTAGCATCTCTTCCACAAGCAGAAGATTGTGTATTCGAGGGATTCCCCAGCATATTTCTTCCTCAGCAAAGTACCAACACATATGGTTCCCCGGCCGAGTAAGAAGGATATCACTTCCCCAATGGAGATCAACGGGTAGCGTACCTCTCAAATAAAGTTCATCCCCAACAAGGTCTTTGCTCTCTAATCTTAAAGTCCAATTTATTTTTAGAAATGGAGGCAGTTCAGAGCCGTTGTATCATTAACACTATCCTCTGCAGAGTTGCTTTTCCCCACAGGGACTCATTAAATCAATGTAGTGATTATTTCTTCCCCAGTAAAGCTATCTGGGATACCTGTTATCTCCTCATCAGGAGATCCCTTTGTGTTTGCATTTAGTAATCATCATTACATTTGCATCTTCAAAAAAGCATAGCATTTCCATCATTATGGAGCATTGTGCCATGGAAAAATTCAAACATATGCGTACAAAGTATAAGTTAATTTTGGGGTACCTTGCACAAAATCCCGAAACATCATTTCTTCAATCAAACCGAAGTATCCCCACGGGAAAAATGCAGAGTTCATTCCCCAATGTTGTTCATACAAATCCACACTTGTTATCCCCAATTTAGTCTCCATTTCAGTACAATGGTCTTGTTTTCTCGTTTCTGTTTAAGTACAACGGTCTCGTGTCGTGTTATCATTTAAGTATAATGATCCCGTTCCTTTTGATTCCATTTTAGTATAATGGTCTCATCTCTCCGAGTCGCATCTAAGTACGATGGACTCGTTTTCTCGTTTCCGTTTCAGTATAATGGTCTCGTGTCGGGTTATCATTTAGGTACAATCATCATGTTCCTTTTGATTCCATTTCAGTATAATGGTTTCATCTCTTTGAGTCTCATCTAAGTACAATGGTATCTTTTTCTCGTTTCCGTTTCAGTACATCGGTCTCATGTCAGGTTATCATTTAAGTATAATGATCCCGTTCCTTTTGATTCATTTCAGTACAATGGTCTCATCACTCTGATTCCATCTAAGTACGATGGTCTTGTTTTCTCGTTTCCGTTTAAGTACAACAGTCTCGTGCCGGGTTATCATTTAAGTACAATGATCCCGTTCCTTTTGATTCCATTTCAATACAATGGTTTCATCTCTCTGATTCCATCTAAGTACGATGGTATAGTTTTCTCGTTTTTGTTTAAGTACAACGATCTCGTGTCGGGTTATCATTTAAGTGCAATGATCTCGTTCCTTTGTTGAGTCTCTATTTCAGTTCAATGGTCTCATCTTTCCGATTCCGTTTAAGTACGATGGTCTCGTTTTCTTTTGATTTATCATCTAAGTATGATGAGCTCTTCCCTTCTGATTCTATCCGAGGTTAGTTTCATGTGTTGAGTTGTCATCCAAGAATGGAATTTTTCCCAATATATTTCATTTCCCACATAGTACAAATTTTCCGGCTTATTCGGGTATTCAATCCCTCCATACCTTGAACTTGTAAAAGAAACTGCTATCATCCATTCAAGTCTACAATTGATTGAATAGGGGCAGCTGTAACACCCC
Organism: Lathyrus aphaca; assembly: GCA_963966055.1. NCBI lineage: Eukaryota > Viridiplantae > Streptophyta > Magnoliopsida > Fabales > Fabaceae > Lathyrus > Lathyrus aphaca. The sequence goes on along the minus strand of OZ014521.1, from coordinate 111,512,234 downwards.
AAAATTTTCCCTCTCATTTTCATGGTATTTAGCATATCGCATTACATTCACAATTCCTTACATTGCATAAAAAAATAATAAGAAAAATAAAATAAGTCATGCATCATTGGTCGGCACATAAGGCACGTGATCGAAGTTTATTCAGTGGTTAAATCAACTATCAGAATTCATGGTCGAAGCAGGCTCAGAACAGATGGTAAAGATGTATTTGAGGGTTTCCCATAAAAAGGAGGGAAAATTCATTTTTTTCTTCCGTTAATCGGTTAACACCAGGGGTTAACCGGTTAACACGTGCGAATTTTGGGGAAAATTTTCAAAATTCAGTTGGTACTTCCCTCCTCTTTCCGTTCTCCACTTTGCTTTGTGTTTCCATCAAACTCTAGAACATTCCACCTTCTTCCCAAGGAATATTCCAAGGAATATGACAAGGAATATTCCCAACCGACCCTTAGCTTAGGATTCAAGCCTTGTGCCCTAACCTAAACCTAACTCCAAACCTAATACATATATAAACTTTGTTCACCAAGCAAAAAAAAATTAGCCATTTTTTCACAAAAAATTATCATTCTCACAATCTCAATTCTCTTATTTTCTTCCATTTTCCAAACTCACCAAAGCTTCATCATCAAGATTCTTCAACTTTGGCATTGAAATTGAAGAATCGAAAGCTTAGCCTTCATCATCTTCACCGATTCAGTGGATAATCGAAGAAATTGTTACGGTCGCGATGTTTATTTCACCGTTTGGAAGTGTTTCGGATTCTCATCGATTGCATTTATTTTATACGCTCGCGGATTGAATCTTGGAAACTCTGGTATTCTCTTTGTTCGTGTATTGATCAACATCGCAATAATCACCAAAGCAAGTCTCCGCTTTGTAGGTTGGTAAATCCAAAATCACTTCTTGCTTTAATTTATTTCTCTTCATCTCGTTGTAAGGCATTCTTCGATTTTCTTGCTTTTGTTATGCTTTGTTTGGTTTGGTTATTAGTAGCTAGAATTATAGGGTGATCGTAGTGGTAGTAGGTGCTAGAAGGTTATGTTTAGGTGGCAATTTTGTGCTAGTATGGTAATGGCTATATTAGGAGCTTTTGGAAATAAGTTGATAGCTAGAAGTGTTTTTTTCCTTACTGATTTTCAATTTTGGTTCAGTGTTAACCGTTTAACACCCAGGGTTAACCGATTAACACACTGTTTTTGCCCCTGTTTAACTGATTTTTGAATTCGTTAACCGGTTAACACCCATGGTAAACCCTTTAACGCTGTGCTATTTTAGATTTTTGTGTTGTTTTCTTGCATGTTTGTGCACCACTCCTTCTTTTATCATCATGGATCTTTAGATTATGCTTTTAGATTATAATTTTAGGGAATTTCTTGCAAGTGTGCATAGTTTCGATAACTTTCGACGTGCATTTCGTTAGATTTCGATTTTAGGCATAAGTGTCGCATATGTATTTATAGCTTGTTATGATCAATGTTTACATGATTTAGCATCAGTTATAGCATGTTAATAAGTGTTTACGCTGTAGCGGTAAAATCATGAGTGTAAGTTATTGGTTAACTTAACTCAAAATAAACAGAGTCACCACCGCACTTTTATTTTATTCCAAATGGAAAAGGGAAAAAGAGCGAATAAAACCTAATTAATCTAAAAGAAAAAGCTAAAAGAAACGAGCAGAGAACGGGTAAGGGGATAGGTTACAAATTGGGAAGGTTTTACGCACCCAAAATGTCCGTGGTATTCCACGGGAGCCCTTTGAAATATTTACTACTTTTTGGTTTGAAAATAATTTGTTTGGAAAGCGATTGAAGAGATGAGAAGAGAAATGTTTTTTTTTTATATTTTTGTGTTTAAAGAGACGATCGTCTCATGCCTACGTACCCACAAAGTGCAATGCGAGATCAAAACCTCGTAGTTCGTGGTACAAAATGTGAAAAGAACAATGGGTTGAATTGATTTTAAAATGTAAAGATAAGTCGTCATTCTTTAGCGAATAATTCCGCTAAAAAGAATGAATCATATCTAAACATAAAAATGGTTAAAAAGAAAAGTGCACGAGGGCACAAAAAAAACAATTGAATGAGTTTCGCATTTTTTTAAAAGTATTTTGAGAAGAAAGTTTCGATATGCTTATGTGGTTTAGCATTTATTAAGAAACGAAATGAAAAGGTAAAACCGCTTGACCTAAGTCAAGGTTTAATTATGAAAACGTTTTGAAGTTTGAAAACAAAGAAGATTTTTGAAATAGGGAGAAGATTTGAAAATTTAAGAAGTGGGAAGAGATGAAGGGAATATCCTAAGACTTAAAATAAAAGTTAAGGGAAGAACGATCAAACCATATGGTGAACATTCTTTGAAACAATAGGACTTCCATCTTCAAAAAAAAGTGAACGAAATCCGCTAAGGTCTTCAATCCATAATAACTCAAGCAAAGGGCAAGATCCTAAAATCTTAGTCCAAAACACCAAGTCCAATGCCAAGGATGATGGCCATAGTCCAAAATTAAACTCACAAGTCTTTTAGAAGTTTAATCCTTTATTAATGTTTTTGTGTCCAAATGGACAAAAGGAAAATCAACATAACAAAAAAATAAGAGCAAATAATAAACATGATAATGGATGAATAAAGCATAGTAAAGCAAAATAAAATAAAAGCAAATAAAAGTGCAAGAATTTAAATGTTAGTAGCAAAAGAAATTAAAGTGCAAGAATCTAAAATATTAATAGTAGTAATAGTATAATAATATTTACATAAATGCTATGGTGAACTTAATCAACCACAACCAAAAAGAGATAACCAAAATCGAAAGGCAACTGGATCCGCTAAGAATCTTACACTATAGAAATTAATCAAGGCAAACCGAACCGAATTCAATGAAATTTGAAAGGCGATTGGGAGGCCCAAAGCACCTACGCAACAAACATTCATAAGTCTCGATTCTTAATGCAATATGATTAACCACTTTGGGATTACGCGATCAACAAGAGATCTGGTCCACAAAAGTGCAAGTACCCAATTAAATTTTTATTCCGAAGTCGGGGCACATTTAGGTCTATGTTAAGCAATCGCCGAGTAATTTACGAAGTAATTACCCTACAAATGAGGTCGGACACCGCCAATTAAGGTGAACAATATTAGTGCTAATGCATGCGAGATAAACGATATGTAAATCGCTATCCGGATGCAATACCGCACGAAAATAAAGGTGAATACCAAATTGAGCCGCACTCATGGTATTCTTCCATCCTTAAGTTCAATCACTCGTCTCGGTGGATTCAAGTATGAAAATGTATCACTAATGCAAAATTCCTTAAATGAATTGAATAATCCACTTAAAGGTAGTTTTGAATTAATGAACATTAACTACTCTAATCTACTCCCAAAGTTCATTGAATTTAAGGAGAAATCACTCCCAAATGTGCTTCCCAAGGTAAAAATAAAAAGGAGGAAGAAGAAGAAGAAAGAGGAACCAAAAAGGGGCTTGAAACAAGCAAAAATCAACATTCTGACTTGCGTTAACTGGTTAACCAATTGGTTAACCAGTTAATGCAGGCAAAATCTGCATAGTTTTAAAACTGGTTAACTGGTTAACCAAATGGTTAATCGGTTAACGTTGTACCAGAAGCAGAAAAAATGCAGAAAATTCAGCATGATCCATTTTGAAACCTATTCTCAAACATTTGATGATCATGATCTGAATTTGCACAAATTTTTAAACCAAAATACAGTGGGATCCCTACAATCAAACAACAAATAAAGATCCTAAGGATCTAGAAACCAAGGCACCAAAGATCTACATCTTGAATGTTGATGGTGAATATGGGTTTATGGAGTGAGAGGAATTACCAGAGTCACTTCTTCAAATTGGACCAACACAAGCTTAGATCTACTGAAATTGATGAACAAAAGAATGAAAGGATGAAGGTTTAACTCAAGTTAGTCAAGAATTCAATGTGAATTCTTGATAACTGCAAAAGAAAGAAAGTGAGCTTTTGAGAATTTTGCAAGAGGTTTTGTGGCTATCAAAAGCTTCTAGAAATTTTTGCAAGGTGAATTTGGCTCTCTAAAGCTTGGTGAATGAATGAAATTATGGTTCTATTTAAAGGCCTTAGGTATGGGAATTTGGTGGAATGAAGCTTTCTTTGGTAATTCAAATTAGGTTTGGTAATTGAAAATTTGGTGGGAAATGGAAAAGAGTGGTGATTAGTGAGGGTTTATGGTAGGAAATGATCAAAGTGATGTAGAGAAATCAAGAACCAATGGATCTAGAATATTCAAATTAAATCAATGATCTAAGGGTGCTGAATTTGAATAAAATATTTAAATTTTGTACTGGTTAACCGGTTAACCAAGCCAAAATTTGAATATTTTATTCAAATGAGGTTGCTTGGCTGTCGTGGCCCGATTCTTTTTGTACGTCGAAGAAGGCATGGAAATAAACACATGAACCTTGGAAATCCTTTAAATGAATCAATTCACTTGGGAAATCCTTAATCTGATAATTTTGAGTTAATTGTGGATCAACCTCGACTTTTGTCTGTGAAATTTCGCTCGAGCGGCAGGACTGCAATTTTTGGCATTTTCACATGGTTCCTCCTCCTGAAAAAAAAGTTAATGAAAGAAAACAAAATATTTTTGGATTTTGATTAATGGTTAGTAAGCATAAACAAATAAAGCAAATAATAAAAAAACGGTGATCCCCTGTGAGGCATAAACCTGCACCTGAGAAGGATAAATGAACTAGTGCGCGATCTTGTTTGTATGCAAGATGTAGATGAGATGCGAAAAATCTTAGGGTCAAAAATTAGGGTATGACAGATGCCCCTATTTAAGTTTCTTCAATCCAGAGATATGATGATTGAAATATTCGTTTCGTTGAGATGGAAGATACTTAAATATCAAAAACCCGAATTTTTGATCCTAAGATGCCAAAAAATGGAATGGAATGAAATGAAATGAAACGAACGATATGACATAATATGAAGATGATATGAAATTCTATGAAAATGTTATGAAAGCATAAGAGATGTATAGGAAATGCATAGAAATCTGTAAGGAACAAGACGACACAAAATAAATGACGGGGATAAGGAGAATGAAACTCTGACCGGGAAAACAACATGCTAGAGACCACAACATGGCTCAGCTGAGGCAAAAATGTCCAAGAATGGCAATTTGGACAGAAAAGATCACAACATCCAAGAATGGCACTGAATGAAGTGAGAAAAGTCCCGAAAAAAGTACATCAGAAGCATTCAAGAATGACATTAATGGCTTTACTAGGGATATCTGAGAATGGAAATCAGAAAAAGGTAATCACAACATCTGAGAATAACAATCAGATAAAAATGTGAATCACGACATCCAGGAACAGAGCTGGATGAAAATGGGAAAAGGTCCGGGACAGTACATTAAATAAATGATGACTTCACTATGGACATCCGAGAATAGCAATCAGAAGGAAAGTGATCACAACATCCGAGAATAGCAATCAGATAAAAAATGTGAATCACAACATTCAGGAACAGAACTGAATGACATGGGAAAAAGTCTGGGATAGTACATCAAATCAACGATGACTTCACTATGGACATCCGAGAATAGCAATCGGAAAGGGAAGTGATCACAACATCCGAGAATAGCAATCAGATAAAAATGTGAATCACAACATCCAGGAACAGAACTTAATGAAATGGGAAAAAAGTCTGGGACAGTACATCAAATCAATGATGACTTCACTATGGACATTCGATAAAGGAAATCGGAAGGAAAGTGATCACAACATCCAAGAATAGAAATCAGATAAAATGTAGATTACAACATTCAGGAACAAAACTGAATGACATGGGAAAAAGTTCGGGACAGTACATCAAATCGATGATGACTTCACTATGGACATCCGAGAACAACAATCGGAAAGGGGAGTGATCACAACATCCGAGAATAACAATCAGATAAAAATGTGAATCACAACATTCAGGAACAGAACTGAATGAGATGGAAAAAAAGTTCGGGACAGTACATCAAATCAATGATGACTTCACTATGGACATCCGAGAATGGCAATCGGAAGGAAAGTGATCACAACATCCAAGAATAGCAATCGGATAAAATGTGGATCACAACATTCAGGAACATAACTGAATGACATGGGAAAAGGGTCCGGGACAGTACATCAAATCAATGATGACTTCAGCATGGACATCCGAGAATGGCAATCGGATAAAAGAGGTGTAAAAAAACTGAGAAGAACAACAAGTAGGTGAAGAAAAGGTTCGGAGAGGCAAATATAAATGCCAAGTAAGTTGGACTTTGATCACAATGTAAGATGTTGAAAACAACAGGACCTCGAGAAACGCATAATGAGGACTAACACACTCATATATGAAAACAAAAGGAAAATGGGGAATAACTCACCCAAGAAAATAATATGAGAGAAAATGCTGACAACCAGTTTAGACTTTTAGAGGAGTGGAAAAGGATGGAAGACTGATTCCTCAACACGGAGATCACCGCCATTCTGCTCGAAGATTAGAGATGCTACTGTTGAACAAACCTCTGTCACACCAGTAAACTATATCAAGTTGAAAATATTTTGAGAGAAGTCATGAAAAGCTGCTTGGAGATTCTTGAAGAAGATTACCCCGAGTTCAATGACTGATGAATGTAAACTGATAATGGATTCAACTCCTGACTACTGGCGGAGAAAAATAATCACATCTTTGAAATGACTGTTGAGAAGATAAAATGATCACGACTTCATTTCTTGAAATGAATGTTGAGAAGATAAACCTAGTATGAATCTTGTAGAGAATCTTCTAATTAACCAAATCTGAGAATAACCTTCATTGAGCAACAACACTTGAACCATAGGATCTGGGAAGAACTTGCCCCTGATAAGATCACTGACCAAGTTACTCAACTGTTTGAAAATTCCTAGATGAGGAAACTTTAGTTGCAAATAAAAAGTGTTTGTACAAACCTGGTAATTTTAATGCAAAGTTTGAAATCAAAATTCATTTTTGGGATGAAAATTTATTGATGAAAAGTAAATGAAAACATTGTCAAAACACGGAGGTTGAGACAAAATGAAAGATAGAGCAAAGTTAAGAAAATAAATGATTGGTAACGAACTTGGGAGTCAGTTTACGCAACCTCGTTGTAGTATGCTTTTCAAAAGAAACCTGGATTCAATTAGGACTTTTGAAGGTTGTAACGTGGTCTGGTTCACGGTTTAAGAAACAAAGGATATAGGCTCAAAGTTATTTGTACCCAACCTAACTTCATGATGAACTTCAGTCCTACATTCAATTAAATCAACCTATGCATTCAAGTTCCAAGAAATTTGGGATTGCACAGATGAACATGGCTCAGAGGCCAAGGATTTTGAGATAGCAGTCACATCTTCCTTTTGTTATTTTCTGGTGAGGACTTTAGTCCATTCATCTTATTTTTGTTGAGGATTTTGAGAACCTCTCAATTGATCTTTCTTTTATTATCCCTAACGTTTTGCCTGAACTGTATCATTCGAACTTACAACCAGCGGGATGCCCCAGTTTTTGTCTAAGTCTCCTTCATAGGTTTTGACTTAGCGGGCTTTGATTTTTTTTTTTATCATCATTTTTTTTTCAATATCATTTTTTTTAAAGATAATGACTGCATGGCTTAATGATTACGACGAACCATCATTGGCTTTTGAATTGAGAGCCATCCTCAACACTTCTTGATATGTGCAAAGGAAAGCTTGAGATTGCAACCTTTATTGAAAGGTGTCTTGAATGATTCTCTTGTACTTGAATTCACATTCAAATTAATTGAGAACTACCCATCCCCGGGTTAAAATTACGGATTTTCGAATAGAAAGAAACTCCAACTTCAAGGCTCAAAGGGGTTGACAAGGGATTAACTTCCTTATTTCTCCTGTGTTTGGGATTTGTAACAATGCCTATATATCATCAGCCAAGTCTCAATCGAAAGCATACCAACAACAATTATGGGTATCTCGTTTTCATCATCCTCCCTCCAATCATTGTAAGAACATGAGAAAGAAAAATGAACTTGATATAAAGCATAAAGGTGCAAATAATGAATGAAATTGAATCAAAACAAAGCAATGATCATTTCATTAAAATCAACATGAAAGTACAAACAGAGTTTAGAAGCAAACAAGTCAATACAATTGAAGAAAATTGCAAACATAAAGAAACAATGGCCTAGTGATCCATCAACAACAAGGATGAGTTGTCCCGCCTGAGATTCTAGCCTTGAAGATAATCTGACAGTTGAAATTGTCTGAAGATTCACTTCTCATGCTTCGGCAAAGGATTTTTGACATTACGATTAGTATCATGAAAGGAAAGGATATTGTTCCTGATAAGTTCTTGCACTTTAACCTTCAGTGCAAAACAGTGTTCCAAGTCGTGACCAGTTCCACCTTGATGAAACTCACAGTAAAGATCCAATCTATAGTTAGATGGAAGAGGATCTAGAACAGCAGGCAGATGCCTAGTAGTAATCATACCACTCTTAATTAAAGAAGGATACAAATCAGTGTAAGTCATCGGGATAGGATCAAAGTTTGGCCTAATACGATACTGATTTTGTCCAACAGCAGGATGAGGAGCCTGAGCTTGAGCTCGAACTTGAACTTGAGCTTGAACTGGTTGAGCTTTGACAACAGGAGCGACTGTAGCTACATATGGTTGAACATATCGTTGTTGCGGGCGATAAGGCTTCCTCCCAGTTGAAACAGCATAAGTATCGCCATCTCTTCTCTTTTGAAAGTTCCCATGAGACTTTCTTACAGCATTGGAAGAATCAACATTGGTAATCTTACCCTTTTTGATACCTTCTTCTAGTCTTTCTCCAATAGTGACTAGGTCAGAAAAACCAGATGAAACACTCCCTACCATTTTCTCCTAAAAGAACGGTTGAAGAGTGTCCATGAACAAACTAGTTAATTCTTGTTCGGGCAAATGTGGCTCCACTTAAGCAGCTAGCTCTCTCCAACGTTGAGCGTACTCTTTGAATGATTCTTTCTCTTTCTGTGACATGTTTTGAAGTTGACGACGGTCAGGTGCCATGTCCATATTGTACTTATAATGTCTTACGAAAGCATCAGATAAATCCTTCCAACTTCGGATGAGACTCTTCTCAAGTCCTACATTCCAATTCATATAAGCACCACTCATACTATCTTGAAAACAATGAATAAGAAGCTTGTCATCCTTGGCGTGTGCAACCATTTTGCGATAATACATCAGCAGATGAATCTTTGGACAAGTATGCCCATTGTATTTCTCGAATATAGGAACTTTGAACTTATCAGGAAAAACCAAGTCAGAAACCAAACACATGTTTATTGCAGTAGCACCAAGGACATCTTTTCCTTCTAAACCTCTTACCCTCTTCTCAAGAGTCAAACATTTCTCTCTAAATTCGTCCATGCATCCAGGTTCACCCTGACTTTCAACTTGTGGACTAGCAGACTGGTACAAAAAAGGAGAATTCTGATAAGTAGTCTGAGCAATAGTATACACAACAGGTTGAGGTTCGACAAAAGTCAGAGCTGAAAAGACTAGCACAACAGATGGACCACCCATTTGAGTATTAGCATAAACTGACACGTAATCCGGAGGTAACCCAAATTTTGGCCAAGTAGAAGTCGGTTTCTGAATCACAGGAGGGTCAACAACAACAGTATAAACTTCAGAGATAACAGTCCTTTGAGGTGGTTCACCTCGAGCAATCAGAACTTGCATCATTTCAGTGAGCCTGGTCATATCGGCCTTCAACTCATCAATCTCCATTTTGACTTCCAGGTTATGCTGTTCTTGGTTTTCCATTCTCATTCTGATAGCTCTCAATCTGTTAGTAGCTCTAGTACCGTATCTGTGGTGAGGAGACAACTTGACGGATCAACAAACAATTGAAGAAGGAAACAACCAAGATAAGTTCCCACACGACTTGGATGAACGCAAGAATATGCGAGGATGTAATGATATGCAATGTTCACTTCCATTTTCAGAGAAACAACTCAATTATTGCAAACATGATCAACATCGAGAATATGGTCATGAAAAATCTTGACGAAAAGGAATATTTGCTTTTTCCAATATTTGCAATAATCAAAATTGTTTTCCTTGAGAAATGTTTGTGATAATGATCATGATGAATATGTAGATGCAGCAACCACAAACAAGATCACGCAAAGCACATAGGTTCAAAGGTTCAGATCACGAGCATGGAGTCAAGGTAGCAGAACACCTCCCACACAGGTAAGTATTAAGGTTTGTCTTCATTGTACCTGCAGAAGACCAAAAGGGTGCTAACAGAGGTTCCCGGAGTTAACAGTCATCATTAGAATATTATCGGTACATTGGATTACTCCCCAACCGATAACATTCTTAAAATAGACCTCGTCCGAGTGTAGTATCGCGTGACAACCACCTTAGGTTTACACCCGAATAGTTTCTGCACTACGTTCCTAAATTGGGTTAGATGGGTTAAGGGTTCTATGGTCCTCAGTATGACCAGCTCAAGGTTTGGAAAATAATGCCACGTACGATTAGTCATCATGACATTGATAATCCAAGAGAGCCTAACCGAGTGGAGATTATCAAATTGATATCGCTTTGGACTACTACATCGCGTATTGCTTCGAATATCGTCGTCCTATCATAAGTTCAACTCAGATCCGGGTTAAAATCTATCTCACTCACAGAGGATCACAAAAACCGAAACAGAACAAACAAATAACAAACAAATCAAACAAAAGCAATAAATAAATCAAATTAGGCCGAATCTACTAAGAGATTACTCCCCAGTAGAGTCGCCACTTTTCTCTAGCGGTAAACTCATGAGTGTAAGCCATTGGTTAACTTAACTCAAAATAAACAGAGTCGTCACCGCGCTTTTATTTTATTCCAAAGGGAAAAGGGAAAAAGAGCGAATAAAACCTAATTAATCTAAAAGAAAAAGCTAAAAGAAACGAGCAGAGAACGGGTAAGGGGATAAGTTATAAGTTGGGAAGGTTTTACGCACCCAAAATGTATGTGGTACTCCACGGGAGCCCTTTGAAATATTTGCTACTTTTTGGTTTGAAAATGGTTTGTCTGGAAAGAGATTGAAGAGATAAGAGAAATGTTTCTTTTTAAGTTTTTTGTGTTTGAAGAGACGATCGTATCATGCCTACGTACCCACAAAGTGCAATGCGAGATCAAAACCTCGTAGTTCGTGGTACAAAATGTGAAAAGAACAATGGGTTTAATTGATTTTAAAATGTAAAGATAAGTCGTCATTCTTTAGCGAATAATTCCGCTAAAAAGAATGAATAATATCTAAACATAAAAATGGTTAAAAAGAAAAGTGCACGAGGGCACAAAAAAAACAATTGAATGAGTTTCATATTTTTTTAAAAGTATTTTGAGAATAAAGTTTCGATATTCTTATGTGGTTTAGCATTTATTAAGAAATGAAATGAAAAGGTAAACCTGCTCTACCTAAGTCAAGGTTTGATTATGAGAACATTTTGAAGTTTGAAAACAAAGAAGATTTTTGAAATAGGGAGAAGATTTGAAAATTTAAGAAGTGGGAAGAGATGAAGGGACTATCCTAAGACTTAAAATAAAAGTTAAGGGAAGAACGATCAAACTGTATGGTGAACATTCTTTGAAACAATATGACTTCCATCTTCAAAAAAAAGTGAACGAAATCCGCTAAGGTCTTCAATCCATAATAACTCAAGCAAAGGGCAAGATCCTAAAATCTAAGTCCAAAACTCTATGTCCAATGCCAAGGATGATGGCCATAGTCCAAAATTAAAGTCACAAGTCTTTTAGAAGTTTAATCCTTTATTAATGTTTTTGTGTCCAAGTGGACAAAAGGAAAATCAACATAACAAAAATATAAGAGCAAATAATAAACATGATAATGGATGAATAAAGTATAGTAAAGCAAAATAAAATAAAAGCAAATAAAAGTGCAAGAATTTAAATGTTAGTAGCAAAAGAAATTAAAGTGCAAGAATCTAAAATATTAATAGTAGTAATAGTATAATAATATTTACATAAATGGTATGGTGAACTTAATCAACCACAACCAAAAAGAGATAACCAAAATCAAAAGGCAACCGGATCCTCTTAGCATCTTACACTATAGCAATTAATCAAGGAAAACCGAACCGAATTCAATGAAATTTGAAAGGCGATTGGGAGGCCCAAAGCACCTACGCATCAAACATTCATAAGTCTTGATTCTTAATGCAATATGATTAACCACTTTGGGATTACGCGATCAACAAGAGATCCGCTCCATGGAAGTGCAAGTAACCAATTAGATTTTTATTCCGAAGTCGGGGCACATTTAGGTCTATGTTAAGCAATCGCCGAGTAATTTACAAAGTAATTACCCTACAAATACGGCCGACCACCACCAATTAAGGTGAACAATATTAGTGCTAATGCATGCGAGATAAACGATATGTAAATCGCTATCCGGACGCAATACCGCACGAAAATAAAGGTGAATACCAAATTGAGCCGTACTCATGGTATTCTTCCATCCTTAAGTTCAATCACTCGTCTCGGTGGATTCAAGCATGTAAATGTATCACTAATGCAAAGTACCTTAAATGAATTGAATAATCCACTTAAAGGTAGTTTTGAATTAATGAACATTAACTAATCTAATCTACACCCAAAGTTCATTGAAATTAAGGAGAAATCACTTCCAAAAGTGCTTTCCAAGGTAAAAATAAAAAGGAGGAAGAAGAAGAAGAAGAAAGAGGAACCAAAAAGGGGCTTGAAACAAGCCAAAAACAACATTCTGACTTGCGTTAACCGGTTAACCAATTGATTAACCGGTTAACGCATGCAAAATTTGCGTAGATTTAAAACTAGATAACCGGTTAACACTGTACCAGAAGCAGAAAAAATGCATAAAATTCAGCATGATCCATTTTGAAACCTTTTCTCAAACATTTGATGATCATGATCTGAATTTGCACGAATTTTAAAACCAAAATACAGTGGAATCCCTACAATCAAACAACAAATAAAGATCCAAAGGATCTAGAAACCAAGGCACCAAAGATCTACATCTTGAATGTTGATGGTGAATATGGGTTTATGGAGTGAGAGGAATTACCAAAGTCACTTCTTCAAATTGGACCAACACAAGCTTAGATCTACTGAAATTGATGAACAAAAGAATGAAAGGATAAAGGTTTAGCTCAAGTTAGTCAAGAATTCAATGTGAATTCTTGATAACTTCAAAAGAAAGAAAGTGAGATTTTGAGAATTTTGGTGTTGGGGGAGTATTTTGCAAGAGGTTTTGTGGCTATCAAAAGCTTCTAGAAATTTTTGCAAGGTGAATTTGGCTCTCTAAAGTTTGGTAAATAAATGAAATTATGGTTCTATTTAAAGGCCTTAGGTATGAGAATTTGGTGGAATGGAGCTTGCTTTGGTAATTCAAATTAGGTTTGGTAATTGAAAATTTGGTGGGAAATGGAAAAGAGTGGTGATTAGTGAGGGTTTATGGTAGGAAATGATCAAAGTGATGTAGAGAAATCAGAAACCAATGGATCTAGAATATTCCAATTAAATCAATGATCTAAGGGTGTTGAATTTGAATAAAATATTCAAATTTCACACTGGTTAACCGGTTAACCAAATGGTTAAGCGGTTAACCAAGCCAAAATTTGAATATTTTATTCAAATGAGGTTGCTTGGCTGTCGTGGCCCGATTCTTTTTGTACGTCGAAGAAGACATGGAAATAAACACATTAACCTTGGAAATCCTTTGAATGAATCAATTAAATTGGGAAATCATTGATCTGATAATTTTTAATTAATTGAGGAGTATATATGAGTCCATTCCTTCTCACTGTTCTGAACTGCTGGAGACAAATTACTGACATTGACCGTCTCAAAAGCTTGACAAAGTGTCTCATGGATCTCCCAGTCCATTTCTACGTACTTGAAGGTCGACAGATGGCTTACGAAAATGTATTCTTCTCCGCACACGGTGATAACCTGGCCGTCTACCACATACTTCAACTTCTGATGCAACGTGGATGTCACTGCGCCGGCAGCGTGAATCCAGGGACGTCCCAACAAACAACTATAAGCGGGTTGAATATCCATGACATAGAATGTGCTTTTGAATACCTGAGACCTAATCTTCACTGGTAGCTCTACCTCACCAAACACATATCTTCGGGACCCATCAAAGGCTCTCACAATCAAATCACTGGGTCGCAAGACGATGCCATCAACGTTCAGCTTCATCAAGGCCTTCTTAGGGAGCACATTGAAAGAAGAGCTTATATCTACCAGGACGTGTGATAGAACAACACCCTTACAATCCATGGTGATATGTAAGGCTTTGTTGTGATTGCGTCCTTCAGAAGTGAGATCTCTATCGGTGAATCCCAACCCATGACTGGTATTTATGCTGCCTACCACAACCTCCAATTGGTTGACAGTTATCTCTTGTGGTACATACACCATTTTCAAAACTTTCAGCAAAGCCTCTCGATGAGCTTGGGAACACATCAGCAACAACAAAATGGATATCTTGGACGGGGTGTTATTCAGTTGTTCAACCATCTTATAGTCGCTTTTCTTAATTATCCTCATGAATTCCTCAACCTCCATTTTAAAAGTGCCCTGACCGGCAGCAGGAGTTGTCATATCTTCAGTTACTATTTGTTTACCCTTAGTCTTTGCAGCTGCTTCATCTTCAGGATCGCCTCTAAGAGCTTGAGGAGCAAAAAGATGCCCACTTTGTGCAAATCCCCCAACTCCTCCGACATTCACAACAATCGGGTCACTTGTCACCGCTTGACTCTCCACTTTTCGGCCTTCTACGTACACGTCCGAGCCATAATGCCAAGGGATGGCCTTGTCATTACCATAAGGGACTGGTCCCGGAACAGTAATGGTCACTGGACTCACTTCGGGGACATAAATGGTCACCGGCTCTCTCCGGACAGGGACTTCAACAGGGTCAAAATAAATTGTCACTGTAGACACACAATCACTTCTATCATCAACCCTGTCAAACTGTAGAGACCCTTCGTCAATCAAACATTGCAACCCAACCTTCAAATCCCCACAACCATTAACGAAATTCAAACAACCCTTGCAGTCATAATCACAACCTGGAAAAACCTGCCCTTTCAACAATCTGTCCTTCACAACTAGCAGCGAAGTCTTCACCTCTTCCACGTTCAAGATTAAATTCAAACTCTCGCCACTGTCAACGGCGTTTATCCTGGCCCCTCCATGATTTGGAATGGGGTTTGATGTAACATTTGGAGGCGGTGTGAAGTTGATCGCCTTCGAATCAATCAGGTCTTGGACCTTATGCTGCAATGCCCTGCACTTTTCTGTTGAGTGCCCGACAGCTCCTGAATGAAATGCGCATCTTGCATTAGCATCATACCCCACTGGAAGCTCTCCAGGTGGAGGTGGTGCTAACGTCCTCAATTGAACCAAATTCAACTCCAACAATCTCTGAAGTAATGTCGTGTATGTCATCGGGATAGCTTCGAACACCCTGTTAACTGGACGAGCTTGCATTTGCTGATAAGGCCTTTGTTGATAGTTGTTACAATGCAGTTGTTGCTGCTGTTGCTGCTGTTGCACATGACCTGTGGGGATGGTGACAGCGGCCACCTGCTCATAAGATCCTCTATATTCGCATCCCCGACCTTGACCGAACACAACATTAGCCTCACCCTCCCTTCTTCTTGGAGGTCCACTGAAATCCTTTCTCACACCTCTTGAGCTACTTGCACTGGTGTCTTGAATCTTCCCCATTTTTAGAAGAGTTTCGACCCCCTCTCCTGCAATCACGATGTCGTTGAACTTTGTTGCCGAGCAAGACGCCAGTCTCTCAATAAACACCCCTTGCATCGTTCCCATAAACATATCTGCCATTTCATTCTCCAACAAGGGAGGTTGCACTCGAGCAGCAAGCTGACGCCACCTCTGGGCATACTCTTTGAACCCTTCCTTAGCATTCTGAGACATTGTCTGCAACTGGGTACGATTTGGAGCCATATCCAAATTATACTGATACTGCTTCACAAAAGCCTCAGCCAAATCCTTCCAGCTTCGGATATTGACTCTGCTCAGCTTCATGTACCATTCCAAGGATGCTCCTACAAGGCTATCCTGGATGTAGTACATCCACAACTTTTCGTCATCTGTATGCGCATCAATCCTTCCCACAAATGACTGCAGATGAGTTTCCGGGCATGCCGTGCCATTGTACTTATCAAAAGTAGGAACCTTGAACTTGTAGGGAATTCTCACCCCTGGCACCAAGCCCAAATCAGTAATGTCAAACCCCAGAGAACTCTGAGATTGAATGGCATGAATCTGCTCAGCCATTTCTTCGAACCTTCTATTCATGTCAACCCCTTGGCCTTCTGCCTCGTCCAGCAAAGTGAACTGCTCATCCTGCCCATCCATCTGCAGATTATTCACTCCATCATTGACAATAGTGACCCCTGGTTGCACCACAGGGATTTCAACGTGACGGGCGCCAGCCCCATTGTGATTACCTCCCTCTATTGTCCCATTGTTCCTGACTTGATTGTTCTCCAACATCTCTCGCAGACGTTCTTGAGTTTGACCCATCCCAACCATGAGGGTCATGAAATTGTCCATCCTCGTCCTCAAGTCATCCAAATCTGCTTGCATTTGATCCATTTCCCTTTCTATGTTTACCTTTGTAGGGTATCTGTGCACCGTTGACTGTCTCTGGCCCTTCTTGGGAGCTATAGTGCCTGAAAGTGACATGAACGTTAGAAGACTGGAGAAATACCTGCAAAACAACAAACACGTTATATGCATGCAATGTAACTATTCATGCTTCCATGTCCAGGCATTAATGTGCCCCAGTTCTGGTATTTTGACAGAAAATACTCCAGATGACCTTGTTGGAAACTAACTTTTTCAAACTCTTTTGGGGAGTATTCAGATCCTGGTGTCTTAGGACAACTAACTTTGCTCATTCAGAAACGGTAATTGGAAAGTAAAATTGCATAACATGAACAAACCAATAATCAGAGTTATAGACAAAAATAGCATTCCCCAAAGGGTTACAATTCAATGCGAAAGACAGAAAGATAAAGCAAGACTCCTACAACAAGCCTGTAGGTAGTCTGGATACGAATAACAAACTAAAACCCTAGGCTAAAAGAAAAACCAGGCTCCATTTCTGCAGTTACCACCTCTGTTCGGCTCTTCTTGACGCCTGCCCTCAGCTTAAGATCTACAATCCTTTTATGCTCCGCTTCCCTGAGAGTCTTCACAATCCTTTTATGCTACGCTTCTCTCTTTGATTCCGTTAAACCCAATATCTGAAATGAGCTTCTCTCCCAGCAAACTCCTTTTCTTTAGCTACTAAAGTCTCCTGCGGCTTCTGTAGCTTTTCTTCCGCTTCTTGCTTAGCATGGCTGGCACGGTGATACAAACTAGCCATTTCAGAATTCTCTACCCGAACCTCGTGCAACTGAGCTTCCAACTTCTTGTAATCTTCAAGCGAAACAGTGGATTGTACCGGTACCTCCTTTGGATATAGCGGAGCCTCAACCGAAAACGGAAGGAAAAAGGTATCGACCCTCCTTTGTATCCAAGCAGCAAAAGAGGGATAAGTCTTAGAGTCTACCTTTCCAAACTCTTTCTTTCCCTTATTCACCCTCACCTCCCATGCCTGAAACGCTTGAGTGACTAGCTTCTCATTTCCTTCCAATGGTGCATACAGCGACTCCAAAACTTCTTCAGCAGAGGGAGGATCCTTCAAAGAGTAACCAAACTGTTTCCGAATCAGCACGGGATTATAATTGATCATTCCTCTCCTACCCAGCAACGGGACATTGGGAAACTCTCCACAACTGATAATTATTTCCCTTCCCAATAAGTCTCTGTTACTTCCCTAAGCTATATCGGCCGAGGTCAAACCCATCAATCTTCTAGACCACTTCCAATCTTGTTTCAACTCTTTGAATGGTCCTGACTTTGGGAGTTGCTTAACAAACCAATCAGCAAACACGGGAGCGCAACAATTCACATACCCCTTTCTCTTCTCGTTTCTCTGATGAACACTGTAGTAAAAACCTCCCAAAAAAGTAGGTACTGGATTCTTCTGAACAGAGATGGAAATTGCCTCTATACCAATTAACCCCTTCTCCCCTTGGAATAAACTTGTCATGTAAACCATCAAAGCTAGTAACGCATTGAAACCTTCCCACTTGTTCCCAAGAGCAAACAAATGAGCCTCTGTCACTAGGAAATCCAAGGCAATCCCTTTCCCTTCGCTAGCTTCTAAACCCGTCTTGATTCTGAGCACACTGAGGTGGCAAGCCCTGGCTATGTCTGCATGCGATGGAGCCTTCCCTGAAGCATAATAAGGAATACCTTTCCCGATAGGAATCTTCAATATGCTAGCAATCTCCTCCAAGGTAGGAGCCAGAATATAGTCCGGAAATACGAAGACCCGCAGTTGAGGATCATAAAACTGCAATAAAGAATGAAGACTATCCCTCTGATCAACAATTGGTTTGCTCACATAATTCAAAACCTTCCCAAATTTCTTCCGGAAATCTGCTAAAGCCTTATCAGTCATCAAGTCTATCAGCTTCTGAATACTCCCAGTCTCTGGTTGTGGAAAGGTGTAATGAACATTCTTTTTTCTGGGTATCTCTTGAATTTCTGTCATCTGGAGAAAACAATGAATACTAGAACTGGGTACAGAGATGAAGGATAACCTGAAATGGAAACACAAACAATTAATGCAAGTATAATGCGATGCAAATGCAATGCAGGCAAATGATCAACGATCGGGATTGTCTGGATACGGAACACGGGACCCAAGTGACCAAGAACTAAAATCCTCTGAATAAAGCCCCATAAACAAGAATTCAGTCTCAAATAAGTCCCAAAACCTAAAGATCCAAATCCATGTAGCCTTATCAAATCTTAGAACTGTACTGGCAATGGGGTATGATGAGGTCGAGGGTTCCTGCAAACCTGTAAACCCCTCCTAATCTCACGGGTATGCTTCGAGTCAAACATCACGGACTCTCAAAGCCGAATAGCAATAATACGTTCACCATTTCCGAGAAATGGCTCATGACCAAATAAGGGAATCGGTTTGGAATTATGTACTATTCAGGGAGGCCTCAGTGTGAGTCCGGGAAAAACAAGCATCCTTTATAAGTCCCCAGCTTCAAGCGCTGGAATCGAGAAACAATAGTACATTCATCCCGAAGGGTACAATACTATCGTCATAAGACCAGATGCTTTGACTGAGTTCCTATAAAAGAACCAGGCCATCCTATGCGAGTTCCAAAGTGGGCCCTCGGGTGCGAATGGGTTTGCCACAAAATGTGTTCTGCCACTGTCACCACTGGAGAGGGATGTTTCCACAAAGTTCCTCAATGATCGGTCCCCAGAGGAACATAACTATTAAGGTCCTGTAATGATCCAAAAAGATTCTGATATCAATACATTCCCAAGAAGGTCGTCAGTCTGGGCACGGAACTCATTAATACCAGCATAGCAAGACGCCATGAAGCCAAAGTGGAACCACTCTAAATCCTAGGGTGCACTCAAGCCCCGGTTACGAGCTTCTCTCTCAGTAACAATTCCCAATCCCACAGAAAAAAGGAAACCAGCACAGCCAGACAGTCCAGTAATATATGATGCATGAAAATAAATACTGAAAGCTGTAAATAAAGCTGTAAATAAAACTGTAAATAAACAACAGTAAAGTAAACGCACAACAACAAACAGTCAACACCCAACGAAACAGAAACATGCAAGCGCTAGTAGAGACTCTCAGGGGAACCAGAGATTCTCCGGTTAGGAAGTCCCCAGCAGAGTCGCCAGCTATCGCTCCCCGAATTTCCATCCTGGTACAAACGCGAAAGTGGCGCGGAAAAGAAAAGAGTCGCCAGCCGGGCATTTTTATCCCGAAGGAACGGGAATGGTAATGCTGCGCAAACCAAAAGAAAAGAAAAGGAAGGACACGGGTCCTGCGAACAAAAGAATCTGAGATCGGGAGTCAGTTACGACCTGGGAAGGTATTAGCACCCCAGATTGTCCGCTGTACCCGACGGGATCCACACTTGCAAATAAAATGTTTCAAAGGGTGAAGAAATGAAAGCTGCTGCAAAGAAAGGGAACTGAACTGGATAAAAAAGAAAATAAAAGGGAACTGAAAAAGAGATGAAAAAGAAAAAAATGTAGGGAAAATAAAGATTGTGCTCGAACGGGCCCTACCCCGCTGCCTACGTACCTCATCGGGAAAAATGAGGATCAGAGACGCTGTAGTTCCCCTAACTAGGGGTGGTAAAGATTTCTTGTGAATTAAGGCTCGAATTGCCTATGTCAATGCTCAGGTGTTGCAGGCTCGGATGACGAGTGTATTACCATCTTGTAAAATGACAAGAAGAAGCAAGTTCGTGGACGGAGTGAAGGAGATGAGAAAATAATTCCCGAAGGAAAGACGATTATTGTTTGTTTGTGTTTTTTAGAGCTTTTTATTGGTGTGGCACAAGAGATTGAACTCAAGCTCTTTTTCATGGAATGTGTACTTGATACTACATTCCAAGATGGAATAATAGAACAAGCACACCAAGCAAGGAGAATTTATCCAAGACTTGTTTCCAAAGGCAAGGGCCTAATTTCATTGACTTGTTGAATTTATTAGGTGTTTTAGTGATTAAAAATGAAGAAGTGTTTTTTAGGTTTTTCTTGATGAAGATGACTTCATGATCCGACTTGTGCATCATGCTAGACAAATGCACTATTCCAAAATGGAATGAATACATATGCCCCATGGGATAAGGCTATTACACAAGAAGTCACTTCTTTCTTTATTAATGTTTTTTATGCTTTGTTTTTAGATGAGAAGAGAAAGAACCAAAGGAGCAAAAGGCAAAAGTCTAATGGGGAAATACTAAACCTAATATTAGCATGCAAAAAGTGGTCCTAAGGTTAGTGAGGTTTCAACTATCCTAAGAGAAAAGAAGAACCAAAGAGGAGCAAGAAGAAGATGAGGAAAGCTAGCAAGCAACTTACTCCTCTAAAGGAGATAAGTTGCTCCTAAAGGGGAAGAAAAGAGTTGAATTACATGATGGCATAAGGCACATCAAAACACAAAGAGAAAGCACTTAAAAAGAGAGAAGGATGAAGAAGTTGAAATGTGGATAAACATCCACACTTCTCTTACCATGAGCTCCTGAAATGTTAGAAAAATTCCAGCAAGTTGTTCATCAATAAAATCATGGCAATGACATGCTCAAAGTTCACACCAACCAAGATAAAAACACCATGCCAAACATAGCACAAACAAGCATTTACGCGTCGAGAACACGGAAGCATGCATCAATCAGCAAGAAAATCACCCAAAAAATCATATTCAATGATCATACAATGATCCATGGCATTTAAAACAAGTAAGGGGATCAAACATGCTTGAAATAAGGAAAAAATGGCTCACTGCTTCAGTGTTAACCGGTTAACCAAAGCGTTAACCGGTTAACCATGCCAAAACCTGCATAAAACAACACAATTCAGGTGCGTTAACCGGTTAACGCTGTTAAGACAGCAGCAAATCCTGCAAAAATCAACTTACAACCAGCTTTTCCAAACAATCTTATACCAGACCAGCAAGCATATGAACATGAAAATAATGCATCAATTCACATTAAATGGTATCATGAAGCTTATGAACATTAATACATAGATCCAGTCACAAATCAATCAATCAATTCAATCAACACAAGCAAATACGCAAACACATGGCGGATCTAAAGCGCAAGCATGCAAATAAGCTAAAACAGGGCTAGATCTGAAATTAACCAACCTACAAAGCTGAGGTATGCTTTGGTAATTGTTGATCGAGCTGAAAATGATAGATCTCGCGCAAAGCCTTGAAGATCCGGTGCTAAGCTTCACACTCTGTGCAAAATAAATGCAAGAACAAGCTCTTGATGCAGAATTTTGGATCCAAAAGCACTTCTAGATCCCAAACCAGATCTGAATCACCACTTAAACCAGAAAAAAGATGCAATGAAGCTATTGATGGAGGTATAGTTCCAAGATCTACATACCTCAAGGCAAGGTTATGTGATCTTCAAAGAGGAACTTTGAGTGATTTGGAAAATTGGGAGAGAAAAGTGAGAGAATTGTGAGTGAGAAGAATGAAAATTCAGAAAATGAGAATGAAAAATGAGGGAGAGGTCCCTTTGGTTTGGAGAGAAATGATTAAATATGATTTAGGTTTGGGGCCCAAAAATTAGGCTTGGGATCCAAAATTATGGTTTGGTAGTGTGATTAAGACTTTGCAATGGGATTAGGCTTGGACAAGTGCTCTAGATCCTTCTTTTTAATTTCCAATTAATCCAAAATGAATAAAAATCAAAAAATTAGCAATTGGAACCAAAATCACACATGCTGAATTGTTGTTGGAAATTCAAAATTCTTGGCTGTTAACCGGTTAACCAATCTGTTAACCGGTTAACGCCAGTGAATTTTGAATTCCCCTCCTTTTGGTGGGAACCTTCAAAAATAAGCCGGTGCCAACCGTTTTGATCTGATTTTGATTTTCAATCCTTTCTTTAGGCTTTGACCCTGATATCAACCTTGCAACCTGCCTTGTGAGCTTTGAATTTTCCAGATGATTGATCACATGCCCTATGCTGGAACATGCAAGTGCTATGTTTCATTTTTCCATGCAACATGCTAAGGACATGACATGTTGATGATGATTATGATATGATGATGATGTTAAACAGGAGAGGGAAAATTTTGGGGTGTTACAATGTGGGTCAAGCCCTTCAATGTGAACAGGCTCTTCACAATCTTTTGACTTCAAGAACATGATGTCTTCATCAGGGAAATCAAATGTCATAGGTTGGTAGTCATCAATGGGTTGCTCGGCTAGATAATCAGACAATACACTTCCTTTGATGGCTTTCTGAGAGGTGTACTGAATATCATATTCTGTTAGAATCATTTTCCATCTTGCAACCCTTCCGGTAAGTGTTGGCTTCTCAAATATGTACTTGAAGGGGTCCATATTTGAGATCAATAAGGTAGTATGACTCAACATATACTGTCTTAGTCGGCGAGCAGCCCACGCTAAAGCACAACAAGTTTTCTCGAGCAGTGAATAACGTTGTTCACAGTCGGTAAACATTTTGCTTAGGTAGTATATTGCATACTCTTTTTGACTAGACTTGTCATGTTTGCCCAACACATACCCCATTGATTCATCTAATACTGTCAGGTACATTATTAGAGGTCTTCCTTCAACTAGAGGCATGAGAATTGGAGGTTCTTGCAGATACTCTTTGATCTTGTCAAAAGCCTTTTGAGAATCATCGTTCCACCTGACTGTTTGTTCCTTTCTTAGAAGTTTGAACAAGGACTCGCAGGTTGCAGTGAGATGAGATATGAACCTTGAAATGTAGTTCAATCTACCCAAGAACCCTCGAACTTCTTTCTTAGTCTTAGGTGCAGGCATTTCCTAAATTGCTTTAACTTTGTCGGTGTCAACCTCAATTCCTTTTCTGCTTACAATAAAACCCAACAGCTTACCAGAACGTACCCCGAATGTGCACTTGTTAGGGTTCAACCTTAGCTGATACTTCCTCAGACGCCTGAACAATTTCAAAAGGTTTACCAAATGCTCTTCCTCTATTTCGGACTTGGCAATCATGTCATCCACGTAGAACTCAATTTCTTTATGGATCATATCGTGGAATAATGTTACCATAGCCCGTTGATATGTTGCACTGGCATTATTCAAACCAAACGACATTACTTTGAAGCAGAATGTGCCCCAGGGTGTGATGAAAGTTGTCTTCTCCATGTCCTCAGGTGACATCTTGATCTGATTGTATCCAGAAAATCCATCCATGAAGGAAAATACCGAGAACTGAGACGTGTTGTCTACCAATACATCAATGTGAGATAACGGGAAGTCATCTTTCGGGCTTGCTCTGTTCAGATCCCGGTAATCAACGCACATACGCACATTGCCATCTTTCTTAGGTACGGGTACAATGTTAGCAACCCACGGCGGGTAACTAGTTACAGCAAGAAAACCGGCGTCCCACTGCTTTTGTACTTCCTCTTTGATTTTCATGGTCATGTTTGGACGAGTACGGTGCAACTTCTGTTTAACTGGCGGACAATCTTCTTTCAATGGAAGCTTATGCATGACAATATCTGTATCCAAACCCGGCATATCTTGATAGGACTAAGCGAACACATCGACATATTCTCGCAGCATACTGATAAGTTGTTCTTTTACTAGAGCTTGAAGAATGGCCTCAATCTTCACCTCTTTCACATCTTCCTTGGTACCAAGATTAATAGTCTCAACCTCCTCCTGGTGAGGAGCAATCACCTTTTCCTATTGTCTCAATAACCTGGCTAGCTCTTCAGGTAAATCGTAGTCTTCTTCAACCCCTTCATCTGCTTGATTAATCGGATTATCGAAGTCATACGAGGCCGTAGCAGTGTTGTTGTCGGTGCAATATGGAGGGATATCTCTACAAGGGTTGAGATTTGGTTCATTTTAGTGATTGATTTTATCTTATTTAGAAAAACGTGAATGGAGGTATCATTTGAGAAAAACATTGCCATTTATTGTTTTGTGCGAAAATAACAAAAATGAAAAGACAATGAGCGAAAAAAGATTGTTTGAAAAAAGATGTCCATTTTTCATTAATATTCAATTTGCACAAAATACATATGGCCCTATTACAAAATGAGTCTAAAACATCTTGGGAAAGATGAAGGACTTTGATGCATGCTTAAAACAGGAAATAATAATTACTCTGCAGCAGTAACCCGTATAATTTCCTGGGAAGACCAGTTGAGGACTTGTTGGCCCGGGACTCTTGGACGGATCCAGCTTTCCAGGTTGTAGTCGCTCTCAGCCTCGTCTTCCAAAGTGTTGATAGCATCTGGGGTCAACATTCCCCCACTTATGAACTTGGGAGCTTCAGCAGACTCCTCTTGAATTTGTCAGGATGGTCTGTAACCCAAACCAAATTTGTCTTCTTTTATCTCCACCTTCAGCAACTTTCCCCAGCCTTGGGCATTCCCTTCTTCCACAACCTTCCGAGCTTGTTTGTAGGAAGAAATTGAGGTGCCCATCCT
Organism: Lathyrus aphaca; assembly: GCA_963966055.1. Lineage (NCBI taxonomy): Eukaryota > Viridiplantae > Streptophyta > Magnoliopsida > Fabales > Fabaceae > Lathyrus > Lathyrus aphaca. The sequence continues at coordinate 111,487,041 of OZ014521.1, read as the reverse complement.
TTCCTCTTGGGATGCAGCAAACACCTCAGTTGTAGCTTCGTTGATGTTCAAGGCTTCGAAACCTTGACTCATGGTTTTATGGATCTCTCCATCCATCTCTGTGTACTTGTAAGTAGCCAGGTGACTGACAAAGACGTCTTCCTCTCTGCAGATGGTGATAATTTGGCCTTCCCACTCATATTTTAACTTCTGGTGAAGGGTCGATGTTACTGTGCCAGCGGCATGAATCCAGGGTCGACCCAACAAACAGCTGTAGGTAGGCTGTATATCCATAGCATAGAAGGTAGTTTTGAATACTTGCGGGCCAATTACCACAAGAAGCTCAATTTCTTCGAGAACCGATCTCTTAGAGCCATCAAAAGCTCTGACAACCAGGTTGCTTGGACGGAGTGCAAGACCACCATACTCCAACTTGACTAAAGCCTTCTTTGGTAGCACATTGATTGATGATCTGGTATCAACAAGGACATGAGACAACAAAACACCTTTACATTCCAGAGTGATATGCAAAGCCTTGTTGTGATTACGCCCCTCCATAGTCAAGTCAGCATCGGTGAAACCTAGTCCATGACTAGTATTGACGTTTGCGACCACCATTTCTAACTGATTGACTGTGATCTCCTCAGGCACATAAGCTGCGTGCAAGACTTTGAGTAATGCATTCCGGTGAGCCTCGGAACACGTGAGCAGAGATAGTATAGAGATCTTGGAGGGTGTTTGATGGAGCTGATCTACCACTTTGTAGTCACTTCTTTTGATAATCCTCATAAACTCGTCTACATCCTGATCAAAGGGTGTCTTCTGAGTTTCTTTTACAGCAGGTTCTTCCGGCACCACACTTTTGCCTTTTGCTTTAGCAGCAGCTTCTGCTTCAGCATTAACTATGGGAGACTATGAAGCAAAGAGACGTCCGCTTCGAGTGAAGCCTCCGCCTCCCCCAACATTGTCAACTTGTGGTACAGGTATTGAGGAGTCAAGAGTGATCTTATTTCCATGACAGTAAAGATCTGAACCATAATGCCAAAGCACAACACTATTGTTATCATAAGGAACTGGTCCAGGCACTGTGATAGTCACTGGACTAATTGCAGCAAAAGAAGGAGTTGTGACAGTCTGTGGATCATAATAGATGGTGACAGGAGGTCTGACTAGAGATGGTGCAGGTGCAGGAAGTTGTTGATGTTAAGGAGGGTGTTGTTGAAAGTTGTTGTTGAATGAATCAGGAACATGGATCGTTGCTGGATCATAATAGATGGTAACTGTTGAGATGTTGTCATTGGTGTTTGCTGTTGTTGTAATCGATTCCGTTGAAATGACTTTTGTTGGCGTTGTAGTTGCCTTTGTAGAAGATGAAACTGTTGATGTGATCTGTAGAATTCCTTCTTTGATAAGACTGTTAATACCCTTCTTCAAATTTGCACAACCATTGGTAGAAACTTTGCAAGCTTCACAACAGGCCTCACAACCTGGAAACACTTGGCACTTCAATAGCTGAGCTTTTACTCCGGCTAGTGGTGTTTGAATACTTGCAATGTCATTGATCAGGATTGCTGGTTGGTCTTCCTCAATAGCATTAATCCTCGGCCCACCGTGGTTCAGTATTGGATTCTTTGTGACATTTAGTGGAGGTGCAAAATTCAAAGCTTTGGAGTCAATCTGATTTTGGACTTTCATGTGCAGGGCCCTACACTTCTCTGTTGAATGACCAGGTGCATTGGAGTGAAAAGCACATCTGGTGTTGACATCATAATTCCTTGGAAAATTTAGAGGATCTGGTGGAGCCAAAGTCCTCAATTCAGTCAAGTTAAGCTTCAATAGCTGCGGGAGTAAAACTGCATAGGGCATCGAGATGGGATCGATCACCCTATTAATATGAGAAGGCCTTTATTGGAAAGGACGTTGTTGTTGGTTGTTGTTGTTGTAAGATATTTGTTGTTGTTGAGGATATTGTTGTTGCTGAGGTGCTGGAGTAGGAATGGTGACTGCGGCCACTGATTTTTGCAAGTACTGGGGTCTTCCTCTATTAACATGTACTGCATTGGTCTCCCCTGTCCTTCGATAACCTGAGAAGGGTTTCCTTGCATTGCTGGAGCTAGCACCATTGTCAAAAATCTTACCCATCTTAACAAACTTTCAATTCTCTCGCCCTCTATAACCACATCAACAAAACTAGTAGAAGAGAAAGCAACAAGCCTATCAATGTAAGTCCCTTTCAAGGTATTCATGAACATATAATCCATTTCCCTTTCAGACATAGGTGGCTGGACAGCAGCAGTGAGTTGTCTCCACCTTTGAGCGTATTCACGAAAACTTTCTCTTGAGGATTGAGACATACCAATCAAGAGGGTCCTATTAGGTGCCATATCCAGGTTGTACTGATATTGGCGTATAAAGGCCTCAGCTAGGTCTTTCCAATTCCTGACGGTAGCCATTGACAAGTGTGAATACCATTCTCTGGATGCCCTGATTAAATTGTCTTCAAAGTAAAACATCCACAGTTTCTCGTCCATGGTGTATGCCTTCAACCTTCCCAGAAAATATTGCAGGTGAGTACGAGGACAGGAGGTACCGTTATACTATTCAAAACACGGGGGGTTTGAACTTGTGAGGAATCCTTACCCCTTCAACTAAGCCCATATCCATTACATCAAATCCCAAGGAGTTATGGGATTCCAAGGATCTTAGCTTCTCTGATATCTCGTCCAGACGACGGTCATAAGCTTTATCTGCCCCAACACCTAATACTGTAAACTGCTCATCCTGAGGGTCTTCTTGCAGCATACGATCTCCAGTGTTCCTTTGGCCATCCCCAAGGATATTAACTTCAGGATTATTGTGGGGTCCAAACACCACCAGAGTCGTTCGCGGCTGATCGCGTGCATTGTTACTTGTACCCCCAGTGCCTGCATGGTTATCTTTTGGAGTTTGCCGCTCGACTAAGTCCCTCAATCTTTCTTGGGTCTGTGCCAGCCCAGTCATCACAGCCATGAACTCATTCATTTGGGTCCTTACTTCTGTCCTCACATCTGTCAGTTCCTGTTGTAGCTGATCCATTTGTAGACTCAGACGGTTGTGTCGGGTTGAATATTTATGGATGCGATTGACGGGAAAAACTCTCCTGCGAGCAATATTTCCTGAAACAATCAGCAAAGTGAGAAATCAACAACAAAACACCTGCAACACAAAGGATATGAGGTTAGAATGCAATGCAATATGTCTATTTTTCTTCAGAGGGTATCCGGTTTGGTTCTTGGTTTTGACCTTCCAGACCCCTTGTAGAAGATGTTGTAGCAAACGAAATCCATAAGAAAGTAACCATAACCATAAAACATAAGTGGCAATGCCAAAATACAAATAGTTCATGAACTACAACCAAACAAAACTCCCATGGTGAATCAAAATACAGATAATGCTCAACTATCTTGGCTCTCTTCCAGATAATGCTCAACTCTTTCCTTTTGAATCTTTGCTTCCTTGCATGCATTCTTCAACACAAGTTCCCCTGCTTGGGCTTTCCTGATGTAGTCTTCAGTCTTCTCAATCTTGGTTACACGCTCGATGCGTAGCTTCTCTAACCTCTCAATGTCTAGACGACCATCATTTCTTTCCCAAAGAGTCATCTTCAAAGCTTCAGCTAGCTGGGTGTTTCTTTCTTTCATCTTCTTAAATTCTTCCAGACTGATCGTGGCTATAGGCTCAACTGTTGATGGCCTTGGCACATCTTCCAGGGTGAATGGCATATGGGTAATCTGTTCTCTGATGCGTGACCATTCAGTGTACTGAGCGGAGGCTATGTTGTTACACTTTCCCAGAATAGCAGTTCCCTTGGTCTGTATGTTGTCCCAAGCCCAGGCTGCTTGTCTGACAATGGCATGATTGTTCTAAAAGGCACAATAAAGAGACTCTGCTAAGTCCTGCTCCCTAGGTGGATGTATCAAAGCATATCCCAACTGTCTTTTGAAAAGTAAAGGATTGTAGTTGATGCAACCCTTCACTTCAATAAGTGGCACATTTGGGTACTGACCACAACTTGTTATTATGTCTCGGCCCTTAGTGTTCTGAGTACACCATCTGATATCTTTTGAAGTAAGGGCAATCATCCTCTTAGCCCAATTCCTTGACTGATGTAGATTCAGGAAAGCTTTTGTCTTTGGAATATGCTTCATCAACCAACTGTAGAAGAGAGGTGCACAACATCTTACCAGTCTTCCTCTCTATTTCTTATTCCTCTGATGAACTGAGTAGTAGAAGTCCCCTAACAAGGTGGGAACTAGGTTCTTTAGCATGAAGATGTGGATGGCATTTTTGCTTACAAACTTAGGCTCGTCCGCAAACAAAATGATACCATAAATGCTGAGAGCCATGAGAGCCCACATTGTTTCCCAATTCCCTACTGCAGCTTTCTTTGTAGCCTGAGTGATCAAGAAATCCAGATGAAGGCGTGGGACTCCAGCCTTGGAAGTCATGTGCTCATCAATGATAGTTGCCTCCAGATGTAATGCTTTAGCTATGTCTTCATTCTTTGGAGGGGTCATTTCAGGGTTGAAAGGAATTCCTCTTCTGATTGAAACCCCCAATAGCATAGAGTATTCTTCCAGCAAAGGACCTATCTGAAAATCTGGGAAAGTGAAGCAACGTAGAGGAGGGTCATAAAACTGAAGATAGTTGTGAATCATGCTCCTCTGTGATACATCTAAGTCCATAATCATGTCTAGGATTCCACCATAATGCTCTCTGAATAAGGGAACATGATCAGGGGTGATAAGAGCCTGTATCTGCTTGATGCCTGCTAGAGGATACTCAAAGAAGTGGTAGGTGATGTTTCTTTTTCTGGTTGAATCCATGCTAAAGATGTATGCTGAAGGAGATAACTAAAGCAAATAGCTGAAGAAGATAGCTGAAGAAGTGCTGAAGCAGATAAGCTGAGTAGAAGAACGGTCAAAACCAAACCAAGAAAAGTGGATACCCTGTAAAACAAATAGACAAATGTTAAATGATGCAATATGATGTATGCTAATTATATGCAAGGGTTAGTGATCATGTGTTGGATTATTTGTTTCTCTTTGTAGGATCCATGAGTGTTAAAAGTTTCAGATGAAGGCTTGAGAACCAGTAACCGGGTGGGGGACTCAAATAAAGAGTCAATAATTTGGGGTTTCAAAGAACTAGTCCAAAATAGTATAACCTTAAAAAAAATTCCAGTAGAAAGGTATGTTGAGGTTAAGGGTTCCTGCAAACCTGTAAACAACCCAACCCACTCACAGGTATTGTTCTAGAACAAGGATCCTCAGATTCGGATCTATTATGATAAGTGTAAACACTTCTAACCCGGAGGTACAATGTTTACCCTAATCATAAAGAATCCTCCTCTAATTCACCTCAGATGCTGAAGGTCATCTAAAAAGGTCATCCAGACATAGCAGGCTTCCCAGATAGCCCTAGCACTACAGGAAATCCGTAGCACAGAGTTCTCAAGAAGAAACCCATGTCTGAACCGTGTTTTCATATTCCCGCACCAGACCGAAATGGAATGGGAAAGAATACAAAACCACTCTAATCTTAGGTGTCACTCAGGCCTTTGTGTTGAGCCTTTCTCACTGGAATACCCCACCCACCAAAGTAGCAACAATCCAACACAGATGATATGATAATAATAAATGAAATGCAGAAAGCAGTAAATTAAAGCGATAAAGTAAATACAATAAATAAAGTTGTACAGGAAGCAATAAATAAAGCAAAAACATAAACACAAATAGCACATAACACCCCCATAAACACAAATCAAACAAGCGCTAGGAGAAACCCACAAGAGAAACAGAAGCTCTGGATGCAAAGTATTCATCCCCAACAGAGTCGCCGAGCAGTCGCTCCCCGGATTTTCATCTCGGTGCAAACGCGAACCGTCGGCGATGTTGGAGGTTGAGGTTGAATAGAGTCGCCAACTAGGAATATTTATCCCGAAGGAAAGGTAATGCTGCATAAATCTGGAAATATATGGATAAGACGGTTGTGAACCAAAGAAACTGAGAAAGGGGGTTGGTTACGACCTGGGAAGGTATTGGCACCCATATCGTCCGTCGTATTCGACGGGATCCACACTTACTTGATTGTGTTTAAAGGGGGGTTGTGTATGTGCTAAACTGTGCATAAAAAGATAGGGAGAAAGGAATTTACAGAGTGTCAGTGCAAAAAGAAAGTGAGTGCTCAAACAGAGGCTAAGAAAAGAGAAATAGGAAGAGGAGAGGGGGAAGGACAAAGATACTTTTGTTCGATAACTGTTAAGTTATACCTACGTATCCTCTCGTGCAATGAGGAAGTCAGAACACCGTAGTTCGACTCAAAGAGACTGGATGATTTTGGTGTGAACTGCTTGCTTGTCTATGCTCAAGTGTATGACTCGTCTGGCTCGAGTGCTAACTGTCTTGCATTAGACGGAAGAAGAAAGTTCTCGTTTTAGAGTGAGTGTGATGAGAAAAGAATCTCGGAGGAGATGTTTATTGTTTGTTTTTGTGTTTTCAGTTTTTTTATTGTTTTTGGTGTTTTGCATAGGACAATGAGCTTAAGCCTTAATCAAGGATTAGTAAACTCATTATATCCTCCCTGGTTAGGGATAATGAGCCTACTTAAGTATGAGATGAAGATCCCAACTTAATTACCATGATGATATAGGATTAATATCATTAACCTACTTTGGTAATTATTAAGTGTTTTTGGTTTTTTTTGTTTAGTGTTAAGTAATGAGTTTAATCTCCAATCAAAGATTAGTGAACTCATTACACCATCCTAAGAGAAGGATGATAGATGAAAACACTTAAGCTGAGGAAGATACCTCAACTTAATCCATGGTTAGGGATTAAATTCATTATATAACAAGCCTTTATTAGGTGGATTTTAATTAAAGATTGGATGAAGAAGTGTTTTTTATGTTTTCAAGACTTTGGACTGAGGGGGACTTGTCCATTGAACACTAGGGTTAGTCCCTCTGAACCACCAGGAAGAGATGTAACCCTAATATAAGGCCCAAGTTACAAGCTTAAGTCTTTAATGATTATTAGGTGTTTTTGATTAGGTGGTGAAAACAACTTAAAGGTTTAGCACTAAGGATCAAAGTTATACACTGCATTCTAAGATAAGGATACATGCATAACCCTAATTCAGAGTCCCAAAACTTTAATTGTTTAGCATTGATTATGAGATAAGAGAGAGAGATACTCAAGAAGACTCAAAAGGTAAAAACTAGGGGGACTATGTACAACCCTAAAGTAATCATGCTTGGATATTCCTAAGGTTTGTGAGGCATCAAGAGAAGTATTCAAGTTGGCCACCAAAGGAAGAGAAGTAGATGAAAAGAGAGAGAGAGAGAGAGAGAGAGAGAGAGAGAGAGAGAGAGAGAGAGAGAGAGAGAGAGAGAGAGAGAGAGAGAGAGAGAGAGAGAGAGAGAGAGAGAGAGAGAGAGAGGAGAGAGAGATAGAGAGAGAGAGAAGGATTAGGTTACTTACTTCATGAAGAAGTTAAGTAACCTAAAAACAAGAGATAACATAAGTGAATGAGATTCACTTCAAACACAAACAAAATGCATAATAAATAAAGAGAGAAAGAGAGGTTGGATGTGGAAGCACATCCACATCCTGACTAACTTACCAAATGCACTTGAAATGGTTAGTTTGAAAGCAAGATATGTACAAATTCAAAAGCATAAACAAATCAAGAGATAAAAAAATTGAAAATGCATCCAAGGGGACCCTAAGCACTCAGGAAATCACCATCCAAAGGGGGATGTCTAAAGGTTTACCAAGTTCAATTTATGGTTATCCTAAGATTGGCTAGGGTTTTGGATGCTTCTCAAAGGAAAAATGCACATTAATTTGAAAATGCAAGATAAAAATGAGACAAAAATATATTTAGAAACTAGAGGTCAATTGTGAAAGATTGCAAAAAGAATCAAATGCAAACTCATCTTGGTTTTAAAGTTGTGAATTTTTGAAGTTAGGGTTGAAAAATAAGAAATTTAGAAACCCTAATTCAAAGAAAATTGGCAAAGTTTGATCAAAACCAAAAAGAAATTTGTGGGATGAGTTTGTAAATGTTTCTAAACGTTTAAGAAACCTCTCTGAATTTCTCGGTGATTTTTAAATACTTTAAAGTATTTTTAATTAATTAAATGGATTTAATTAATTAAATTATACAATTAAAATATTTAAAAATGCATTTTTAAAGAAAAAATTAAAATTAAAATGGTTTTGGTTTCTGAAAATTAATTCAAGTGATGATAAAAAATTTCAGAATTTTAAAATGTTTTTTGCTATTTTAAATAAATAAGAGAAAATAAAATGAAATAAATAAAAAGTAAATGAAAAGTAAACACAATGAAGGGCCAGGATTGCATGAGAGAGAGATCAGTGGTTCAGGATGCTAGTCAGCTTGACTTGTGGTAGGCCAGATCTAAGGCTGAGGTTTAAAATTGCATTTCGCGCGTGATCCAATGGCCCATATTTAATCTGACCTAATTAATTATAATTAATTTAATTAATCAAAATTAAAGTTAATTGAATGATCTGAGCCGTCTGTGCCTAACCCTAATCAGGATCATAGGGTGGAGATTCAATCTGGGCAGCTAAACCCTAATTAAGGCTAATCACTTTCAGGTGACCGGAGGGAAGCTCCGGTCATCTTCTCCGGCAACACAAAACACCAATTTCCTAATTAAGCATCTAAAATTCAAATTTCTTGCCCATAATTACTCCTCTAACATCATAGAACATGAATCCACAAATAAAATTCATTTATCATGCATATTCAGGATGAATCGAAGCAAACAAATTTCTAGGTCAAACTTTCAAATCATCATGAAATACTCATTTCTAGCCTATTTTCAATTAAACATATCAGCATGATTAGGGAAGCATGTAGAATCATTCTATAACATAAAAACACATTTCTGGAAAAAAAATGTTCTTGAAGGTTACCTGAGATGAAGAACTTCAAAATGCAACTTTCTGGGCCTCTCCTTTGTGCAATCCACCTCCTTTGGTCCCCCTTGTGTTATTGTGATGCTTGATGGAGTTTATAATGGCTGGTTTATGAGTTTCAGTTCTGAATATGCAGAAATCGTGTTTCTTGTGTGATGTGTTTTTGGCTATGGTGATGGGTGGGAATTGATCCTGAGGTTATATGGAGTTGATTGGTGGAAGAATTTGTGGTGTTTGCTGGTTGGATTGTGTGTTTCGAAGAGATAAAGTTTTGGAGCAATTTCTTGATTCTCAACTTGTGTCCTCTTTCAGGACATGGAGCTTGCATATTTATAGCCTTGAGGGTGTGTATGAGCCATACTATTGGTCATGAGAGTGGGTGTGGCACTGTGTGATTGGTATGGGAGCAAAATGAAAAAAGTCAAGTTTATGTGTACTTGAGGTATGGGCTTGTGCAGAGGTGATTTTTGTGGCTAGATTGCTTCAGCATGGTTCATGGGGAGCCTTTGGATCAATGGAAATGAACTGCAGTGGTTAGACGAAGAGATTGACATGTTTATGCAACTTGGTTATTTTGAGAAATCTTGGAAATTAAGCCATGAAATGCTTCAATCCTTGGGCCAATTCTGATCTTGGCAAGTTGCATTAATATGTTGTGACATAATTGAGTGGATTAGAGGTCACTTAGAAGCTTGAAACTCAAAATTGCAGAAATCCCTCTTTGACATGAACATGAAATTTATGTGATTTTTGCCAACTTTGCAAGGCCATAACTTGAGTTCTAGGATGAATTAGAATGAGTTCTAATACTTTTTTAAAATGGGAGGATCCAATCTACAACTTTCATGTTTGAAGAAATTTCGTTTAAAACCTTTTTGATCAAGAAAGAGGAGATTGAAGATCTTTCCCAAAATAGAAAGTTTACAATACAAGTCATTTCCATTTTTGGCAAGTTTTGGCTTTGTTCATTTTTCTTCAATTTTCTGAACTTCCAAGCATTCCAATGATCAAATAAAGACCATATAACTTCAAAATGATAATGATGACCCTTTGGAACCATTGTTGGGGGCCTCAGATGCCCAGAATCTGAGTTTTCTTGCTCAAGAAGTTACCATTTGATCAGATGACTTCCACATTGAATTTCTCCATGAAATTTGATACACAAGCTCCTTATAACATATATGGACCAATATCAACAAGAATGACCAATTTTTTTTGTGTGTAAGGCCTTCAAAACCAAAACCCTAATTTCAAGTCATCTGTGTAGGAATCCTCAGCTTAGCTTCAATACCTCTGCAATGCTTTGACATTTCTTGATTTCAATGGACCCATGGGGGCATAAGATGATCATAGAACACTCATGGACCCTCTTGGAATGCTCTATGGCCTCTGATATAGCTCAAACCATTTCTAGGATTCATCTGATCACAAACCCTAGCTATGCAGTTATGCAATGAAATAAAACTATGCAGTGTAAGATGGAATGCTTATGTAATGCAATATGAAGGATCACAAGCCAAGGTGTGAGAAAGTGAGAGGGAAAATTTGGGGTGCTTACATAAAGCTTCATCCTTTTCATTTTTATTCATCAATTTTAGTAGATCAAGCTTGCTAATGGAGTAACTTGAGGTTTGTTCTTGGTAATTCATCTTACTCCATTGTTACACCTTCATCATCATCATTCAAGATGTAGATCTTGGGTGCTTTTGGTTGTTGATCCTTTGGATCGTAAATTGTTGTTTGATTACAGGGACTCCACTGATCTTTCACTTTAAAATTCGTGCCAATTCAGTTCATGATCATATGGTGTTTGAAAGTTGTTTTAAAAGAGGATCATGCTGAATTTTGGCCATTTGTTTTGCTACTGTACATGTGTTAACAGATTAACAATTTTCAGTACAAAACAGTTAACCAGTTAACCAGTGTAAAATTTACGCAGTAATTCAAAATTTAGTTGTGTTAACCTATTAACCAATTGGTTAACTGATTAACACAGAGTCAACGACAATTTTTGGCTTGTTTTTGACTTGTTTTTGGTTCCTTTTGCTTCTTCTTCTCCCTTCTTATTATTTTTACCTTGAGAGACATTTTTTGGACTGATTTCTCTTTAAATTCAATGGACGTTTGGGTGTAGATTAGAGTGGTTAATACTCATTACTTCAAATCTACTTTTAAGTGAGTTATTTAATTCACTTTAGGTACTTTGCATTAGTGAGATATTTTCAAACTTGAATCCACCAAAATGAGTGATTGAATTTAAAGATGAAAGACTACCTTAAGTGTAATTCAATTTGTTATTCACCTTTATTTTCATGCGACATTGCGTTTGGATGATGATTTACATATCTTTTATCTCGCTTGTATTAGCACTAATATCATTAACCTTAATTGGTTTTGGCCGACCTCATTTGTAGGGTAATTACTCCGTAAATTACCCAACGATTGCTTAACATAAACCTAAATATGCCCCGACTTCGTAATAAAAATTCAAATGGATACTTGCAATTTTGTGGACCGGACCTCGGTTTGTTGCGTAATCCCAAGGTGGTTAATCACTTGCGTTAGATCCACGACTTTTGAAGCTTGATGCGTAGTTTCTTTGGGTATCCCAATCTTCTTTCAAGTTTCATCAAATTTGGGTCTAATGGTATCGGTTAATCACCTTAGTATAAGATACTAAACGGAACCGGATGCCTTTTCGGGTTTTGGCATTAATTTCCTTGTTACTTTTTGGTTGTGGATGATTAAGTTCACCATACCATTATTATGTACATATTATTATTACTATATTACTATTTTAATTTTTTTCCTCTTGCATTTTATTGCTCTTTAATTTCCTTCTCGCTCCTTTATCTCATTTACTTTTATTATGTTTTTATTGTGTTTTATCATCCATTATCATGTTTATGTTCATGTTATTATATCCTTGTGTTGCGTTTTTTGTCCATTTGGACACAAAAATGTTAATAAAGGATTAAACATCTAAAAAAATTGTGATCTTGATCTTGGACTATTGGTTACTATCCTTAGCATTAGAATTGGACTGTTGGACTTAGAGTCTAGGACACCTTCCCTTTTCTTTGATCATCATGGAGTTGATACTTTAGCCTTTATTTGGCCATTTTCTAGCTTATGCTTGTAAGGATGGAACTCTTGTACTTATGCTTGGAAGTCATCAAGTTGGTTAGATCTTTCCTTCTTTACCTATTTTATTTTCTTTTTAGGATAACCTCTTTATCTCCTTCCCTTCTTCAATTTCAAAAATTCTTTCTTTTTCAAAGGATTCTTGTTTTAAAAAACCATCACCTCTTTAATAAACAAAACCTTGACTTTTGTCAAGTGTATTTTACTTCTTCTTTTCTTAAAATAAATGTCAATGAACTTAATCATTTTGACTTCAATTCAAAAAATAAAAAGAACCAAACTCATTCAAGTTATTTTGTGCCTTTGTGCACCTTTGTTTGTTTTCTTTACAATTTTAGACAATGAGTCATTCTTCTCTAGTCAGGTGCAAGTCTCTCAATCTCCATGGTTATATTTTGATGTAATTGAGTCTCTTGTCATTCGTGGGGGTTTAGTGGCATACTCATTGATTTTATCGAGTTGGAGTCCTCCCCATAATGATGTATGAGTTCATGCCCTCATTCTCATGGTAGATTCGTGAGGCTATCCACTTGAAAAGGACAAATTGTCTTCACTTAATAAAATCAATCAAAACCAACCAATTTTTACTACTTGTACCACGAACTATGGGGTTTTGATATTACATTGCACATTGTGGGTACGTAGGCATGAGGTGGTAAACCTCTTCAAACACAAAAACATTAAAAATTAATTCTTTTATCATCTCCCCAATCTCATTCATCAAACCATTTTCAAAAAAAAAGTAATAAATTTTTCAAAGGGCTTCAATGGAATACCACATACATTTTAGCTTTTTTCTTTTAAATTCATTAGGATTTATTCGCTTTTTTTTTCCTTTTCGTCTTGGAATAAAATAAAAGCGCGGTGACGACTCTGTTTACTTTGAGTTAAGTTAACTAATAGCTTACACTCATGATTTTATCGCTAGACATGGTACCCAAAATATTTCAAGTTTATATATGGTAGAGTTGGAGAATACATTTCTTCTGATGTTGATACAGAAAAATCATAATCGTTTTGATGTTGCAATATTTCTTATTAAAACAAAGTTTTCCTTTAATCTTAATGAGATATTCAATGTTGAGATTAATGATAACATTTATTTTATTAATATTTTGGAGGATTTCTATGGTCCAAAACATATGAATATTCAAAAAGAGGACGTAGGATAGTGGTTCTGATGAATCTGAAGAAACTGGTTCAGATGAAAATGATGGAGTTTCTAAAACAGAATCACATAAGGAAGAAGAAGTTGGGTTGTTTAAACACGACATCCATGATGATGTTGACCGTTTTGAGGTTGAGTCTAGCACTCATCATGATGATAATAGAGATCCAACATATTAATCTCTAAAAGTTTCAAAAATAATAGTTTGTGGTATGGAAGGTTATGAGGTAAATCATAATGAGGGGACATCCAAAGCATGTGAAAAGGTGTCAACTGTTTTGTTGAAAAGTAATATTGTTGACTGTGGAACCATATTTCCGATTACACAAATTGATGGAATGGAACTGTATTTGGTCAATAATACTAATCAGGGTTGGGATTCTGGGTGTGGACCTAGTCCCCTTAGTCACAATGTTTTGGGCCTGAGGGAGATTATTCCTAGCTACTCCGATCCAATAATTTTTTCACCTTTAGGACCATGTAGAACTGTGTTGGGCTCTAGAGGGAAAAACAAAACTTATGAAGGATATTTATGAGATTATCAAAATTCTTAATGCTCCTTCATATTTTTCTACTCTGATTAATGTGAGTAGTAGAAAAGTTTCAGATCATTTCTTGGGGTCGAAGAAGTCTATTAAACCTATATTGGGTACTAAGATAAGAGAGACTAGTTTAATTTTTTCCGGTGGATCTATCATTTGTTGCAATTCGTTAAATAATGGTGATGTAAATGAAGGTAATTCGAGAATTATAAAAAATCCATGGAGGATGTATCATCTAGGGTGTGGCAAATGATCAAAGATTTGGGAGTGGAAGGAGAAGAAGATGATTATTTATTTGAAAGTGTTGTGAGAGAACTTGAATTTAGGGATTACATATGTTTTGAAGATATGAAGGGGAATGATGCGAAAGTTCCATGAATATCTTGTCTTTTAACATTATAAGGTGTGGTTCTTCTATTAAAAATAGAAGACTTCGTCATATGATAGCTGAAGGTAAGGTATATTTCTATTTTATTCGGGAATCAAAACTATAGAAAATCAATGAATTCATGGTGAGGAACCTGTGGGGAAAATATAAGTGTAATTTGTCTGCTACCAATTCTATTGGTTTATCGGGAGGCATTTTATCTATGTGGAACAAGGTATAAATTCATGTTGAATTGGGTTTTAGAGGAACTGGATTTTCGGGCATTAAGTGTAATTGGAAGGGTAAAATTTGTTATTTAGTGAATATTTACTATTCTTGTTGCTTAGTAGAGAAGATAAATTTATGGTCTCACTTAATTTAGTTGAAGAATAAGTACCCACGGGGAGAGTGGTTATTGGGGTGACTTTAATGTGGTAAAGTTAGAGGAAGAAAGGAAAGGGAGAGGGAAAAGTTGTGTGTTGGAGAGGAATGACTTATTTATCTTCATCGAATCCATGGAACTTATAGATCTCCCAGAAGTAGGCAACAAATATACTTGGTGCAATTCTAATGGTGGTTATAGAGGTAGGCTTGATCGTTTTCTGTTGACAGAAGGATTTATAAGTAAGTGGAAGGTTGTGGCGCAACATATAGAAAAATCATGATATTTCATATCATAGACCCATATGGTTGAAGATCAATTCCAAAAATTGGGGTCCTAAACCATTTAAAATCTTTATGTGCTAGTTTGAACATCCATTTTTTTGGAGTTCGTTAACAATTCTTGGAATTTTGTTGTTGTGTCGGGTAACAAAGGTCAGGTGTTGGCTTAAAAACTCAAACATCTTAGAGAGAAAATTCTTTGGTGGAATAGAAACATTTTAGATTGGATGGATATAAACATTGAGGAAGATGTGAATGCATTAAAAAACATTGAAGATGTTATGCCTGATAATAATGATAGCTCGTAGATTGAGCAGTTGGCATTAAGAAGTGAAGCAATCAAAGTAATTTGGAGTAACTTGAGAATTAAAGAAAGTATGGTATGGAAACATTCGAGGTTGAAATCGCTCAAGGAATGGGATATTATTTCATGTACTTCCATGTGTAACACCCCCAAATTTTCCCACTTATTTATTATCAACCTCAAGCAGCTTGCGTTTCATTCCCATATCATTCCGCATATCATTGCATACATCGCATAGTAAAAAAAATATTAAATAAAATAAATCATCATCATCTGCATACGCATAAGGCATGTGATCATGAGTTTTTCGAGAAAATATCAATAATCGGGTCTTAGAAGGATAATGGGTTCAGAACAGTCGGCACCAACAAAGTTTCAGGGTTTTCCTAACAAAAAAGGGAAATTTGAATTTAGCCTTGTGTTAACAAGTTAACGCACTGGGTTAACCGATTAACACGTGCTAATTTTGAACAAAAATGAAAAATATTGGCTTTTGAAGACATTTCAAACCACTTTTCTTCTTTGCCTTGAATTACACTATATTCCACTCTCCACTTTGCCTTGGATTTTCCACCACTTTCTAGATCCTTCTACCATTTTCCTATGGAATATTCTAAGGAATATTCCAAGGAATATTATAGAAACCCCGACTAACTTTATCTAACTTCAAGCCTAGTTCCTAACCACATTTTCCAAACCTAATGCCCAAGTTAATTCCATACCCAAGCCTCATGCCAAACCTAGCTTCTATATAAGTTCACTTCATTCAAAACCAAGGGACTTCAAGCTCATTTTCATCATTTCACTTCATCCTCTCATTTTTCTCTCAACTTTTCTTCCATTTTTAACCTTTCACCAAAGCTTCTTCACCAAACAATTCTTCAAGTTTCACATTGAAACTTGAGGAGTTTGAAGCTAAATCTCCATTCAAGAATCAATTCCATGGCTTATTGAACAAGTTACTGCTATTTTTGGATTGATTTTACCTTTTTGGAAGTGATTTTGCAAGTGCTCATCAAGATCATCATCAATCGCATTTATTTTGTGCATTCGCAGAAGTACATCGGATCTCCGGTTTTCTTCTTCATTCGCATTTCGATCGACACCGCAACAATCACCAAAGCAAGCCTCCGCTTTGTAGGTTGGTGAATCTGAAACCTCTTTTCGCTTTTAATTCATTCACTTCATCTTGCCGTATGGCATTCTTTGATCGTTTTATGGTTTGCTTGCGTTTTGCTCGTTTGATTGTTGGTAGCTAGAATGATAGCTTGTTCATCATGCTAATAGGTGTTAGAAAGTTATATTTAGGTAGAAATTTTGTGCTAGCATGTTCATGGATGTATTAGGAGCTTTAAGAAATAGGTTGGTGGCTAAAAGTGTTTTTCACAAATAATATTCAGCTTCTGTTCAGTGTTAACCGGTTAACACGCGTTTTGCATTTCTGATTGTTATTGTTTGGGGACCGTTAACCGGTTAACCCCTAGCGTTAACCAGTTAATGCTGTTCAATTTTGTGAAATTTTCTTGTTTTAATGCATGTTTGCTCTTAATTGCTTCTTTAATCTTTTTGAATTAATAGATCATGATTTTAGGGGATTTTTAGGACCATTTTGGGGGCACGATTCCATAGTTTCGAGTCCTTTTGACATGTGTATTCGTTACTTTTCCGATTTTGTGCCTATTTGTGAAATGATGCATGAAATGATTTGTGAATGTTGTTGCTACGTTCAAACTCTATTATTGGCATGCAATTAATTGTTTCAAGCTCAGTTTTCCTTCATCTTTACAATCCATGCAAGTTTCGATTGATTGAGTACATGATGATATGTTATGCATTACTTGAAATTGCATGAGCATTCTTTCTTGCTTGTTTGATTACGATTATTTGTTGAGGTCAATTCTGATTTTTTTACCAAATTGAATGTTTATTTTGTTGATTCTTGGTGATACATGTTCACATTTCATGCTTATCTGCTTATTTGCTCAAATATTGAAATTACGCTTTTGTTGCTTTATGCGTTTTTTTATATATAAGCAAGGAATTATAGATGCATCCATGTTCATGATCCATACTTGTGTCATCCATGCTAATTTTCTTAAATCATGCTATGTGATGTCCACTATTTGTCACTTGTATATGCATAAGTGAAGATAAGTCAAATCTGCCTTGTTTTTCATAGATGTGTTTTGAAGCAGTGGCTGTTAAATGTATGTTGTTTGTGTTGTTTTCATACTTTTTACACCTATTTTGCATGTTGCTTGGTAGCTGTAATAAGATGTTTGCATTGCTTGCTGCATTTAGGATCGAGTCTAGATTAGGTCCTAGACGCATTAGGAATTGTTTGGTACTTTTATACCTCCTTATTTTTACCATGTGCAACTAATATTTGTTTTGTAAGGAGGTTGAGCTAAGTTTCCTTCACCTTACCCTTTTACTTCTTTATGATTTCTAATTGTGTTTGCCTTAGCATTTTATACCTTTGCTGGTATAGGCTTTCCCCTTTCTTAGAATCAACTTAGCTTCCTTAGGAAGTAAGTTACATTCTATTTCTCTTTTCTTTTCCTCTTCTCATTAGGATTAGAAAGCCACACTAACCTAGGTTCATCCATGCATGACAACTCTTAGGATAATTAGTCCCCCTTTAGACTTTTGCCTTTGGTTCGCTTTGCTTTCTTTCTCATCTCAAGGAAAATAATAAAAAGAACATAATAAAGGTTGAGCTTCTCGTACGCCACGAGACTTTGTCGTGGGTTACTTATACACGTCATGTTTCGGGGAAAGGTGTAAGGCATCTACCACGATGAATAAGTCTTAGTATGAGAATGTTTCACAAACAATAAATTCAAAACACTTCTTTAAAAGACAGTAAACAAACCACACTCGTCTTTTCCTACGGGAATTCTTTTCTCACCTCACTCACTCTAAACGCGAACTTGCGACGACTTGTCTCATTTTCAAGACGGTGAATGCACTCGTTCAAGGCGAGCCTGCAACACCTGAGCATAGACATAATCAGTTCAACTCATAAAAAACACAAATAAATAGTTCCCGCCTTAGTTAGGCAAACTATGTCGACTTTGATCCTCATACCTTCCCAGGTCGTAACCGACTCCCGAACCCAGATCTTTGGTTCACAGGACCTTGTCCTTTCCTTCTCTCTTAGGTTTTTGCAGCATTACCTTTCCATTCATTCGGGATAAAAATGCCTGGCTAACGACTGTACCTTTTCCGCGCCACTTTCGCGCTTGTACTAGGATGAAAATCTCGGGAGCGACAGTTGGCGACTCTGTTGGGGATCGAACCCATAATCTTTGGTTTCCCCTTTGAAGAGTCAATACTAGCGCCTGTTTGTTTTTGTTTCTTTGGGTGTTTATCTGTTTGTTGTCGTGTGCTTTAGTTTAGCTTTACTTTTTTCATTTACAATTTTACTTTACAGCTTAACTTTGCAACATTTATTTACCGCTTTCATTATTTAATTTCCATGCATTATATATATTGGACCGTGCTGGTTTAATTTTTTCTGTGGGTGGGAGTTACTGTGAGATAAGCCAACTACCCGGCTTGAGTGTACCATAGGATTAATGTGGATATACATTGTACTTGCATGGTTACATGATGAGTGGCAATGTGTTCCACACCCAGATTGCGACCGTCTCAGAACTATTTTGTGTGGGGGTTTTCCTCACTTTAGAGTACGACCTTGATAGTTATGTGCATCTGGTGACTGATCTTCGAGGACCTTAGTGGAAACACCCCTCTCTAGTGATGACAGTGGTATACCATATTTTTTGGCAAACCCACTCGCATCCGAGGGCCCACCGAGAACTCGCATAGGATGGCCTGGTTCTCTCATAGGAACTCAGTTAAAGCAAAATGTTCGTATGACGATAGTACTGTATCCCAAGGGCTGAATGTACTATTGTTTCTCGATTCATTTCTTGAAGCTGGGGACTTATGAGGGATGTTTGTTTTCGTTGGACTCAGCTGAGACCTCCCTGAGTAGTACATAATGTCAAACTGATTCCCTGATTTGGTCACGAGCCATTTCTCAGAAATGGTGAACGTATTATTGCTATTCGGCTTTGAGAGTCCGTGATGTTGACCCGAGTAGCACACCTATGAGATGTGAGGGGTTTACAGGTTTGCAGGAACCCTAAAACTTCCAACATACCCGTTTTTCCAGTATTGTTCAGTGTTATGATCTGGTTCTATGGTCCTTTGATTATGAATCCTGGAATTTCTGTAAAGAGATAATATTATTGTGACTTTCCACAATTGGTTCACTACTTAACGCAACACAGACACCATACCGTTGATCACATGCCAGTGCATTGCATAACATCATTTTCATGCTTATATTCCTAATTGTCGCTCCCCCGGACTTTCGTCCCAGTTCAAACGCGAACGGTCGCCGATGTTGGAGGTTGAGGTTGAATAGAGTTGCTAGTTAGGCATTTTTATCCCGAAGGAAAGGTAATGCTGCATAAACCTGGAAGGGTATGGATAAGACGGTTGTGAACTAAAGAAACTGAGTAAGAGGGTTGGTTACGACCTGGGAAGGTATTAGCACCCAGATCGTCCGTCGTACTCGACGAGATCCACGCTTACTTGATTGTGTTTAAAAGGGGATAGTGTTTGTGCTGACTGTGTATAAAAGGCTAGGGAGGAAAGAATGTACAATGTATCAGTGCAAAAGAAAGTAAGAGTGCTCAAGACTGAGGCTGAGGAAAAGAACTGGAAGAAGAGGGGGAGACAAAGAGACTTTTGTTCGATAACTATTAAGTTATGCCTACATATCCTCTCGTGCAATGAGAAAGTCAGAACACCGTAGTTCGACTCAAAGAGACTGGATGTTTTTGTTGTGAATTGGTTGCTTGTCTATGCTCAAGTGTGTGACTCGTCTGGCACGAGTGCTAACTATCTTGCATTAGACGAGAGAAGCGAGTTCTCGTTTTCAGAGTGAGTGTGATGAGAAAAGAATCCCAGAGAAGACGTTTATTGTTTGTTTTTGTGTTTTCAGTTTTTTATTGTTTTTGGTGTTTTGCGTTAGATAATGAGCTTAAGCCTAAATCAAGGGTTGTAAACTCATTATATCCTCCCTGATTAGGGATAATGAGCCTACTTAAGCATGAGATGAAGATCTCAACTTAATTACCAAGATGATATAGGATTAAGATCATTAACTTACTTGTGATTATTAAGTGTTTTTGGATTTTTGTTTTATGTTAAGTAATGAGTTTAATCTCTAATCAAGGATTAGTGACCTCATTACACCATCCTAAGAGAAGGATGATAGATGAGAACACTTAAGCTAAGGAAGACTCCTCAACTTAATCCAGGGTTAGGGACTAAATTCATTATATAACAAGCCTTTATTAAAGATGGATTTTAATTAAAGGTGGGATTAAGAAATGAGTTTTATGTTTGTAAGACTAACTTGAGGGGGACTTGTCTATTAAACACTAGGGTTAGTCCCTCTAAACCATAAGGAAGAGATGTAACCCTAATATAAGGCCCAAGTTACAAGCTTAAGTCTTAATAGTTATTAGGTGTTTTGATTAAGAGGTGTAAACAAGTTAAAGGTTTAACACTAAGGATTAAAGTTATACACTCCATCCTAAGATAAGGATGTAGGCATAACCCTAATTCAAAGTCCTAAAGCTTTAACTGTTTAGCCTTGATTATGAGATGAGAAGAGAGACTCAAGGAGAGTCAAAGGTAAAAAACTAAGGGAGACTATATACAACCCTAAAGTTATCATGCTTGGATAGCCTATGGTTTGTGAGGCTTAAAGAAAGATCTTCAGGAAATCTTCAGATGGCCACCAAGGAAAAAGAAGCAGATGAAAAGAGAAGAGAAAGGATAATAGGTTACTTACTTCCTGAAAAAGATAAGTAACCTAAGAGAAAGAGAGTAAGAACAAGAGAGCACAAGTGAAGCAAGTTCACTTCAAAGACAAGCAAAGAATGCATATGAAGAGATAAGAAGAAGGCAGGATGTGGAGGCAAATCCACATCCCAAACAACTTACCATAAGCCCCTTAAATGTTAGTGTGAATGCATAAGATGCAAAGCAAAAGGAAATAAAGCAAATGAAGGTGCAAAGACCAAGACCAAAAGCAATCATGCAATGTAAATGTGTCATGAGATGATGCAAAGTCATATATGATGCATATGAATAATCATACAAGAGATGAGATGCAAAAATAAGCATGTTAGAAGCTTAGAAACACATGGATACACATGAAAAGCAATGAATGCAAAGCATACCAAATGAATGAAGAAATGATCAAGCAATGTTTATACATGTCTTAAGATGTCTAAGATGACATACAAATGAATGAAATGCTATGACAAGTTCATATGATGAATGTAAACACCCCAAATTTGCCCTCACTAATTTCACACCATGGCTTGTGATCTTTCATATTTTCATTAGTTTAAGCATATCATCTCATATTGCATTTTTGTTTCACTGCATTAGTTCAAGTTCATCTGCATCTAGGGTTTGTGATCTGAGTAATCCAAGGATCCATCTAAGGCACTCCAAAGGTTTCCAATCATTCCAAGAGGTTCCATGTATGTTCTATCATCATTTTATGTCCCTCAAAGATCAAGGAAGTCAAAGAATCACAAGAACTTGGAAAGTATGGAAGCAGAGCTAGGGTTTCACTGCACAGATGACCTGAAATTAGGGTTTTGGTTTCAGAGGCCATAACTCCAAATTTCTTGGTCATTCTTGTTTCTAATGGTCTCAATATGTTATAAGGATCAAGTGTACCAAGTTTGATGAAGAAATTCATTGTGGAAGTCATATGATCACTGGGTAACTTCTTGAGCAAGTCAGAGCAAAATCAGGGCATCAGAGGCCCCCAACAATGGAACCAAAGTGGAATTTTCATCAAATTGAAGTCATATGATCTTTATTTGATCATTGAAGTGCTTAGAAGTTCACCAAATTGAATAAAATTGAGCTAAACCAAAAGTTGCCAAAAATGGAAATGACTTGTAATGTAAACTTTCCATTTTGGGAAAGTATTTCAACCTCCTCTTTCTCAACCAAAAATGCTTCAAATGAAACATTGTTGGTCATGAAAGTTGTAGATTGGATCATTCCATTTTCAAAAAGTACAAGAACAAGTTCTAATTCATTATGGAACTCAAGTTATGATCTTTCAAAGTTGGCAAAAATCCTATAATTTTCAAGAATACACCAAAGAGGGATTTTTGCAAAACCACTTGCCAAGCCATTTTATGACTTCTAATACACTTCTATGCATCATACAAACATAGTGCATTGTTTAAAAATCAAAATTTCCCAAAGAATCATCTCATTTCATGCCTTGAACTTCAAGAAATCCAAAAGGGGCCAAACTTCCTCAAATTTGCAAAAGGGCACAAAACCTCTCATAAACTTGTTGAATCACCACAAAACCAATTCCATGGTTCTCCTTGATATTTGTTGAGCCAAGACAAGCCAAAATCCAGCTACAACATGAGCCCATACCTCAAGTACAAGTTTTGTTGACTTTGTGCAAGAGAGCCCATACCAATCACCATAGGCCACAACCACTTCTCTGGCCTATCAATGCTTGTTATGTGGATCAAACACAGCTCATAACACAACACACACAAGCCTAACACTTCAGATTGCCCAAGTTTCCAAGAATCACCCCATTTGCAAAAGCATTCGAAACTCTCTGCTCACACACTCAAACTCCAAACTTTTTTCACCAATCAACTCAGCAACACAAGAGGATCATTTCCCACCCTTAATTGCAACCTAAAAGCACCCATACACAAAACACGATTTCTGACCAGCAAGAGTGAAAGCTCTCAAACCAGCCATTAAAAACTTCCTCCAAGCATCACCAGGAGGATCATTGGAGTCGTTTTGAACCAAAGAGGAGGCCAAATAGCTTAGTTTGAGAAAGCTTCACTTCAGGTAACATCAATAACAAATTTTGCAGAAATGCGTTTTTAAGTTCCTGAATGATTCTTCATGATTCACTGATGATCCTGATGTGTTTAGTTTTGAAAATGATCAAGTATTGAGCATGTATTGAACTTCTGAAATTTCTGTGTGATTTTCCGTTTTGCTTCGAATCTTAATGTTCATGTGAAATAAATGATTTTGGTTGCTGGATTCTTGTTTAGAATTGTCTAATGATCATTTCTGGAGAGTTTGGTGAGTTTATTTTACGTTTTGAGAGAGATAGCAAGTTTGAGTGGTCGGAGAAGATGACCGGGACAGTGTTCCTGTCACCTGAAAAAGATTATGGTTTAATTTAGGATTTAGTGTGAGTTTGAATTTCAGCCCTTGGATTTGTTTCCCGCGCGCTTACGAATGGTCCAGATCTTTCATTAAAACCCTAAATCCTGATTAATTAAGTTAATTAGGTTTATTAAATTTAAAATGCCAGAACCAATCCCAGCCCTCCAAACGCGCGCCAGGTCTTTCCCTCCATCCTCAGTTCAAATGTGAACCCTTGGATCAACTGACTTTTGTTTTAATTCATTTTAAATTCATTTTATTGCATTTGTTTTGCATAATTTATTTAAAATACTTAAAAATTTCCAAAAATATTTTCCTTCTGCATTTTTAATTCAAATATTTTTCTTCACCCAAAAACATTTCTATTTTTATTTTTTGCATTAAAAAACCATTTTAAAAATATTTTAATGTTTATTTTAATTAATTAATGGAAATTAATTAATTAAAATATCATTTAGGTTTCTGAAAATTCCAAAACAATTCACATTGCATCTTAGGACATTTAGAAACATTGTCAAACCATTCATACAAATTTCTTTTTGGTTTTGAACACACTTTGACAATTTTCTTGAATTTAGGGTTCATAAAAATCCCATTTTTGAACCCTAATTTCAAGAATTCTTTTCTGCCTAACCATGAAGGGTTTGACATTGGTTCTTTTTGCATTGTTCTTCATATGACATGTAGTACCTAGCATATTTTTGTCACAAATTTATCTTGCATTTTTTATTTGATTTTCATTTTCCCTCTCAAGGTACCTTAAAACCCTAGATAACTTAGAAAAATCACAACTTTCTTTAGGTTAAGAGTTAGGTCTCCTCCTTTGGGGTGTGATATAATATGGGGTTAGGGTTCCTTTGAGCTCATTTTCAATTTTTTATCTTGTGTTTTGCTTCTGTTTTTGACTTTTGCATCTCATGTTGCATTAAAACCCTAATTTCTCATGTTCATTTGCATACATCTTGCATATGCATCCATTCATGAACTTGCCATGACATTTCGTGCATTCACATGTCATCTTAGACATCTTAAGACATATTAGAACCATGCTAGATCATTTCTTCATCCATTTTCCATGATATGCATTCATTTCATGCCATGAACTTTCATATGTTTTCATGCTTCCTATATGCTTCATTTGCATTCTCATCTCTTGTATGAACATTCATAACACTTGGCATGCTTTTGCATCATCTCATAGCATCATTTGCATCATAAACATGCTTCTGGTTTTGGTTTCCACTTTGCATACATTCCATTTTCACTTCATTCCTTTCTCTATGCTAACCATTTCAGGTGGTAAGTAGTTTGAGAAGTGAACTTGCCTTCACTTCTCATTTATCTTCTCATTCTTTTTATGCATCATTTCTGCATTTTTAATTGCTTTAGAGTGAGCTTGCTCATTCATGTTCATTCACTTTGTTTCTTCAAGTAACTTATCTTCTTCAGTGAAGTAAGTTAACTTGTTTCTTCTGCTTCTCCTCCTTTCATCTTCTTCTTCCATTGGTGGCTTCTTTGAAGATCTTTCTCAAGCCTTAAAAACCATAGGAACATCCAAGCATGACAATAATTAGGGTTGTGATTAGTCCCCCTTTAGTTTTTACCTTTGTGTCTTCTTTGTGTCTCTTTTCTCATCTCATAATCAGAGACTAAACCTTTAAGGTTTTAAGACTTTGTGATTAGGGTTATGCATGCATCCTTCTCTTAGGATGGAGTGTATAACTTTAATCCTAAGTGTTAAACCCTTAATTTGTTTAAACCTCTTAATAAATCCATCTTAATAATCACTAAGACAATAGCTTGTAACTTGGGCCTTGCATTAGGGTTCTAATTCTTCCTTTATTGGTTAAGAAGGACTAACCCTAGTGTTAATGGACAAGTCCCCCTCAAGTTGTCTTACAAACTATAAAATTCACTTCTTAACCTTACAACTAATTAAAATCCACTTTAATAAAGGTTTGTTTTTTCATGAGGTTAATCCCTAATCATGGATTAAGTTGAGGTATCTTCCTCAGCTTAAGTGTTCTCATCTATTATCCTTCTATTAGGATGGTGTAATGGGTCCACTAAATACTTGATTATGGCTTAAACTCATTACTTAACACTAAACAAAAACACCAAAAATATCTAAATAATCACAAGTAGGTTAATGATCTTAACCCTACATCAGGGTAATTAAGTTTGAAATGTTTATCTCATCCTTAAGGTATTCTCGTTATCCCTGATCAAAGGGAGGATATGATGAGTTTACTAACCCTTGGTTTAGGCTTAAGCTCATTAATTTATGACAAACACAAAAAGCAATAAAAGACTGAAAACACAAAAACAAACAATAATCGTCTCCTTCAGGATTCTTTTCTCATCATCTTCACTCATAAACGAGAACTTGCTTCTTCCGTCTAATGCAAGACAGTTAGCACCTGAGCCAGACAGGTCATACACTTGAGCATAGACAAGCAGGCAGTTCACAATCAATTTATCTTTGAGTCTCTTTGAGTAGAACTACGGTGTTCTGACTTCCTCATTGCACAAGAGGATACGTAGGCATAACTTAACGGTTATCGAACAAAAGTCTATGTCTCTTCCCCCCTCTTCCAGCATTATTCTTTTAAGCCTCTGCAATTCACTTCACTTTCTTGCACTGACACTTGTACATTCTTTTCCAGCTTTTGCACACAGATAACACAGACACTACCCCTTTAAACAGAAATCTTTCAAGCGTGGTCCTGTCGAGTACGACGGACAATCTGGGTGCTAATACCTTCCCAGGTTGTAACCAACCCCCTTTCTCAGTTTCTCTGGTTCGCGACCGTCTTATCCATTTTTTCTAGGTTTATGCAGCATTACCTTTCCTTCGGGATAAAAATGCCTAGCTGGCGACTCTTTTCAGTTCGTTTCATTTCTTCCTCTCGCCGACTGTTCGCGTCTGTACCCTATCTGACCCGGTGTCTCTTAGTGAGAGCGACAGCTTGGCGACTCTGCTGGGGATCCTTGTATTGCAACCAGGGCTTCTGGTTCTTTTTGTGGGTTCCTCCTAGCGCTTGTTTGATTTGTGTTTACAGGGGTGTTACGTGCTATGTGTGCTTATTTATTTGCTTTATTTTATTGCTTTCTTTTACAGTCTTATGCATTTTCATACTGTCATTATCATGTGTTGGCTCTTGTCTGTTTTGGTGGGTGGGGTTTCATTGAGTGATTAAGGTCCTATACCGGGGACCTGAGTGACACATAGGCTAGAGTGGCTTCATATTCTTTCCCATTCCATTTCGGACTGGTGCGGGAATATGAAACACGGTTCAGACATGGGTTTCTTCTTGAGAACTCTGTGCTATAGATTTCCTGTAGTACTAGGGCTATCTGGGAAGCTTGCTAAGTCTGGATGACCTTTTTATGACCTTCGGCATCTGGGGTGAATTAGAGGAGGATCTTTTATGGTTATTATAAACATTGTACCTCCGGGTTAGAAGTGTTTACACTTCTCATAACTGATCCAAATCTGAGGATCCTTGTTCTAGAACATTACATGTGAGAGGGTTGGGTTGTTTACAGGTTTACAGGTTCTCACTTGTAAACACCCCAAATTTGCCCTCACCCATTCACACCATGGCTTGTGATCATCCTCACATGCATAAACACAATCATATCATCTCATATCTCATTTTGGTTCACTGCATAGTTTCTAAGGCATCTGCACCTAGGGTTTGTGATCTGAGCAATCCCAAAAGCATCTTGAGCCATTCCAAAGGCCACTAATCAACTCAAAGGGGTCCATGTGTATACTTATGTCATTCTCCATCTTTTCAAAGTCAAAAATGCAGAGGAGTCACAAGAACTAGGGTTTGAGTGGATGCAGAGCCAGGATGAACTGCACAGTTGACCTAAAATTAGGGTTTTGGTTTCAGAGGCCATAACTCCAAATTTTTTGGTCATTCTTGTTTCCATTGGTCTTTATATGGTATAGGGAGTATGCATATCAATTTTCATGAAGAAATTCCATGGGGAAGTCATCTGATCAAAGGTTGACTTTTCACACAAGTCAGTGCAAAATCAGGGCATCTGAGGCCCCCAATGACCCAACCAATGGGTGATCTTCATCATTTTGAGTGTATATGATCTTTATTTGATCATGGAAGAAGGTTGAAGTTCATAAAAATCAAGAATTTAGGGTTTTTGCAAATGTTGACTTTTTGGGCATAGTTGACTTTTCAAGAATGCATCATTTTAGGTCATTTTTCAAGCCATGATTCTTGATCCAAAAATGCTTCAAATGGAAAAACTTTGGTCATGAAAGTTGTAGATCTCATTTTTCCCTTTTCAAAAAGTACAAGAACATGATCAAACTCTTCTTGGATCAAAAGTTATGGCAATGCAAAGTTGGCTAAAATCATTAATTTTCAAGGCATGCTTCAAATGGAAATTTTGCAAAGTCATGAACCAATGCATTATGTGACCTCTAATTCATTTCAAACCAGCACATAAACATTCTCTAAGTCCTAAAAATCAGAATTGGACCAAGTTTCCCCATGGTTTGGTTGGTGTAACAAGACTTTCTCACATGTGAACCAAAGTTACAACAAGTTGCAAAACTCATGATCATGCTCCCTACAACTTGCAGCCTTGGATGCTGAGCTTTGCTAGCCTCTCACCTCACCTTGCTGCGCCAGCCCATGCCCATGTACTTGCCTAGACCTTGAGCCATGCTTCTCTTACACAATATTTGACTTTTTGCAAAAGTTAGCTTACCAATCAATAAAGGGCATGTCTTGTCAACTGACCAATGAGAGAGAGTTATGTGGACAATTTGCAAGCAAGACATAACACAAAGCAAGGCTGAAGCATATACATTCATCACATTCACAAGAACACTCCACATTGCATAAGCCTTCGAATCTCTCTGCCCAGCCACAAAACACTTCAACCATCTTCACCATTCAACTCACCTTGCTCCATAGACCACCCAGCAACCAAGAACCAGGCCTTAAACAAGCTACAACATCACTGCACCATTTTCACACCAGCTTGCAGTTTCATTCGAAACTCTCACCCTAGCTCACCAACATACAAACAAACACTCCAGACCTTCTCCATTCATCCTCAGGACCACAAACCATCATTCACAATGGCCTGAAACCTCCAGAAACTCCATTGCCATTTCTGATCAAGCTTGAGCAGAAGCTTTCGAAACTCACTATCCAGCCAACTCAAACTTCTTTTGAGCATTCAAGCATCTTCTGTGGACCAAGTGGAGTGGATTGCACAAGGAGAAGTGGCCAGAAAGTCCTCAAATTGAAAGCTCCAAATCTCAGGTAGCTCGAAAATTATTTTTCCAGAAATCATTTTTCTTGTTACAAACTTGTTCTATGTGATTCACTGATCATCCTGATGTTCTTAGTTTTTGAAATGGCTTTGATTTGAGAGTTTAATTTGTCTCTGAAGCTTGCGTGCCCTAGTTTTTATTTCTTTCGATTCAGCTTGTTTAGGAAGAAGAAATGTGTTTTGAGAGAGGGGTTTGATTCGGGAGAGGTTGGAGATCATTTCCCAGTTCTTGTTTTTCATTTTTGATACGATTTGAGGGGTTTGGGGATTTTTCAGGGAGAGAGCTGGCCGGAGAAGACGACCGGAAGTCTTCTCCGGCCACCTGAGAGTGATTAAGCCCTAATTGCATAATTAATTGTCATTTGAATGTGAGCCGTCAGATGCGTTGAAAAAGTTGACTTCGCGCGCGTACGGATGGCTAGGATGCAGTCATTAAACCCTAATCAGCATTATTTATTTAATTAATTAAGATTAAATCTGTTTGAATCTGAGCCATCAGATGGCGCGCCAAGTCAACCTTTTCCTCCCCAGATTGCATCTCAGCCTCTCATTCTGATTACTTCTTATTTTATTTGATTTTAATTTCATTTTATTTCATTTAACTTGCATAATTATTTTAAAATAGCAAAAAATGCATAAAAATTATGAAACTTTTTCCTCTGAGTTTTATTAATTTTTATGACACAAAAATATTTTTATTTCATTTTTCATCATTAAAAAAGTATTTTTAAACATTTAAAAGATTATTTTTAATTGATTAATGGAAATTAATTAATTAAAAATACTTTTAGGTATTTAAAAATCACCAAAAAATTCATGAAATGTTCTAAGACATTTAGAAACATTGTCCAACCTTCAAACCAAATTTCTTTTTTTGATCTTGATGCATTTTAAGAATTTTTCATTGAATTAAATCATTTTTTATGCATTATTTTGATCATGGGTTCAAAAATTCATTTCTGCCTATTGGAGAAGGTTGAGACATTGATTCTTCTTGCATTGTTTTGTATTTGGCATGTAGTTTCTAGGGTAAAATGGTCATGATTTGATCTTGCATTTTCCAATTGTTTGGCATTTCTTTTGTTAAGAACCCTGAAAAACCCTAATAACTTAGAAAAATCATATCTTGAGATTGGTTAAGAGTTGAGAGTTCCCCTTTGGGCAGTGGTTTATTATAGGTCTAGGGTTTCTTTGGATGCCATTTTCCATTTTTTATCTTAGGGTTTGCTTCTGTTTTGGGTTTTTGTTTGATGTTTGATCCATGAACCCTAATTTGGGACTTCTCTTGCATCCTCCTTGCATTCTCTTGCATAACATGACTTGTCTTTGCATTTTGTGCATTCTTGTGATTCATTTGACATCTTAAGACATATAGAAAGCATGTTTGATCATTGCATTACATATTTGCCATGCCATTTGTCTTGTATGCTTCATAACATTTCATACTTGTTCATGTTCCTTAGCTTGCATCATTTGCATCCATGATCTTGTATGAACATCTCCATGTCTTGCCTCATGTTTGCAGCACTTCATAACATCATAATCATCATCAACATGCTTCTGGTTTTGCTTTGCATCATACCATTTCATCTCATCTTGCATTGCATTGCATTTCTTTCTAACATTTCAGGTGGTAAGTAAGCTTGGGAAGTGAATTTGCCTTCACTTCTCATAACTTTTCTTTTCATCTCTCTTGCATCCATTGCTGCATTTCTGTTTGTGTTTGAGATTGAGCTTGCTCATTCTTCTTCCCCCCACTTTCTTTCTTCAAGTGACTTGACTTCTTGAATGAAGCAAGTTGTTTTGCTTCTCTTGATCTTATTCATCTGCTTCCTGGTGGCTCCTTTGGAGATCTTTCTTGTTTAACCTCACAAACCTTAGGAACAACCAAGCATGACAATGATTAGGGTTTTGATTAGTCTCCCCTCTTAGTTTTACCTTTGTGTCTTCTTTGAGTCTTCTCTTCTCATCTCATAATCAGGGACTAAACCCTAAAGGCTTTAAGGCTTTGTGATTAAGCTTATGCCTGCATCCTTCTATTAGGATGGAGTGTATAACTTTAATCCTAAGTGTTAAACCCTTAATGTGTTTAAATCTCTTAATCAATTCACATAATAATCATCAAGACATCACACTTGTAACTTGGGCCTTGCATTAGGGTTCTAATTCTTCCTTAAATGGTTAAGAAGGACTAACCCTAGTGTTAATGGACAAGTCCCCCTCAAGTGGTCTTACAAATCATAAAATTCACTTCTTCATCATACCATTAAATAAAATCCACCTAATAAAGGCTTGTTTTGTCATGAGTTTAATCCCTAATCATGGATTAAGTTGAGGAGCTTTCCTCAGCTTAAACATTCTCATCTATTATCCTTATATTAGGATGGTGTAATGAGTCTGTTTAATCCTTGATTATGGCTTAACCTCATTACTTAACACTAAACAAAAACCAAAAACATCTAAATAATCACAAGTAGGTTAATGATCTTAATCCTGCATCAAAGGTGATTAAGTGTGAGAATCTGACTTCACACTTAAGGTATTCTCATTACCCCTAATCAGAGGGAAGATGTGATGAGTTTACTAAATCCATTGGTTTAGGCTTAAGCTCATTAACTTATGACAAACTTCAAAAAGCAATAAAAGACTGAAAACACAAAAACAAACAATAATCGTCTCCTTCGGGATTCTTTTCTCATCATCTTCACTCACAATCGAGAACTCGCTTCTTCCGTCTAATGCAAGACAGTTAGCACCTGAGCCAGACAGGTCATACACTTGAGCATTGACAAGCAAGCAGTTCACAAGTCAATTCATCTTTCAGTCTCTTTGGGTCGAACTACGGTGTTCTGACTTCCTCATTGCACAAGAGGATACGTAGGCATAACTTAACAGTTATCGAACAAAAGTCTCTGTATATTCCCCCCTCTTCTAGCCTTATTCTTTAAGCCTCATGATCTTGAGCAATTCATTCTCATTCTTACATTGACACTTCATTTATACACTTCACTTCTCTTACACTGACACCTGTACATCCTTTTCCAGCTCTTTTATACACAAATTGCACTGACACTACCCCTTTAAAACACAAATCTTTTAAGCGTGGATCCCGTCGAGTACGGCGGACAATCTGGGTGCTAATACCTTCCCAGGTTGTAACCAACCCCCTTTCTCAGTCTCTCTGGTTCGCAACCGTCTTATCCATCTTTTTCTAGGTCTATGCAGCATTGCCTTTCCTCCGGGATAAAAATGCCTAGCTGGCGACTCTATTCATCTCCAGTGAGTTCACGGCTGTGTGTTCTCACTGTTCCCTCTCGCCGACCGTTCGCGTCTGTACCCTCATCTGACCCCCGTGTCACTTGTCGGGAGCGACAGCTTGGCGACTCTGCTGGGGAACCTTATGCTGCAACCAGGGCTTCTGGTTCTTTTCGTGGGTTCCTCCTAGCGCTTGTTTGATTTGTGTTTATTGGGGTGTTATGTGCTTGTATTTATTTTTGTTTATTGCTTTATGTACAGTTACTCTACTGCTTTCTTTATTGCATTTATTTATATCATACTGTCATTGCTGCTGGCTGGATTTGGTTTTTTGTTTTGGTGGGTGGGTGTTTCATTGAGAGTTAAGGTCCTATACCTGGGACCTGAGTGACACCTAGGCTAGAGTGAATCATATTCTTTCCCATTCCATTTCGGTCTGGTGCGGGAATATGAAACACGGTTCAGATATGGGTTTCTTCTTGAGAACTCTGTGTTGCAGATTTCCTGCAATGCTAGGGCTATCTGGGAAGCCTGCTAAGTCTGGATGACCTTTTAGTATTGACCTTCAGAAACTGAGGTGAATTAGAGGAGGAACTGTTATGGTTATTGTAAACACTGTACCTCCGGGTTAGAAGTGTTTACACTTCTCATAACTGATCCAAGTCTGAGGATCCTTGTTCTAGATCATCACCTGTGAGGGGGTTGGGCTGTTTACAGGTTTGCAGGTACCTTGACCTCAGAATACCCTGTTACTTTGACTTTGTTAAGAATGCTCCATGTTGGATAGTTCTTGTGATTCTAAAACCCTGGACATGTGGCTCTTTATTTGAGTCCCCCACCCCGGTTACTGGATTTTTAGACCTCCATCTGGGATTCTTGAACACACATGGATCTATACCAGGGCATTTTGATCAGATCCAGCTCATGTCACAAACCCTTTGCATATCATTTGCATACATACTCATTGCATCATATTAACATTTGCTTATTTGTGTTTCAGGGTATCCACCTTCATCTGGTTTTAGTTTTGACCCCATCTGTAGTTTTGACCTATCTCCACCAGCACTTGCTTCAGCTTGTCAGCCATATACTTCAGTTACTTGCACTAGCCAGCCAGTGGCCCACTCCTCAGCATCTTCATCAGCACTCTACTCAGTCTTCAGCATCATGGCTCCAAAGAAAAGCAACATCACTTATCATTTCTTCCAACCAGACTTATCAGACATCAGGAGGATCCAGACCCTGATCACTCCAGATCACATACCTTGGTTCAGGGAGCATTACGGGGATATACTTGACTTGGTCATGGATCTGGACCCATCTCAGAGGAGTTTGATCCACACCTGCATTCAGTTTTATGATCCTCCATTGAGATGTTTCACCTTTCAAGACTTTCAGTTGGGGCCTCTTTTAGAAGAATACTCATCTTTGATTGGTTTGCCTATCAAGAGGGAAATCCCTTTCAACCCTGAAATGGTCTTTCCCAGCAATGGAGAGGTGGCAAAAGCTCTGCACCTGGAACCTGCTTTGATTGAGCAACATATGACCTCTAAGGCTGGGATCCCTGGTTTTCATCTTGACTTCCTGATTTCCCAAGCCAGTCTGAAGGCCTCCCTGGGGGAGTGGAGAGCTGTTTGTGCTCTGTTGGCCTTAAGTGTATATGGAATTGTGTTGTTTGCAGATGAGCCTCGATTCATCAGCAAGAATGCAATCCATTTGTTCATCCTGAAGAACCCAGTGCCAACTTTGCTAGGAGATCTCTATTACTCAGTACACCAGAAGAATGAGAAGCAGAGGGGGAGGCTAGTGAGGTGTTGTGCTCCATTATTCCATGCTTGGCTTCTAAAGCATCTACCCAGGACAGATGCCTTTCTAAATCCTCATCAGCAAAGCAACTGGGCTAAGAGGCTCACTACTCTCACTTCAGCAGATATCAGATGGTGTACTCAAAGCACCAAGGGCAGAGATATCATTACAAGCTGTGGGCACTTTCCCAATGTGCCTTTAATAGGGGTCAAGGGAAGTATCAATTACAACCCTCTACTGTTCAGAAGGCAACTAGGCTATGCACTGGTCCATGCTCCTAAGGCACAGGACTTGGTGGAGACTCTCTACTGTGAGAACAAGATTAGTTTGGCTGTTGTTAGGCAGGCTGCCTGGACCTGGGATAATGTTCAAACCAAGGGAGTCACCATTCTGGGGAAGTGCAATAGTGTGGCATCAGCACAATATTATGAGTGGTCCCATGCCAGGGCCCAATTCTCTGGAATGCCCTTCACCATAGAAGACATGCCTGAGTCATCTTCAGCACCACCCCCTGCCACAATCAGTTTGGAGGAGTTTGAGAGCTTGAAGGAAAGAAATGAGAAGTTAACCCAGGCTTTGCAGAAGACCCTCCGGGAGAGGAGTGAAGGTGTGAGGGAGATTGAGAGACTGGAGAAGTTGAGAGTGGAACACTTGACTAAAATTGAGAAGTCTGGAGATTATATCAACAAGTCTAAAGCTGGTGAGCAGATTCTGAAGAATGCTTGTAAAGAAGCCCAGTTCCAGAGAGCAAGAACAGACTTGTACTTGAAAGAGAGTCAGGCCAGGTGGGTCCGGATCACTGAGGCCCGTACTCTAGAAGACAAGAGAGTTCAGGACAAGATAGAGCAGATGGAAAAAGCCCTGGCAGCAGCCCAGGAGGAAATATCAGAGCTAGAAATCAGAGCTGGAGTGAAGAGGTCTAAGGACCAAAGTCAGAACAAGAAGTTGACTGCAGCTGTTGCAACAAGAAACCTTCTCATCAGAGGTCTCACGGAACATCCGGCTGATCCTGTGACCGAAGCACTTCTTAAGGAAGTTCGTGAGGATGAGTTTGGCCTTGGAGTTTGATCATTTGCTTGTTGTTGTTCCTATTCCATGTACTTTTGTTTTTGTGATGTATTTTGACCCCTTAGAGGGCTGGTGCTGTAAAAAAGAACAAATTGTATTACTTCACCTTTTGTAGTATATATGTGTTAGTTTCCATCTGGTTCACTTCAAAAGCAACTTCAACAGCAGCATCTTCGAGGGTCTGGAAGGGTCAAAACTGAAGGCCAAACCGGATACCTTGAGAGCAAATAAGCATAACTGCATTGCATGCTAACCTTTTATTTGTTTTGTAGGGATTTGTTTTGTTGTTACTAACCTCTGTTGTGATATTCAGGAATTATTGCTCGCCGCCGGGTATTTCCTCTCAACAGGCCACACCGGTACCCAACTAGAAACAACCTTCCGGGAATTCAGATGGATCAGATGCAGCAGGACCTTACGAAGGTCAGAAACCAGATGGCCAACGAAAGGCTGGAGATGAGAACTCAGATAACGCAGTTCATGGAAGTGATGAACAACTTAGCTCAAAGCCAGGAGAGGCTCAGAGCTTTGGTAGAAGGGAGGAATCAAGATGAGCCCCATGCGGGGACTGCTGGCACAAGTAACAATGAACGGGTGCAACCCCATGTTAACCCTCCTGTGTTTGGCCCACATCTCCATCCTGAGATTAACATTCCTGCAAACATTCAGGGAACAACCACTGCAGCCAGGGCACTTCAAGAAGATCCTCAGGAGGACCAGTTTACAGTAATGGGTGCTGGAGAGGAAACTTATGATAGACGGTTGGAAGAAATAGCTGAGAAGTTGAGGTCCTTAGAATCTCAAAATTCTTTGGGCTTCGACGTTATGGACATGGGTTTGGTAGACGGGGTCAGGATCCCCCATAAATTCAAGCCTCCTTGTTTCGAAAAGTATAATGGGACTTCCTGCCCCCGGACTCACCTACAATCATTTTTGGGAAGGCTGAAGGCCTATACAATGGATGAGAAATTGTGGATGTTCTATTTTGAAGATAGCTTGACTGGAGCATCAAGGGAATGGTATTCCCACTTGACAAGGGCAACTGTGAGATGCTGGAAGGATCTGGCAGAGGCCTTCATCCGACAGTATCAATACAACTTAGACATGGCACCCAACAGGACTCTCCTGATGGGAATGTCACAGTCTTCGAGGGAAAGCTTCCGAGAATATGCCCAGAGATGGAGGCAACTGGCTGCTGCCGTTCAACCACCAATGTCTGAGAGAGAAATGGCAGACATGTTTATGAACACCCTTCAGGGAACATATATTGACAGGTTGGCTGCTTTCTCTTCTACTAGCTTCGCAGATGTTGTCATAGCTGGGGAGAGAATTGAAAGCCTGTTAAAAATGGGTAAGATCTCTGATAATGGTGCGAGCTCGTCCAGTAGTACAAGAAAGCCTTTTGCAGGCCCGAGAAGAACTGGCGAGACCAATGCCATTCACACCAACAGGGGTAGGCCCCAATATGCTCAGAGGTCCATAGCAGCAGTCACCATTCCTGCTCCAGCTCATCCTCAGCCAGTCTATCAACCTCCGCAACAAAACTTCCAACAACAACCTCAGTATCATCATAATCAGTATCCTCCAAGGAACTTCAACAACAACACCAACAACAACAATCAACAGAGGCCATTCCAACAAAGGCCATCTCAAGCTAACCGAGTGATCGACCCGATCCCAATGCCGTATGCTGCCTTGCTGCCACAACTTCTGAAACTCAACTTAGTTGAGCTAAGAACGTTGGCACCTCCGGATCCCAACAGTCTACCAAGAAACTATGACTCCAATGCTAGGTGTGCTTTTCATTCGAACGCACCTGGTCACAGTACAGAAAAATGCAGAGCTCTGCATATGAAGGTACAAGACTTGGTAGACTCCAAGGCTCTGAATTTTGCACCGCCGCCCAATGTCAATAAAAACCCTATGCCAAACCATGGTGGTCCTCGAATTAACGCTATTGAAGAAGACAAACCGTCTTATTTAATAACCAGTGTGGATCAGATCAGGACACCATTGGTGGAAATCAAAGCTCAACTCCGTGAAAACCAAATATTTCCGGGGTGTGAGCTAGGGTGTCCCTATTGCAATATTTCATGGAATGGGTGTGAGGACCTGAGGAATGGCATTGACAGCCTTATTCAGAGTGGCCTGCTACAGATCACTACATCATTTCCGACAAATCCGGCAACTTCATCAGCAACGGTTTCAGACCCTCCTACAACCGCAGCAACTATTATTCCCGACAATTCACCAGCAACGTCAACAAGTACTTCACCTGTCCTCTCAAATGATCAGTTTTCAATAGTTTCTCCTGCTACAACTTCAGCTTCATTCCATTTCGAATCTCCATCAACAACAACATCAGTCCTTCCAACAACACCTCCTACAACACCAGCAATCAATCATGAAGATGTCTCTACTGTTACCATATTCTACGATCCTGAAAATAACTCCGCCTACCATTCAGAAGGTGCTGCTCCCACCAGAGCACCAGTTACAATCTTTTATGATCCACAAACAATAACAGTCCCTTCAGCAGCAGCAATCAGTCCAGTCACTGTCACGGTGCCTGGACCAGTACCATATGAAAGCGATAGGGCCATCCCTTGGCACTATGGCTCTGACTTGTATTGCGAAGGAAAAAGAATCACTCTGGAAACATCAGCACCTGCACCACAAGTAGATAATGTGGGGGGAGGCGGAGGCTTCACTCGAAGCGGACGTCTCTTCGCTTCACAAGTCCAAAGACCTACAGCCGAAGCAGAAGCTGCTGCCAAGGCAAAAGGAAAAGGCCCGGTGCAGGAAGATCCAGCTGCCAAAGAAACCCTGAAGACTCCATTTGATCAGGAAGTTGATGAGTTTATGCGGATCATCAAAAAGAGTGATTATAAAGTTGTGGATCAGCTTCACCAGACGCCATCCAAAATCTCTATCCTCTCACTGCTTATGTGCTCCGAAGCCCATCGGAATGCGCTACTTAAAGTCCTGCACGCAGCTTACGTGCCCGAGGAGATTACTGTCAACCAATTGGAAACCGTGGTTGGAAATGTTACTGCTAGCAATGGGCTAGGGTTTACCAATTCTGACTTGACAGCGGATGGCCGCAACCACAACAAAGCCTTGCACATAACCATGGAATGCAAAGGAGCTGTCCTTTCTCATGTGCTGGTGGACACAGGTTCTTCCCTGAATGTCTTACCGAAGAAGGCTCTGGTGAAGTTAGAATACGATGGATTGGCATTGAGACCCAGCAACCTGGTGGTACGAGCCTTTGATGGTTCGAAGAGATCGGTTCTGGGAGAGATCGAGCTGCCCGTGACAATTGGACCGCAGACCTTTAAAACTATCTTTTATGTGATGGACATTCAGCCCGCCTACAGCTGTTTGTTGGGTAGACCCTGGATTCACGTCGCCGGCGCAATAACGTCTACCCTTCACCAAAAGTTAAAATTTGAGTGGGAAGGTCAAGTTGTCACAATCTGTGGGGAAGAGGATATTTTCGTTAGCCATCTGGCTACTTATAAATACATTGAGATGGATGGAGAGATCCATGAAACAATGAGCCAAGGTTTTGAGGCCTTGAATGTCAATGAAGCATCTGCTGTGTCAGGTATCTCCATGTCATCTTATCAGCAAGCCCGGAAGGTTGTTGAGGAAGGAACTGCCCTGGGCTGGGGCAAGGTCTTAGCTGTGGAGGAGAAGAAGGACAAGTTTGGGTTGGGTTACAAACCAACTCAACATCAAGCCAAGGCTGCTGAGAAGCCTGGATTTGTCAGTGGGGGAATGCTTACCCCTGATGCTATCAACAATCTGGAAGACGAGCTGGAAGAGGAGCGCAATCTGGAGAATTGGATTCGTCCAAAGATCCCGGGGAGCAGTGTCTCGAACTGGTCTTCCCAGGAAATTATAAGAGTTACTCATGCAGAGTAATTATTATTTCCTGTATTTTTATAGCATGCATCCAAGTCTTGCATCTTGCCCGAGATGACAAGACTCATTTTGTGATCAGGGCCATCTGTACTTTTGTGCAAACAAGATTAAATTAATGAAATATCAGACATCTTTTTGCAAACGAGTTTTTTTTCTTTTCTGCTCACTGTTTTTCCATTTTTCTTTTTGTACAAAAATAAATGGCGGTGTTTTCAAAATGGTAACTTCATTTCACTTTTTTCTAAAGCAAGATTAAAATCAATCACTAAAATGAACAAACTTAACCCTTGCAGAGTGTGCCTTCCAGACAGCACCGACAACAGCACGGCTATGACATCGTATGACTTTGACAATCCAATCAATCAAGCTGATGAAGGGGTTGATGAAGAATATGAGCTTCCTGAAGAGCTAGCTAGGTTGTTGAGACAGGAGGAAAAGGTTATTACTCCTCATCAGGAGGAGATTGAAGTGATTAATCTTGGTACTGACGAAGACGTGAAGGAAGTTAAAATCGGGGCCTGCCTACAAGACTCAGTGAAGAGACAACTGATAGATCTGCTTCAAGAGTATGTTGATGTGTTTGCTTGGTCGTATCAAGACATGCCAGGGTTGGATACCGACATTGTTGTGCACAAGCTGCCTCTAAGGGAAGAATGCCCGCCAGTTAAACAGAAACTGCGCCGAACTCGCCCAGACATGGCTATGAAAATCAAGGAAGAGGTACAAAAGCAATGGGACGCCGGGTTCCTTGCTGTAACTAGCTATCCGCCGTGGGTTGCTAACATAGTACCTGTGCCTAAGAAAGACGGCAAAGTAAGAATGTGTGTTGATTACCGGGATCTGAACAGAGCCAGCCCGAAAGATGATTTCCCTCTACCTCACATCGATGTATTGGTGGATAATACGGCTCAGTTCTCGGTATTCTCCTTCATGGACGGATTTTCAGGATACAACCAGATCAAGATGTCACCTGAAGACATGGAGAAGACAACATTCATCACGCCTTGGGGCACGTTCTGTTACAAAGTGATGCCATTCGGGCTCAAGAATGCCGGTGCAACGTATCAACGGGCTATGGTGACATTATTCCACGATATGATCCACAAGGAAATCGAGTGTTATGTGGATGATATGATTGCCAAGTCCCTTACAGAGGAAGATCACCTGGTGAATCTGCTAAAGTTGTTCAAGCGACTGAGGAAGTACCAACTAAAGTTGAACCCCAACAAATGCACGTTCGGGGTGCGATCCGGTAAGCTGCTGGGCTTTATTGTAAGCGAGAAAGGGATTGAAGTTGACCCTGATAAAGTCAAGGCTATTCAAGAAATGCCTGCACCTAAAACAGAAAAAGAAGTTCGAGGGTTCTTAGGTCGATTGAACTATATCTCACGGTTCATATCTCACCTTACAGCAACCTGTGAACCTTTGTTTAAGTTGTTAAGAAAAGAACAAACGGTCAGGTGGAACGAAGATTGCCAGAAGGCTTTTGACAAGATCAAAGAGTACTTACAAGAACCTCCAATCCTCATGCCTCCAGTTGAAGGAAGACCTCTGATTATGTACTTGACAGTATTAGAAGAGTCAATGGGGTGTGTGCTGGGCCAACATGACGAGTCTGGTCGAAAAGAGTATGCAATATACTACCTAAGCAAAAAGTTTACCGACTGTGAACAACGTTATTCACTGCTCGAGAAAACTTGTTGTGCTTTAGCGTGGGCTGCTCGCCGACTGAGACAGTATATGTTGACCCACACTACTTTATTGATCTCAAAGATGGATCCAGTTAAGTACATTTTCGAGAAGCCAGCTCTTACCGGACGGGTTGCAAGATGGCAGATGATTCTTACAGAATACGACATACAGTACACTTCTCAGAAAGCCATCAAAGGCAGTGTGCTATCTGAATATCTTGCTGAGCAACCCATTGATGACTACCAGCCTATGAGATTTGACTTCCCTGATGAAGACATCATGTTCATTAAAGCAAAAGATCACGAAGAGCCTGTTAACACTGAAGGGCCTGACCCAGAAGAAGAATGGACTATGATGTTTGATGGGGCTGTCAACATGAATGGTCGTGGTGTTGGTGCAGTACTCATTACACCTAAAGGAGTTCACATGCCTTTCTCGGCAAAACTCACTTTCAACTGCACTAACAACGAAGCTGAATACGAAGCTTGTATTATGGGTCTTGAGGAAGCCATTGACCTCAGGATCAAGACACTGACTGTATTCGGAGATTCAGCTTTGGTAGTCAATCAAACCAACGGGAAATGGTACACCCATCAGGATCATCTGATACCTTACAGGGATTATACAAGGAGGTTATTGACTTTCTTCACAACAGTCAAGCTTGAGTATATCCCTCGGGACGAGAATCAGTTTGCAGATGCTCTTGCTACCATTTCATCCATGATCAAAGTTCAAGCTGCTAACTTTGTACCTCAGATTTCAGTGTCCAGACT
Source organism: Lathyrus aphaca (assembly GCA_963966055.1). Taxonomy (NCBI): domain Eukaryota; kingdom Viridiplantae; phylum Streptophyta; class Magnoliopsida; order Fabales; family Fabaceae; genus Lathyrus; species Lathyrus aphaca. Next base: position 111,445,770 of record OZ014521.1, on the reverse strand, counting down.
CGACAGGCCAGCATATGTATTTGCAGCAGATGTTGTCAAAGACAATAAGCCTTGGTTCCATGACATTAAAAGCTTCTTGGAGGATCAAACGTACCCACCTGGGGCATCTTCCAATGATAAGAAGACCTTGAGAAGGCTTGCTGGAAGTTTCTTTCTGAACACTGATGGGTCTTTATACAAAAGGAACTTTGATATGGTACTCCTCAGATGTGTTGACAAGACAGAAGCAGATTTGTTGATGCATGAAGTGCACGAAGGATCTTTTGGTACCCATGCTGGAGGGCATGCCATGGCTAAAAAGTTGTTAAGATCAGGCTATTACTGGATCACAATGGATGCAGACTGTTGTGCTTACGCCAGAAAATGTCACAAATGCCAGATTTACGCAGATAAAGTGCATGTGCCTCCTAATCCTTTGAACATCATGTCTTCACCCTGGCCCTTTGCTATGTGGGGCATTGATATGATTGGCAAGATCGAGCCAACTGCTTCAAATGGCCACAGATTCATCCTGGTCGCCATTGACTATTTCACCAAGTGGGTTGAAGCAGCCTCATATGCAAACGTCACAAGACAAGTGGTAGCCCGATTTCTGAAGAGAGATATCATCTGTCGGTATGGAGTTCCCGAGCGAATCATTACTGATAATGGTTCCAACTTAAACAACAAAATGATGGCTGAATTATGCCGGGACTTCAAGATCCAACATCACAATTCTTCTCCTTACAGGCCAAAGATGAATGGCGCTGTTGAGGCAGCAAATAAGAATATCAAGAAGATTGTGCAGAAGATGGTAGTCACCTACAAAGACTGGCATGAAACGCTACCATTTGCCTTGCATGGGTACCGCACGTCAATCAGAACGTCCACTGGGGCAACACCGTATCAACTTGTATATGGTATGGAAGCAGTCCTGCCGGTTGAAGTTGAATTACCCTCCCTACGGGTACTGATGGATGTTAAACTGAGTGAAGCAGAATGGGTTCGGTCCCGATTCGAACAACTGAGTCTGATCGAAGGGAAAAGATTGGCTGCAATCTGTCATGGGCAGTTATATCAGAAGAGAATGAAGAAGGCCTTCGATCAGAAAGTCAGGCATCGAGAGTACCAAGTAGGGGATCTTGTGCTGAAAAGAATCCTCCCTCCTCATACAGACCACAGGGGCAAATGGACTCCAAATTATGAAGGACCATTTGTTGTAAAGAAAGTTTTCTCTGGTGGAGCACTGATGCTCAGCACCATGGATGGTGAAGATTTCCCGTCCCCTGTGAATTCAGATGCAGTTAAAAAATACTTCGCATAAAATGACCCGCTGGACATAAAAACAGAATGTAAGTCCAGGCAAAAATAGGGCATCCCGGCGAGTCAAAAACAGAATAAAAGACTCGGGCAAAAATAAGGGAAATAAATGAAAAGATGTACACCCGCTGAGTTGAAAAGCCGCATTGGACAACTCAGGCAAAAATGGGTATCCCGATGGATTGAAAACCCGAAAGGGCGATCCATGCAAAATAAGGGAATAAGCGAACAACTGCACTCTGAATTCGTCTGTATCACTTACAACTTGGTAAGCTCCAAAGGATCAAGCTTCAATCAGAATCAACTCTCTCCAGAAAGCAAGACGAGAAGAACGTCATTGTCATACGAGTCATAGCAGAAGAGGAAGCTCCTTGAAAGCGTCGCCAACACTGCCAGCACTTTTGTTTCTCAATTTGTGACAGTCTCCTCATTTCAGGAGATATGTTTCTTTGACTGTATCTTGCCAATTCAGGGCACATGAATTAATAAAATCAGATTTTCAGTCATGTTTCGTTTTTTACATTTTTATTTGCAAAGAATGTCTGATGTCTCAAAAAATTCAATTGCATAAGTACAGATGTTTTTCTCCCAAAAATAATAATAATAAAACGTATGCTTGCAGGGAATATACTTACTCTCGAAAGTGCTTAACTCCTATGACGGAATCCAGTAGAGGATACCTCGGGACCTTTTGTGCGTCTCCTTATCTTTGCAGGATTGCAGGTATCCAGGACGCAACCTGGGGCATGCAAGTTACGTCTCAGCGAGCAGGCGAATCATTATCAACTCGGTCTATCTTCCACGTGGCACTGGAGGGTGCCCACTTCCCCAGCAAAGTTGCCAAATCAACATACGCTCAATCTCAGCATCAGAAATGCTCTATCCCCAGCTGAGTTGCCTCTTGTTGCCCTCCCCAGCTGAGTGCCTCTCATAATTCCCCAGCCGAGCTGCCATTTCATCCTCAGTTGAGTACAGGAGTCAGGGAATCATCTCCCCACAGAGTTCCAGCCTCTATCCAGAAGAGCAGCGCATAGAAGATCACAACAGAGTGAAGAAAGCTTCTACAAACCCCAGCTGGGTCCCGTGTTATAAGGATGTCAATCAGTGACCTATGTCCCCAAGCAGATACATCATCAGATCTACCAATGATCTCATCCCCAGCTGGGATGTTCACTTCAAGCAGATCAACCAGAGATCTTTGCAGCAACGGGATCCGAACCCCAGTGTGGTATCTTTGCATAATCATGGCATTTGCATCATACTATCCCCTCAGAGCGTAGCATTCCGTCTAATACGGAGCATTACGGCAAAAATCAAACGCATAGCATAATCATAAGCCATGTTCTGAATTGATACTTGTGAATAACAAACCGTTCATCATCATTGTACAGAAATCCTCACCAGAGTCCCAGCGAAAGCAGTTGCCTCTCAAATCGCAAACACCAGTATATATTTCTGACACCCGTCCGTGTCATCACTTCCCCAAGCAGGTTGCCTGAATACACTTTACAAACAAAGTCACCCGTACTACAGATACTTCCCGACACCCGTTCGTGTCAAATCGCCAGCAGAAAGCCAAAGACATCCTCTTTGCACTCACATATACCTATATATACACTTTCTCGACACCCGTCCGTGTCATATCCCCAGCGCAGTCACTTACACCTTTACCACCCCTATACTTGTTATTATTATACTTTTCTCCTTTTGACGCTCGTCCGTGTCACTCTCCCCAGCAGTTAAACACTTATATACATACTTACTACTCATTGGTACACTTATGCAGATACTCGTCCGTATCTTGTATACATCACTTATATCCCCACAGATTCGACAGTAGTCCTTGTTCTTTGTTAACCAGTTGGTACTCGTCCGTACCATCATCTCAGAACAGTGCGTCTAGTGTTTGTTTCTACATGATACTCGTCCGTATCATAGTCTTAGGGATGCTCGTCCGCATCTTTAACCCATACACCGTGTCAAACACTTGTGTCTTCTTGAATATAGATACTCGTCTGTGTCTACTATTCCCCAGAAGAGTCCCTTCAGATTCAACACTCGTCCGTGTTCCTTGTTAACCAGTTGATACTCGTCCGTATCATCATCTCTGAACATGTGTCAGTTTGTTTCTACGTGATACTCGTCCGTATCATAGTCTTAAGGATGCTCGTCCGCATCTTTAATCTATACAATACCAAACACTTATATTTTCTTTTCTTGGTTGTGAACGCTCGTCCGTGTTCACTATATCCCCAGTAGATCACCAACAGAGCATTTTCTTTTATCAGACACTCGTCCTGTGTTATGATAACCCTGAGAGCAGCCGTACCCTGCTGAGTGGTCGTCCTCCACTTCTTGATGGTCGTCCTCCATCATGCTCATCCGATGGCCGTCCCCATCGTTGATTTTTAGCAGTCGTCCCCTGCTAGGTGGTCGTCCTCCACCTTTTGATGATCGTCCTTCATCATTTTATCCAATGGCCGTCCCCATTGTTGATTTTGGTTATCTGGCATTCGTCCTATGTCATGAGAAACCCCGAGAGCAGCCGTACCCTGCTGAGTGGTCGTCCTCCACTTCTTGATGGTCGTCCTCCATCATGCTCGTCCGATGGCCGTCCCCATCGTTGACCTTTTCTATCCGATGGCCGTCCCCATCGTTGATATTTTCGGCAGCCGTACCCTGCCAGGTGGTCGTCCTCCACCTTTGATGGCCGTCCCCATCATATTACTTTTATCCCCAACAGAGCAGCCGTCCCCTGCTAGGTGATCGTCCTTCGCCTTTGATGGCCGTACCCCATCATCTGTTTATTTCATTTATTCTTTAACCCGATGGCCGTCCCCGTCGTGGTCCCTTTTCCTTTTAACCCGATGGCCGTCCCCGTCGTGGTCCCTTTTCCTTTTAACCCGATGGCCGTCCCCGTCGTGGTCCCTTTTCCTTCTAGCCCGATGGCCGTCCCCATCGTTGGTTGCTTTACCTTTATGAACTTGATGGCCGTCCCCGTCATGTTTCATTAATTTCCGGAGAATTTTACAGCTTTATCTTGATGGCCGTCCCCATCACGATTTTATTTTCCCCAGCTAGTCGGCCGTCCCCGTCTTAGCTTTACCTTCTATCCCCAGCATGTCGGTCGTCCCCGTCATTGCTTTATTTTCACGCACTTTTCCCAGCATGTCGGCCGTCCCCGTCATTGCTCTTTACCCAGCAGTCGTCCTCTGCTCGACGGTCGTCCTCCGTCGCCTACACTTTACAATATACTTTATTTTCTTTTACAATCTATATCCCTTTTCTTCTTCATTCTGTGAGTGCAAATTTTGGACTGTCTTTGATATTCAACCACAAGTTATCTTGTTTGCCTGTTAAGCCGTTGCTTACATCCTGCACAGCTAACTCATGTTTGAATAGGGGCAGCTGTAAACACCCCAAATTTGCCCTCACCCATTCACACCATGGCTTGTGATCATCCTCACATGCATAAACACAATCATATCATCTCATATCTCATTTTGGTTCACTGCATAGTTTCTAAGGCATCTGCACCTAGGGTTTGTGATCTGAGCAATCCCAAAAGCATCTTGAGCCATTCCAAAGGCCACTAATCAACTCAAAGGGGTCCATGTGTATACTTATGTCATTCTCCATCTTTTCAAAGTCAAAAATGCAGAGGAGTCACAAGAACTAGGGTTTGAGTGGATGCAGAGCCAGGATGAACTGCACAGTTGACCTAAAATTAGGGTTTTGGTTTCAGAGGCCATAACTCCAAATTTTTTGGTCATTCTTGTTTCCATTGGTCTTTATATGGTATAGGGAGTATGCATATCAATTTTCATGAAGAAATTCCATGGGGAAGTCATCTGATCAAAGGTTGACTTTTCACACAAGTCAGTGCAAAATCAGGGCATCTGAGGCCCCCAATGACCCAACCAATGGGTGATCTTCATCATTTTGAGTGTATATGATCTTTATTTGATCATGGAAGAAGGTTGAAGTTCATAAAAATCAAGAATTTAGGGTTTTTTGCAAATGTTGACTTTTTGGGCATAGTTGACTTTTCAAGAATGCATCATTTTAGGTCATTTTTCAAGCCATGATTCTTGATCCAAAAATGCTTCAAATGGAAAAACTTTGGTCATGAAAGTTGTAGATCTCATTTTTCCCTTTTCAAAAAGTACAAGAACATGATCAAACTCTTCTTGGATCAAAAGTTATGGCAATGCAAAGTTGACTAAAATCATTAATTTTCAAGGCATGCTTCAAATGGAAATTTTGCAAAGTCATGAACCAATGCATTATGTGACCTCTAATTCATTTCAAACCAGCACATAAACATTCTCTAAGTCCTAAAAATCAGAATTGGACCAAGTTTCCCCATGGTTTGGTTGGTGTAACAAGACTTTCTCACATGTGAACCAAAGTTACAACAAGTTGCAAAACTCATGATCATGCTCCCTACAACTTGCAGCCTTGGATGCTGAGCTTTGCTAGCCTCTCACCTCACCTTGCTGCGCCAGCCCATGCCCATGTACTTGCCTAGACCTTGAGCCATGCTTCTCTTACACAATATTTGACTTTTTGCAAAAGTTAGCTTACCAATCAATAAAGGGCATGTCTTGTCAACTGACCAATGAGAGAGAGTTATGTGGACAATTTGCAAGCAAGACATAACACAAAGCAAGGCTGAAGCATATACATTCATCACATTCACAAGAACACTCCACATTGCATAAGCCTTCGAATCTCTCTGCCCAGCCACAAAACACTTCAACCATCTTCACCATTCAACTCACCTTGCTCCATAGACCACCCAGCAACCAAGAACCAGGCCTTAAACAAGCTACAACATCACTGCACCATTTTCACACCAGCTTGCAGTTTCATTCGAAACTCTCACCCTAGCTCACCAACATACAAACAAACACTCCAGACCTTCTCCATTCATCCTCAGGACCACAAACCATCATTCACAATGGCCTGAAACCTCCAGAAACTCCATTGCCATTTCTGATCAAGCTTGAGCAGAAGCTTTCGAAACTCACTATCCAGCCAACTCAAACTTCTTTTGAGCATTCAAGCATCTTCTGTGGACCAAGTGGAGTGGATTGCACAAGGAGAAGTGGCCAGAAAGTCCTCAAATTGAAAGCTCCAAATCTCAGGTAGCTCGAAAATTATTTTTCCAGAAATCATTTTTCTTGTTACAAACTTGTTCTATGTGATTCACTGATCATCCTGATGTTCTTAGTTTTTGAAATGGCTTTGATTTGAGAGTTTAATTTGTCTCTGAAGCTTGCGTGCCCTAGTTTTTATTTCTTTCGATTCAGCTTGTTTAGGAAGAAGAAATGTGTTTTGAGAGAGGGGTTTGATTCGGGAGAGGTTGGAGATCATTTCCCAGTTCTTGTTTTTCATTTTTGATACGATTTGAGGGGTTTGGGGATTTTTCAGGGAGAGAGCTGGCCGGAGAAGACGACCGGAAGTCTTCTCCGGCCACCTGAGAGTGATTAAGCCCTAATTGCATAATTAATTGTCATTTGAATGTGAGCCGTCAGATGCGTTGAAAAAGTTGACTTCGCGCGCGTACGGATGGCTAGGATGCAGTCATTAAACCCTAATCAGCATTATTTATTTAATTAATTAAGATTAAATCTGTTTGAATCTGAGCCATCAGATGGCGCGCCAAGTCAACCTTTTCCTCCCCAGATTGCATCTCAGCCTCTCATTCTGATTACTTCTTATTTTATTTGATTTTAATTTCATTTTATTTCATTTAACTTGCATAATTATTTTAAAATAGCAAAAAATGCATAAAAATTATGAAACTTTTTCCTCTGAGTTTTATTAATTTTTATGACACAAAAATATTTTTATTTCATTTTTCATCATTAAAAAAGTATTTTTAAACATTTAAAAGATTATTTTTAATTGATTAATGGAAATTAATTAATTAAAAATACTTTTAGGTATTTAAAAATCACCAAAAAATTCATGAAATGTTCTAAGACATTTAGAAACATTGTCCAACCTTCAAACCAAATTTCTTTTTTTGATCTTGATGCATTTTAAGAATTTTTCATTGAATTAAATCATTTTTTATGCATTATTTTGATCATGGGTTCAAAAATTCATTTCTGCCTATTGGAGAAGGTTGAGACATTGATTCTTCTTGCATTGTTTTGTATTTGGCATGTAGTTTCTAGGGTAAAATGGTCATGATTTGATCTTGCATTTTCCAATTGTTTGGCATTTCTTTTGTTAAGAACCCTGAAAAACCCTAATAACTTAGAAAAATCATATCTTGAGATTGGTTAAGAGTTGAGAGTTCCCCTTTGGGCAGTGGTTTATTATAGGTCTAGGGTTTCTTTGGATGCCATTTTCCATTTTTTATCTTAGGGTTTGCTTCTGTTTTGGGTTTTTGTTTGATGTTTGATCCATGAACCCTAATTTGGGACTTCTCTTGCATCCTCCTTGCATTCTCTTGCATAACATGACTTGTCTTTGCATTTTGTGCATTCTTGTGATTCATTTGACATCTTAAGACATATAGAAAGCATGTTTGATCATTGCATTACATATTTGCCATGCCATTTGTCTTGTATGCTTCATAACATTTCATACTTGTTCATGTTCCTTAGCTTGCATCATTTGCATCCATGATCTTGTATGAACATCTCCATGTCTTGCCTCATGTTTGCAGCACTTCATAACATCATAATCATCATCAACATGCTTCTGGTTTTGCTTTGCATCATACCATTTCATCTCATCTTGCATTGCATTGCATTTCTTTCTAACATTTCAGGTGGTAAGTAAGCTTGGGAAGTGAATTTGCCTTCACTTCTCATAACTTTTCTTTTCATCTCTCTTGCATCCATTGCTGCATTTCTGTTTGTGTTTGAGATTGAGCTTGCTCATTCTTCTTCCCCCCACTTTCTTTCTTCAAGTGACTTGACTTCTTGAATGAAGCAAGTTGCTTTGCTTCTCTTGATCTTATTCATCTGCTTCCTGGTGGCTCCTTTGGAGATCTTTCTTGTTTAACCTCACAAACCTTAGGAACAACCAAGCATGACAATGATTAGGGTTTTGATTAGTCTCCCCTCTTAGTTTTACCTTTGTGTCTTCTTTGAGTCTTCTCTTCTCATCTCATAATCAGGGACTAAACCCTAAAGGCTTTAAGGCTTTGTGATTAAGCTTATGCCTGCATCCTTCTATTAGGATGGAGTGTATAACTTTAATCCTAAGTGTTAAACCCTTAATGTGTTTAAATCTCTTAATCAATTCACATAATAATCATCAAGACATCACACTTGTAACTTGGGCCTTGCATTAGGGTTCTAATTCTTCCTTAAATGGTTAAGAAGGACTAACCCTAGTGTTAATGGACAAGTCCCCCTCAAGTGGTCTTACAAATCATAAAATTCACTTCTTCATCATACCATTAAATAAAATCCACCTAATAAAGGCTTGTTTTGTCATGAGTTTAATCCCTAATCATGGATTAAGTTGAGGAGCTTTCCTCAGCTTAAACATTCTCATCTATTATCCTTATATTAGGATGGTGTAATGAGTCTGTTTAATCCTTGATTATGGCTTAACCTCATTACTTAACACTAAACAAAAACCAAAAACATCTAAATAATCACAAGTAGGTTAATGATCTTAATCCTGCATCAAAGGTGATTAAGTGTGAGAATCTGACTTCACACTTAAGGTATTCTCATTACCCCTAATCAGAGGGAAGATGTGATGAGTTTACTAAATCCATTGGTTTAGGCTTAAGCTCATTAACTTATGACAAACTTCAAAAAGCAATAAAAGACTGAAAACACAAAAACAAACAATAATCGTCTCCTTCGGGATTCTTTTCTCATCATCTTCACTCACAATCGAGAACTCGCTTCTTCCGTCTAATGCAAGACAGTTAGCACCTGAGCCAGACAGGTCATACACTTGAGCATTGACAAGCAAGCAGTTCACAAGTCAATTCATCTTTCAGTCTCTTTGGGTCGAACTACGGTGTTCTGACTTCCTCATTGCACAAGAGGATACGTAGGCATAACTTAACAGTTATCGAACAAAAGTCTCTGTATATTCCCCCCTCTTCTAGCCTTATTCTTTAAGCCTCATGATCTTGAGCAATTCATTCTCATTCTTACACTGACACTTCATTTATACACTTCACTTCTCTTACACTGACACCTGTACATCCTTTTCCAGCTCTTTTATACACAAATTGCACTGACACTACCCCTTTAAAACACAAATCTTTTAAGCGTGGATCCCGTCGAGTACGGCGGACAATCTGGGTGCTAATACCTTCCCAGGTTGTAACCAACCCCCTTTCTCAGTCTCTCTGGTTCGCAACCGTCTTATCCATCTTTTTCTAGGTCTATGCAGCATTGCCTTTCCTCCGGGATAAAAATGCCTAGCTGGCGACTCTATTCATCTCCAGTGAGTTCACGGCTGTGTGTTCTCACTGTTCCCTCTCGCCGACCGTTCGCGTCTGTACCCTCATCTGACCCCCGTGTCACTTGTCGGGAGCGACATCACTCCCCAAGTGGATAATGTTGGGGGAGGCGGAGGCTTCACCCGAAGCGGACGTCTCTTTGCTTCACAAGTCCCTATAACCAACACTGAGGCAGAGGCTGTTGCCAAAGCCAAGGGGAAGAGTGTGATACCGGAAGAATATGTGCCAAAGGAAACTCATAAATCATCCTTCGATCAAGACGTGGATGAGTTTATGAGAATTATCAAAAGAAGTGACTATAAAGTTGTGGACCAGCTCCACCAGACTCCTTCTAAGATCTCAATCCTATCTCTGTTGTTGTGTTCCGAAGCCCATCGGGATGCACTACTCAAAGTTCTGCACGCTGCCTACGTGCCAGAAGAGATCACTGTAAATCAGCTGGAAACAGTGGTATCAAATGTCAATACTAGCCATGGGCTAGGGTTCACTGATGCTGATTTAACTTCAGAAGGACATCTCCACAACAAAGCCTTGCATAAAAACCTTGGAGTGAAAAGGAGCTGTCTTATCTCATGTGCTTGTAGACACGGGGTCCTCACTCAACGTCTTACCCAAGAAAGCTCTTGTCAAGCTCGAATATAATGGGATAGCTTTTCGGCCAAGTAATCTTGTGGTCAGGGCTTTTGATGGCTCCAAAAGATCTGTTCTGGGAGAGGTGGAGTTGCCAGTGATAATCGGTCCACAAGTCTTTAAGACCACTTTCTACGTGATAGACATACAGCCGGCATACAAATGTTTGCTAGGTCGACCCTGGATTCACGCCGCAGGCGCAGTAATGTCGACCCTTCACCAGAAACTGAAGTACGAATGGGAAGGACAGATTATCACCATTTGTGGTGAGGAGGACATATTTGTTAGCCATCTGGCTACGTATCAATATATTGAGATGGATGGTGAAATCCATGAGACAATGAGCCAAAGGTTTGAGGCCCTAAATGTTAATGAATCTACTGGAGTATTGGCTGCATCTCAAGAGGACAGGATGGGTACTTCAATCATCTCTTATCAGCAAGCCCGAAAGGTTGTTGAAGACGGTAATGCTCAAGGCTGGGGCAAGTTGCTGCCAGTGGAAAAGAAGGAAGATAGAGTCGGTTTGGGTTACAGACCATTCCGACAAGATCAATTAGAGGCTGCAAAGGAGCCCAAATTTGTCAGTGGGGGGATGCTCACCCCAGATGCTGTTAATAGTCTGGAAGACGAGGAGGAAAGCGACCGCAACCTGGAGAGCTGGATACGTCCAAGGATCCCAGGGAACCAAGTCCTTAACTGGTCTTCCCCGGAAATTATAAGGGTTACTCCTGCAGAGTAATTATTATTTCCTATCTTTTTTAGCATGCATCAAGTCCTGCATCTTGCCCAAGGTGTCAGGACTCATTTTGTAATAGGGCCATATTGTAATTTTGTGAAAATGATTAATCAATGAATATCGGACATCTTTTGCAAACGAGTCTCTTTTTTGCTCACTGTCTTTTCATTTTTCACTTTTGTACAAAACAATAAAATGGAAATGTTTTCAAAATAAACAACTTCATTTTCACTTTTCTAAGCAAGATTAAACTTGATCACTAAAACGAACCAATCTCAACCCTTGTAGAGATTATCCTCCTGATTGCACCGACAACAGCACTGCTATGACCTTATATGACTTCGACAATCCGATTAATCAAGTTGATGAAGGGGTTGAAGAAGACTATGAGTTACCTGAAGAGTTAGCCAGGTTTTTGAGGCAAGAAGAGAAGGTGATCACTCCTCATCAGGAGGAGGTTGAAACAGTTAATCTTGGTACCGAAGAAGACTTGAAAGAAGTGAAGATTGGGGTCAGTCTGGAGGCTTCAGTAAAAGAACAGCTCATTGGCATGCTTCGAGAATACATCGACGTCTTTGCTTGGTCCTATCAAGACATGCCAGGTCTTGATACTGATATTGTTATGCACTAGCTGCCTTTGAAGGAAGATTGTCCTCCAATGAAGCAGAAGCTACACCGTACTCGTCCAGATATGGCAATGAAGATAAAGGAAGAAGTACAAAAACAGTGGGACGCCAGTTTCCTTGATGTGACTAGTTACCCGCCGTGGATTGCTAACATTGTACCAGTGCCTAAGAAGGATGGAAAAGTGAGGATGTGTGTGGATTACCGGGACCTGAACAGAGCTAGCCCGAAGGATGATTTCCCTTTACCTCACATTGATGTATTGGTTGACAACACGGCTCAGTTCTCGGTATTCTCTTTCATGGATGGATTTTCCGGGTATAATCATATCAGGATGTCACCCGAAGACATGGAGAAGACTACCTTCATTACACCCTAGGGCACATTTTGTTACAAGGTAATGCCTTTTGGATTGAAGAATGTCGGTGCTACTTATCAGCGGGCTATGGTGACATTATTCCATGACATGATCCACAAAGAAATTGAATGCTACGTGGATGACATGATTGCCAAGTCCCTCACTGAAGAAGATCATTTGGTGAATCTGCTGAAATTGTTCAAACGTCTGAGAAAGTATCAGCTGAAGTTAAACCCCAACAAATGCACATTTGGGGTACGATCCGGTAAACTGCTGGGATTTATTGTAAGTGAAAAGGGGATTGAAGTTAATCCTGACAAAGTCAAAGCCATTCAGGAGATGCCTGCACCTAGGACTCAAAAGGAAGTTCGGGGGTTCTTAGGTAGATTGAACTACATATCAAGGTTCATATCTCACCTTACTGCAACCTGTGAGCCCTTGTTCAAACTGTTAAGAAAGGAACAAACAGTCAGGTGGAATGATGATTGCCAAAAGGCTTTTGATAAAATCAAGGAGTACATGCAAGAACCTCCAATTCTTATGCTTCCGATTGAGGGAAGACCTCTGATAATGTACCTGACAGTATTAGAAGGATCAATGGGGTGTGTGTTGGGCCAACATGACGAGTCTGGTCGAAAAGAGTATGCAATATACTACCTAAGCAAAAAGTTTATCGACTATGAACAACGTTATTCACTGCTCGAGAAAACTTGTTGTGCTTTAGCGTGGGCTGCTCGCCGACTAAGACAGTATATGTTCACTCACACTACCTTGTTGATCTCAAAGATGGATCCAGTCAAGTACATATTTGAGAAGCCAGCGCTTACCGGAAGGGTTGCAAGATGGCAAATGATTCTGACAGAGTATGACATTCAATACACATCTCAAAAAGCCATGAAGGGCAGTGTACTGTCTGACTATCTAGCTGAGCAACCCATTGATGATTACCAACCAATGAGATTTGACTTCCCTGATGAAGACATCATGTTCCAAAAAGCAAAAGATCATGAAGAGCCTGTTCATACTGAAGGGCCTGACCCAGAAGAAGAATGGACAATGATGTTTGATGGGGCTGTCAATATGAATGGTTGGGGAGTTGGTGCAGTGCTCATTACACCTAAGGGAGTTCACATGCCTTTCTCGGCAAAACTCACTTTTGCATGCAACAACAACGAAGCTGAATACAAAGCCTGTATCATGGGTCTTGAGGAAGCCATTGACCTCAGGATCAAGACACTGACTGTATTCGGAGATTCAGCTTTGGTAATCAATCAGACCAACGGCAAATGGTACACTCACCAGGAGCATCTGATTCCATACCGTGACTATATGAGGAGATTATTGACTTTCTTCACAACAGTCAAACTTGAGTACATCCCTAGAGACGAAAATCAGTTCACAGATGCTTTAGCTACCATTTGCTCCATGATCAAGGTTCAGACTGCCAATTTTGTGCCTCGGATCTCAGTATCCAGACTAGACCTACCAGCATACGTATTCTCTATGGACATTGCTAAAGATGACAAGCCTTGGTTCCATGACATCAAATGCTTCTTAGAGGATCAGACATACCCACTTGGGGCATCATCCAATGATAAGAAGACATTAAGAAGGCTGGCCGGTAGTTTCTTCCTTAATGCTGATGGTTCCTTGTACAAGCGAAACTTTGATATGATTCTTCTCAGATGTGTTGATAAGAAAGAAGTAGACTTGCTGATGCACGAGGTGCATGAAGGATCTTTCGGTACCCATGCTGGAGGACATGCAATAGCTAAGAAATTGTTAAGATCAGATTACTACTAGATCACAATGGATGCAGACTGTTGTGCCTATGCCAGGAAGTGTCATAAATGCCAAATTTATGCAGACAAAGTACATGTGCCTCCAAATCCTTTGAACGTGATGTCTTCACCTTGGCCCTTTGCCACGTAGGGCATTGACATGATTGGAAAGATCGAACCGACTGCTTCAAACGGCCACAGACAAGTGGTGGCCAGATTCCTGAAAAGAGACATCATTTGTCGATATGGAGTACCCGAGCGAATCATTACTGACAATGGTTCCAATTTGAACAACAAAATGATGGCAGAGCTGTGTCGGGACTTCAAAATCCAGCACCACAACTCTTCTCCTTACAGGCCAAAGATGAATGGAGCTGTTGAGGAAACTAACAAAAACATCAAGAAGATTGTGCAGAAGATGGTGGTTACTTACAAAGACTGGCATGAGATGCTACCATTCGCTTTGCATGGGTACCGAACCTCAAACAGAACATCCACTAGGGCAACACCGTATCAGCTTGTGTATGGTATGGAGGCAGTCCTACCTGTTGAAGTTGAATTACCCTCCTTACGGGTACTGATGGATGTAAAGTTGAATGAAGCAAAATGAGTCTGATCTCGGTACAATCAAATGAATCTGATTGAAGAAAAGAGATTAGCTGCAATCTGTCATGGGCAGTTATACCAGAAGAGAATGAAGAAAGCCTTCGATCAGAAAGTCAGGCTTCGGGAATACCAAGTAGGAGATCTTGTGCTGAAAAGACTCCTTCCTCCTCATACAGACCGCATGGGCAAGTGGACTCCGAATTATGATGGTCCATTCATAGTAAAGAAACTTTTCTCGGGTGGAGCACTGATGCTCACTACTATCGATGGTGAAGATTTCTCATCCCCTGTGAATTCAGATGCAGTTAAAAAATACTTCGCATAAAATGACCCGCTGGACATAAAAACAGAATGTAAGTCCAGGCAAAAATAGGGCATCCCGGCGAGTCAAAAACAGAATAAAAGACTCGGGCAAAAATAAGGGAAAATAATAAAAAAATAAAAAAATGTACACCCGCTGAGTTGAAAAGCCGTATTGGACAGCTCATGCAAAAAATGGGTATCCCGGTGGATTGAAAACCCGAGAGGGCGATCCACGCAAAATAAGGGAATAAGTGAACAACTGCATTCTGAATTCGTCTATATCACTTACAACATGGCAAGTTTAGAAAGGTTTAAGCATCGGTCAGAATAACCTTCTTCAAAAAGCGAAGATAAGAAGAACGTCGAGGTCATACGGGTCATAAACCCTAATAAAATCAGATTTTCAGTCACACCTCGTTTCGTAGATTTTTGTTTCGTTTGCAAAATGTCCAGTATCCATGATATAATATTTGCATAAAACAAATGAGCCATTCTTAATGAATGCTTACAGGAAATGTATTTACTCTCTGGAATATCTAACTCCTATGACGGAATCCGGTAAGGGATACCTCGAGACACTTGTGCGTTTCTTTGTCTTAATAGGCTGCAGGTATTCAAATATGGAGCATCTCCAGCATATCTCCCCACAGAGTTCCAGCCTCTACCCAGAAGAGCAATGTCTGAAATTCTCACACAATAAAGTCACGGAAGCTTCCTCATCCCCAGCTGGGTTATCTCCTTGCAGGATAGGTCTATCAGTGATCTTTTCTTCCCTAAGCAGAGCTATATATTTTATCAGATCTACCAATGATCTCATCCCTAGCTGGGATATACTTCCAAGCAGATCAGCCAGAGATCTTCACTGCAGCGGGATCCGAATCCCGGATCGGTTTCTTTTGCATAATCATAGCATTTGCATCATCTTTCCCCGCAAAGCGTAGAATTCCGTCTAAAACAGAGGATTATTGCAAAAATCAAACATTTGCATGATCACAAGTCAGGTTTGAGCCAATCACCTGTAAATACCGACAGTATCTCATCAACAATGTATATAAAGACTCATGTCCCTTGCAGATAAAAGCCAAAGCGTCCCCTTTGCACTCTCCAACATAAATGCCTATTTATACATACTCTTTCGACACTCGTCTGTGTCATATTATCCCCCTCAGATAAGCCAAAACACCCTCTTTGCATTCAGAAACCTATACACACTCTCTTGACACCCGTCTGTGTCACCGCTCCCCAGCATGGTTGCCTAAACACTTGTTGCAGACCAAATACTTGTTTATAACACACTCTCATTGACACCTGTCCGTGTCATCCTATCCCCGCAGGTCGCCGAGACACCTTTTACACCCTCATATACCAATGTTTGTTCATAACTTATACACTTTCTCTTCTGACACTCGTCCATGTCACATTTCCCCAGCAAGTTGAACACTCATCCGTGTCTTCCTCATACTTCACCAACAATACTTGTTCATACATATACAGATACTCGTCCGTATCTTATATACATATTATTCCCCACAGATTCAACACTCGTCTGTGTCCTTTGTTAACCAGTTGGTACCCGTCCGTACCATCATCTCTGAACATGCGTCAGCGTTTGTTTCTACCGATACTCGTCCATTTCACAGTCTTAAGGAGGCTTGTCCGCATCTTTAATCTATACACAGCGTCAAACACTTATACCTTTTATTTCTTAAGTGTAAGCACTCGTCCGTGTTTACCATTCCCTAGCAAAGCAACTTCTCTTCTATCCGACATTCGTCCTATGTCGTGATACTTTCGGCAGCCGTACCCTGCTAGGTGATTGTCCTTCACCTTTGGATGACCGTCCCTCATCCCTTTCCCCAGCGGAGTCTCCATTATTGGAACCCCTTTCTATCCGACATTCGTCCTATGTCGTGATACATAGCAGTCGTCCCCTGCTAGGTGATCGTCCTTCACCTTTTGATGATCGTCCTTCATCATTTTATCCGATGGCCGTCCCCATCATTGATCTTGTTATTTGACATTCGTCATATGTCATGGTAAACCCCGAGAGCAGCCGTACCCTGCTAGTTGATCGTCCTTCACCTCTTGATGATCGTCCTTCATCATGCTTATCCGATGGCTGTCCCCATCGTCGACCCTTTTCTATCCGACATTCGTCCTATGTCGTGATAAAGAGCAATCGTCCCCTGCTAGGTGATCGTCCTTCACATTTGATGATCGTCCCTCATCATTATTTCATTTATTCTTTGAACCGATGGCCGTCCCCGTCGTTGTTTACCTTACTTTACAAATCTGATGTCCGTCCTCATCATTGCCTTTACTTTAATCCCCAGAGAACCTTAATACTTTATTTGATGGCCGTCCCCATCACGATCATTTTATTTCCCCAGCTTGTCAGTCGTCCCCATCATTGCTTTATCCCCAGCAGTCGTACTCGGCTCGATGGTCGTCCTCCATCGCCCGCACTTTACCTTTTCTATACTATCTTTTACAATTTATATCCCTTTTCTTCTTCTCCCCAGTGAGTGCAAATTTCAGACTGTCTTTGGTATTCAACCACAAGTTATCTTTGTTTGTCTGTTAAGCCAGGCGCTTACATCCGGCACAGCTAACTCATGCTTGAATAGGGGCAGCTGTAAACACCCCAAATTTTCCCTCACTAAGTTCACACCATGGCTTGTGATCTTTCATATTTGCATTATTTTAAGCATATCATATCATATTGCATTTTTGTTTCACTGCATTAGTTCAAGTTCATCTGCATCTAGGGTTTGTGATAGCAATCCAAGGATTCATCTGAACCACTCTAAAGTCCTCCAATCATTCCAAGAGGGTCCATGTATGTTCTATCATCATTTTATGTCCCTCAAAGATCAAGGAAGTCAAAAAAATCACAAGAACTTGGAAAGCATGGAAGCAGAGTTAGGGTTTCACTGCACAAATGACCTGAAATTAGGGTTTTGGTTTCAGAAGCCATAACTCCAAATTTCTTGGTCATTCTTGTTTCTAATGGTCTCAATATGTTATAAGGATCATGTGTACCAAGTTTGATGAAGAAATTCATTGTGGAAGTCATTTGTTCACTGGGTAACTTCTTGAGCAAGTCAGAGCAAAATCAGGGCATCTGAGGCCCCCAACAATGGAACCAAAGTGGATTTTTCATAAAATTGAAGTCATATGATATTTATTTGATCATTGAAGTGCTTGTAAGTCCACCAAATTGAAGAAAATTGAGCTAAACCAAAAGTTGTCAAAAATGGAAATGACTTGTAATGTAAACTTTCCATTTTGGGAAAGTATTTCAACCTCCTCTTTCTAAACCAAAAATGCTTCAAATGAAAAATTGTTGGTCATGAAAGTTGTAGATTAGATCATTCCCTTTTCAAAAAGTATAAGAACAAGTTCTAATTCATTATGAAACTCAAGTTATAATCTTTCAAAGTTGGCAAAAATCCTATAATTTTCAAGA
Organism: Lathyrus aphaca; assembly: GCA_963966055.1. Taxonomy (NCBI): domain Eukaryota; kingdom Viridiplantae; phylum Streptophyta; class Magnoliopsida; order Fabales; family Fabaceae; genus Lathyrus; species Lathyrus aphaca. Next base: position 111,427,509 of record OZ014521.1, on the reverse strand, counting down.
ATACACCAAAGAGGGATTTTTGCAAAACCACTTGCCAAGCCATTTTATGACTTCTAATACACTTCTATGCATCATACAAACATAGTGCATTGCCTAAAATCAGAATTGCCCAAAGAATCATCTCATTTCATGCCTTGAACTTCAAGAAATCCAAAAGGGGCCAAACTTCCTCAAATTTGCAAAAGGGCACAAAACCTCTCATAAACTTGCTGAATCACCACAAAACCAATTCCATGGTTCTCCTTGATCTTTGCTGAGCCAAGACAAGCCAAAAGCCAGCTGCAAAATGAGCCCATACCTCAAGTACAAGTTTTGTTGACTTTTTGCAAGAGAGCCCATACCAATCACCATAGGCCACAACAACTCTTCTGACCTATCAAAGCTTGTTATGTGGATCAAACACAGCTCATAACACACATTACACAAGCCTAACACTTCATAATCATCAAGCTTCACAAAATCACCCCAAAAGCAAAAACCTTCAAAACTTTCTATCCAGCCATCAAACTCCAAAACAAACTTCACCATTCATTCAGAAATGATCCATAGAGCATAAACCAACCATCAAACAAGCCTCAAAGCCTCTCTACACAAAACACGATTTCTGGCCAGCAAGAGTGCAAGCTCTCAAACCAGCCATTACAAACTTCTTCCAAGCATCAAAGCTTCATCAAGAGGTCAAGAGGAGTGGTTTTGCACAAGAGAAGAGTCCAAAAGCTTCAAACTGAGAAAGCTCAAGCTCAGGTAACCTCAAGAACAAATTTTCCAGAAATGTAATTTTAGGTTATAGAAATGTTCCTTATGATGTGCTGATCATGCTGATGTTTTTATTTTTGAAAATGGTTGCGTATTAAGGATTTCATGAACTTCTGAAAGTTTTGACCTAAAAATGTTCTTCTTCGATTCTTCATTTTGATGCATGAAAAATTGTTTTTGTTGCTGGATTAGTGTTCTATGATGTTTAGGGATGAATTCTGGAGAGTTTGAGAACCTGGGGTGGTGTTTTGAGGTAGCTCAGGGGAGGAGCTTGCCGGAGAAGACGACCGGAAGTCTTCTCCGGCCACCTGAGATTAATTAGGGTTTTAATTAGGGTTAGCGTGAGTTTGAATGTGGGTCGTTTGATCAATGTTTCCCGCGTGTAATGAAAGGCCAGGATTAGCTCACTTAGGTTTAATTATGATTAAGTAATTAATTAATTAAAATTAACTCAGATTGAATCACATCCCTTAGATTACGCGCTGGTCAACCAAAATCTTCCCAGTTTGAATCTTGTCCATCAGATTGTCCTACTTTCATTTAATTTAATTTTTATTTCATTTTTAATCATTTTCTTGCATAATTAATTTAAAATACTTAGAAAATCCCAAAATATATTTTTCTTCTGCATTTTGATTTCAAATATTTTTCTTCACCCAAAAATAATTTTATTTTTAATTTTTGCATTAAAAAATAATTTTAAAAATATTTAAATGTTTATTTTAATTAATTAATGGAAATTAATTAATTAAAATACCATTTAGGTTTCTAAAAATCCCAAAAAAATTTACATTGCATCTTAGGACATTTAGAAACATTGTCAAACTATTCATACAAATTTCTTTTTGGTTTTGATTCAACTTTGACATTTTTCTTGAATTTAGGGTTCATAAAAATCCCATTTTTGAACCCAAATTCAAGAATTCTTTTCTTCCTAACCATGAAGGGGTTGACATTGGTTCTTTTTGCATAGATCTTCATATAGTATGTAGTGTGTAGCATATTTTTGTCATAAATTTATCTTGCATTTTCCATTTGATTTGCATTTTTCCTCTTAAGGTACCCTAAAACCCTAGCAAACTTAGAAAAATCACAACATTCTTTAGGTTAAGAGTTAGACCTCCTCCTTAGGGATGTGATATCATATGGGGTTAAGGTTCCTTTGAGTTTATTTACAATATTTTATCTTATGATTTGCTTCTGTTTTTGACTTTTGCATCTCATGTTGCTTTAAAACCCTAATTTCTCATGTTCATTTGCATTCATCTTGCATATGCTTCCATACATGAACTTTCCATGACATTTCTTGCATTCATATGGAATCTAAGATATCTTAGGACATATTAGAATCATGCTTGATCATTTCTTCATTCATTTGCCATGATGTGAATTCATTTCATTCCATGAACTTCCATGAACTTTCAAACTTCAAAGCATGCTTCCTTTGCATTCCATCTCTTATATGAACATTCATAGCACTTGACATACCTTTGCATCATCTCATAACATCATTTGCATCATGTATATGCTTCTGGTTTTGGTTTTTACCTTTGCATACATTTCATTTTCATATCATTTCTTTCCTTTATGCTAATCTTTTCAGGTGGTAAGTAACTTGAGAAGTGAATTTGCCTTCACTTCTCATCTCTCTTCTCATTCTTCTTATGCATCATTGCTGCATTTTTCTTTGCTTCAGAGTGAGCTTTCTCATTCATGTTCATCATTCACTTTCTATCTCCAAGTTACTTATCTTCTTCAGTGAAGTAAGTAACTTGTTTCTTCTGTTTCTCTTCCTTTCATCTGCTTCCTCCATTGGTGGCTTCTCTGAAGATCTTTCCCAAGCCTTAAAAATCATAGGAACATCCAAGCATGACAATAATTAGGGTTTTGATTAGTCCCCCTTTAGCTTTTACCTTTGTGTCTTCTTTGTGTCTCTCTTCTCACCTCATCATTAGAGACTAAACCTTTAAGGTTTTAAGGCTTTGTGATTAGGGTTATGCCTACATCCTTCTCTTAGGATGGAGTGTATAACTTTAATCCTAAGTGTTAAACCTTTAATTTGTTTAAACCTCTTAACCAATCCATCTTAATAATCACTAAGACATTCACTTGTAACTTGGGCCTTGCATTAGGGTTCTAATTCTTCCTTTATTGGTTAAGAAGGACTAACCCTAGTGTTAATGGACAAGTCCCCCTCAAGTTGTCTTACAAATCATAAAACTTACTTCTTAATCTCACCCTTAATTTAAAATCCATTTAATAAAGGTTTGTTTTATCATGAGGCTAATCCCTAATCATGGATTAAGTTGAGGTATCTTCCTCAGCCTAAGTGTGCTCATCTATTATCCTTCTATTAGGATGGTGTAATGGGTTCACTAATCCTTGATTATGGCTTAAACTCATTACTTAACCCTAAACAAAAACTCAAAAACATTTAAATAATCACAAGTAGGTTAATGATCTTAATCCTACATCATGGTAATTAAGTTTGAGGTGTTTATCTCATACTTAAGGTATTCTCATTATCCCTAATCAAAGGGAGGATATGATGAGTTTACTAACCCTTGGTTTAGGCTTACGCTCATTAACTTATGACAAACACAAAAAGCAATAAAAGATTGAAAACACAAAAAAACAAACAATAATCGTCTCCTCCGGGATTCTTTTCTCATCATCTTCACTCACAAACGAGAACATGCTTCTTCCGTCTAATGCAAGACAGTTAGCACTCGAGCCAGACAAGTCATACACTTAAGCATAGACAAGTAAGCAGTTCATCAGTCAATTTATCTTTCAGTCTCTTTGAGTCGAACTACGGTGTTCTGACTTCCTCATTGCACAAGAGGATACGTAGGCATAACTTAACTGTTATCGAACAAAAGTCTCTGTGTCTCCCCCCTCTTCCAGTATTCTTTTTAAGCCTCATTCTTGAGCAATTCACCCTTTTGCACTGACACATGTACATTCTTTTCCAGCTTTTGCACACAGATAACACATACACTACCCCTTTAAACACAATATTTTAAGCGTGGATCCCGTCGAGTACGACGGACAATCTGGGTGCTAATACCTTCCCAAGTTGTAACCAACCCCCTTTCTCAGTTTCTTTGGTTCGCAACCTTCTTATCCATCTTTCTTCCTAGGTTTATGCAACATTACCTTTCCTTCAGGATAAAAATGCCTAGCTGGCGACTCTATTCATCTTCATTTCATTTTCTCCTCTCGCCGACCGTTCGCGTATGTACCCTATCTGACCCGGGTGTCTTTTAGTGGGAGCGAGAATGAAGGTATGCAAAGATGAATGCAAATGAACATAGAAAATTAGGGTTTTATGAAAGTATGAGATGCACATGGTCACAACAGAAGGAATACACATGATAAAAAATTGAAAATGTACTCAAATGAATCCTAAACACTCTCAAGATCACTCCCCAAAGATGGAGGTCGGAAGCTAAACCTAAATGAAGTTATGAATTTCCTAAGTTAGCTAGGGTTTTTTGGGTGGTTCTTCATGAAAAATGCAAAACAATTTGGAAATGCAATGCAAAATTATGAGTTAAATAACCTAGATAGTATATGCAAATTATGAAACAATGCAAAAAGAACCAAATGCAAACTCATCATGGTTGATCAAAAATGATTTTTCAAAGTTAGGGTTAGAAAATAGGCAATTTTAGAAACCCTAATTCAAAGTAAATTGTAAAAACATGATCAAACCTAAAAAGAAATTTGTATGGTGAGTTTGTAAATTGTTCTAAATGTCTAAAAGTGCTTCATGAATTTTTTGGTGATTTTTAAATACTTAAATTTATTTTTAATTAATTAAAATGATTAATTATTTAAATAAAACATTTAAATGATTTAAAAATACATTTTCAATGCAAAAATTAAAAATAAAAATGTTTTTGAGTTTAGAAATATATTTAAAATGAAAATGCAGAAAATGGTGATTTTATAAATGTTTTTGCTATTTTAAATAATGCAAGAAATAAAATGCAAGAAAATTAAAAGAAAATTAAAAAGTATGCAAAAGGAGAGGTCAGGATTGAAAGTTGAAGGGATCAGTGGTTGAGATGCATAGTCAACGTGACTTAGGGTATGAAGATATGATGGCTAGGGTTCAAAACTACATTTCGCGCGTGATCGTGTGGTCTCCATTTAATCTGAGGTTTTATAATTAATTAAACCTAATTAATAAAAATTAAAACCTAATGACTAATCCTGAGTGTCCAAAAGCCTAAACTAAACATGATCTGATGGCCAAGATTAAAACTGGGTGCCCTAATCACCATTTTCCCTAATGACTTTCAGGCGACCAGAGATAAGCTCCGGTCGTCTTCTCCGGCACGCTCTCTCACCTGAATCCCTCAAAACGCCACCCCAAGCTCCCAAAATCTCCAGAATCAATCATTAAACACTATAGAACATGAATCCAGCAACAAAAACAATTTATTTTTCATGAGCAAGCTGAATCGAAGCAAACAATATTTTAGGTCAAACTTTCAAAAGCTTCATACATACTCATTTCTCAACCATTTTCAAAAGTAATCACATCATGGCAACTAGGGAAGCACGTAGATTCATTTTATAACTTAAAATAAGAGTTCTGGAAAAATTATTTGAGAGAGCTACCTGAGCTGAAGCTTTGCAATTTGGTGCTTTCTGGCCCTTTCCTTGATGCTAATCCACTCCAATGGATCCCCTGAGGCTTATGAAGTGCTTAGAAAAAGTTTTTTTGGCTAGTTTGAGTGTTTCAGTTCTAAAGAAGCAAAACTCGTCTTTTTGATTGAGGAGCTTTTAGGGCAAAATGGAGGGTGCTTTGTGTTCTATGGATGATGGTGAGTTGAATGGTAAAAAATATGGGATGATTGAGGCTTGTGCAGTGAGTATCGAAGAGATGAAGATTTTTGAGGTTTTTGGCAATCTGAGCTTATGGAAGGTTTTAGGCTTGTATGTTGTATGTTTTGAAGTCCTTAAGGTTTACATAAACAATTGTGATTGGTTCAGAGAGTGGGTGGTGGCATTGTGTGATTGGTATGGGCCAATTTGCAAAAAAGTCAAAGTTGGTGAACCATGAGCATGGTTGTGGTCAAAGGTGATTCTATGGCTTGATCTGTTTCAGCTAACTTTGTGGAGGGCCTTTGGATTGAGTTTGATGATCTGTACCACTTGATTCATGAGATAGCAAGACTTTTGCATTTTGGCCACTTTGAAAATTTTGAATGAAAATTCCATGAATTCTCGTGATCCAAGGCACAAATTTGGTCAAGGCAAGTTGCATTATCATGTTATGATGCTCAGAGATGCATTAGAGGTCATTAGAATGCCTAGAACTCAAAATTGCAAAATTCCATCTTTGGCATGAACTTGAAATTTATGAGATTTTTGCCAACTTTGATCCACCATAACTTGAGTTCTAGGATGAATCAAGAGGAGTTCTTGTACTTTTTGAAAATGGGAAGATCCAATCTACAACTTTCATGTTTAAAGATTTTTCATTTGAAGCCTTTTTGATCAAGAAAGAGGAGTTTGAAAATCTTTCCCAAAATGGAAAGTTTTCATTACAAGTCATGTCCAAAAATGGAAAGTTTGCAAATGGTTCAAAATTCTTCAATCTTGTGAACTTATAACCACTTCTAAGATCAAATAAAGATCATAGAACCTCAAAATGATGAAGATGACCCTTTGGTACCATTGGTGGTGGCCTTAGATGCCCTGATTCTGACTTTTCTTGCACAATAAGTTACTAGTTGATCATATGACTTCCACAATGAATTTCTTCATCAAATTTGGCAAACATGCTCCTATAACATATTAAGACCAATGGAATCAAGAATGACCAAAAAATTTGAGATTAAGGGCCTAAAACCCAAAACCCTAATTTTAGGTCATCTGTGTATGAACTGCTCAGTCTGCTTGAACACCTTTGCAATGCTTTATGATTTTTTGACTTTAATGAACTTTGGGGAGCATATTATGTTCATAGAACACGAATAGACCCTTTTGGCATGCTTCAAGACCTTTGAGATGGCTCATATCACTTCTTGGATTCTCCTGATCACAAACCCTAACTATGCAACCTATGTAGTGAAATAAACTATGCAGTGTGAGATGATATGCTTATGCAAATGCAATATGAAAGATCATAAGCCATGGTGTGAGAAAAAGTGAGGGCAAATTTGGGGTGTTTACACTAACACACGTTTATTCATTTGCAGGGTCGTATGTCAAATCCTCATGGACACGTCATACACATTCATTGCATGATTTTCATATTTTGCATTTTGACAGGTTATCCAGATTTCCTAACTTATTCAACTTCAGGCAGTATAGATGGTCAACGCATTCATCGATATCTAACTCACAGAAATTGAGTGAGAATGGCTGAGCGAATGCAGAATGATCTCAATGAACTCCGACAAAGGATGGATCAGTTCATGGAAATGATGACCGACATGGCCCAAAACCAGGAGCGTCTAAGATTGATGGTGGAGCAACACCGGGTGAATGATAATAATGGAACACCTGCTGGGACTGTGGATCTGAACGCTCCCTGTAACGAAGGGCCAAATCCAAATGGGACTACGGCCCGTAATGTGGTTTTAAAAGACACACAAGAGGACCAGTTCACTTTACTGGACGCTGATGTAGGTAATATGAACGAGATCAACGATAGAAGGTATGAAGAGATGGAATAAAAGGTTAAGGCCATAGAATGTCAGAATTCCTTGGGCATCGATGTAACTAGTTTAGGGTTAGTGCCAGGATTCAGAATCCCTCCTAAGTTCAAGGTTCCATCATTTGATAAGTACAATGGCACTACGTTCCCTAGAACTCACATTCATTATTATTTTTGAAGAATCTCAGCTCACACTGATGACAAGAAACTTCCGATGCATTTCTTCCAAGATAGTCTATCTGGAGCTTTATTAAGCTGGTACATGAAGCTAAGAAGGGTCTCTATCCGAAGCTGGAAAGACTTGGCTAAAGCTTTTCTTAAGAAATATAAATATAATATTGATATGGCCCCAAACTGCACCCAGTTATAGAACTTGTCTCAAGGACCTAAGGAAGGTTTTAAGGAGTATGCCCATAGGTGGCGTGAGCTGGCTGCACAAGTTCAACCCCCGTTGTTGGACCGAGAAATTCCATACATGTTTATGGGCACCTTGCAAGGTGCATTCTTGGATCGTCTGGCCGCTTGCCCGTCCATCGGGTTTTCTGATATCGTCATTGCTGGAGAAAGAATAGAGAACTTGCTGAAATTAGGAAAGATCTGGGATGTAAGCGGTGTTGGTTCTTCAGGTGTGAAAAAGCCTTTTGGAAACGGTCAAAGAAGAAGAGAAGGAGATACAAATGTTGTGTATAGGAGTCGAGACAGAGGTTGTTCTCGAGGATACTACCAAGCTACTGCAGTGACTATTACGCCACAGGTTCAACAATAACCTCAGGGTCAACAACAACAGGTACAAAGACCGTTTTAGCAAAGAGCAACAGTAAGGGACCGTAAGATTGATCTTATCCCTTTTTCGTATGCTATGTTGCTTCCAGAGTTGCTAAAGCTAAAAATGGTCGAGCTCTGCACCATGAGGGCTCCTTCTCCTAACAATCTACCTCCAAATTTTGATGCAAACGCCAGGTGCGAATTGCATTCCGGTGCCCAGGGGCACAATATTGAGAAATGTTGGGCTTTTCAGAATAAGGTACATGACCTAATCGACTCCAAGGAAATTAATTTTGCCCCTCACCCAAATGTACTCCAAAATCCAATGCTTAATCACGGTGGAGCCGAAATGAATGAGGGTGTCATGGTTGTTATACCAAGTGAATCGCATTAAGCTGAAATCTTCGAGTTAATCACCCAGATTGCAGAGGTACTCATAGGAGCAAATAAAGCCAGCAGTATCCAAATATTCTTAGTGATGGCAATTGTTTGTTTGTTTTTCTTCAATTCTTTTTCTTCCCTATTGAGGGGAATATGTCACTCTGATTCTTCATTGGTCTTGGTTCAATGGGGATATGTAGGCAGAAGATCGTCAAGTCTTTCCGAGCAACCTTATGGGGCAACTTTATTCCCCAGCTTTACTCTTTCCTTCAGACATCTCGTGTCAGAGTCAGAATAACTAGAAGAAGAGGCATGATTGCCATGTTGGACTTGCGACCGTTTACTTGAAGATTACAAGTCTATGAGAAAGCCACTGATCCCTGAAAGTATCCAAGACTGTTCGGTCCAGACGGAGTCAAACTTCCTCAACTACGGCAATATTCAACTTCTTTACTGCATTTCCATTTTTAGTTTCTTTTATTTTCTAAACATTTGTATACATGTATGAAAGTTGTTACTTTTGAATGATAATCATAATAAAGCTCCCCTATTTTTCTTGAAGTGATTCAGGCGTATTCATTTATAATTTTGTATGTTTGCATTGCAATACCAACTGTTATGTTTAAACTCTATGAGGGAGAATGACGAAACAAAAACAAAAAGAATCTCAAATTGTGCGCTCTTGAGTAAGACCTTGTTGACGATCTACAAGCTTTGTTTCAAATCCCTTAACACCGAAGATATAAGGGAGATAGACCCTCGCTAACCCCTTTGAGCCTTGAAGTAGGAGTTTCTTTTCGCACGAAAAAACCCTCACATGTAACCCAGGGACAGGGTAGGTGTCAGCTAGTTGGACCAAGCATTCAGACTTTTACAAAGGAGTGTATATGAGGATCCATTACATTCCATTATCCTAATCAAGAGGTCCAAAGACCAGAAACTACAATGGTTATCCAAATCAAGAGGTCCAAAGACTGGAAGCCATGATAGTTATCCTTCATCGACTAAAGAATGAAGCAGTCACAACCCTCGCGAAGAAATCAAGACAAAAAGTGTCACAAGTTTTGTTCAAAAAAAAGCCCGCTAAGTCGAAACTTGAAAACAAGCGACTTAGGCAAAAATTAGGGCATCCCGCTGGACTTTGCAATCAAAGATTCACAAGAATCAGTCCAGGCAAAAGTTAGGGGTAAGCAAAATAATGCAAAAGCTAAAGACGAAAAGAATTACACAAGAAAGATCCTTGAACAAGAACAAAGTCGTGTGGTACAAACGAAAGACAAAGGGGTGGCTGACTCCAAATAACAATCTGATTGGTGCTTGAACCGTTAGCAGCAATGGTTCCTCAAATAACACAAAATCTTTCTGAAAGGTGAGCGCTTGTGAAAGATTAGCTGAACATAGGAATGAAGAACATCACGGAGAGGGGTGGGCACAAATAAACTTTTAGCATGTATCCTTTGTTTCTATAACTGTGAACCAGGCCACGATACAACCCTCAATAGTCCTAACTGAAACAGGGTTAATTCAAGAGCATACTACCACGAGACGACGTTCCTGACTCCTATGATTTGTGCTAAAAGATCCTTGTTGGTATTGCATGTACATGTTTTCATAAAAATCAATGTCGTATATTAACCAGTGATTTACTTACAAAGGTTTGCGACACCTTTTCAATAAAGACTTCAAGATTAACAGGTGTGCTGCGTTAGAATTTTCATTCTCAGAATAAACATTTTCTGCTTGCATACATTTGTTTGACATCATAAGAAGTTCCCATACAGAAATTCAGTCCAGAAGTTTAATTTTGCCAAGTTGAGAAGTATGAAACTTCTGAAAGACAATCACGTAGAGGTACAATTTTTCCAGGAAGCTCCATTGAGTAGGGACTTTCCCAACCAGTCATGATAAGAGCCAACCAGTCCAGGTCAATTACGTCAAGCAATCTCTTCAAAAGTCAGCCAAAATGGGGCAATCACTTCGAGATTCAAATCTCTCCGAGAGAAATTAGTGCAGGTATTCCCTCAAAGATTAGTCAGTCAAGGGAAGAAACTACTCAGAGACTCGTACTGGGGAAGGCCACCCCAATAGCACGATAATTCATTCTTTCCCGAAGACAGACAATCGGAATCACCTATCCAGAGTTCAGAGTACCATGACAAATATACTCCTGAAGAGTTTTTGTGTCATCCTTTGCCATAACTTTTACTGATTGATTCCATTACCCACCTAGCAGGCGCTCGTCAAACCAATTATCTCGTTCAACGCTTCCAACAGCTACAATCTCATCTGTGTTGACAATGTCTACCTCCTTAGCACGGATATTATGTCAATTCATGATACCTAAGAGTTTAAAGACACCAGGGTTTTTGTAAACTCCTCTTAAGGTAAAGTCCGGACAAAAGAAAATGATCCCCAACACGAGACTACTTGAAATCTTTCCTCCCCAGCAGGATGTTTCGGTTTTGTTACTCCTATAGATAGATGGAAGTTATCCCTAGTAAAGTCGCCAAACTTTTTCTCTTCAGCAGGTTTCTTTGATCCTGGTGCCTCAGCAGATCTAAAGAGGCTCCCATTCCGTAGCAGATCTCAGAAAAATCTTTCTTTTTCCCTAGCAGAGCAATAAGGATTGATAATCCTCAAATAGAGACTCTCCTTCCCACGGTGAAGTATTTTTACCAGAATCCACGTATTCCCTACAGCCAGCTGAACAACTCCCTTCCCCACGGAGGTTTGGAAAATTCATGTAGACAGAGAGTTCTCCTCAATAGAGCCTTGATAAGACCATTCCCCAACTAAGTCAAAAAGTTAAAGATCCCCCAGCGGAATCTTATGGGTGAAATTCAATCCCCGGTAGTTGAAGTATTCCATAACATGGTCCTCAAATCTAAAGTCCAATTTATTTTTGGCAAAGGTGATAATCTGAGACAGATGGATTATTCACGCTCTTCTCCAGCATAGATTTTATCCCCGCAGGGCTTCTCAAGATCGAGTTAGCGATCATTTCATTCTCAGCAGAGACTTATTACTTCCTCATCATGAATTCCCTTTGCACTTACATTATTTCATTGACATGCTCAAAACATAATATCCCCAGTGTCATGGGGCATCATGCTGTGCAATTCCATATATGCATACCCAATATAATCCAAGTTTGATATCTTGCAAAGTCCAGCCGTAGACTGGCCAAAGTCCATCCACTAGGTGTCAAATTCTTAAAGTCCCACCACACATTGGCAAAAAGTCCAACCTTCGGGTGGTAGATTTCTGAAGTTCACCCGCAATGTGGAAAAATTTCTAAAGTCCAACCGCAGATTGGCAAAAGTCCCCCGCAGTGAGCAAAAGTCTCTCGTAGCGAGCGAAAGTCCCCCGCAGTGTGGCAGGAGTCCCCCGTAGTGTGGCAAAAGTCTCCTGTAGTGTGGCAAAAGTCTCCCGTAGTGATCAAAAAGTCCCCCGTAGTGTGGCAAAAGTCCCCCATAGTGTGGCAAAAGTCCTCCATAGTGTGGCAGAAAGTCTCCCGCGATGAGCAAAAGTCCCCCGTAGTGTGGCAGAAAGTCTCCCGTAGTGAGAAAAAGTCCCCTGTAGTGTGGCAAAAGTCTCCCTTATTGAGCAAAAAGTCCCCCGTAGTGTGGCAGAAAGTTCCGCGTAGTGTGGCAAAGAAGTCTCCCGTAGCGAGCAAAAGTATCCCGTAGCGAGCAAAAGTCTCCTGTAGCGAGCAAAATTCCCCGTAGTGTGGCAGAAGTCTCCCTTAGTGAGCAAAATTTCCCGTAGCGAACAGAAGTCTCCCGTAATGAGCAAAAGTCCACCTGCAGTGTGGAAAATTATCTTGAAGTCCAACCGCAGATTGGTGAAAGTCCATCCTCAGGATGACAAAGTACCCGAAAGTTCACCCGCTATGTGGCACATCGTTAATCTTTCAACTACGTCAAAAAGGCAGCCCACCAAAAGTTCACCTGTAGCGTGGCAAATCAGTAGTCTCCCGGTGTTATTCCAAAGCATTCACCGGTTTACTATTCTTCCCATCAGAGTTCTCCCCAAGCAGAGTTATATGGTTGGGTTTATTTCCCGGTCTTTCCTTCACAGAGTGCAAATTTTCTGGTATTCAATCCCTGCATACTTCAAACGTCTGAAAGCAACTACTATCATCCATTCAAGTCTACAATAATTGAATAGGGGTAGCTGTAACACCCCAAAATTTTCCCTCTTATTTATTATCAACCTCAAGAAACTTGCGCTTCATTCGCATATCATTCCTCATATTATTGCATACATCACATAATAAAAAAAATATTAAATAAAATAAATCATCATCATTTGCATACACATAAGGCATGTGATCAGGAGTTTTCCGAGAAAATATCAATAATCGGGTCTCAGAAGGAAAATGGGTTCAGAACGGCCGACACCAGCACAGTTTCAGGGTTTTCCCAACAAAAAAAGGGAAATTTGAATTTTTCTTGTGTTAACCGGTTAACGCCCTGGGTTAACCGGTTAACATGTGCTAATTTTGAGCAAAAATGACAAAAATGGGCTTTTGAAGACATTTCCCACCACTTTTCTTCTTTGCCTTGCATTACACTCTATTCCACACTCCAATTTCCCTTGGATTCTCCACCACTTTCTAGACCCTTCTACCATTTTCCTATGGAATATTCCAAGGAATTTTCTAAGGAATATTCAAGAAACCCCGACTAACTTTAACTAACTCCAAGCCTAGTTCCTAACCACATTTTCCAAACCTAATGCCCAAGTTAATTCAATACCCAAGTCTCATGCCAAATCTAGCTTCTATATAAGTTCACTTCGTTCCAAACCAAGGGACTTCAAGCTCATTTTCATCATTTCACTTCATCTCTCTCATTTTTCTCTCAACTTTTCCTCCATTTTTAACCTTTCACCAAAAATTCTTCAAGTTTCACATTGAAACTTGAGTAGTTTGAAGCTAAATCTCCATTCAAGCGTCAATTCCATGGCTTATTGAACAAGTTGCTGCTGTTTTTGGACTGATTTTAGCTTTTTGGAAGTGATTTTGCAAGTGTTCATCAAGATCGTCATCAATCGCATTTATTTTGTGCATTCGCGAAAGTACATAGGATCTCCAGTTTTCTTCTTCATTCTGCCTTGTTTTTCATAGCTGTGTTTTGAAGCAATGGTTGTTAAATGTATGTTGTTTGTGTTGTTTTCATACTTTTTACACCTATTTTGCATGTTGTTTGGTAGCTGTAATAAGATGTTTGCATTGCTTGCTGCATTTAGTAGCTGATTCTGCCATAGAGAGATGTGGTAGCTTCTGGATTTTGGATTTGCCTAGTTTTTAGGTCCCTTAGACTTAGGATCAAGTCTAGATTAGGTCTTAGACGCATTAGGAATTGTTTGGTACTTGTTTACCTCCTTATTTTTACCATGTGCAACTAACCTTTGTTTTGTAGGGAGGTTGAGGTAAGTTTCCTTCACCTTACCCTTTTACTTCTTTATGCTTTCTAATTGTGTTTGCCTTAGCATTTTATGCCTTTGCTGGTATATGATTTCCCCTTTGTTAGAGTCAACTTAGCTTCCTTAGGAAGTAAGTTACATTATATTTCTCTTTTCTTTTCCTCTTCTCATTAGGATTAGAAAGCCACACTAACCTAGGTTCATCCATGCATGACAACACTTAGGATAATTAGTCCCCCTTTAGACTTTTGCCTTTGGTTCATTTTGCTTTCTTTTTCATCTCAAGGAAAATAATAAAAAGCACCTAATAAAGGTTGAGCTTCTCGTACGCCACGAGACTTTGTCGTGGGTTACTTATACATGTCCTGTTTCGGGGCGAGGTGTAAAGGATCTACCACGATGAATAAGTCTTAGTATGAGAATGTTTCACAAACAATAAATTCGAAACACTTCATTAAAAGACAGTACACAAACCACACTCGTCTTTTCCTGCAGGAATTCTTTTCTCACCTCACTCACTCTAAACGCGAACTTGCGACGAATTATCTCATTCTCAAGATGATAAACGCACTCGTTCAAGGCGAGCCTGTAACACCTGATCATAAACATAAGCAGTTCAGCTCATAAAAAACACAAATAAATAATTCCCGCCTTAGTTAGGAGAACTACGTCGACTCTGATCATCATATTCCTGATGAGGTACGTAGGCAGCGGGGTAGGGCCCGTTTGAGCACATTCTTTATTTTCCCTACATTTTCCCTTATCTTTTCCAGTTCCCTTTCTCATTTCAGTTCCAGTTAGCAGTTCTTTTATTCAGCAGCAGTTTCATTTATCACCCTTTGAAACAAGCTAACAAATATGGATCCCGTCGGGTACGGAGGATGGTCTGGGGGTGCTAATACCTTCCAAGGTTGTAACCAACACCCAAACCCAGATATTTGGTTCGCAGGACCTTGTCCTTTCCTTCTCTCTTAGGTTTATGCATCATTACCTTTCCCATTCATTCGGGATAAAAATGTCTGGCTGGCAACTCTACCTTTTCCGCGCCACTTTCGCGTTTGTACTAGGATGAAAATCCCGAGAGAGACACCATGTTGTTATGAAATGAAGGTCTAGGAGCAACTTTATTTCATAAGTAAGTTTGGGGTTATTGTTCGTCGGAGATGTTGTTGTTGCCAAGAAAACCATAAAAGATGCTTTTGTTTTTGGGATTTATAAGGTTTAAGGAAGGAGGCCGAGCTTGAATCTTTTTTTCCCTAGGCTTTATTTAGTTGCTAAAGAGATGCTTCATGAAGAGTTTTCTCGAGAAGAAATATTTGAAGCAGTTTGTGGATGCAATGGTAATAAAAGTCCTAGACCCGATGGTTTTAACTTGGAATTTCTTAAAAGAAGTTAGAATATTGTTGGATTGGATGTGGTTGATTGTATCCAAGAGTTTCATGAAACGAAACCCTCCCTAAAGATTTGATTTAATCTTTTATAGCTTTAATCCCTAAGAACATTAATCCTTAAAGCTTAGATGAGTATCATCTTATTAGTCTTGTGGGTTTCATATATAAGGTTATATCAAGGATGTTGGCTTCAAGGTTAAAAGGCCAAACAACATTTATACTAGGGAGGAAGATATTAGATGGTGTGTTGGTTGCTTATGATATTATTGACCTTGCAAAGAGAAGAAAACACCCATTATTTAATGTTTAAGGTGGATTTTGTGCAAGCTTACAAATGTGTGGAGTGGTATTTCTTGTAAAAGGTTTTGGTGGCTTTGAATTTTAGTGAGAAGTGGGTGAAATGGATTAAAGGTGGTGTTCTAAAAAATCACTTTTAAGTTTTGGTGAACGGGGGAACGACAAGAGATTTTCAAGGAACAAGAGGTCTTAGGGAAGGTGATCCCTTATCACCATTCTTATTTTTAATCATTGCAAGAGGTTTTATTTTCCTAGTGAGAAGGGCTCATTGTGTTGGATTATTTTGTGGTTTTAAATTGAATGATCATGAAAAAGTTAACGTGATCTAATTTGATGATGACACGATACCTTTTGGTGAAGTTGATTGGGAACATTTATAGGGTATCAAAGAAAATTTGAGGGCTTTTGAACTTGTGTCTAGTTTGCGTATTAATTTCTCGAAAAGTTGTATTTTTGGAGTGGGGGTAGAGGAGGTTTTCTTGGCTACAACAAAACATTTTTTAGCTTGCAAGCATGGCAACATTCCTTTCAGATTTCTGGGCATATAGTTGGGAGGGAATCATAGAAGGTATATTATTTTGAGACTGGTTGTGGAGTGCTTTAAGTCAAGACTTTCTTCATGGAAAGGCAAACTGTTATCAATGGGAGGTCGTGTAATGCGTATTAATTCAGTTCTCACGAATCTGCCAATTGATCACTTATCCTTTTTTAAAGCGCTGGTTAAAGTTATAAATGGATTGATATCTAAGGAACAAGGAAGTGGGAGGATTAGGGATCAAATATATTTCTTTTTTCAATTATGCTCTTCTCACAAAATGGATTTGGAGAATCATTCATGAAGAAAGAGTAATTTGGAAACCGATTCTGTCGCACAAGTATGTCATCTGCGATAAAACGTTTATGTCGTTGCAGGTGGATTTTAAAGTCAGATTGCAATCACTTTGGTGGTGATATTTAGTGAAGATTGGGTATTCAATCAAAGTTGATTCCTTCTCAAGTAAAATCAAGTGAAAATTGGGTGATGGTGTTCGTGTTTCCTTTTGGAATGCAAAATGGATCGACTCTGTACCTTTACATATTAGATTTCCAATTTTATTTGCTCTGTTGAGTTTACAGTCCGGTGTTGTTACAGACTTTGGCTTTTGGAGCCAGGATGGCTGAGTTTGGGAACTTAGTTTTCTAACATAGAATTGGGGGGAGGCATTGTTGCAATATCTTAATGACCTACATTTGATGTTGTTAGAATTAAAGCCTATGGTAGGAATGCTTGATATTTATTCTTGCCCAGGTTCTTGTAATAACTTGTTTTCTGTCAATTCTTGTTATGAGTATTGTCAACAAATTAATGGGTTTGATGGGCTGGAAATTAATTCCAAGGTTGCTTTAGATATTTTGTGGCATTCGTTTATATCGGCGAAGGTTTAGCTTTTTGATTGGAGGTTGGTTTTGGATAGAGAGCTGACTCGAAACAATCTTGTAGCCAGGGAGGTAATTTTCAATTCCCATGACATGGTTTGTGTGTTGTGCTTCAACGAAGTGGACACTTTCGATCCTTTTTTTCTTTCTTAATTGTCCAAAGAACGACCTCGTTTGGAGTTGTATATCAAATTGGATAGGTGTTGAGCGGTTACAAAGTCTTAAATCTAAGGAGCATTTATTGAAGTGGTTTGTTCGGTTGATAGGAAGAACATCGAAAAAAACGACGAATCTCATTTGGTTTTGTACGTGTTGGAACATTTGGTGGGTTAGAAACCAAATCATTTTTAATGATGGTATTTTCAATGTTGTTGATTTAGTACATATAATTAGGCACATCTCTGAGATGTGGTTATCTATTAGTCCTTCTAAATCTCCTTCTTGTATATTTTATAATTGGACGAAACATCCAACTAAGTTTTTTGTAATGGATGTTTGTCTTAGGTGTTTTGGTACCTTAATCGTTTGATTGGGCCACTTAGGTGTATTATCAGTGTTTGGATTTCATCTTGTTTTTTCTCTGTTTTTGATGGAATGGATTTATTTATAAAAACAAATCTAATTCTCCAATATATTTTATTAGAGAATAAGAATGATTTTATAAAAGATAGTGTAAACACCCCAAATTTTCCCTCAATCATATCACACCTTGGCTTTTGATCTTTCATATTTGCATAAGCATAAGCATACCACATCACATTGCATATTTGTTTCATCTGCACAGTTCAAGTTCATCTGCATCTAGGGTTTGTGATCTGAGCAATCCAAGATTCCATTTGAGCCACCCCAAAGGCATCAAAGCATTCCAAGAGGGTCCATGTGTATTCTATCATCATATTGTGCCTCTCAAAGTTCAAGGAAGTCAAGAAAGCACAAGAACTGGAAAAGCATGGAAGCAGAGCTAGTGTTTTCACTACACAGATGACCAAAATTAGGGTTTTGGTTTCAGAGGCCTCAACTCCAAATTTTTGGGCAATTCTTGTTTCTAATGTTCTTAAGATGTTATAAGGATCATATGTACCAAGTTTGATGAAGAAATTCATTGTGGAAGTCATCTGTTCACTGGGTAACTTCCTGAGCAAGTTAAGTCAAAATCAGGGCATCTAAGGCCCCCAACAATGGAACCAAAGGGGTATTTTCATCAAATTGAAGTTCTATGATCTTTATTTGATCAGTGGAGTGCTTGGAAGTTCACAAAAATGAAGAAATTTGAGCAAAACCAAAAGTTGCCAAAAATGGAAATGACTTGTAATGGAAACTTTTCATTTTGGGAAAGTTTTTCAACCTCCTCTTTCTCAACCAAAAATGCTTTAAATGAAAAATTCTTGGTCATGAAAGATGTAGATTAGGTCTTTCCCTTTTCAAAAAGTACAAGAACATGTTCTAATTCATTATGGAACTCAAGTTATGATGCTTCAAAGTTGGCAAAAGAGGATTTTTTTTTGCAAAACCACTTGCCAAGCTTCTAAGTGACCTCTAATTGACTTCTAAAGATCATAACAACATCACATGACTCATTTCGCTCAAAATTGCCCAAGGAACCACAACATTTCATGCCTTGCATCACAAGATACACCAAAGAGGGAAAATATGCAAAACTCATACAAACCCTAGTTCCAAGTCATCCAGCTGCATCAAACCTATCCCATGGCCACCCTTGATTCATGCTGAGGCTAGACATGCCCCTAACCCAGGCCTGTACCATGCCCATACCTCAAGTACACAATGTTGACTTTTTTGCAAAGTCATTCATACCAATCAGCATAGGCCACAACAACTACTCTGACCTATCACAGCTTCACATACATGCCTCAAGGGACTCATTTCATACAACACACAAGCCTGAATCATCCCATAACTCAGATTGCCAAAAATCCCTCAAGAACTTCATCTCTTCGAATCTCCCAACTCAGCCATCAAAACTTCAAAATTCTTTCACCAATCATCTCCACATAACCCCAGGATCATTTCCCACCCCTCACATTGGCCTGAAACTACCTAAAAAACACGATTTTGACATGCTCTGAACTGAAACTTCAAAAACAGCCCATACAAACTTGTTTCAAGCTTGCCAGAAGCATCAAGGGGTTCATAGGAGTGGAAAAGCACCAAGGAAGTGGCCAGAAAGCTCCAGATAGCAAAGCTTCATCTCAGGTAACCTCAAGAACACATTTTCCAGAAATCTCTTTTTAGGTTATAGAAATGTTCTTCATGCTTCACTAATCACACTGCACCTTTTACTTTTGAAAATGGTTGAGTATTAAGCTTATATCGTGCTTCTGAAATTTTTGCAGTTTTTATGTTTTGATTCGTATCTGGATTTTGATGCATGATAAATGTTGTTTGAGGTTTGATTCTTGTTTAGGATGAGTAGGAGAGTGGATCTGGAGCTTTATAGCTTCTAATTTGGCCTAGGGAAGAAGTTGGTTTGAAGGTGTGGCCGGAGAAGATGACCGGAGCTTAGCTCCGGTCACCTGAGTTTAATTAGGGCTAATCTCCCCAGTTTGAATATGGGTCGTAGGATTGAGATTAGGGTTAGTGAGTGTACGGCCAGGATTAGGTCATTAAACCCTAAATGTGATTAATTAATTTAAATCAGATTAATTAACTAGGAGTGATCTGGACCCTCCATCTGCGCGCGCAGTCAACCCCTTCCCCCTGAATTCAAATCTGGACCATTGGATTGACATACTTTTCCTTTTATTCATTTTTATTCATTTTTTTTATCCATTTCTTTTCATATAATTATTTAAAATAGCAAAAATCATTAAAAAAAATTGAAATTTTTTATCATGACTTTTATTAATTTTTAGAAACCAAAAATATTTTTATTTTTATTTTTCGCATTAAAAAAATATTTTAAAATCATTTAAATGTTTTATTTAATTAATTAATTCATTTTAATTAATTAAAAATACATTTAAGTATTTAAAAATCACAAAAAAAAATTATAGAGCATTATTAGACATTTAGAAGCATTTACAAACTCACCATACAAATTTCTTTTTAGTTTTGATCATACTTTGAGATTTTTCAATGAATTACGGTTCTTGAAAATGTTCATTTTCTAACCCTAACTTCCAAAATTCATAACTTTTAAACCAAGTTGAGTTTGTGATTGGTTCTTTTTGCATTGTTCTATGCATGTCTTCTAGCATCCAAAAACATTTTTGTTTCATTTTTATCTTGCATTTTCAAATTGTTTGGCATTTTACATTAAAGATCACCAAAAAAAAAACCTAGAAACTTAGGAAATTCACAACTTCTCCTAGGTTTAGCTTCTGACCTCCCCCTTTGGATGGTAACCTAGTATAAGTTTAGGGTTCCTTTGGGTGCATTTTCAATTTTTTATAATGTCATTTGCTTCTGTCTTTGTCATTTGCATCTCATCCTTCCATGTAACCCTAATTTTGCATCTTTACTTGCATCTTCCATTTCATTGCATGAACATATGAACTTTCCATGCCATTCCAAGCATTTGTATGTCATCTTAGACATCTTAAGACATTGCTTTAACATTGCTTGATCATTTATTCATACACTTGCTATGCTTTGCATCCATTTCATTTCATAAACATCCATGTGTTTACATGTCTCCCACATGTTTCATTTGCAATCATTCTCTTGTATGATCACACACATGAATCTTGTTTATCTTTGCATCATATCATAGCATCATTTACATAATGTGTATGCTTCTGGTCTTGGTCTTTTCCCTTGTATATGCATTGTTTCATTTCATTTCATTCCTTATGCATCTTGTACTAACGTTTCAGGGTTAAGGGTAAGTTGTTTGGGAGGTGGATTTGCCTTTACCTCCCACCTCTTCTAATACCTTCATATTGCATCCTTGCTTCATTTTTACTTGTTTTTGAGTGAGCTTGCTCACTTGTGTTTCTCTTCCTTTCTTTCTCTTCTCATCTCTTTCCTATCTTGCTTCTCCTTGGTGGCTTCCTTGAAGACTTCTCCTTTTAAGCCTCACAAAACCATAGGATACCTAAGCATGATAACTTATAGGATTGATAGTTTCCCTTAGACTTTTTCCTTTGAGTCTTCTTTGTGTCTCTCTTCTCATCCCATCATTAGAGACTAAACCTTTAAGGTTTTAGGACTTTGGAATTAGGGTTATGCCTGCATCCTTATCTTAGGATGGAGTGTATAACTTTAACCCTAAGTGTTAAACCCTTAATATGTTTAAACCTCTTAATCAATCCATATAATAATCACTAAGACATTAACTTGTAACTTGGGCCTTACATTAGGGTTCTAATTCTTCCTTTATGGTTAAGAAGGACTAACCCTAGTGTTTAATGGACAAGTCCCCCTCAAGTTGTCTTACAAATCATAAACCCATTTCTTAATCTCACCCTTAATTAAAATCCACTTAATAAAGGCTTTGTTATATAATGAATTTAGTCCCTAACCATGGATTAAGTTAAGGTATCTTCCTCAGCTTAAGTGTTCTCATCTATTATCCTTCTATTAGGATGGTGTAATGAGTCCACTAATCTATGATTAGAGATTAAACTCATTACTTAACACTAAACAAAAGCCCAGAAACATCTAATTAATCACAAGTAGGTTAATGATCTTAATCATATATCATCATGGCAATTAAGTTGAGATGCTTATCTCATACTTAAGTGGGCTCATTATCCCTAATCAGGGAAGATATAATGAGTTTACAAGCCCTTGATTTAGGCTTAAGCTCATTAACTTATGCAAAACACCAAAAACAATAAAAAACTGAAAACAAAAAAACAAACAATAATCGTCTCCTTCGGGATTCTTTTCTCATCACACTCATTCTATAAACGAGAACTAGCTTCTTCCGTCTAATGCAAGACAGTTAGCACTCGAGCCAGACGAGTCATACACTTGAGCATTGACAATCAAGCAGTTCACAGTCAATTTATCTTTCAGTCTCTTTGAGTCGAACTATGGTGTTCTGACTTCATCATTGCACGAGAAGATACGTAGGCATAACTTAACTGTTATCGAACAAAAGTCTTTGTGTCTTCCCCCTCTTTCAGCATTCTCTTTTAAGCCTCAGTTCCTGAGCATTTCACTTTTTTGCACTGACACCTGTACATTCATTCTCAGCTTTTGCACGCAGATAACACATACACTACCCCTTTTAAACACAATCTTTTAAGCGTGGATCCCTTCGAGTACGACGGACAATCTGGGTGCTAGTACCTTCCCAGGTTGTAACCAACCCCCTTTCTCAGTTTCTCTGGTTCGCAACCGTCTTATCCATCTTTTCCCAGGTTTATGCAGCATTACCTTTCCTTCGGGATAAAAATGCCTAGCTGGCGACTCTATTCAGTTCACCTTCATTTCTCCTTTCGCCGACCGTTCGTGCTTGTATCGGGATACAAATCTTTGGTAGCGACAGCTTGGCGACTCTGCTGGGGAATGTCTTTATATTGCAACCAGGGCTTCTGGTTTTTTTTGTGGGTTCCTCCTAGCGCTTGTTTGATTTGTGTTTACGGGGGTGTTATGTGTTACTTGTGCTTTTTATTTATTGTTTTCTGTACAGCTTTATTTATTGCTTTCATTTACAATTTTTATGCATTTCATACTGTCATTATCATTTGTGCTGGATTTGTGTTTACCTTGGTGGGAGGGTTTGTTGAGTGATTAAGGTTCTATACCAGCGACCTGAGTGACACATAGGATATTGTGGCTTCATATTCTTTCCCATTCCATTTCGGTCTGGTGCGGGAATATGAAACACGGTTCAGACATGGGTTTCTTCTTGAGAACTCTGTGCTACAGATTTCCTGTAGTACTAGGGCTATCTGGGAAGCCTGCTAAGTCTGGATGACCTTTTATTACCTTCAGCATCTGAGGTGAATTAGAGGAGGATCTTTTTATGGTTATTGTAAATAATGTACCTCCGGGTTAGAAGTGTTTACACTTCTCATAACTGATCCAAGTCTGAGGATCCTTGTTCTAGAACAATACATGTGAGGGGGTTGGGATGTTTACAAGTTTGCAGGAACCCTTGGCCTCATCATACCCTGTTACCAGTTTTGTTTTAAGAATGCACCACTTTGGAAAGTTCTTGTGAAACCCTGGACTTGTGACTCTTTATTTGAGTCCCCCACCTGGTTACTGGTTTTCTAAGCCTCCATCCAGACTTATGAACACACATGGACCCTATCAAGGCAGATAACAGATCCAGCACTTGATCACAAACCCTTTGCATATCATTATGCATACATCATTTTGCATCATTTAACATTTGCCTATTTGTTTTACAGGGTATCCACATTGTATCTTTGGTTTGGTTTTGACCTATTCTGCTGCTCAGACTTCTTCAGCTATCTGCACCAGCATCTTCATCAGAATTCCTTATTCAGTACCTTCATCATCTTGTCTTCATCAGAGACTCTTCTCCAGTTTTCTTCATTAGAGACTCATCTTCAGCATCTTCTTCAGTGACCTTCAACAACAATTACTCTCAGTTTTCTTCACCAGCATCCATTGTCAGCATGGATACTTCCAGGAAGAGCAACATCACATACCACTTCTTTGAGCCCACTCTGACAGGCATTAGACAGATCCAGTCTCTCATTACTCCTGATCATGTCCCATTATTCAGGGAGCATTATGGAGGCATATTGGACATGATCATGGCCTTGGATGCATCCCAGAGGAGCATGATTCACACTTGCTTGCAGTTTTATGATCCTCCTCTCAGATGTTTCACATTCCCTGATTTTCAGTTGGGACCTTTGCTAGAAGAATTCTCCATGTTGTTAGGTGTTCCCATCAGGAGGGGGATTCCTTTCAACCCTGAGATGGTTGCTCCCAAGAATGAAGAAATATCTAAGGCCTTGCACTTGGAGCCTACCCTCATTGATCAGAGCATGACCACCAAGGTTGGGGTTCCAGGTCTGCACTTGGATTTCTTGATCTCCCAGGCCACCCTGCATGCTGCAGCAGGGAAGTGGGATACTGTTTGTGCACTCTTGGAACTCAGCATATACGAAGTTATCTTGTTTGCAGACGAGCCAAAGTTTGTAAGCAAGAATGTTATTCGCCTGTTCTTACTGAGGAACCCAGTTCCTACCTTGCTTAGAGACTTCTACTATTCAGTGCACCAGAGGAATGAGAAGCAAAGAGGAAGACTGGTCAGATGCTGTGCACCCCTCTATTACTGTTGGTTGTTAAGACACTTGCCAAAATCAGACACTTTCCTTCACCCTCATCAGCCAAGGAATTGGGCTAAGAGATTGATTGCCCTTACATCAGAAGACATCAGATGGTGCACTCAGAATACCAAGGGCAAAGACATCATTACTAGTTGTGGGAAATATCCTAATGTACCCTTGATTGGAGTAAATGGTTGCATCAACTACAACCCCTTGCTTTTCAAGAGGAAATTAGGGTATGCTTTGGTTCATCCCCCAAGAGGGAAAGACTTGACAGAGACCCTCTATTGTGACATCCAGCACAACTCTACTATTGTCAGACAGGCAGCCTGGGCCTGGGACAACATTCAGACTAAGGGGACAGCATTCCTTGGCAAATACAACAATATAGCTTCAGCACAGTATCTTGATTGGTCTCGTACCAGAGGGCAGATCACCCGGATGCCATTCACCTTAGAGGATACACCTGGACCATCAACAGTGCAACCTGTAGCTACTGTCAGCCTGGAGGAGTTTGAGAAGTTAAAGGAAAGAAATTCTCAGCTCTCTGAAGCTTTGAAGAAGACTCTCTGAAGCTTTGAAGAAGACTCTCTGGGAGAGAAATGACAGGCGTCTAGATAATTAGAGGTTAGAAAAGCTCCGGATTGAGCACTTGACCAAGATTAAAAAGACGGACGACTACATCAGAAAGGCTAGAGCAGGGGAGTTAGTGCTGAAGAATGCTTGCGAGGAAGCAAAGACTCAAAAGGCTAGGGCAGAGCATTATCTGGTGGAAAGCCAGGCTAGGTGGATCAGGATCACTGAGGCTCGTTGTAAACACCCCAAATTTGCCCTCACCCATTCACACCATGGCTTGTGATCATCCTCATATGCATAAACACAAACATATCATCTCATATCTCATTTTGGTTCACTGCATAGTTTCTAAGGCATCTGCACCTAGGGTTTGTGATCTGAGCAATCCCAAAAGCATCTTGAGCCATTCCAAAGGCCACTAATCATCTCAAAGGGGTCCATGTGTGTTCTTGTATCATATTCCATCTCCTCAAAGTCAAAAATGCAAAGGAATCACAAGAACTAGGGTTTAAGTGGATGCAGAGCCAGGATGAACTGCACAGTTGACCTAAAATTAGGGTTTTGGTTTCAGAGGCCATAACTCCAAATTTTTTGGTCATTCTTGTTTCCATTGGTCTCTATGTGGTATAGGGAGTATGCATATCAATTTTCATGAAGAAATTCCATGGGGAAGTAATCTGATCAAAGGTTGACTTTTCACACAAGTCAGTGCAAAATCAGGGCATCTGAGGCCCCCAATGACCCAACCAATGGGTGATCTTCATCATTTTGAGTGTATATGATCTTTATTTGATCATGGAAGAAGGTTGAAGTTCATAAAAATCAAGAATTTAGGGTTTTTGCAAATGTTGACTTTTTGGGCATAGTTGACTTTTCAAGAATGCATCATTTTAGGTCATTTTTCAAGCCATGATTCTTGATCCAAAAATGCTTCAAATGGAAAAACTTTGGTCATGAAAGTTGTAGATCTCATTTTTCCCTTTTCAAAAAGTACAAGAACATGATCAAACTCTTCTTGGATCAAAAGTTATGGCAATGCAAAGTTGGCAAAATTCATTGATTTTCAAGGCATGCTTCAAATGGAAATTTTGCAAAGTCATGAACCAATGCATTATGTGACCTCTAATTCATTTCAAACCAGCACATAAACATTCTCTAAGTCCTAAAAATCAGAATTGGACCAAGTTTCCCCATGGTTTGGTTGGTGTAACAAGACTTTCTCACATGTGAACCAAAGTTACAACAAGTTGCAAAACTCATGATCATGCTCCCTACAACTTGCAGCCTTGGATGCTGAGCTTTGCTAGGCCTCTCCCTCACCCTTGCTGCGCCAGCCCATGCCATGTACTTGCCTATACCTTAAGCCATGCTTCTCTTACACATTATTTGACTTTTTGCAAAAGGTAACTTACCAATCAATAAAGGGCATGTCTTGTCAACTGACCAATGAGAGAGAGTTATGTGGACAATTTGCAAGCTAAACATAACACTAAGCAAGGCTGAAGCTCTCACATTCATCACATTCACAAGAACACTCCATTTTGCTTTTGCCTTCGAAACTCTCTGCCCAGCTCACATACATCCAAACCATCTTTACCAATCATCTCACCATGTCTCATTGAGCCCAAAGCAACCAAGAACCAGGCCTTAAACAAGCTACAACATCACTGCACCATTTTCACACCAGCTTGCAGTTTCATTCGAAACTCTCACCCTAGCTTGCAAACACACAAACAAACACCACAGACCTTCTCCATTCATCCTCAGGATCACAAACAACCCCTCACCATGATCTGAGAGTGCCTGAAACACCATTGCCATTTCTGATCAAGCTTGAGCAGAAGCTGTCGAATCTCACTATCCAGCCAACTTAAACTCCTTTTGAGCATTCAAGCATCTTCTGTGGACCAAGTGGAGTGGATTGCACAAGGAGAAGTGGCCAGAAAGTCCTCAAATTGAAAGCTCCAAATCTCAGGTAGCTCGAAAATTATTTTTCCAGAAATCATTTTTCTTGTTACAAACTTGTTCTATGTGATTCACTGATTATCCTGATGTCTTTGGTTTTGAAAATGGCTTTGATTTGAGAGTTTAATTTGTCTCTGAAACCTGCGGGCCCTAGCTTTCATTTTCTTCGATTCAGCTTGATTAGGAAAAAGAAATGTGTTTTGAGAGAGGGGTTTGATTCGGGAGAGGTTGGAGATCATTTCCCAGTTCTTGTTTTTCATTTTTTATACGATTTGAGGGGTTTGGGGATTTTTCAGGGAGAGAACTGGCCGGAGAAGACGACCGGAAGTCTTCTCCGGCCACCTGAGAGTGATTAAGCCCTAATTGCATAATTAATTGTCATTTGAATGTGAGCCATCAGATGCGTTGAAAAAGTTGACTTCGCGCGCGTACGGATGGCTAGGATGCAGTCATTAAACCCTAATCAGCATTATTTATTTAATTAATTAAGATTAAATCTGTTTGAATCTGAGCCATCAGATGGCGCGCGCAGTCAATGCTTTCAAATCCAGGCTCCATCCTGGCCCTCCATCCTGATTACTTCCTATTTTATTTGATTTTAATTCATTTTTATTTCAATTAACTTGCATATTCATTTTAAAATAGCAAAAATGTCTTAAAAATTATGAAACTTTTTCTTTAAAGTTTTATTAATTTTTAAGACCCAAAAATATTTTTATTTTATTTTTTATCATTAAAAAAGTATTTTTAAATATTTAAAGGATTATTTTTAATTGATTAATGGGAATTAATTAATTAAAAATACTTTTAGGTATTTAAAAATTACAAAAAAATTCATGAAATGTTCTAAGACATTTAGAAACATTGTCCAACCTTCAAACCAAATTTCTTTTTGATCTTGATGCATTTTAAGAATTTTTCATTGAATTAAATCATTTTTTATGCATTATTTTGATCATGGATTCAAAAATTCATTTCTGCCTATTGGAGAAGGTTGAGACATTGATTCTTCTTGCATTGTCTTGTGTTTAGCATATAGTTTCTAAGATAAAATGGTCATGATTTGATCTTGCATTTTCCAATTGTTTGGCATTTATTTTGTTAAGAACCCTAAAAAACCCTAATAACTTAGAAAATTCATATCTTGAGATTGGTTAAGAGTTGAGAGTTCCCCTTTGGGCAGTGGTTCATTATAGGTTTAGGGTTTCTTTGGGTAGCATTTTCCATTTTTTTTATCTTAGGGTTTGTTTCTGTTTTGGGTTTTTGTTTGATGTTTGATCCATGAACCCTAATTTGGGCTTTCATATGCATCCATTTTGCATTCTCTTGCATAACATGACTTGCCATGACATTCCATGCTTCCATGTGATTCATTTGACATCATAAGACATGTAGAAAGCATGTTTGATCATTGCATTACATATTTGCCATGTCATTTGTCTTGTATGCTTCATAACTTTTCATGTTCATTCATGCTCCTTAACTTGTTTCATTTGCATTCATGAACTTGTATGATCATCTCCATGTGCTGCCTCATGTTTGTAGCATCTCATAGCATCATTAGCATCATGTATATGCTTCTGGTTATGCTTTGCATCATACCATTTCATCTCATCTTGCATTGCATTGCATTTCTTTCTAACATTTCAGGTGGTAAGTAAACTTGGGAAGTGAATTTGCCTTCACTTCTCATAACTTTTCTTCTCACCTCTCTTGCATCCATTGCTGCATTTCTATTTGTGTTTGAGATTGAGCTTGCTCATTCTTATTCTTCCCACTTTCTTTCTTCAAGTGACTTGACTTCTTGAATGAAGCAAGTCACTTTGCTTCTCTTGATCTTATTCATCTGCTTCCTGGTGGCTCCTTTGAAGATTCTTCTTGCAAACCTCACAAACCTTAGGAACAACCAAGCATGATAATGAATTAGGGTTTTGATTAGTCTCCCCTCATAGTTTTTTACCTTTGTGTCTCTCTTGAGTCTTCTCTTCTCATCTCATAATCAGGGACTAAACCCTAAAGGCTTTAAGACTTTGTGATTAAGCTTATGCCTGCATCCTTCTTTTAGGATGGAGTGTATAACTTTAATCCTAAGTGTTAAACCCTTAATGTGTTTAAATCCTTTAATCAATTCATCTAATAATCATCAAGACATCACACTTGTAACTTGGGCCTTGCATTAGGGTTCTAATTCTTCCTTAAGTGGTTAAGAAGGACTAACCCTAGTGTTAATGGACAAGTCCCCCTCAAGTTGTCTTACAAATCATAAAAACCACTTCATCATCATATCATTAAATAAAATCCACTTAATCAAAGGCTTGTTTTGTCATGGGTTTAATCCCTAATCATGGATTAAGTTGAGGAGCTTTCTTCAGCTTAAACATTCTCATCTATCATCCTTCTTTTAGGATGGTGTAATGAGTCTGTTTAATCCTTGATTATGGCTTAACCTCATTACTTAACACTAAACAAAACACCAAAAACATCTAAATAATCACAAGTAGGTTAATGATCTTAACCCTACATCAAAGGTGATTAAGTGTGAGAATCTGACTTCACACTTAAGGTATTCTCATTACCCCTAATCAGAGGGAAGATGTGATGAGTTTACTAAATCCATTGGTTTAGGCTTAAGCTCATTAACTTATGACAAACTTTCAAAAGCAATAAAAGACTGAAAACTCAAAAACAAACAATAATCGTCTCCTCCGGGATTCTTTTCTCACCTCATTCACTCACAATCGAGAACTTGCTTCTTCCGTCTAATGCAAGACAGTTTGCACCTGAGCCAGACAGGTCATACACTTGAGCATAGACAAGTAAGCGGTTCACAAGTCAATTCATCTTTCAGTCTCTTTGGGTCGAACTACGGTGTTCTGACTTCCTCATTGCACGAGAGGATACGTAGGCATAACTTAACGGTTATCGAACAAAAGTCTCTGTGTATTCCCCCTCTTTCCAGCTTTATTCTTTAGCCTCATGATCTTGAGCATTTCACTCTGTTCTTACACTGACACTTTCATACTTCACATCACTTATACACTTTACACTGACACCTGTACATCTTTTCCAGCTATTTTATACACAAATTGCACTGACACTACCCCTTTAAAACACAAATCTTTTAAGCGTGGATCCCGTCGAGTACGACGGACAATCTGGGTGCTAATACCTTCCCAGGTTGTAACCAACCCCCTTTCTCAGTCTCTCTGGTTCGCAACCGTCTTATCCATTTCTTTCTAGGTCTATGCAGCATTACCTTTCCTCCGGGATAAAAATGCCTAGCTGGCGACTCTTTTCATCTCCAGTGAGTTCACGGATGTGTGTTCTCACTGTCCCCCTCGCCGACCGTTCGCGTCTGTACCTTCATCTGACCCCGGTGTCACTTGTCGGGAGCGACAGCTTGGCGACTCTGCTGGGGACTCCTTATACTGCAACCAGGGCTTCTGGTTCTTTTTGTGGGTTCCTCCTAGCGCTTGATTGATTTGTGTTTACTGGGGTGTTATGTGCTTGTTTGTGCTTGTATTTATTTTTGTTTATTGCTTTATGTACAGTTACTTTATTGCTTTCTTTATTGCATTTATTTATATCATACTGTCATTGTTGCTGGCTGGATTTGGTTTTTGTTTTGGTGGGTGGGTGTTTCATTGAGAGTTAAGGTCCTATACCTGGGACCTGAGTGACACCTAGGCTAGAGTGAATCATATTCTTTCCCATTCCATTTCGGTCTGGTGCGGGAATATGAAACACGGTTCAGATATGGGTTTCTTCTTGAGAACTCTGTGTTGCGGATTTCCTGCAATGCTAGGGCTATCTGGGAAGCCTGCTAAGTCTGGATGACCTTTTAGTATTGACCTTCAGAAACTGAGGTGAATTAGAGGAGGAATTGTTATGGTTATTGTAAACACTGTACCTCCGGGTTAGAAGTGTTTACACTTCTCATAACTGATCCAAGTCTGAGGATCCTTGTTCTAGATCATCACCTGTGAGGGGGTTGGGCTGTTTACAGGTTTGCAGGTACCTTGGCCTCAGAATACCCTGTTACTTTGACTTTGTTAAGAATGCTCCATGTTGGATAGTTCTTGTGATTCTAAAACCCTGGACATGTGGCTCTTTATTTGAGTCCCCCACCCCGGTTACTGGATTTTTAGACCTCCATCTGGAATTCTTGAACACACATGGATCTATACCAGGGCATTTTGATCAGATCCAGCTCAGTCACAAACCCTTGCATTTCATTTGCATACATACTCATCGCATCATATTAACATTTGCTTATTTGTGTCTCAGGGTATCCATTTTCATCTGGTTTTGGTTTTGACCCCATCTACGGTATTGACCTATCTCCACCAGCACTTGCTTCAGCTTGTCAGCCATATACTTCAGTTACTTGCACTAGCCAGCCAGTGGCCCACTCCTCAGCATCTTCATCAGCACTCTACTCAGTCTTCAGCATCATGGCTCCAAAGAAAAGCAACATCACTTATCATTTCTTCCAACCAGACTTATCAGACATCAGGAGGATCCAAACCCTGATCACTCCAGAGCACATACCTTTGTTCAGGGAGCATTATGGGGATATACTTGACTTAGTCATGGATCTGGACCCATCCCAGAGAAGCATGATCCACACCTGCATTCAGTTTTATGACCCTCCATTGAGATGCTTCACCTTTCAAGACTTCCAGTTGGGCCCTCTATTAGAAGAATACTCATCTTTGGTTGGTTTGCCTATCAAGAGGGAAATCCCTTTCAACCCTGAAATGGTCTTTCCCAGCAATGGAGAGGTGGCAAAAGCTCTGCACCTGGAACCTGCTTTGATTGAGCAACATACGACCTCTAAGGCTGGGATCCCTGGTTTTCATCTTGACTTCCTGATTTCCCAAGCTAGCCTGAAGGCCTCCCTGGGGGAGTGGAGAGCTGTTTGTGCTCTGTTGGCCTTAGGTGTATATGGAATTGTGTTGTTTGCAGATGAGCCTCGATTCATCAGCAAGAATGCAATCCATTTGTTCATCCTGAAGAACCCAGTGCCAACTTTGCTAGGAGATCTCTATTACTCAGTACATCAGAAGAATGAGAAGCAGAGGGGGAGGCTAGTGAGGTGTTGTGCTCCATTATTCCATGCTTGGCTTCTAAAGCATCTACCCAGGACAGATGCATTTCTCAATCCTCATCAGCAGAGCAACTGGGCTAAGAGGCTCACTACTCTCACTTCAGCAGATATCAGATGGTGTACTCAAAGCACCAAGGGCAGAGATATCATTACAAGCTGTGGGCACTTTCCCAATGTGCCTTTAATAGGGGTCAAGGGAAGTATCAATTACAACCCTCTGCTGTTCAGAAGGCAACTAGGCTATGCACTGGTCCACACTCCCAGGGAGCAAGACTTGGTTGAGACTCTCTATTGTGAGAACAAGATTAGTTTGGCTGTTGTTAGGCAGGCTGCCTGGGCCTGGGATCATGTTCAAACCAAGGGAGTCACCATTCTGGGGAAGTGCAATAATGTGGCATCAGCACAATATTATGAGTGGTCCCATGCAAGGGCCCAATTCTCTGGAATGCCCTTCACCATAGAAGACATGCCTGAGTCCTCTTCAGCACCACCCCCTGCCACTATCAGTTTGGAGGAGTTTGAGAGCTTGAAGGAAAGAAATGAGAAGTTAACCCAGGCTTTGCAGAAGACCCTCCGGGAGAGAAGTGAAGGTGTGAGGGAGATTGAAAGATTGGAGAAATTGAGAGTGGAACACTTGACTAAAATTGAGAAGTCTGGAGATTATATCAACAAGTCTAAAGCTGGTGAACAGATTCTGAAGAATGCCTGTAAAGAAGCCCAGTTCCAGAGAGCAAGAACAGACTTGTACCTGAAGGAGAGTCAGGCCAGGTGGGTCCGGATCACTGAGGCCCGTACTCTAGAAGACAAGAGAGTTCAGGACAAGATGGAGCAGATGGAAAAAGCCCTGGCAGCAGCCCAGAAGGAAATATCAGAGTTAGAAATTAGAGCTGGAGTGAAGAGGTCTAAGGACCAAAGTCAAAACAAGAAGTTGACTGCAGCTGTTGCAACAAGAAACCTTCTCATCAGAAGTCTCACGGAACATCCGGCTGATCCTGTGACCGAAGCACTTCTTAAGGAAGTTCGTGAGGATGAGTTTGGCCTTGGGGTTTGATCATTTGCTTGTTGTTATTCCTATTCCATGTACTTTTGTTTTTTGTGATGTATTTTGACCCCTTTGAGGGCTTGTGTTGTAAAAAAGAACAAGATGTATTATTTCACCTTCTGTAATATATTTGTGGTAGTTTCCATCTGGGTAACTTCAAAAGCAACTTCAACAGCAGCATCTTCAAGGGTCTGGAAGGGTCAAAACTGAAGGCCAAACCGGATACCTTGAGAGCAAATAAGCATAACTGCATTGCATACTAACCCCTTTGTTTGTTTTGTAGGTTTTTGTTTTGTTGTTGCTAACCTCTGTTGTGATATTCAGGAATTATTGCTCGCCGCCGGGTATTTTCCCTCAACAGGCCACACAGGTACCCAACTAGAAACAACCTTCAGGGAATTCAGATGGATCAGATGCAGCAGGACCTTACGGAGGTCAGAAACCAGATGGCCAACGAAAGACTGGAGATGAGAACCCAGATAACACAATTCATGGAAGTAATGAACAACTTAGCTCAAAGCCAGGAGAGGCTCAGAGCTTTGGTAGAAGGGAGGAATCAAGATGAGCCCCATGTGGGGACTGCTGGCACAAGTAACAATGAAAGGGTGCAACCACATGTTAATCCCCCTGTGTTTGGCCCACATCTACATCCTGAGATCAACATTCCTGCAAACGTTCAAGGGACGGCCACTGCAGCCAGGGTACTTCAAGAAGATCCTCAGGAGGACCAATTTACGGTAATGGGTGCTGGAGAGGAAACTTATGATAGACGGTTGGAAGAAATAGCTGAGAAGTTGAGGTCCTTAGAATCTCAAAATTCTTTGGGTTTCGACGTCATGGACATGGGTTTGGTAGACGGGGTCAGGATCCCCCATAAGTTCAAGCCTCCTTGTTTCGAAAAGTATAATGGGACTTCATGCCCCCGGACTCACCTACAATCATTTCTGGGAAGGCTGAAGGCCTATACAATGGATGAGAAATTGTGGATGTTCTATTTTGAAGATAGCTTGACTGGAGCATCAAGGGAATGGTATTCCCACTTGACAAGGGCAACTGTGAGATGCTGGAAGGATCTGGCAGAGGCCTTCATCCGACAGTATCAATACAACTTAGACATGGCACCCAACAGGACTCTCCTGATGGGAATGTCACAGTCTTCGAGGGAAAGTTTCCGAGAATATGCCCAGAGATGGAGGCAATTGGCTGCTGCCGTTCAACCACCAATGTCTGAGAGAGAAATGGCAGACATGTTTATGAACACTCTCCAGGGAACGTATATTGACAGGTTGGCTGCTTTCTCTTCCACTAGCTTCGCAGATGTTGTTATAGCTGGGGAGAGAATTGAAAGCCTGTTAAAAATGGGTAAGATTTCTGATAACGGTGCAAGCTCGTCCAGTAGTACAAGAAAGCCTTTTGCAGGCCCGAGAAGAACTGGCGAGACCAATGCCATTCACACCAACAGGGGTAGGCCCTAATATGTTCAAAGGTCAATAGCAGCGGTCACTATCCCTGCTCCAGCTCATCCACAGCCAGTCTATCAACCTCCTCAACAAAACTTCCAACAACAACCTCAGTATCAGCAGAATCAATATCCTCCAAGAAACTACAACAGCAACAACACCAACAACAACAATCAACAAAGGCCATTCCAACAGAGGCCATCTCAAGCTAACAGAGTGATCGACCCGATCCCGATGCCGTATGCCGCCTTGCTGCCACAACTTCTGAAACTCAACCTAGTTGAGCTAAGAACGTTGGCACCTCCGGATCCCAACAGTCTACCAAGGAACTATGACTCCAATGCTAGGTGTGCTTTTCATTCAAACGCACCTGGTCACAGTACAGAAAAATGCAGGGCTCTGCATATGAAGGTACAAGACTTGGTAGACTCCAAGGCTCTGAATTTTGCACCGCCGCCCAATGTCAATAAAAACCCAATGCCAAACCATGGTGGTCCTCGAATTAACGCTATTGAAGAAGACAGACCGTCTTATTTAATAACCAGTGTGGATCAGATCCGGACACCATTGGTGGAAATCAAGGCTCAACTTCGTGAAAACCAAATATTTCCGGGGTGTGAACTAGGATGTCCCTATTGCAATATTTCATGGAATGGGTGTGAGGACCTGAGGAATGGCATTGACAGCCTTATTCAGAGTGGCCTGCTACAGATCACTACATCATTTCCGAAGAATCCGGCAACTTCATCAGCAACGGTTTCAGACCCTCCTACAACCGCAGCAACTATTGTTCCCGACAATTCACCAGCAACATCAACAAGTACTTCACCTGTCCTTCCAAATGATCAGTTTTCAACAGTTTCTCCTGCTACAACTTCAGCTTCATTCCATTTCGAATCTCCATCAACAACAACATCAGTCCTTCCAACAACACCTCCTACAACACCAGCAATCAATCATGAAGATGTCTCTACTGTTACCATATTTTACGATCCTGAAAATAATTCCGCCTACCATTCAGAAGGTGCTGCTCCCGCCAGAGCACCAGTTACAATCTTTTATGATCCACAGACAATAACAGTCCCTTCAGCAGCAGCAATCAGTCCGGTCACTGTCACGGTGCCTGGACCAGTACCATATGAAAGCGATAGGGCCATCCCTTGGCACTATGGCTCTGACTTGTATTGCGAAGGAAAAAGAATCACTCTTGAAACGTCAACACCTGCACCACAAGTAGATAATGTGGGGGGAGGCGGAGGCTTCACTCGAAGCGGGCGTCTCTTCGCTTCACAAGTTCAAAGACCTACTGCCGAAGCAGAAGCTGCTGCCAAGGCAAAAGGAAAAGGCCCGGTGCAGGAAGATCCAGTTGCCAAAGAAACCCTAAAGACTCCATTTGATCAGGAAGTTGATGAGTTTATGCGGATCATCAAAAGGAGTGATTATAAAGTTGTGGATCAGCTTCACCAGACGCCATCCAAAATCTCCATCCTCTCACTGCTTATGTGCTCCGAAGCCCATCGGAATGCACTACTTAAAGTCTTGCACGCAGCTTACGTGCCTGAGGAGATTACTGTCAACCAATTGGAAACCGTGGTTGGGAATGTTACTGCTAGCAATGGGCTAGGGTTTACCAATTCTGACTTGACAGCGGATGGCCGCAATCACAACAAAGCCTTGCACATAACCATGGAATGCAAAGGAGCTGTCCTTTCTCATGTGCTGGTGGACACAGGTTCTTCCCTGAATGTCTTACCAAAGAAGGCTCTGGTGAAGCTAGAATACGATGGATTGGCATTGAGACCCAGCAACCTGGTGGTGCGAGCCTTTGATGGTTCGAAGAGATCGGTTCTGGGAGAGATTGAGCTGCCCGTGACAATTGGCCCGCAGACCTTTAAAACTATCTTTTATGTGATGGACATTCAGCCCGCCTACAGCTGTTTGTTGGGTAGACCCTGGATTCACGCCGCCGGCGCAATAACGTCTACCCTTCACCAAAAGTTAAAATTTGAGTGGGAAGGTCAAGTTGTCACAATCTGTGGGGAAGAGGACATTTTTGTTAGCCATCTGGCTACGTACAAATACATTGAGATGGATGGGGAGATCCATGAAACAATGAGCCAAGGTTTTGAAGCCTTGAATGTCAACGAAGCATCTGCTGTATCTGGTATCTCCAT
Source organism: Lathyrus aphaca (assembly GCA_963966055.1). Classification (NCBI taxonomy): domain Eukaryota; kingdom Viridiplantae; phylum Streptophyta; class Magnoliopsida; order Fabales; family Fabaceae; genus Lathyrus; species Lathyrus aphaca. The sequence goes on along the minus strand of OZ014521.1, from coordinate 111,390,844 downwards.
GTCGTCTTACCAGCAAGCCCGGAAGGTTGTTGAGGAAGGAACTGCCCTAGGCTGGGGCAAGGTCTTAGCTGTGGAGGAGAAGAAGGACAAGTTTGGGTTGGGTTACAGACCAACTCAACATCAAGCAAAGGCTGCAGAGCCAGGTTTTGTCAGTGGGGGAATGCTTACCCCTGATGCTATCAACAATCTGGAAGACGAGCTGGAAGAGGAGCGCAATCTGGAGAATTGGATTCGTCCAAAGATCCCGGGGAGCAGTGTCTCGAACTGGTCTTCCCAGGAAATTATAAGAGTTACTCATGCAGAGTAATTATTATTTCCTGTATTTTTATAGCATGCATCTAAGTCTTGCATCTTGCCCAAGATGACAAGACTCATTTTGTGATCAGGGCCATCTGTACTTTTGTGCAAACAAGATTAAATTAATGAAATATCAGACATCTTTTTGCAAACAAGTCTTTTTCTTTTCTGCTCACTGTTTTTTCCATTTTTCTTTTTGTACAAAAATAAATGGCGGTGTTTTCAAAATGGTAACTTCATTTCACTTTTTTCTAAAATAAGACTAAAATCAGATCACTAAAATGAACAACTTAACCCTTGCAGAGAGTGCCTTCCTGACAGCACCGACAACAGCACGGCTATGACATCGTATGACTTTGACAATCCGATCAATCAAGCTGATGAAGGGGTTGAAGAAGAATATGAGCTTCCTGAAGAGCTAGCCAGGTTGTTAAGACAGGAGGAAAAGGTTATTACTCCTCACCAGGAGGAGATTGAAGTGATTAATCTTGGTACAGACGAAGACGTGAAAGAAGTTAAAATCGGGGCCTGCCTGCAAGATTCAGTGAAAAGGCAACTAGTAGATCTGCTTCAGGAGTATGTTGATGTGTTTGCTTGGTCGTATCAAGACATGCCAGGGTTGGACACCGATATAGTTGTGCACAAGCTGCCTTTGAGGGAAGAATGCCCACCAGTGAAACAAAAGCTGCGCCGAACTCGCCCAGACATGGCTATGAAAATCAAAGAAGAGGTACAAAAGCAGTGGGACGCCGGGTTCCTTGCTGTGACTAGCTACCCGCCGTGGGTTGCTAATATAGTACCTGTGCCTAAGAAGGACGGCAAAGTAAGAATGTGTGTTGATTACCGGGATCTGAACAGAGCCAGCCCGAAAGATGATTTCCCTCTACCTCACATCGATGTATTGGTGGATAATACGGCTCAGTTCTCGGTATTCTCCTTCATGGATGGATTTTCAGGATACAATCAGATTAAAATGTCACCTGAAGACATGGAGAAGACAACATTCATCACGCCTTGGGGCACGTTCTGTTACAAGGTGATGCCATTCGGACTAAAGAATGCTGGTGCAACATATCAACGGGCAATGGTGACATTATTCCACGATATGATCCACAAGGAAATAGAATGTTATGTGGATGATATGATCGCCAAGTCCCTTACAGAGGAAGATCACCTGGTGAATCTGCTAAAGTTATTCAAGCGTCTAAGGAAATACCAACTAAAGCTGAACCCCAACAAATGCACATTCGGGGTGCGATCCGGTAAGCTGCTGGGCTTTATTGTAAGTGAGAAAGGGATTGAAGTTGACCCTGATAAAGTCAAAGCCATCCAAGAGATGCCTGCACCGAAAACTGAGAAAGAAGTCCGAGGGTTCTTAGGTCGATTGAACTACATCTCACGGTTCATATCCCACCTCACAGCAACCTGTGAACCCTTGTTCAAGCTGCTAAGAAAGGAACAAACGGTCAGGTGGAACGAAGATTGCCAGAAGGCTTTTGACAAGATCAAAGAATATCTGCAAGAACCTCCAATCCTCATGCCGCCAGTTGAAGGAAGACCTCTGATTATGTACTTGACAGTATTAGAAGTGTCAATGGGGTGTGTACTAGGTCAGCATGACGAGTCTGGTCGAAAAGAGTATGCAATATACTACCTAAGCAAAAAGTTTACCGACTGTGAACAACGTTATTCACTGCTCGAGAAAACTTGTTGTGCTTTAGCGTGGGCTGCTCGCCGACTGAGACAGTATATGTTGACCCACACTACCTTATTAATCTCAAAAATGGATCCAGTTAAGTACATTTTCGAGAAGCCAGCTCTTACCGGACGGGTTGCAAGATGGCAGATGATTCTCACAGAATACGACATACAGTACACATCTCAGAAAGCCATCAAGGGCAGTGTACTATCTGAATATCTGGCTGAGCAACCTATTGAGGACTACCGGCCTATGAGGTTTGACTTCCCTGATGAAGACATCATGTTCATTAAAGCAAAAGATCACGAGGAGCCTATTCACACCGAAGGGCCTGACCCGGAGGAAGAATGGACTATGATGTTTGATGGGGCTGTTAACATGAATGGTCGTGGTGTTGGTGCAGTACTCATTACACCTAAAGGAGTTCACATGCCTTTCTCGGCAAAGCTCACTTTCAACTGCACTAACAACGAAGCTGAATACGAAGCTTGCATTATGGGCCTTGAGGAAGCCATTGACCTCAGGATCAAGACATTGACTGTATTCGGAGATTCGGCTTTGGTAGTCAATCAAACCAATGGGAAATGGTACACCCACCAAGATCATCTGATACCTTACAGGGATTATACAAGGAGGTTATTGACTTTCTTCACAACAGTCAAGCTTGAGTATATCCCTCGAGACGAGAATCAGTTTGCAGATGCTCTTGCTACCATTTCATCCATGATCAAAGTTCAAGCTGCTAACTTTGTACCTCAGATTTCAGTGTCCAGACTCGACAGACCAGCATATGTGTTCGCAGCAGAAGTTGTCAAAGACAATAAGCCTTGGTTCCATGACATTAAGTGCTTCTTGGAGGATCAAACATACCCACCTGGGGCATCTTCCAATGATAAGAAGACTCTGAGAAGGCTTGCTGGAAGTTTCTTTCTGAACACTGATGGGTCTTTATACAAAAGGAACTTTGATATGGTACTCCTCAGATGTGTTGACAAGACAGAAGCAGATTTGTTGATGCATGAAGTGCACGAAGGATCTTTTGGTACCCATGCTGGAGGGCATGCCATGGCTAAAAAGTTGTTAAGATCAGGCTATTACTGGATCACAATGGATGCAGACTGTTGTGCTTACGCCAGAAAATGCCACAAATGCCAGATCTACGCAGATAAGGTGCATGTGCCTCCTAATCCTTTGAACATCATGTCTTCACCATGGCCCTTTGCTATGTGGGGCATTGATATGATTGGCAAGATTGAGCCAACTGCTTCAAATGGCCATAGATTCATCCTGGTTGCCATTGATTATTTCACCAAGTGGGTTGAGGCAGCCTCATATGCAAATGTTACGAGGCAAGTGGTAGCCAGATTTCTGAAAAGAGATATCATCTGTCGATATGGAGTTCCCGAGCGAATCATTACTGATAATGGTTCCAATTTAAACAACAAAATGATGGCAGAGCTGTGCCGGGACTTCAAAATCCAACATCACAATTCTTCTCCTTACAGGCCAAAGATGAATGGTGCTGTTGAGGCGGCAAATAAGAATATCAAGAAGATTGTGCAAAAGATGGTAGTCACATACAAAGACTGGCATGAAATGCTACCGTTTGCCTTGCATGGGTACCGCACGTCAATCAGAACATCCACTGGGGCAACACCGTATCAGCTTGTGTATGGTATGGAGGCAGTCCTACCTGTTGAAGTTGAATTACCCTCTCTACGGGTACTAATGGATGTTAAACTGAGTGAAGCAGAGTGGGTTCGGGCCCGATTCGAACAACTGAGTCTGATCGAAGAGAAAAGATTAGCTGCAATCTGTCACGGGCAATTGTATCAGAAAAGAATGAAGAAAGCCTTCGATCAGAAAGTCAGGCACCGAGAGTACCGAGTAGGAGATCTCGTGCTGAAAAGAATCCTCCCTCCTCATACAGACCACAGGGGCAAGTGGACTCCAAATTATGAAGGACCATTCGTGGTAAAGAAAGTTTTCTCTGGTGGAGCACTGATGCTCAGCACCATGGATGGTGAAGATTTCCCGTCCCCTGTGAATTCAGATGCAGTTAAAAAATACTTCGCATAAAATGACCCGCTGGACATAAAAACAGAATGTAAGTCCAGGCAAAAATAGGGCATCCCGGCGAGTCAAAAACAGAATAAAAGACTCGGGCAAAAATAAGGGAAATAAATGAAAAATGTACACCCGCTGAGTTGAAAAGCCACATTGGACAGCTCAGGCAAAAATGGGTATCCCGATGGATTGAAAACCCGAAAGGGCGATCCATGCAAAATAAGGGGATAAGCGAACAACTGCATTCTGAATTCGTCTGTATTATCTACAACTTGGTAAGCTACAAAGGATCAAGCTTCAATCAGAATCAACTTTCTTCAGAAAGCAAGACGAGAAGAACGTCATTGTCATACGAGTCATAGCAGGAGAGGAAGCTCCTCAAAGCGTCGCCAACATCGCCAGCATTTTGTTTCTCAATTTGTAACAGTCTCTTCATTTCAGGAGATTTGTTTTCTTTGACTGTATCTTGCCAATTCAGGGCACATGAATTAATAAAATCAGAATTTTAGTCATGTCTCGTTTTTACATTTATGTTTTGCAAAGAATTGTCTGATATTTCTAAAAATACAATCGCATAAGTACAGATGCCTTTCTCTAAAAAATAAAACACATGCTTACAGGGAATATACTTACTCTTGAGAGTGCTTGACTCCTATGACGGAATCCATTAGAGGATACCTCGGGACCTTTTGTGCGTCTCCTTATCTTTGCAGGATTGCAGGTATCCAGAACGCAACCTGGGGCATGCAAGTTACGTCTTAGCAAGCTGGCAAATCATTATCAACTCGGTCTATCTTCCACATGGCATTGGAGGGTGCCCACTTCCCCAGCAAAGTTGCCAAATCAACATACACTCAATCTCGGCATCCGAAATGCTCTATCCCCAGCTGAGTTGCCTCTTGTTGCTATCCCCAGCTGAGTTGCCTCTCATAATTCCCCAGCCGAGCTGCCATTTCATCCTCAGTTGAGTACAGGAGTCAGGGAATCATCTCCTCACAGAATCTTCAGCCTCTATCCAGAAGAGCAGCGCATAGAAGATCACAACAGAGTGAAGAAAGCTTCTACAAACCCCAGCTGGGTCCCATTATAAGGATGTCAACCAATGACCTATATCCCCAAGCAGATACATCATCAGATCTACCAATGATCTCATCCCCAGCTGGGATGTTCACTTCAAGCAGATCAACCAGAGATCTTTGCAGCAACGGGATCCGAATCCCGGATCTGTGCCTCTTTGCATAATCATAGCATTCGCATCATGTTCACCCTCAGAGCGTAGCATTCCGTCTAATACGGAGCATTACGGCAAAAAAATCAAACGCATAGCATAATCATAAGCCATGTTCTGAAGTAACACTTGTGAATAACAAACCGTTCATCATCATTATACAAAAATCCCCACCAGGGTCCCAGCAAAAGCAGTTGCCTCTCCAATCACCAAACACCAGTATATATTTCTGACACCCGTCCGTGTCATCACTTCCCCAAACAGGTTGCCTGAATACACTTTACAAACAAAATCACCCGTACTACAGATACTTCCTGACACCCGTCCGTGTCAAATCACCAGCGGAAAGCCAAAGACATCCTCTTGGCACTCACATATACTTATATATACACTTTCTCGACACCCGTCCGTGTCATGTCCCCAGCGCAGTCGCTTACACTTTCATCACCCATATACTTGTTATTATTATACTTTTCCCTTTTGACGCTCGTCCGTGTCACTCTCCCCAGCAGATAAACACTCATCTATACTCACTACTCATTGGTACACTTATACAGATACTCGTCCGTATCTTGTATACATCATCACTCATACCCCCACAGATCCGGCAGTAGTCCTTGTTCTTTGTTAACCCGTTGGTACTCGTCCGTACCATCATCTCAGAACATTGCGTCTAGCGTTTGTTTCTACATGATACTCGTCCGTATCATAGTCTTAAGGATGCTCGTCTGCATCTTTAATCCATACACCGTGTCAAACACTTATGTCTTCTTGGATATAGATACTCGTCTGTGTCTACCATTCCCCAGAAGAGTCCTTTCAGATGCAACACTCGTCCGTGTTCTTTGTTAACCAGTTGATACTCGTCCGTATCATCATCTCTGAACATATGTCAGTTTGTTTCTACATGATACCCGTCCGTATCATAGCCTTAAGGATGCTCGTCCGTATCTTTAATCTATACACAATACCAAACACTTATACCTTTTGCTTCTTGGATATAAACGCTCGTCCGTGTTTACTATATCCCCAGTAGATCACCAACAAAGCATTTTTCTTTTATCTGACACTCGTCCTGTGTCATGATAACCCTGAGAGCAGCCGTACCCTGCTGAGTGGTCGTCCTCCACTTCTTGATGGTCGTCCTCCGTCATGCTCATCCGATGGCCGTCCCCATCGTTGTTTTTTTAGCAGCCGTCCCCTGCTAGGTGGTCGTCCTCCACCTTTTGATGATCGTCCTTCATCATTTTATCCAATGGCCGTCCCCATTGTTGATTTTGGTTATCTGGCATTCGTCCTATGTCATGAGAAACCTCGAGAGCAGCCGTACCCTGCTGAGTGGTCGTCCTCCACTTCTTGATGGTCGTCCTCCATCATGCTCGTCCGATGGCCGTCCCCATCGTTGACCTTTTCTATCCGATGGCCGTCCCCATCGTTGATATTTTCGGCAGCCGTACCCTGCCAGGTGGTCGTCCTCCACCTTTGATGGCCGTCCCCATCATATTCCTTTTATCCCCAACAGAGCAGCCGTCCCCTGCTAGGTGATCGTCCTTCACCTTTGATGGCCGTACCCCATCATCTGTTTATTTCATTTATTCTTTAACCCGGCGGCCGTCCCCGTCGTGGTCCCTTTTCCTTTTAACCCGATGGTCGTCCCCGTCGTGGTCCCTTTTCCTTTTAACCCGATGGCCGTCCCCGTCGTGGTCCCTTTTCCTTTTAGCCCGATGGCCGTCCCCATCGTTGGTTACTTTGCTTTGTGAACTTGATGGCCGTCCCCGTCATGTTTCATTAACTTCCAGAAAATTTTACAGCTTTATCTTGATGGCCGTCCCCATCACGATTTTATTTTCCCCAGCTAGTCGGTCGTCCCCGTCTTGGCTTTACCTTTTATCCCCAGCATGTCGGCCGTCCCCGTCATCGCTTAGTTTTCCGCACCTTTACAATATACTTTATTTTCCTTTTGCAATCTATATCCCTTTTCTTCTTCATTCTGTGAGTGCAAATTTTGGACTGTCTTTGGTATTCAACCACAAGTTATCTTGTTTGTCTGTTAAGCCGTCGCTTACAACCTGCACAGCTAACTCATGTTTGAATAGGGGCAGCTGTAAACACCCCAAATTTGCCCTCACCCATTCACACCATGGCTTGTGATCATCCTCATATGCATAAACACAAACATATCATCTCATATCTCATTTTGGTTCACTGCATAGTTTCTAAGGCATCTGCACCTAGGGTTTGTGATCTGAGCAATCCCAAAAGCATCTTGAGCCATTCCAAAGGCCACTAATCATATCAAAGGGGTCCATGTGTGTTCTTGTATCATATTCCATCTCCTCAAAGTCAAAAATGCAAAGGAATCACAAGAACTAGGGTTTAAGTGGATGCAGAGCCAGGATGAACTGCACAGTTGACCTAAAATTAGGGTTTTGGTTTCAGAGGCCATAACTCCAAATTTTTTGGTCATTCTTGTTTCCATTGGTCTCTATGTGGTATAGGGAGTATGCATATCAATTTTCATGAAGAAATTCCATGGGGAAGTCATCTGATCAAAGGTTGACTTTTCACACAAGTCAGTGCAAAATCAGGGCATCTGAGGCCCCCAATGACCCAACCAATGGGTGATCTTCATCATTTTGAGTGTATATGATCTTTATTTGATCATGGAAGAAGGTTGAAGTTCATAAAAATCAAGAATTTAGGGTTTTTGCAAATGTTGACTTTTTGGGCATAGTTGACTTTTCAAGAATGCATCATTTTAGGTCATTTTTCAAGCCATGATTCTTGATCCAAAAATGCTTCAAATGGAAAAACTTTGGTCATGAAAGTTGTAGATCTCATTTTTCCCTTTTCAAAAAGTACAAGAACATGATCAAACTCTTCTTGGATCAAAAGTTATGGCAATGCAAAGTTGGCAAAATTCATTGATTTTCAAGGCATGCTTCAAATGGAAATTTTGCAAAGTCATGAACCAATGCATTATGTGACCTCTAATTCATTTCAAACCAGCACATAAACATTCTCTAAGTCCTAAAAATCAGAATTGGACCAAGTTTCCCCATGGTTTGGTTGGTGTAACAAGACTTTCTCACATGTGAACCAAAGTTACAACAAGTTGCAAAACTCATGATCATGCTCCCTACAACTTGCAGCCTTGGATGCTGAGCTTTGCTAGGCCTCTCCCTCACCCTTGCTGCGCCAGCCCATGCCATGTACTTGCCTATACCTTAAGCCATGCTTCTCTTACACATTATTTGACTTTTTGCAAAAGGTAACTTACCAATCAATAAAGGGCATGTCTTGTCAACTGACCAATGAGAGAGAGTTATGTGGACAATTTGCAAGCTAAACATAACACTAAGCAAGGCTGAAGCTCTCACATTCATCACATTCACAAGAACACTCCATTTTGCTTTTGCCTTCGAAACTCTCTGCCCAGCTCACATACATCCAAACCATCTTTACCAATCATCTCACCATGTCTCATTGAGCCCAAAGCAACCAAGAACCAGGCCTTAAACAAGCTACAACATCACTGCACCATTTTCACACCAGCTTGCAGTTTCATTCGAAACTCTCACCCTAGCTTGCAAACACACAAACAAACACCACAGACCTTCTCCATTCATCCTCAGGATCACAAACAACCCCTCACCATGATCTGAGAGTGCCTGAAACACCATTGCCATTTCTGATCAAGCTTGAGCAGAAGCTGTCGAATCTCACTATCCAGCCAACTTAAACTCCTTTTGAGCATTCAAGCATCTTCTGTGGACCAAGTGGAGTGGATTGCACAAGGAGAAGTGGCCAGAAAGTCCTCAAATTGAAAGCTCCAAATCTCAGGTAGCTCGAAAATTATTTTTCCAGAAATCATTTTTCTTGTTACAAACTTGTTCTATGTGATTCACTGATTATCCTGATGTCTTTGGTTTTGAAAATGGCTTTGATTTGAGAGTTTAATTTGTCTCTGAAACCTGCGGGCCCTAGCTTTCATTTTCTTCGATTCAGCTTGATTAGGAAAAAGAAATGTGTTTTGAGAGAGGGGTTTGATTCGGGAGAGGTTGGAGATCATTTCCCAGTTCTTGTTTTTCATTTTTTATACGATTTGAGGGGTTTGGGGATTTTTCAGGGAGAGAACTGGCCGGAGAAGACGACCGGAAGTCTTCTCCGGCCACCTGAGAGTGATTAAGCCCTAATTGCATAATTAATTGTCATTTGAATGTGAGCCATCAGATGCGTTGAAAAAGTTGACTTCGCGCGCGTACGGATGGCTAGGATGCAGTCATTAAACCCTAATCAGCATTATTTATTTAATTAATTAAGATTAAATCTGTTTGAATCTGAGCCATCAGATGGCGCGCGCAGTCAATGCTTTCAAATCCAGGCTCCATCCTGGCCCTCCATCCTGATTACTTCCTATTTTATTTGATTTTAATTCATTTTTATTTCAATTAACTTGCATATTCATTTTAAAATAGCAAAAATGTCTTAAAAATTATGAAACTTTTTCTTTAAAGTTTTATTAATTTTTAAGACCCAAAAATATTTTTATTTTATTTTTTATCATTAAAAAAGTATTTTTAAATATTTAAAGGATTATTTTTAATTGATTAATGGGAATTAATTAATTAAAAATACTTTTAGGTATTTAAAAATTACAAAAAAATTCATGAAATGTTCTAAGACATTTAGAAACATTGTCCAACCTTCAAACCAAATTTCTTTTTGATCTTGATGCATTTTAAGAATTTTTCATTGAATTAAATCATTTTTTATGCATTATTTTGATCATGGATTCAAAAATTCATTTCTGCCTATTGGAGAAGGTTGAGACATTGATTCTTCTTGCATTGTCTTGTGTTTAGCATATAGTTTCTAAGATAAAATGGTCATGATTTGATCTTGCATTTTCCAATTGTTTGGCATTTCTTTTGTTAAGAACCCTAAAAAACCCTAATAACTTAGAAAATTCATATCTTGAGATTGGTTAAGAGTTGAGAGTTCCCCTTTGGGCAGTGGTTCATTATAGGTTTAGGGTTTCTTTGGGTAGCATTTTCCATTTTTTTTATCTTAGGGTTTGTTTCTGTTTTGGGTTTTTGTTTGATGTTTGATCCATGAACCCTAATTTGGGCTTTCATATGCATCCATTTTGCATTCTCTTGCATAACATGACTTGCCATGACATTCCATGCTTCCATGTGATTCATTTGACATCATAAGACATGTAGAAAGCATGTTTGATCATTGCATTACATATTTGCCATGTCATTTGTCTTGTATGCTTCATAACTTTTCATGTTCATTCATGCTCCTTAACTTGTTTCATTTGCATTCATGAACTTGTATGATCATCTCCATGTGCTGCCTCATGTTTGTAGCATCTCATAGCATCATTAGCATCATGTATATGCTTCTGGTTATGCTTTGCATCATACCATTTCATCTCATCTTGCATTGCATTGCATTTCTTTCTAACATTTCAGGTGGTAAGTAAACTTGGGAAGTGAATTTGCCTTCACTTCTCATAACTTTTCTTCTCACCTCTCTTGCATCCATTGCTGCATTTCTATTTGTGTTTGAGATTGAGCTTGCTCATTCTTATTCTTCCCACTTTCTTTCTTCAAGTGACTTGACTTCTTGAATGAAGCAAGTCACTTTGCTTCTCTTGATCTTATTCATCTGCTTCCTGGTGGCTCCTTTGAAGATTCTTCTTGCAAACCTCACAAACCTTAGGAACAACCAAGCATGATAATGAATTAGGGTTTTGATTAGTCTCCCCTCATAGTTTTTTACCTTTGTGTCTCTCTTGAGTCTTCTCTTCTCATCTCATAATCAGGGACTAAACCCTAAAGGCTTTAAGACTTTGTGATTAAGCTTATGCCTGCATCCTTCTTTTAGGATGGAGTGTATAACTTTAATCCTAAGTGTTAAACCCTTAATGTGTTTAAATCCTTTAATTAATTCATCTAATAATCATCAAGACATCACACTTGTAACTTGGGCCTTGCATTAGGGTTCTAATTCTTCCTTAAGTGGTTAAGAAGGACTAACCCTAGTGTTAATGGACAAGTCCCCCTCAAGTTGTCTTACAAATCATAAAAACCACTTCATCATCATATCATTAAATAAAATCCACTTAATCAAAGGCTTGTTTTGTCATGGGTTTAATCCCTAATCATGGATTAAGTTGAGGAGCTTTCTTCAGCTTAAACATTCTCATCTATCATCCTTCTTTTAGGATGGTGTAATGAGTCTGTTTAATCCTTGATTATGGCTTAACCTCATTACTTAACACTAAACAAAACACCAAAAACATCTAAATAATCACAAGTAGGTTAATGATCTTAACCCTACATCAAAGGTGATTAAGTGTGAGAATCTGACTTCACACTTAAGGTATTCTCATTACCCCTAATCAGAGGGAAGATGTGATGAGTTTACTAAATCCATTGGTTTAGGCTTAAGCTCATTAACTTATGACAAACTTTCAAAAGCAATAAAAGACTGAAAACTCAAAAACAAACAATAATCGTCTCCTCCGGGATTCTTTTCTCACCTCATTCACTCACAATCGAGAACTTGCTTCTTCCGTCTAATGCAAGACAGTTTGCACCTGAGCCAGACAGGTCATACACTTGAGCATAGACAAGTAAGCGGTTCACAAGTCAATTCATCTTTCAGTCTCTTTGGGTCGAACTACGGTGTTCTGACTTCCTCATTGCACGAGAGGATACGTAGGCATAACTTAACGGTTATCGAACAAAAGTCTCTGTGTATTCCCCCTCTTTCCAGCTTTATTCTTTAGCCTCATGATCTTGAGCATTTCACTCTGTTCTTACACTGACACTTTCATACTTCACATCACTTATACACTTTACACTGACACCTGTACATCTTTTCCAGCTATTTTATACACAAATTACACTGACACTACCCCTTTAAAACACAAATCTTTTAAGCGTGGATCCCGTCGAGTACGACGGACAATCTGGGTGCTAATACCTTCCCAGGTTGTAACCAACCCCCTTTCTCAGTCTCTCTGGTTCGCAACCATCTTATCCATTTCTTTCTAGGTCTATGCAGCATTACCTTTCCTCCGGGATAAAAATGCCTAGCTGGCGACTCTTTTCATCTCCAGTGAGTTCACGGATGTGTGTTCTCACTGTCCCCCTCGCCGACCGTTCGCGTCTGTACCTTCATCTGACCCCGGTGTCACTTGTCGGGAGCGACACTCGTGCACAAGAAGATTAAAGAACTCAAGCTAAGATAGAGCAACTGGAGGCTAGTGAGAAGAAGAATCAGGCAACTTTGATAGCAGCACAGAAGGAGATCTCTGACTTGAAACTTCGAGCAGGGTTAAAGAGGTCAAAGGATCAGGATACGTACAAGAAGTTGACCAGTGCCATTTCCACCAGGAACCTCCTCATCAGGACTATCACAGAGCACCCAGTTGGTCCAGTGACTGAGGCTCTTCTGAAGGAAGTCAGGGAGGATGACTTTGGACTGGATGTTTGATTTCTTTGTGCTTGTATTTCCTTTTGTTTGTACTTTTGATTTTGTTGTTGTATTTTGACCAGCCATGGGAACTTTATTGTAATCAAACTATGTATCTCCACATTTTTGTAATATATGGTTTGTTTTACTTCACGGGCTTTATCTCTCTGCAACATCATCATTTCCTCGAGGTTTGGAAGGTCAAAACCAAAGAACCAAACCGGATACGCTTGGAATACAAATAGGCATCTTGCATTGCATACTAACATCATTTCTTTGTTTTGTAGGTTTTTGTGTTTGTTGTTTCTCACTTTGTTGTGGTCTCAGGAAACATTGTTCGCAGAAGAGTGTTCCCTGTCAATAGAGTGCACCGGTATCCGACAAGAAACAACCTTCCGGGATTACAAATGGATCAGGTTCAACAAGACTTGACTGAAGTGAGGGCCCAGATGGCCAATGAAAGGACAGAGATGAGGGCCCAAATGAATCAATTTATGACAGTGATAACTGGTTTAGCTCAAATCCAGAAAAGACTATGGGAGTTGGTTGAGCGACAAACTCCTGAGGAACGCCATCCAGGTACAGGGGGTACCAGTAACAACGATCACGTGCAGCCTTGCACTGATCCACCAGAGTTTGGACCTCATATGAACCCATACATTAATGCAATAAGAAACACCCAAGGTAACACTACTGGAGGAAGGGCCTTGCATGAGGACCCTCAAGAAGAGCAGTTTACTGTGGTTGGGGCTGGAGACGAAGTTTATGACCGTCAGTTAGATAAAACTGCAGAGAAGCTAAGGTCCCTTGAATCCCAAAACTCTCTAGGTTTTAATGTCATGGACATGAGATTGGTGGAATGGGTGATAATTCCTCACAAGTTCAAACCCCCTTGTTTTGAAAGATATAATGGCACATCCTGCCCACGTACCCATCTCCAGTCTTTCATGGGGAGATTGAAAGCCTACACCATGGACGAGAAGCTGTGGATGTTTTACTTCGAGGATAGCTTGACAGGGGCATCCCGAGAATGGTACTCCCACTTAACCAGAGCCACAGTGAGAAATTTGAAAGACTTGGCTGAAGCTTTCATCCGTCAATATCAGTATAATCTTGACATGGCTCCAAACAGAACCCTTCTGATGGGAATGTCACAATCTTCCCATGAAATCTTTAGGGAGTATGCCCAAAGGTGGAGGCAACTAGCTACTGCCGTTCAACCCCCGATGTCAGAACGGGAGATGGCAGATATGTTCATGAATACTCTCCAGGGTACCTATATTGACAGGTTGGCTGCATTTTCTTCCACCAGCTTTGCAGATGTGGTGATTGCTGGGGAGAGAATTGAGAGCTTGCTGAAGATGGGAAAGATCTCCGACAACGGTGCCAGTTCAAACAGTGCAAGGAAGTCATTTGCTGGTCCCCGTAGATCTGGTGAAACAAATTTTGTACACATGGGAAGAGGAAGACCCCAATATCTACCCAGATCAATTGCTGTCGTCACTATTCCCACTCCACCTCCTCATTATACTCAACAACCACAACATTTTCTGCAACAACCACGGTTTCCTCAACAGAGATCCTACAACAACAATAACAACAATCAACAACAACGCCCTTTTGTCGCTCCCGACAAATGAAACAGGGTCAGATGAAGGTACAGACGCGAACGGTCGGCGAGAGGGACAGTGAGAACACACAGCCGTGAACTCACTGGAGATGAATAGAGTCGCCAGCTAGGCATTTTTATCCCGGGGGAAAGGCAATGCTGCATAGGCCTAGAAAAAGATGGGTAAGACGGTTTGCGAACCAGAGAGACTGAGAAAGGGGGTTGGTTACAACCTGGGAAGGTATTAGCACCCAGATTGTCCGTCGTACTCGACGGGATCCACGCTTAAAAGATTTGTGTTTTAAAGGGGTAGTGTCAGTGCAATTTGTGTATAAAAGAGCTGAAAAAGGATGGACAGGTGTCAGTGTAGGAAGTGTGAAGTGTATAAATGTACAGTGTCAGTGTAAGAACAGGAGCGAAATGAATTGCTCAGGATCATGAGGCTAAAGAATAAAGCTGGGAGGAGGGGGGATGTACAGAGACTTTTGTTCGATAACTGTTAAGTTATGCCTACGTATCCTCTCGTGCAATGAGGAAGTCAGAACACCGTAGTTCGACCCAAAGAGACTGAAAGGATGATTTGACTTGTGAACTGCTTGCTTGTCTATGCTCAAGTGTATGACCTGTCTGGCTCAGGTGCTAACTGTCTTGCATTAGACGGAAGAAGCGAGCTCTCGTTTGTGAGTGAAGGTGATGAGGAAAGAATCCCGGAGGAGACGATTATTGTTTGTTTTTGAGTTTTCAGTCTTTTATTGCCTTTTGAAGTTTGTCATGGGATAATGAGCTTAAGTCTAAACCAATGGGTTAGTAAACTCATCACATCTTCCCTCTGATTAGGGGTAATGAGAATACCTTAAGTGTGAAGTCAGATTCTCACACTTAATCACCTTTGGTGTAGGATTAAGATCATTAACCTACTTGTGATTATTTAGATGTTTTTGTGTTTTTGTTTAGTGTTGAGTAATGAGGTTAAGCCATAATCAAGGATTAAACAGACCCATTACACCATCCCAAAAGAAGGATGATAGATGAGAGTGTTTAAGCTGAGGAAGACTCCTCAACTTAATCCATGATTAGGGATTAAACCCATGACAAAACAAACCTTTGATTAAGTGGATTTTATTTAGTGATATGATGATGAAGTGAATTTTATTGTTTGTAAGACAACTTGAGGGGGACTTGTCCATTAACATTAGGGTTAGTCCTTCTTAACCACTTAAGGAAGAATTAGAACCCTAATGCAAGGCCCAAGTTACAAGTGTGATGTCTTGATACCTATTAAGTGAATTGATTAAGAGATTTAGACACCTTAAGGGTTTAATACTTAGGATTAAAGTTATACACTCCATCCTAAGAGAAGGATGCAGGCATAACCCTAAGCATAAAGTCTTAAAGCCTCTAGGGTTTAGTCCCTGATTATGAGGTGAGAAGAGAAAACTCAAAGAGAGACACAAAGGTAAAAACTATGAGGGGATACTAATCAAAACCCTAATTTATTGTCATGCTTGGATGATCCTAAGGTTTGTGAGGTTTTCAAGAACAATCTTCAGAAGAACCATCAGGAAGAGGTGAACAGGATCAAGAGAAGCAAAGTGACTTGCTTCATTCAAGAAGTCAAGTCACTTGAAGAAAGAAAGTGGGAGGAAGAAGAATGAGCAAGCTCAAACTCAAACACAAATAGAAATGCAGCAATGGATGCAAGAGAAATGAAAAGAAAAGTCATGAGAAGTGAAGGCAAATTCACTTCCCAAGTTACTTATCACCTGAAATGTTAGAAAGAAATGCAAAGCAATGCTAAATGAAATGAAATGACATGATGCTATACCAAACCAGAAGCATGCACATGATATTAATGATGTTATGAGGTGCTGCAAACATGAGGCAAAGCAATGGGGATGTTCATACAAGATCATGAATGCAAATGATGCAAGTTTAGAAGCATGAACAAGCATGAAATGTTATGAAGCATACAAGACAAATGACATGGCAAATGTGTAATGCAATGATCAATGATGCTTTCTATATGTCTTAAGATGTCAAATGAATCACAAGAATGCATAAAATGCAAAGACAAGCCATGTTATGCAAGGAAATGTAAGAAGGATGCAAATGCAAGCCCAAATTAGGGTTCATGGATCAAACATCAAACACAAACCAAAAACAGAAGCAAAATCCTAAAGTAAAAATGGAAAATGGTACCCAAAGAAACCCTAGGCCTATGATGAACCACTGTCCAAAGGGGAACTCTCAACTCTTAACCAATCTCAAGATATGAATTTTACAAGTTATTAGGGTTTTTTAGGGTTCTTAACAAAACAAAAGCCAAACAATTTGAAAATGCAGGAACAATTCATGGCCTTTTTATCCTTGAAAATACATGCTAAACACAAGACAAAGCAAAAAGAATCAATATCTCAACCTTCACCAATAGGCAGAAATGAATTTTTGAATCCATGATCAAAATAATGCATAAAAAAATGATTTAATTCAATGAAAAATTCTTAAAATGCATCAAGATCAAAAAAGAAATTTGGTTTGAAGGTTGGACAATGTTTCTAAATGTCTTAGAACATCTCATGAATTTTTTTGTAATTTTTAAATACCTAAAAGTATTTTTAATTAATTAATTCTCATTAATCAATTAAAAATAATCTTTTAAATATTTAAAACTACTTTTTAATGATAAAAATAAAATATAAAAATATTTTTGGGTCTTAAAAATTATTAAAACTTTAAGGAAAAAGTTTCATAATTTTTAAGGATTTTTAACTATTTTTAAATAATTATGCAAATTAAATGAAAGAAAAATGAATAAAATTAAATAAAATAAAAAGTAAACAGAAGGGATGGCCAGGATTGAATCTGGGAAAGAAGGCATTGACTTGGCGCGTGATCTGAGGGTCACAATTCAAACTAACCTAATCCTGATTAATTAAATAATAATTCATAATTAAGACTTAATGAAAGGATCCTGGCCTTCTATTCACGCGCGGGAAATGGGATCCAATGGCTCACGTTCAAACTCAGTGCCCTAACCCTAATTAAAAATTAATCACTCTCAGGTCACCGGAGACGAGCTCCGGTCGTCTTCTCCGGTGACCTTCTCCCCTGAAAACTTCAAACTTCCTAAAAACGTAACAAAAATGAAATCTAAAAACTGGGAAATGTTCCCCACATCCTCACGAATCAAACCCCTAACCTAAAACAAATTTATATTTTGTAAACAAGCTGAATCGAAGAAAGAAAGTTCTAGGGCACGCGAGCTTCAGAAGCAAATTAAATGCTCAAATCACAACCATTTCAAAAACTAATGGTACCAGAATGATCAGCAAGGCATGAAGAACAAATTTGTAACAAGAAAAATCATTTCTGGAAAAATAAATTTCAGGCTACCTGAGATTTGAAGCTTTCCACTTGAGGACTTTCTGGCCTTCTCTTTATGTGCAATCTACTCCTTAGAACCCCTTGATGATATTTGAGTGCTCAAAATGAGTTTGAGTTGGCTGGATGATGAGATTCGAATGCTCCTGCTTCAAGCTCAGCCAACAATGGCTATGGTGATTCTGGCTCTTTCAGGTCATGGTGAATGATGGTTTGAGGTCTGAATGATGTATGGAGAAGCTTTGCAAGGTTTGTTTGGCTGTTTGTGAGCTAGGGAAAGAGATTCGAAAGCAACTGCAGAAATGGAGTGAGAAATGGCAGTGGGATCTCTTGGCTGTTTCAGGCTTGTGCTCTTGGTGCTGGATGGTCTATGGAGCAAGGTGAGTTGAATGGTGAAGATGGTTGAAGTGTTTTCAGGCTGTGGAGAGAAATTCGAAGCAACTTGCAATTGGGAGTGTTTTTGTGTATGTGTTGAATGTGAAGTGTTTCAGCCTTGCTAGATGTATGGAATGGCTTGCACTTTGTCCACATAACTCTCTCTCATTGGTCAGATGACAAGACATGTGCTTTTTTGATTGGTATGGCCACTTTTGCAATTTGTCAACTCTTGTGTAAGAGAAAGTATGGGCAGCTTCTAGGCTAGTACAAGGCATGGGCTGGCGCAGCAAGGATGAGGGAGAGGTCTAGCAAAGCTCAGCAGCCAATGTATCAAGTTGGTGAAGTGATCATGATGGTTTTTGCAAGTTGTGACATTTTGGTTCACATGTGATAAAGTCTTGTTACACAAACCAAGCCATGAGCAAATTTGATCCAATTCTGATTTTTAGGACTTAGAGAATGTTTGTGTAATGGTTTGAAATGAATTAGAGGTCACATGATGCATTGGTCCAAGATTTTGCAAAGTTTCCAAATGAGGCATGCCTTGAAAATTAATGATTTTAGCCAACTTTGCATGGCCATAACTTTTGATCCAAGAAGAGTTTGATCATGTTCTTGTACTTTTTGAAAAGGGAAAGATGAGATATACAACTTTCATGACCAAAGTTTTTCCATTTGAAGCATTTTTGGATCATGAATCATGGCTTGAAAAATGACCTAAAATGATGCATTCTTGAAAAGTCAACTATGCTCAAAAAAGTCAACATTTGCAAAAACCCTAAATTCTTGATTTTTATGAACTTCAATCTTCTTCCATGATCAAATAAAGATCATATACACTCAAAATGATGAAGATCACCCATTGGTTGGGTCATTGGGGGCCTCAGATGCCCTGATTTTGCACTGACTTGTCTGAAAAGTCAACTCTTGATCAGATGACTTCCCCATGGAATTTCTTCATGAAAATTGATATGCATACTCCCTATACCATATAGAGATCAATGGAAACAAGAATGACCAAAAAATTTGGGGTTATGGCCTTTGAAACCAAAACCCTAATTTTCAGTCAACTGTGCAGTTCAAACTGGCTCTGCATCCACTCAAACCCTAGTTCTTGTGATTCCTCTGCAATTTTGACCTTGAGGAGATGAAATATGATATAATAACACACATGGACCCATTTGAGTTGATTGGTGGCCTTTGGAATGGCTCAAGATGCTCTGAGGTTGCTCAGATCACAAACCCTAGATGCAGATGCCTTAGAAGCTATGCAGTGAATCAAAAATGAGATGTGAGATGATATGATTGTGTTTATGCATATGAGATGATCACAAGCCATGGTGTGAATGGGTGAGAGAAAATTTGGGGTGTTTACAGCTGCCCCTATTCAAACATGAGTTAGCTGTGCAGGATGTAAGCGATGGCTTAACAGGCAAACAAGATAACTTGTGGTTGAATACCAAAGACAGTCCAAAATTTGCACTCACAGAATAAAGAAGAAAAGGGATATAGATTGTAAAGGCAAAATAAAGTATATTGTAAGGTGTGGACGACGGAGGACGACCGTCGAGCAGAGGACGACTGCTGGGCGAAGAGCAATGACGGGGACGGCCGACATGCTGGGAAAAGTGTATGAAATAAAGCGATGACGGGGGCGGCCGACATGCTGGGGATAAAAAGTAAAGCTAAGACGGGGACGGCCGACTAGCTGGGGAAAAACAAGTAAAGCTAAGACGGGGACGGCCGACTAGCTGGGGAAAATAGGATATTATGATGGGGACGACCATCAAGATAAAGCTGCAAAGTTCTCTGGGGATTAATGAAACATGACGGGGACGGCCGTCAAGTTCATAAAGGTAAAGTAACCAACGATGGGGACGGCCATCGGGCTAAAAGAAAAGGAAAAGGGACCACGACGGGGACGGCCATCGGGTTAAAGAATAAATGAAATAAACAGATGATGGGGTACGGCCATCAAAGGTGAAGGACGATCACCTAGCAGGGGACGGCTGCTCTGTTGGGAATAAAAGAAATATGATGGGGACGGCCATCAAAGGTGGAGGACGACCACCTGGCAGGGTACGGCTGCCGAAAGTATCAACGATGGGGACGGCCATCGGATAGAAAGGGTCAACGATGGGGACGGCCATCGGAACGAGCATGATGGGGGACGACCATCAAGAGGTGGAGGACGACCACTCAGCAGGGGACGGCTGCTCTCGAGGTTTATCATAACACAGGACGAGTGTTAGATAACCAAAATCAACAACGGGGACGGCCATTGGATAAAGTTGATGAAGGACGATCATCAAAAGGCGGAGGACGACCACCTAGCAGGGGACGGCTGCTAAAATATCAACGATGGGGACGGCCATCGGATGAGCATGATGGAAGACGACCATCAAGAAGTGGAGGACGACCACTCAGCAGGGTACGGCTGCTCTCAAAGGTATCATAACACAGGACGAGTGTTAGATAAAAAAGAAAATTTGTTGGTGATCTACTGGGGATAATGTAAACACGGACGAGCGTTTACATCCAAAAAGGAAAGTATGAGTATTTGGTATTGTGTATAGATTAAAGATGCGGACGAGCATCCTTAGACTATGATACGGACGAGTATCATGTAGAAACAAACTGACACATGTTCAGAGATGATGATACGGACGAGTATCAACTGGCTAACAAAGAACACGGACGAGTGTTGCATCTGAAAAGAAACCTTCCGGGGAATAGTAGACACGGACGAGTATCCATATCCAAGAAGACATAAGTGTTTGACACGGTGTATGGATTAAAGATGCGGACGAGCATCTCTAAGACTATGATACGGACGAGTATCATGTAGAAACAAACATTAGACGCAATGTTCTGAGATGATGGTACGGACGAGTACCAACTGGTTAACAAAGAACAAAGACTACTGTCGAATCTGTGGGGATAGGAGTGATGATGTATACAAGATACGGACGAGTATCTGTACAAGTATGAGTATGAGTGGTGTATAGATGAGTGTTTTAACTGCTGGGGAGAGTGACACGGACGGGTGTCAAAAGGAGAAGAGTAAAATATTAACAAGTATATGGGTGATGAAAGTGCAAGTGACTGCGCCGGGGATATGACACGGACGGGTGTCAAGAAAAGTGTATATAAGTATATGTGAGTGCAAAGAGGACGTCTTTGGCTTTCTGCTGGGGGCATGACACGGACGGGTGTCAGGACGTATCTGTAATAAGGGTGATTTGTTTGTAAAGAGTGTTCAGGCGACTTTACTGGGGAATGATGACACGGACGGGTGCCAAAAGGTGTATGTATTGGTGTTTGTGATTGGAGGCAGCTGCTTTTGCTGGGACTCTGGGGGATTTTGTGGAAGCATTACAAGTGTTCAATTCACAACATGACTTATGATTATGCTATGCATTTGATTTTTGCCGTAATGCTCCGTATTAGACGGAATGCTACGCTCTGAGGGTATAATATGATGCGAATGCGATGATCATGCAAAGAGGCACCGATCCGGGATTTGGATCCCATTGCTGCGAAGATCTCTGGATGATCTGCTTGAAGTGAACATCCCAGCTGGGGATGAGATCATTGGTAGATCTGATAATGTATCTGCTTGGGGATACGGGTCACTGGTTGACATATCCTTGTAATACGGGACCCAGCTAGGGTTTGTAAAAGCTTTCTTCACTCTGTTGTGATCTTCTATGCGCTGCTCTTCTGGATAGAGGCTGAAGACTCTGTGGGGAGATGATTCCCTGACTCCTGTACTCAGCTGAGAATGAAATGGCAACTTGGCTGGGGAATTGTGAGAGGCAACTCAGCTGGTGAGAGCAACAAAAGGCACCTCAGCTGGGGATAGAGCATTTCAACTGCTGAGACTGAGTGTATGTTGATTTGGCAACTTTGCTGGGGAAGTGGACATCTTCCAGTGCCATGTGAGTTGATAATGATTCGCCAGTTTGCTGAGACGTAACCTGTATGCCCCAGGTTGCATTCTGGATACCTGCAATCCTGCAAAGATAAAGAATGTACAAAAGGTCCCGAGGTATCCCTTACTGGATTCCTTCATAGGAGTTAAGTACTTTCGAGAGTAATCACATTCCCCGTAAGCATGTTTTTCTTTTATTTTTTAGAGAAAAGCATCTGTACTTATGCAATTGTATTTTAGAGATATCAGACAACTCTTTGCAAAACATAAATGTAAAAAACGAGACATGACCGCAAATCTGATTTTATTAATTCGTGTGCCCTGAATTGGCAAGATACAGTCAAAGAAACATATCTCCTGAAACGAGGAGATTGTTACAAATTGAGAAATAAAGTGCTGGCGATGCTGACGACGCTTTCAAAGAGCTTCCTCTTCTGCTATGACTCGTATGACAATGACGTTCTTCTCGTCTTGCTTTCCGGATAGAGTTGATTCTGATTGAAGCTTGATCCTTTGAAGCTTACCAAGTTGTAGGTGATACAGACGAATTTAGAATGCAGTTGTTCGCTTATTCCCTTATTTTGCATGGATCGCCCTTTCGGGTTTTCAATCCATCGGGATACCCATTTTTGCCTGAGTTGTCCAATGCGGCTTTTCAACTCAGCGGGTGTACATTTTTTTCATTTATTTCCCTTATTTTTGCCCGAGTCTTTTATTCTGTTTTTGACTCGCCGGGATGCCCTATTTTTGCCTGGACTTACATTCTGTTTTTATGTCCAGCGGGTCATTTTCATGCGAAGTAGTTTTTAACTGCATCTGAATTCACAGGGGACGGGAAGTCTTCACCATCCATGGTACTGAGCATCAGTGCTCCACCCGAGAAGACTTTCTTCACAACGAATGGTCCTTCATAATTTGGAGTCCATTTGCCCCTGTGGTCTGTATGAGGAGGGAGGATTCTTTTCAGCACAAGATCTCCCACTTGGTACCCTCGGTGCCTGACTTTCTGATCGAAGGCCTTCTTCATTCTCTTTTGATATAACTGCCCATGACAGATTGCAGCCAATCTTTTCTCTTCGATCAGACTCAGTTGTTCGAATCGGGACCGAACCCATTCTGCTTCACTCAGTTTGACATCCATCAATACCCGTAGAGAGGGTAATTCAACTTCAACAGGTAGGACTGCCTCCATACCATACACAAGCTGATACGGCGTTGCCCCAGTGGATGTTCTGATTGACGTACGGTACCCATGCAAGGCAAACGGTAGCATTTCATGCCAGTCTTTGTAGGTGACTACCATCTTCTGCACAATCTTCTTAATATTCTTATTTGCCGCCTCAACAGCGCCGTTCATCTTTGGCCTGTAAGGAGAAGAATTGTGATGTTGGATTTTGAAGTCCCGGCACAGTTCTGCCATCATTTTGTTGTTCAAGTTGGAACCATTATCAGTAATGATTCGCTCGGGCACTCCATACCGACAGATGATGTCTCTCTTCAGGAATCGGGCTACCACTTGTCTTGTAACATTTGCATATGAGGCTGCTTCAACCCACTTGGTGAAATAGTCAATGGCGACCAGGATGAATCTGTGGCCGTTTGAAGCAGTTGGCTCAATCTTGCCAATCATATCAATGCCCCACATAGCGAAGGGCCAGGGTGAAGACATGATGTTCAATGGATTAGGAGGCACATGCACCTTATCTGCGTAGATCTGGCATTTGTGACATTTTCTGGCGTAAGCACAACAGTCTGCATCCATTGTGATCCAGTAATAGCCTGATCTTAACAACTTCTTTGCCATGGCATGCCCTCCTGCATGGGTACCAAAAGAGCCTTCATGCACTTCATGCATCAACAAATCTGCTTCCGTCTTATCAACACATCTGAGGAGTACCATATCAAAGTTTCTTTTGTATAAAGACCCATCAGTGTTCAGAAAGAAACTACCAGCAAGCCTTCTCAAAGTCTTCTTATCCTTGGAAGATGCCCCAGGTGGGTATGTTTGATCCTCCAAGAAGCATTTAATGTCATGAAACCAAGGCTTATCATCCTTGATGATATCTGTTGCAAATACATATGCTGGTCTATCGAGTCTGGACACTGATATCTGGGGTACAAAGTTAGCAGCTTGAACTTTGATCATGGATGAAATGGTAGCAAGAGCATCTGCAAACTGATTCTCGTCCCGAGGGATATACTCAAGCTTGACTGTTGTGAAGAAAGTCAATAACCTTCTTGTATAATCCCTGTAAGGTATCAGATGATCTTGGTGGGTGTACCATTTCTCGTTGGTTTGATTGACTACCAAAGCTGAATCTCCGAATACGGTCAAAGTTTTGATCCTGAGGTCAATGGCTTCCTCAAGACCCATTATGCAAGCTTCGTATTCAGCTTCGTTGTTAGTGCAGTTGAAAGTGAGTTTTGCCGAGAAAGGCATGTGAACTCCTTTTGGTGTAATGAGTACTGCACCAACACCACGGCCATTCATGTTAACAGCCCCATCAAACATCATAGTCCATTCTTCCTCCGGGTCAGGCCCTTCAGTGTGAATAGGCTCTTCATGATCTTTTGCTTTAATGAACATGATGTCTTCATCAGGGAAGTCAAACCTCATAGGCTGGTAGTCGTTAATGGGTTGCTCAGCAAGATATTCAGATAGTACACTGCCCTTGATGGCTTTCTGAGATGTGTACTGTATGTCGTATTCTGTGAGAATCATCTGCCATCTTGCAACCCGTCCGGTAAGAGATGGCTTCTCAAATATGTACTTGACTGGATCCATTTTTGAGATTAATAAGGTAGTGTGGGTTAACATATACTGTCTTAGTCGGCGAGCAGCCCACGCTAAAGCACAGCAAGTTTTCTCGAGCAGTGAATAACGTTGTTCACAGTCGGTAAACTTTTTGCTTAGGTAGTATATTGCATACTCTTTTCGACCAGACTCGTCATGCTGACCTAGTACACACCCCATTGACTCTTCTAATACTGTCAAGTACATAATCAGAGGTCTTCCTTCTACTGGAGGCATGAGGATTGGAGGTTCTTGCAAATACTCCTTGATCTTGTCAAAAGCCTTCTGGCAACCTTCGTTCCACCTGGCCGTTTGTTCCTTTCTTAACAGCTTGAACAAGGGTTCACAGGTCGCTGTAAGGTGAGATATGAACCGTGAGATGTAGTTCAATCGACCTAAGAACCCTCGAACTTCTTTCTCAGTTTTAGGTGCAGGCATCTCTTGAATAGCTTTGACTTTATCAGGGTCCACTTCAATCCCTTTCTCGCTTACAATAAAACCCAGCAGCTTACCGGATCGCACCCCGAATGTGCATTTGTTGGGGTTCAGCTTCAATTGGTACTTCCTCAGACGCTTGAATAATTTGAGCAGATTCACCAGGTGGTCTTCCTCTGTAAGGGACTTGGCGATCATATCATCCACATAACATTCTATTTCTTTGTGGATCATATCGTGGAATAATGTCACCATAGCCCGTTGATATGTTGCACCAGCATTCTTCAGTCCGAATGGCATCACTTTGTAACAGAACGTGCCCCAAGGTGTAATGAATGTTGTCTTCTCCATGTCTTCAGGTGACATCTTGATCTGATTGTATCCTGAAAATCCATCCATGAAGGAGAATACCGAGAACTGAGCCGTGTTATCAACCAATACATCAATGTGAGGTAATGGGAAGTCATCTTTCGGGCTGGCTCTGTTCAGATCCCGGTAGTCAACACACATTCTTACTTTGCCATCCTTCTTAGGCACAGGTACTATGTTAGCAACCCACGGCGGATAGCTAGTCACAGCAAGGAACCCGGCGTCCCATTGCTTTTGTACCTCTTCCTTTATTTTCATAGCCATGTCTGGGCGAGTCCGGCGCAACTTCTGTTTGACCGGTGGGCATTCTTCCCTCAGAGGCAGCTTGTGCACAACAATGTCGGTATCCAACCCTGGCATGTCTTGATACGACCAAGCAAACACATCAACATACTCTTGAAGCAGATCTATCAATTGTCTCTTCACTGAGTCTTGCAGGCAGGCCCCTATTTTAACTTCTTTCACGTCTTCGTCAGTACCAAGATTAATCACTTCAATCTCCTCCTGATGAGGAGTAATAACCTTTTCCTCTTGTCTCAACAACCTGGCTAGCTCTTCAGGAAGCTCATATTCTTCATCAACCCCTTCATCAGCTTGATTGATTGGATTGTCAAAGTCATACGAGGTCATAGCCGTGCTGTTGTCGGTGCAGTCTGGAGGGCATTCTCTGCAAGGGTTAAGTTTATTTATTTTAGTGATTGATTTTAATCTTGCTTTAGAAAAAATTGAAATGAAGTTATCATTTTGAAAACACCGCCATTTATTATTTTTGTACAAAAAGAAAAATGGAAAAACAGTGAGCAGAAAAGAAAAGACTCGTTTGCAAAAAGACGTCTGATATTTCATTAATTTAATCTTGTTTGCACAAAAGTACAGATGGCCCTGATTACAAAATGAGTCTTGCCATCTTGGGCAAGATGCAAGACTTTGATGCATGCTATATAAAAATACAGGAAATAATAATTACTCTGATCGAGTAACTCTTATAATTTCCTGGGAAGACCAGTTCGAGACACTGCTCCCCGGGATCTTTGGACGAATCCAATTCTCCAGATTGCGCTCCTCTTCCAGCTCGTCTTCCAGACAGTTGATAGCATCGGGGGTGAGCATTCCCCCACTGACAAAACCTGGCTCTGTAGCAGCCTTTGCTTGATGTTGAGTTGGTCTGTAACCCAACCCAAACTTGTCCTTCTTCTCCTCCACAGCTAGAACTTTGCCCCAGCCAAGGGCAGTTCCTTCTTCAACAACCTTCCGGGCTTGTTGGTATGATGACATTGGAGTACCAGATACAGCAGATGCTTCATTCACATTCAAAGCTTCAAACCCCTGGCTCATTGTTTCATGGATCTCCCCATCCATTTCAATGTACTTATAGGTTGCCAGGTGGCTGACAAAAATGTCCTCCTCTCCACAGATTGTGACAACTTGGCCTTCCCACTCAAATTTTAACTTTTGGTGAAGGGTAGACGTTATTGCGCCGGCGGCGTGAATCCAGGGTCTACCCAACAAACAGCTGTAGGCGGGCTGAATGTCCATCACATAAAAGATAGTTTTAAAGGTCTGTGGGCCAATTGTCACGGGTAGCTCAATCTCTCCCAGAACCGATCTCTTAGAACCATCAAAGGCTCTTACCACCAGGTTGCTGGGTCTCAATGCCAATCCATCATATTCTAACTTCACCAGAGCCTTCTTTGGTAAGACATTCAGGGATGAACCTGTGTCTACCAGCACATGAGAAAGGACAGCTCCTTTGCATTCCATGGTTATGTGCAAGGCTTTGTTGTGATTGCGGCCATCCACTGTCAGGTCAGAATTGGTAAACCCTAGCCCGTTGCTAGCAGTAACATTACCAACCACGGTTTCCAATTGGTTGACAGTAATCTCCTCAGGCACGTAAGCTGCGTGTAGGACTTTAAGTAGTGCATTCCGATGGGCTTCGGAGCACATAAGCAGTGAGAGGATGGAGATTTTGGACGGCGTCTGGTGAAGCTGATCCACAATTTTATAATCACTCTTTTTGATGATCCGCATAAACTCATCAACTTCCTGATCAAATGGAGTCTTCAGGGTTTCTTTGGCAGCTGGATCTTCCTGCACCGGGCCTTTACCCTTTGCCTTGGCAGCAGCTTCTGCTTCGGCAGTAGGTCTTTGAACTTGCGAAGCAAAGAGACGTCCGCTTCGGGTGAAGCCTCCGCCTCCTCCCACATTATCTACTTGTGGTGCAGGTGTTGTTGTTTCCAGAGTGATTCTTTTCCCTTCACAGTACACGTCAGAGCCATAGTGCCAGGGGATGGCCCTATTGCTTTCGTATGGTACTGGTCCAGGCACCGTGACAGTGACTGGACTGATTGCTGCTGCTGAAGGGACTGTAATTGTTTGTGGATCATAAAAGATGGTAACCGGTGCTCTGGTGGGAGCAGCACTTTCTGAATGGTAGGCGGAGTTATTTTCAGGATCGTAAAATATGGTAACAGTGGAGACATCTTCATGATTGATTGCTGGTGTTGTAGGAGGTACTGTCGGAAGGACTGTTGCTGTTGTTGACGGAGATTCGGAATGGACTGAAGCTGAAGTTATAGCAGGAGAAACTGTTGAAAACTGATCATTTGGAAGGACAGGTGAAGTACTTGTTGATGGTGCTGATGAATTATCGGGAACAATAGTTGCTGCATTTGTAGGAGGGTCTGAAACTGTTGTTGATGAAGTTGCTTGATTTGCCGGAAATGATGTAGTGATCTGGAGTAGGCCACTCTGAATAAGGCTGTCAATGCCATTCCTCAGGTTTTCACAACCATTCCATGAAATATTGCAGTATGGGCACCCTAGTTCACACCCCGGAAATATATTGTTTTCACGGAGTTGAGCTTTGATTTCCACCAATGGTGTCCTGATCTGATCCACACTAGTTATCAAATAAGACGGTTGGTCTTCTTCAATAGCATTAATTCGGGGGCCACCATGGTTTGGCATTGGGTTTTTGTTGACATTGGGCGGAGGTGCAAAATTCAGAGCCTTGGAGTCTACCAAGTCTTGTACCTTCATATGCAGAGCCCTGCATTTTTCTGTACTGTGACCAGGTGCGTTTGAATGGAAAGCACACCTAGCATTGGAGTCATAGTTTCTTGGTAGACTGTTGGGATCCGGAGGTGCCAACGTTCTTAGCTCAACTAGGTTGAGTTTCAGAAGCTGTGGCAGCAAGGCAGCATACGGCATTGGGATCGGGTCGATCACTCGGTTAGCTTGGGATGGCCTTTGTTGGAATGGCCTCTGTTGATTGTTGTTGTTGGAGTTGTTGTTGTTATAGTTTCTTGGAGGATATTGATTCTGATGATACTGAGGTTGTTGTTGGAAGTTTTGTTGAGGAGGTTGATAGACTGGCTGAGGATGAGCTGGAGCAGGGATAGTGACTGCTGCTATTGACCTTTGAACATATTGAGGCCTACCCCTATTGGTGTGAATGGCATTGGTCTCGCCAGCTCTTCTCGGGCCTGCAAAAGGCTTTCTTGTACTGTTGGACGAACTGGCACCATTATCGGAAATTTTGCCCATTTTCAACAGGCTTTCAATTCTCTCCCCAGCTATGACAACATCTGCGAAGCTAGTGGAAGAGAAAGCAGCCAACCTGTCAATATACGTCCCCTGGAGAGTGTTCATAAACATGTCTGCCATTTCTCTCTCAGACATTGGTGGTTGAACGGCAGCAGCCAATTGCCTCCATCTCTGGGCATATTCCCGGAAACTTTCCCTTGACGACTGTGACATTCCCATTAGGAGAGTCCTGTTGGGTGCCATGTCTAGATTATACTGATACTGTCTGATGAAGGCTTCTGCCAGGTCCTTCCAGCATCTTATAGTTGCTCTTGTCAGATGGGAATACCATTCCCTTGATGCTCCAGTCAAGCTATCTTCGAAGTAGAACATCCAAAGTTTCTCATCCATTGTATAGGCCTTCAGCCTTCCTAGAAATGATTGTAGATGAGTCTGGGGGCATGAAGTCCCATTATACTTTTCGAAACAAGGAGGCTTGAACTTATGGGGGATCCTGACCCCGTCTACCAAACCCATGTCCATGACGTCGAAACCCAAAGAATTTTGAGATTCCAGTGATCTCAACTTCTCAGCTATTTCATCCAATCGTCTATCATAAGCTTCCTCTCCAGCACCCATTACTGTAAATTGGTCCTCCTGAGGATCTTCTTGAAGTACTCTGGCTGCAGTGGCTGTTCCTTGAATGTTTGCAGGAATGTTGATCTCAGGATGTAGATGTGGGCCAAACACAGGGGGGTTAACATGTGGTTGCACTCTTTCATTATTACTGGTGCCTGCAGTTCCTACATGAGGCTCCTCTTGATTTTGCCTCTCCACCATGGCCCTCAGTCTCTCCTGGCTCTAAGCCATGTTGTTCATAACTTCCATGAACTGTGTCATCTGCGTTCTCATCTCTAACCTTTCGTTTGCCATCTGGTTTCTGACCTCTGTAAGGTCTTGCTGCATCTGATCCATCTGAATTCCCGGAAGGTTGTTTCTAGTTGGATACCTGTGAGGCCTGTTGAGAGGAAATACCCGACGGCGAGCAATAATTCCTGAGATCACAACAGAGGTTAGTAACAACAGAACAAAAGCCTACAAAACAAACAAAAGGGTTAGCATGCAATGCAGTTATGCTTATTTGCTCTCAAGGTATCCGGTTTGGCCTTCAGTTTTGACCCTTCCAGACCCTTGAAGATGATGCTGTTGAAGTTGCTTTTGAAGTAACCCAGATGGAAACTAACACAAATATATTACAAAGGGTGAAATAAATACAACTTGTTCATTTTACAACACAAGCCCTCAAAGGGGTCAAAATACATCACAAAAAGGCAAAAGTACATGGAAAAGGAACAACAACAAGCAAATGATCAAACTCCGAGGCCAAACTCATCCTCACGAACTTCCTTAAGAAGTGCTTCGGTCACAGGATCAGCCGGACGCTCCGTGAGACCTCTGATGAGAAGGTTTCTTGTTGCAACAGCTGCAGTCAACTTCTTGTTCTGACTTTGATCTTTGGACTTCTTCACCCCAGCTTTGATCTTTAGTTCTGATACTTCCTCCTGGGCTGCTGCCAGGGCTTTTTCCATCTGCTCCATCTTGTCTTGAGCTCTCTTGTCTTCTAGAGTACGGGCCTCAGTGATCCGGACCCACCTGGCTTGACTCTCTTTTAAATACAAGTCTGTTCTTGCTCTTTGGAACTGGGCTTCTTTACAAGCATTCTTCAGAATCTGCTCACCAGCCTTAGACTTGTTGATATAATCTCTAGACTTTCCAATTTTAGTCAAGTGTTCCACCCTTAACTTCTCCAGTCTCTCAATCTCCCTCACACCTTCACTCCTCTCCCTGAGGGTCTTCTGCAAGGCTTGGGTTAGCTTCTCATTTCTTTCCTTCAAGCTCTCAAACACCTCCAAACTGATAGTGGCAGGGGGTGGTGCTGAAGATGACTCAGGCATGTCTTCTATGGTGAAGGGCATTCCAGAGAATTGGGCCCTAGCATGGGACCACTCATAATATTGGACTGATGCCACATTATTGCACTTCCCCAGAATGGTGATTCCCTTGGTTTGAACATGATCCCAGGCCCAGGCAGCCTGCCTAACAGTTGCCAAACTAATCTTGTTCTCACAGTAGAGGGTCTCAACCAAGTCTTGTTCCCTAGGAGTATGAACCAGTGCATAGCCTAATTGCCTCTTGAACAGCAGAGGGTTGTAATTGATACTTCCTTTAACTCCTATCAAAGGCACATTGGGAAAATGCCCACAGCTGGTGATCATGTCTTTGCCCTTGGTGCTTTGAGTACACCATCTGATGTCTGCTGAAGTCAGGACAGTGAGTCTCTTAGCCCAGTTGCTTTGCTGATGAGGGTTTAGAAAGGCATCTGTCCTGGGTAAATGCCTGAGAAGCCAAGCATGGAATAATGGAGCACAAATCCTCACTAGTCTCCCCCTTTGCTTCTCATTTCTCTGATGTACTGAGTAATAGAGATCACCCAGTAAAGTTGGCACTGGGTTCTTCAGGATGAACAGATGTATTGCACTCTTGCTGATGAATCGGGGCTCATCTGCAAACAACACAATTCCATATACACTTAAGGCCAACAAAGCACAAACAGCTTTCCACTCCCCCAAGGAGGCCTTCAAACTAGCTTGAGAAATCAGGAAGTCCAGATGAAATCCAGGGATCCCAGCTTTGGAGGTCATATGCTGTTCAATCAAAACAGGCTCCAGGTGCAAAGCTTTTGCTATCTCTCCATTGCTGGGAAAGACCATTTCAGGGTTAAAAGGGATTTCTCTCTTGATAGGCAAACCAATCAAAGATGAGTATTCTTCTAATAGAGGACCCAACTGAAAGTCTTGAAAGGTGAAACATCTCAATGGAGGGTCATAAAACTGAATGCAGGTGTGGATGAGGCTCCTCTGTGAAGGGTCCAGATCCATAACCATGTCCAGTATATCTCCATAACTCTCCCTGAACAAAGGTATGTGATCTGGAGTGATCAGGGTTTGGATCCTCCTGATGTCTGACAGGTCTGGTTGGAAGAAATGATAAGTGATGTTGCTTTTCTTTGGAGCCATGATGCTGAGGACTGAGTAGAGTGCTGATGAAGATACTGAGGAGTGGGCCACTGGCTGGCTAGCGCAAGTAACTGAAATATATGGCTGACAAACTGAAGTAAGTTCTGGTGGAGATAGGTCAATAATGCAGATGGGGTCAAAACCAAAACCAGATGAAGGTGGATACCCTGAAACACAAATAAGCAAATGTTAATATGATGCAATGAGTATGTATGCAAATGAAATGCAAGGGTTTGTGACTGAGCTGGATCTGATTAACTGCCTTGGTATAGATCCATGTGTGTTCAAGAATTCCAGATGGAGGTCTAAAAGAAATCCAGTAACCAAGGTAGGGGGACTCAAATAAAGAGCCTCATGTCCAGGGTTTTTAGAATCAAAAGAACTATCCAACATGGAGCATTCTTAACAAAGTCAAAGTAACAGGGTATTCTGAGGTCAAGGTACCTGCAAACCTGTAAACAGCCCAACCCCCTCACAGGTGGTGATCTAGAACAAGGATCCTCAGACTTGGATCAGTTATGAGAAGTGTAAACACTTCTAACCCGGAGGTACAGTGTTTACAATAACCATAACAATTCCTCCTCTAATTCACCTCAGTTTCTGAAGGTCAATACTAAAAGGTCATCCAGACTTAGCAGGCTTCCCAGATAGCCCTAGCATTGCAGGAAATCTGCAACACAGAGTTCTCAAGAAGAAACCCATATCTGAACCGTGTTTCATATTCCCGCACCAGACCGAAATGGAATGGGAAAGAATATGATTCACTCTAGCCTAGGTGTCACTCAGGTCCCAGGTATAGGACCTTAACTCTCAATGAATCACCCACCCACCAAAACAAGAAACCAGATCCAGCCAGCAACAATGACAGTATGATATATATAAATGCAATAAAGAAAGCAGTAAAGTAACTGTACATAAAGCAATGAACAAAAAATAAATATAAGCACAAACAAGCACATAACACCCCAGTAAACACAAATCAATCAAGCGCTAGGAGGAACCCACAAAAAGAACCAGAAGCCCTGGTTGCAATATAAGGTTCCCCAGCAGAGTCGCCAAGCTGTCGCTCCCGACAAATGAAACAGGGTCAGATGAAGGTACAAACGCGAACGGTCGGCGAGAGGGACAGTGAGAACACACAGCCGTGAACTCACTGGAGATGAATAGAGTCGCCAGCTAGGCATTTTTATCTCGGGGGAAAGGCAATGCTGCATAGGCCTAGAAAAAGATGGGTAAGACGGTTTGCGAACCAGAGAGACTGAGAAAGGGGGTTGGTTACAACCTGGGAAGGTATTAGCACCCAGATTGTCCGTCGTACTCGACGGGATCCACGCTTAAAAGATTTGTGTTTTAAAGGGGTAGTGTCAGTGCAATTTGTGTATAAAAGAGCTGAAAAAGGATGGACAGGTGTCAGTGTAGGAAGTGTGAAGTGTATAAATGTACAGTGTCAGTGTAAGAACAGGAGCGAAATGAATTGCTCAGGATCATGAGGCTAAAGAATAAAGCTGGGAGGAGGGGGGATGTACAGAGACTTTTGTTCGATAACTGTTAAGTTATGCCTACGTATCCTCTCGTGCAATGAGGAAGTCAGAACACCGTAGTTCGACCCAAAGAGACTGAAAGGATGATTTGACTTGTGAACTGCTTGCTTGTCTATGCTCAAGTGTATGACCTGTCTGGCTCAGGTGCTAACTGTCTTGCATTAGACGGAAGAAGCGAGCTCTCGTTTGTGAGTGAAGGTGATGAGGAAAGAATCCCGGAGGAGACGATTATTGTTTGTTTTTGAGTTTTCAGTCTTTTATTGCCTTTTGAAGTTTGTCATGGGATAATGAGCTTAAGTCTAAACCAATGGGTTAGTAAACTCATCACATCTTCCCTCTGATTAGGGGTAATGAGAATACCTTAAGTGTGAAGTCAGATTCTCACACTTAATCACCTTTGGTGTAGGATTAAGATCATTAACCTACTTGTGATTATTTAGATGTTTTTGTGTTTTTGTTTAGTGTTGAGTAATGAGGTTAAGCCATAATCAAGGATTAAACAGACCCATTACACCATCCCAAAAGAAGGATGATAGATGAGAGTGTTTAAGCTGAGGAAGACTCCTCAACTTAATCCATGATTAGGGATTAAACCCATGACAAAACAAACCTTTGATTAAGTGGATTTTATTTAGTGATATGATGATGAAGTGAATTTTATTGTTTGTAAGACAACTTGAGGGGGACTTGTCCATTAACATTAGGGTTAGTCCTTCTTAACCACTTAAGGAAGAATTAGAACCCTAATGCAAGGCCCAAGTTACAAGTGTGATGTCTTGATACCTATTAAGTGAATTGATTAAGAGATTTAGACACCTTAAGGGTTTAATACTTAGGATTAAAGTTATACACTCCATCCTAAGAGAAGGATGCAGGCATAACCCTAAGCATAAAGTCTTAAAGCCTCTAGGGTTTAGTCCCTGATTATGAGGTGAGAAGAGAAAACTCAAAGAGAGACACAAAGGTAAAAACTATGAGGGGATACTAATCAAAACCCTAATTTATTGTCATGCTTGGATGATCCTAAGGTTTGTGAGGTTTTCAAGAACAATCTTCAGAAGAACCATCAGGAAGAGGTGAACAGGATCAAGAGAAGCAAAGTGACTTGCTTCATTCAAGAAGTCAAGTCACTTGAAGAAAGAAAGTGGGAGGAAGAAGAATGAGCAAGCTCAAACTCAAACACAAATAGAAATGCAGCAATGGATGCAAGAGAAATGAAAAGAAAAGTCATGAGAAGTGAAGGCAAATTCACTTCCCAAGTTACTTATCACCTGAAATGTTAGAAAGAAATGCAAAGCAATGCTAAATGAAATGAAATGACATGATGCTATACCAAACCAGAAGCATGCACATGATATTAATGATGTTATGAGGTGCTGCAAACATGAGGCAAAGCAATGGGGATGTTCATACAAGATCATGAATGCAAATGATGCAAGTTTAGAAGCATGAACAAGCATGAAATGTTATGAAGCATACAAGACAAATGACATGGCAAATGTGTAATGCAATGATCAATGATGCTTTCTATATGTCTTAAGATGTCAAATGAATCACAAGAATGCATAAAATGCAAAGACAAGCCATGTTATGCAAGGAAATGTAAGAAGGATGCAAATGCAAGCCCAAATTAGGGTTCATGGATCAAACATCAAACACAAACCAAAAACAGAAGCAAAATCCTAAAGTAAAAATGGAAAATGGTACCCAAAGAAACCCTAGGCCTATGATGAACCACTGTCCAAAGGGGAACTCTCAACTCTTAACCAATCTCAAGATATGAATTTTACAAGTTATTAGGGTTTTTTAGGGTTCTTAACAAAACAAAAGCCAAACAATTTGAAAATGCAGGAACAATTCATGGCCTTTTTATCCTTGAAAATACATGCTAAACACAAGACAAAGCAAAAAGAATCAATATCTCAACCTTCACCAATAGGCAGAAATGAATTTTTGAATCCATGATCAAAATAATGCATAAAAAAATGATTTAATTCAATGAAAAATTCTTAAAATGCATCAAGATCAAAAAAGAAATTTGGTTTGAAGGTTGGACAATGTTTCTAAATGTCTTAGAACATCTCATGAATTTTTTTGTAATTTTTAAATACCTAAAAGTATTTTTAATTAATTAATTCTCATTAATCAATTAAAAATAATCTTTTAAATATTTAAAACTACTTTTTAATGATAAAAATAAAATATAAAAATATTTTTGGGTCTTAAAAATTATTAAAACTTTAAGGAAAAAGTTTCATAATTTTTAAGGATTTTTAACTATTTTTAAATAATTATGCAAATTAAATGAAAGAAAAATGAATAAAATTAAATAAAATAAAAAGTAAACAGAAGGGATGGCCAGGATTGAATCTGGGAAAGAAGGCATTGACTTGGCGCGTGATCTGAGGGTCACAATTCAAACTAACCTAATCCTGATTAATTAAATAATAATTCATAATTAAGACTTAATGAAAGGATCCTGGCCTTCTATTCACGCGCGGGAAATGGGATCCAATGGCTCACGTTCAAACTCAGTGCCCTAACCCTAATTAAAAATTAATCACTCTCAGGTCACCGGAGACGAGCTCCGGTCGTCTTCTCCGGTGACCTTCTCCCCTGAAAACTTCAAACTTCCTAAAAACGTAACAAAAATGAAATCTAAAAACTGGGAAATGTTCCCCACATCCTCACGAATCAAACCCCTAACCTAAAACAAATTTATATTTTGTAAACAAGCTGAATCGAAGAAAGAAAGTTCTAGGGCACGCGA
The DNA here is from genome assembly GCA_963966055.1 of Lathyrus aphaca. NCBI lineage: Eukaryota > Viridiplantae > Streptophyta > Magnoliopsida > Fabales > Fabaceae > Lathyrus > Lathyrus aphaca. The sequence continues at coordinate 111,354,243 of OZ014521.1, read as the reverse complement.
GCTTCAGAAGCAAATTAAATGCTCAAATCACAACCATTTCAAAAACTAATGGTACCAGAATGATCAGCAAGGCATGAAGAACAAATTTGTAACAAGAAAAATCATTTCTGGAAAAATAAATTTCAGGCTACCTGAGATTTGAAGCTTTCCACTTGAGGACTTTCTGGCCTTCTCTTTATGTGCAATCTACTCCTTAGAACCCCTTGATGATATTTGAGTGCTCAAAATGAGTTTGAGTTGGCTGGATGATGAGATTCGAATGCTCCTGCTTCAAGCTCAGCCAACAATGGCTATGGTGATTCTGGCTCTTTCAGGTCATGGTGAATGATGGTTTGAGGTCTGAATGATGTATGGAGAATCTTTGCAAGGTTTGTTTGGCTGTTTGTGAGCTAGGGAAAGAGATTCGAAAGCAACTGCAGAAATGGAGTGAGAAATGGCAGTGGGATCTCTTGGCTGTTTCAGGCTTGTGCTCTTGGTGCTGGATGGTCTATGGAGCAAGGTGAGTTGAATGGTGAAGATGGTTGAAGTGTTTTCAGGCTGTGGAGAGAAATTCGAAGCAACTTGCAATTGGGAGTGTTTTTGTGTATGTGTTGAATGTGAAGTGTTTCAGCCTTGCTAGATGTATGGAATGGCTTGCACTTTGTCCACATAACTCTCTCTCATTGGTCAGATGACAAGACATGTGCTTTTTTGATTGGTATGGCCACTTTTGCAATTTGTCAACTCTTGTGTAAGAGAAAGTATGGGCAGCTTCTAGGCTAGTACAAGGCATGGGCTGGCGCAGCAAGGATGAGGGAGAGGTCTAGCAAAGCTCAGCAGCCAATGTATCAAGTTGGTGAAGTGATCATGATGGTTTTTGCAAGTTGTGACATTTTGGTTCACATGTGATAAAGTCTTGTTACACAAACCAAGCCATGAGCAAATTTGATCCAATTCTGATTTTTAGGACTTAGAGAATGTTTGTGTAATGGTTTGAAATGAATTAGAGGTCACATGATGCATTGGTCCAAGATTTTGCAAAGTTTCCAAATGAGGCATGCCTTGAAAATTAATGATTTTAGCCAACTTTGCATGGCCATAACTTTTGATCCAAGAAGAGTTTGATCATGTTCTTGTACTTTTTGAAAAGGGAAAGATGAGATCTACAACTTTCATGACCAAAGTTTTTCCATTTGAAGCATTTTTGGATCATGAATCATGGCTTGAAAAATGACCTAAAATGATGCATTCTTGAAAAGTCAACTATGCTCAAAAAAGTCAACATTTGCAAAAACCCTAAATTCTTGATTTTTATGAACTTCAATCTTCTTCCATGATCAAATAAAGATCATATACACTCAAAATGATGAAGATCACCCATTGGTTGGGTCATTGGGGGCCTCAGATGCCCTGATTTTGCACTGACTTGTCTGAAAAGTCAACTCTTGATCAGATGACTTCCCCATGGAATTTCTTCATGAAAATTGATATGCATACTCCCTATACCATATAGAGATCAATGGAAACAAGAATGACCAAAAAAATTGGGGTTATGGCCTTTGAAACCAAAACCCTAATTTTCAGTCAACTGTGCAGTTCAAACTGGCTCTGCATCCACTCAAACCCTAGTTCTTGTGATTCCTCTGCAATTTTGACCTTGAGGAGATGAAATATGATATAAGAACACACATGGACCCCTTTGAGTTGATTGGTGGCCTTTGGAATGGCTCAAGATGCTCTGAGGTTGCTCAGATCACAAACCCTAGATGCAGATGCCTTAGAAGCTATGCAGTGAATCAAAAATGAGATGTGAGATGATATGATTGTGTTTATGCATATGAGATGATCACAAGCCATGGTGTGAATGGGTGAGAGCAAATTTGGGGTGTTTACACCTTTTCAACAGCGGCTATCTCAGATCAACAAGGTGATTGACCCCATTCCAATGCCATATGCTACACTGCTGCCACAACTCCTAAAGCTCAATCTTGTTGAGTTGAGGACATTGGCTCCACCTGATCCTCAGAATCTTCCGAGAAATTACGATGTCAACGCTAGGTGTGCTTTTCATTCTAATGCACCCGGTCACTCCACGGAAAAATGCAGGGCTCTGCATATGAAGGTCCAGGATTTGGTAGATTCAAAGGCCCTGAACTTTGCACCACCTCCCAATGTCATGAAAAATCCTATGCCAAGCCACAGTGGGCCAAGGATTAATGCTATAGAGGAAGGCTCACCCTTGAGTTTAATAGAAGATATTGCAAGTATTCAGACACCTCTGGCAGAGGTTAAAGCCAGCTTTTGAAATGCCAAGTGTTTCCAAGTTATGAGGCATGTTGTGAATCATGCAAACTTTATGAGAATGGGTGTGCAAGCTTAAGGACTGGAATCAATGACTTGATTAAAGAAGGCATTCTGCAGATAACCACAACAGCTTCTACAACACCAGCAACTCCTTTGTTAACAACAAGTGATTCTTCTACAACTACAACAACAATTGTTCCTACCGATTCATCTACAACTTCAGCAACCATTTCTTCCATCACTTCAACAAACAAAATTTCCATTTCATATCCTTCTACAACTTCATAAATCGCCAACAACGACATCTCCACTGTCACTATATATTATGACCCTACAACGGTCCCGGATTCCAACAATTATCAACAACAATCTCAGCAACAGCTTCAGCAACAACCAAGCTTCAATTAATCACCACCAACATCCACCAGAAGTCCTGTCACCATTTTCTATGATCCGCATACAATAACAGTTCCAACCTCTGCCACAGTTAGCCCAGTCACCCTCACGGTGCCAGGGCCCATTCCGTATGACAAAGACAATGTTGTACCATGGCATTATGGTGCAGACCTTTACTGCAATTGAGAAAAAGTCCTTCTTGATTCTTCAGTTCCTACCTCACAAGTGGATAATGTCGGGGGACGCGGAGGCTTCAGCCGAAGCAGACGCCTCTTCGCGTCACAAGCTCCAAAGACCAATACTGAGGCAGAAGCTGCTGCCAAAGCCAAAGGGAAGAGTGTGATACCTGAAGAATTTGCATCAAAAGAGACTCATAAATCATCCTTTGATCAGGATGTGGATGAATTTATGAGGATAATTTAAAAAAGTGACTATAAAGTTGTGGATCAGCTCCACCAGACTCCTTCTAAGATCTCTATATTATCCCTGCTACTGTGTTCCGAAGCTCATCGGGATGCACTACTCAAAGTTCTGCACGCTGCCTACGTGCCAGAAGAGATCATAGTGAATCATCTTGAAATAGTGGTGTCTAATGTCAATACTAGCCATGGGCTAGGTTTCACCGATGTTGATTTAACAACAGAAGGATGTCACCACAACAAAGCTTTGCACATAACCCTGGAGTGCAAAGGGGCTGTACTCTCTCATGTTCTTGTGGACACTGGGTCTTCACTCAATGTCTTACTGAAGAAAGCTCTTGTCAAGCTCGAATATGAAGGAATAGCTCTCCGACCAAGCAATCTTGTGGTCAGGGCTTTTGATGGCTCCAAGATGTCTGTTCTTGGAGAGGTGGAGCTATCAGTGATAATCGGTTCGCAGATCTTCCAGACTACTTTCTATGTGATGGACATTCAGTCGGCCTACAGCTGTTTGTTGGGTTGACCATGGATTCACGCCGCAGGCGCAGTTACGTCGACCCTTCACCAGAAATTGAAATATAAGTGGGAAGGACAGATTATCACCATCTATGGTGAAGAGGACATATTTGTTAGCCATATGACTACATATAAATACATTGAAATGGATGGTGAAATCCATGAAACTATGAGCCAAGGGTTCGAGGCCCTGAACGTCAATGAGGCAACGACTGAAGTATTTGCTGCATCCTAGGAGGATAGGATGGGTACTTCAATTGTCTCCTATCAGCAAGCCCGGAAGGTTGTTGAAGATGGTAATGCCCAAGGCTAGGGCAAGCTGCTGCCAGTGGAGAAGAAGGAGGACAAATTCGGTTTGGGTTACAAACCATTCCGAAAAGATCAATCAGAGGCTGCCAATGAGCCCAAGTTCATCAGTGGGGGATGCTCACCCCAGATGCTGTTAACAACCTGGAAGACGAGGCGGAAAGCGACCGCAACCTGGAGAGCTGGATACGTCCAAGGATCCCGGGGCACCCAGTCCTTAACTAGTCTTCCTAGGAAATTATAAGGGTTACTCCTGCAGAGTAATTATTATTTCCTGCCTTTTTTAGCATGCATCAAGTCTTGCATCTTGCCCAAGGTGTCAGAAATCATTTTGTAATAGGGCCATATTGTAATTTTGTGCAAATGAATTATCAATGAATATCAGACATCTTTTGCAAACAAGTCTCTTTTTCGCTCACTGTCTTTTCATTTTTCACTTTTGTACAAAACAATAAAATGGAAATGTTTTCAAAATAAATGACTTCATTTTCACTTTTTTTTAAACAAGATTAAAATTGATCACTAAAACGAATAAATCTCAACCCTTGCAGAGATTACCCTCCATATTTCACCGACAACAGCACTGCTATGACCTTTTATGACTTCGACAATCCGATTAATCAAGCCGATGAAGGGGTTGAAGAAGACTATGAGTTACCTGAAGAGTTAGCCAGGTTGTTAAGGCAAGAAGAGAAAGTGATTACTCCTCATCAGGAGGAGGTTGAAACAGTTAATCTTGGTACCAAGGAGGATTTGAAAGAAGTGAAGATTGGGGCCAGTCTGCAGGCTTCAGTAAAAGAACAGCTCATTGACATGCTTCGAGAATACGTCGACGTCTTTTCTTGGTCCTATCAAGACATGCCAGGTCTGGATACGGATATTGTTGTGCACAAGCAGCCTTTGAAAGAAGATTGCCCTCTAGTAAAGCAGAAGCTACGCCGTACTCGTCCAGATATGGCCATGAAGATTAAGGAAGAGGTACAAAAACAGTGGGACACCGGTTTCTTGGCTGTAACTAGTTACCCACCGTGGGTCTCTAATATTGTACCAGTGCCTAAGAAGGATAGCAAAGTACGAATGTGTGTGGATTACCGGGATCTGAACAGAGCTAGCCCAAAGGATGATTTCCCATTACCTCACAATGATGTATTGTTCGACAACACAACTCAGTTCTCGGTATTTTCTTTCATGGATGGATTTTCTGGGTATAATTAGATCAAGATGTCACCCGAAGACATGGAGAAAACAACCTTCATCACACCTTGGGGCACATTTTATTATAAGGTGATGCCTTTTGGACTGAAGAATGCTAGTGCGACTTATCAACGGGCTATGGTAACGTTATTACACGATATGATCCATAAAGAAATTGAATGCTACGTGGATGACATGATTGCCAAGTCCCTCACTGAAGAAGATTATCTGGTAAATCTGCTGAAGTTGTTCAAGTGCCTGAGAAAGTATCAACTGAAGCTAAACCCCAACAAATGCACATTCGGGGTACGTTCTGGTAAATTGCTGGGATTTATCGTAAGTGAAAAGGGAATTGAAGTTGATCCTGACAAAGTCAAAGCCATTCAGGAGATGCCTGCACCTAGGACTGAAAAGGAAGTTCGAGGTTTCCTAGGTAGATTGAACTACATATCAAGGTTCATATCTCATCTTACTGCAAACTGTGAGCCCCTTATCAAATTGTTAAGTACAAGAACTTGAACTACATATCAAGGTTCATATCTCATCTTACTGCAAACTGTGAGCCCCCTCCCATTTTCAAAAAGTACAAGAACTTGATCTAATTCATTTTAGAACTCAAGTTATGGTTTGTCAAAGTTGGGAAAAATCACTTAATTTTCACTTTTGTGCCAAAGAGGAAACTTGCAAAAACACTTGCCAAAGCCAAATGTGACCTCTAATTAACTTCTAACCATCATACAAACATCATTCATGGTCCATAATTCAGAATTGCCCAAGGGATTTCTCATTTTTATGGCTTGAATTGCAAGTCACCATAAGGCATTTCTCATAAATCTTCAAGAATGGAATTTTTGCAAAAGGGATTTCTAATGATTGGATTAGTTGTTAAGTGATCTCAAAACATTATAACAACTTCATATGGTCCATTTTGCTGCAAATTGCCCAAGGGATGTCACATATCCATGACCAAAAACTTCAAAATGCAACAAGTTGTAAAAAGGAAAAACATGTGACATCTCACCCTTCATCCATTTCAGATCACCTCAGAGCATCCCATGGCCACCCTTGAAGCCAGCAGAACTCAGAGCAGCCCTAGGATAGCCTCTGCCACAGCCCATACTTGAGGTACACCTACCACTGACTTTTTGGCCATTTTCCCCATGCCATTCCCACAGTGCATGTCACTTCCTCAGACTCCTTCCAATAGTTTAGGGATATGTTATGGATCATAAAACAGGCTGGACAAAAGCTAGAAGGACACACACAAACAGATTCACAAAAACTGCAAGTTTCCTTCATCTCTTCGAAACCCCACCCACAACCATCACATTTCAATTTTCTCTTCACCAATAAGTCACACATCCTCCATAGAACCAAAATCCACCATTAAAACAGCCAGAAGCATCACATACACCAACTGCAAAACCTGTTATACCAGAACTCAAACTTCCAAATCAGCCACCATCAAAGGTTTTGAAGCACTCCATTGGTCTCAGGAGGTCCAGAGGAGACTTTTTTCATTAAGGAAAGGCCAGAAGAGCTCACATTAGCATTTCATCATCTCAGGTAAGCTCAAGAATCAAATTTCTCAGAGCTTGTTTCTTTTGTTACAAATTGAAAATATATGTTATGTTGGTCATGTTGATGCTCTTAGAATTAAAAATGGTGAAGAAATGAGTATTTTGTGGTCCTCTGAAATTTCACCCTTGAAATAGTTTGTTTCGATTCTCTTTGTTCTTGGGTTGTAAATGATGTTTGAGGTTTGATTTGAATGGGGTTTGGGTAGAGGATCATTTCTCTATGGTTAATTTGATGTGGGGTGGCCTGTAGAGTGTTGTAGGGTTTTGGACACGCCGGAGAAGATGACCGGAGCTCCTCTCCGGTCACCTAAAAGTGATTAGGTCCTAACCCTAATTAATTTGCCAGTTTGCTTCGTGACCATTGGATGCGGATTAGGTTAACTTTTGAATGATCCAGATCAAGTCATTTAGCCCTAATCCAGTTTTATTAATTTAATTAAATATAATTAGGTTAATTAAGCTGAAACGAATCTCAGCCTTTAAAAGGCGCGCGCAGTCAACGTCTTTTTCTCCAGTTCAAATCTAGGCCTTTGGATCTGAATACTTTCTCTTTTAATAATTTTTATTTTCATTTTAATTCATTTTTCTTGCATATTTTATTTAAAATAGTAAAACACTTCTAAAAAATTTCATTTTTTGCATCATGGCTTAAAATATTTTTCTCATTCTGAAAATAATTTTTATTTTATTTTTTTTTTGCATAATTTTCATATTTTTAAAATATTTAAATGATTATTTTAATTAGTTAATGAGAATTAATTAATTAAAATGCCATTTAAGTTTCTAAAAATCACCAAAAAAATCACATTGCATTTTGATACATTTAGAGACATTATCAAACCCTTCAAGCAAATTTCTTTTTGGTTCTTGACCTATTTTGACATTTTTCTTTGGAATTAGGGTTCTTAAAAGTCAATATTTTTGTCCTAACTTAGAAAAATTCATTTTGCCTAACCTTGAAGAGTTAGATGATGGTTCTTTTTGCATTGCATTCCTCATGTCATTTAGTTTCTAGGATAAAATTGGTTTGAATTTATCTTTCATTTTCAATTTGTTTTACATTTATCATTGAGAAGTGCCTTAAAACCCTAGCAAACTTGAGAAAATCATAACTTCCATTAGGTTAAGATTTAGGTCTCCTCCTTTGGGCAGTGAACTTGTGTAGGGTTAGGATTCCTTTGATCCTATTTTCAATTTTTTATCATGTCATTTGCTTCTGGTTTTGAATTTTGTATTGCATGTTATGTATAAACCCTAATTTTTGCCTTCATTTGCATTCATCTCTCATATGCTTGCATACATGAACTTGCCATGGAATTTTGTGCATTCACATGACTTCTAAGACATCTTAGGACACATTAGAATCATGTTTGATCATTGCATAATCCATTTTCCATGTTTTGTATCCATTGCATTTCATAAGTTTCCATGGACTTTCATGCTTCTTTTAGGTCTCATTTGCATTCTCATCTTTTGTATGATCATCCACATCTCATGACATACATTTGCATCATCTCTTTGCATCATTAATACCTTGATCATGTTTCTGGTTTTGGTTTGCATCATTGCATCCTTCTCATTTTTATTCCATTTCATTTCCTTTTGCTAACTTTTCAGGTGGTAAGTTACTTTGAGAAGTGAATTTGCCTTCACTTCTCATAATCTCTTCTCATCTCTCTTATGCATTCATTGCTGCATTTTACTTTTGTATTAGAGTGAGCTTGCTCATTCATGCTCCCTCCCCACTTTCTTTCTCCAAGCAACTTGTCTTCTTAAGTGAAGCAAGTTGTCTTGCTTCTTTCTGCTTCTCCTCCTTCCATCTGCTTCTTCCTTGGTGGCTTTTCTCTTGAAGATCTTTTTCAAGCCTCATAAACCCTAGGAACCCCCAAGCATGATCACAATTAGGGTATGATTAGTCCCCCATTAGTTTTACCGTTGTGTCATCTTTGTGTCTTCTCTTCTCATCTCTTAATCAAGGACTAAACCTTAAAGGTTTTAAGGCTTTGTGATTAGGGTTATGCCTGTATCCTTCTATTAGGATGGAGTGTATAACTTTAATCCTAAGTGTTAAACCCTTAATGTGTTTAAATCCTTTAATCAATCCATCTAATAATCACTAAGACATCAAACTTGTAACTTGGGCCTTGCATTAGGGTTCTAATTCTTCCTTAATTGGTTAAGAAGGACTAACCCTAGTGTTAATGGACAAGTACCCCTCAAGTTGTCTTATAAACCATAAAATTCATTTCTTAATTTTACCATTAACTAAAATCCACTCTAATAAAGGCTTTGTTTTGTCATGAGGTTAATCCCTAATCATGGATTAAGTTGAGGAGCCTTCCTCAATTTAAATGTTCCCATTTGTTATCCTTCTATTAGGATGGTGTAATGGGTCCATTAAATCTTTGATTATGACTTAAACTCATTACTTAACACTAAACAAAAAACTCCAAAAACATCTAAATAATTAAGTGGGTTAATGATCTTAATCCTACATCATGGTGATTAAGTGTGAGGTGCTTACTTCATACTTAAGGTATTCTCATTACCCCTAATCAGAGGGAGGATGTGATGAGTCTACTAACCCTTAGTTTAGGCTTAAGTTCATTGACTTATGACAAACACAAAAAGTAATAAAAGACTGAAAACACCAAAAAAAAAAACAATAATCGTCTCCTTCGGGATTCTCTTCTCATCATCTTCACTCATAAACGAGAATTTGCTTCTTCCGTCCCATGCAAGACAGTTTGCACCTGAGCCAGACAGGTCATACACTTGAGCATAGGCAAGCAAGCATTTCACCAGTTAATTTACCTTTCAGTCTCTTTGAGTCGAACTACGGTGTTCTGACTTCCTCATTGCACGAGAGGATACGTAGGCATAACTTAACAGTTATCGAACAAAAGTCTCTATATATTCCCCCTCTTCCAGCCTTGTTCTTTAAGCCTCATTGTCTTGAGCATTGCATCTCTTTACTTACACTGACACTCCTTTATTTCACTTCACATTTCTTTTGCACTGACACTTGCATTCTCTTCCAGCTTTGATACACAGATTGCACTGACACTACCCCTTTAATCACAAATCTTTTAAGCGTGGATCCCGTCGAGTACGGCGGACAATCTGGGTGCTAATACCTTCCCAGGTTGTAACCAACCCCCTTTCTCAGTCTCTCTGGTTCGCGACCGTCTTGTCCATATCTTTCTAGGTCTATGCAGCATTACCTTTCCTTCGGGATAAAAATGCCTAGCTGGCGACTCGTTTCTTTTCAGTTCACCCTTGTGTGTTCTCTCCTCCTTTCGCTGACCGTTCGCGTCTTTACCCCTCTTGACCAGGTGTCATTTGGTGGGAGCGACAGCTTGGCGACTCTGCTGGGGACCCTTATACTACAACCAGGGCTTCTGGTTCTTTTTGTGGGTTCCTCCTAGCGCTTGTTTGATTTGTGTTTACTGGGGTGTTATGTGCTATGTGTGTTTATTTATTTTGCTTTATTTACTGCTTTATGTACAGCTTTATTTATTGCTTTCTTTACAGTCTTTTGCATATTTCATATTGTCATTTGATGGATCTGGTCTGTTGTTTTGGTGGGTGGGGTTCCATTGAGAGTTTAAGGTCCTATACCTGGGATCTGAGTGACACATAGGCTAGAGTGGTTCATGTTCTCCCCTATTCCATATCGGTCTGGTGCGGGAATATGAAACACGGTTCAGATGTGGGTTTCTTCTTGAGAACTTTGTGCTACAGATTTCCTGTAGTGCTAGGGCTATCTGGGAAGCCTGCTAAGTCTGGATGACCTTTTATTATGACCTTCAGAAGCTGAGGTGAATTAGAGGAGGATCTTTTATGGTTATTGTAAAAACTGTACCTCCGGGTTAGAAGTGTTTACACTTCTCATAACTATTCCAAGTCTGAAGATCCTTGTTCTAGAACACTACCTGTGAGGGGGTTGGGCTGTTTACAAGTTTGCAGGAACCCTTGGCCACATCATACCCTGTTACTGTTTTGTTTAAGAATACTCCACTTTGGACAGTTCTTGTGATTAACCCTGGACATGTGACTCTTTATTTGAGTCCCCCACCCTGGTTACTGGATTTATGAGCCTCCATCTGGACCTTTTGAACATACATGGGCCTTATATCAAGACAGATAATCAGATCCAGCTTGATCACAAACCCTTGCATATCATTTGCATATATCATCATTGCATCATTTAACATTTGTTTATTTGCTTTTCAGGGTATCCATTTCATTGTATCTTGGTTTTGGTTTTGACCCCTTCTCCTGCATAAACCTCTGCTTCATCTGTCTTCACCAGTTTTCTGCTTCAGTCATCTCCACCCTCAGCAGCACCAGTCTGTCAGTGGTCCACCTTCAGTACTTCAGTCTGTGATCTTCAGCAGCACTTGTCTTCAGCTTCTTCAGCAACACTCATGGCTACTCCCAGGAAAAGCAACATATCCTATCACTTCTTTGAGCCTGTATTGACTGGAATCAGGCAGGTCCAGTCACTCATCACCCCTGACCATATCCCAATGTTTAGAGAGCATTATGGAGGTATGCTGGATATGGTTATGGACCTTGACCCTTCTCAGAGAAGCATGATCCACACATGCTTGCAGTTTTATGACCCTCCTTTGAGATGTTTCACATTCCCAGACTTTCAGTTAGGGCCTCTACTGGAAGAGTTTTCTTCATTGATTGGAGTACCTATCAGGGGTGGAATCCCTTTCAACCAAGAAATACCAGCTCCCAGAAATGAAGAAATAGCAAAGGCATTGTACCTGGAGCCTTCCTTGATTGAGCAAAGCATGACAACAAAAGCTGGGATTCCTGGTTTGCATTTGGATTTCTTGGTTTCTCAGGCCATCCTGAAAGCTTCATTGGGAAAATGGAGGGCAGTATGTGCACTGTTAGCCCTCAGCATATATGGGGCTATACTGTTTGCAGATGAGCCCAAATTTGTCAGTAAGAATGCCATCCATTTGTTTCTTCTGAAGAACCCAGTACCCACATTGCTAGGAGATTTCTATTATTCCATCCATCAGAGGAATGAGAAACAAAGGGGGAAGTTGGTAAGATGTTGTGCTCCTTTGTTCTACACCTGACTGCTTAGACACCTGCCTAAGTCAGATGCTTTCTTGAATCCCCACCAACAGAAGAATTGGCCAAGAGGCTCGTTGCCTTGACTTCAGAGGATATTAGATGGTGCACCCAGAGCACCAAAGGCAAGGACATTATCACCAGCTGTAGACAATACCCAAATGTGCCTCTGATAGGAGTAAAGGGTTGCATCAACTACAATCCTTTGTTGTTCAAGAGATAACTGAGCTATGCTTTGGTTCACCCTCCCAGAGGGCAAGATTTAGCTGAGACCCTGTATTGTGAAGTGAAACCTAATTCAGCTGTTGTTAGACAAGCATCCTGGGATTGGGACAACATCCAGACAAAAGGGATGGCTATTCTTGGAAGATGTAATAATGTTGCTTCAGCTCAGTACTATGACTGGTCCCGTACTAGAGCTCAAATTACTGAAATGCCTTTCATCTTGGAGGACATACCCGGACCATCTACAGTACAACCTGCAACAACTGTCAGCCTAGAAGAATTTGAGAAGCTGAACGAAAGAAATAAGAACTTATCTCAAGCTTTAAAGAAGACTCTTTGGTAAATGAGTGATGGTCGTCTGGACATTGAGAGATTGGAGAAGCTTAGGGTTGAGCATCTTGCCAAAATTGAGAAGACAGAGGACTACATCAGGAAAGCAAGAGCTGGGGAACAAATATTGAAGAATGCCTGTAAAGAGGCCAAAATTCAGAAGGCTAGAGCTGAGCTCTATCTGCAAGAGAGTCAGGCTAGGTGGGTCAGGATCACCGAAGCCCGTACACAAGAAGACCAGAAGACTCAGGCCAAGATTGAACAGCTAGAGGCCAATGAGAAGAAGCAGCAGGAAGCTTTGCTGGCAGCCCAGAAGGAGATTTCAGAGTTGAAGCTCAGAGCAGGATTGAAGAGATCAAAGGACCAGGACAGGCATAAGAAGCTGACCACTGCCATTGCTACCAGGAACCTCCTCATTAGGACCATTACAGAGCACCCAGCTGGTCCAGTGACTGAGGCACTCCTGAAGGAGGTCAAAGATGATGAATTTGGACTGGATGTCTGATTCTTTGTTTGTTGTTGTTTCCATTTGATGTACTTTTCCTTTTATTGTATTTTGACCCTCCATGGGCATGTGTTGTAAAACAGACTATGTATCGTTCACCATTTGTAATATATTTAGTTTGTTTTCATTTGGATTTTCTCTCAACAACATCAAGCATCTTCCTCGAGGTCTGGAAAGGTCAAAACCAAGAACCAAACCGGATACCTTGGAAAACAAACAAACATATTGCATTGCATACTAACTTTTTCTTTGTTTTGTAGGTTTTGTTTATTACTTTGTTTCTAACTTTGTTGCGACTTCAGGAAACATTGCTCGTCGCCGAGTGTTCCCTGTCAACCGCATGCACCGGTACCCGACTCGTAACAACCTTCCTGGTATTAGGAACAAGTACAACAGGATCTGACTGAGGTCAGAAATCAAATGGCTAATGAGAGAGTAGAGATGAGAAATCAGATGTCTCAGTTCATGGCAATGATGACTGGCTTAGCCCAGAGTCAAGAAAGGTTAAGAGAGCTGGTGGAAAGACAAACTCCTGAGGAGCCTCATCTTGGAATAGGAGGAACTAGCAACAATGAACGGGGCCAGCCTCGTATTGATCCACCAGTATTTGGACCTCATCTGGATCCAGAAGTTAACATCCCGAGAAATGTGCAAGGTAATACTGCTGGGGGAAGAATCTTGCAAGAGGATCCCCAAGAAGAACAGTTTACTGTTATTGGGGTTGGAGATGAAGTATATGACTGGAGATTGGACGAAATTGCTGAGAAATTAAGATCTTTGGAGTCTCAGAATTATTTGGGCTTTGATGTGATGGACATGGGGCTAGTGGATGGGGTGATAATTCCCCACAAATTCAAACCCCCATGCTTTGAAAAGTATAATGGTACCTCCTGTCCACGAACTCACCTGCAGTCTTTCCTGGGAAGACTTAAAGCTTATACTATGGATGAAAAGCTGTGGATGTTCTACTTTGAAGACAATCTGACTGGGGCTTCAAGAGAGTGGTATTCACATTTGTCTAGGGCCACCATAAGATGCTGGAAGGACTTAGCTGAGGCTTTCATCAGACAATATCAGTACAACTTAGACATGGCTCCCAACAGGACCCTTCTAATGGGAATGTCTCAATCTTCCCGAGAGAGCTTCAGGGAATATGCCCAAAGGTGGAGACAGCTTGCTGCTGTCCAACCACCCATGTCAGAGAGGGAAATGGCTGACATGTTCATGAATACATTGCAAGGGACCTATATTGATAGATTGGTTGCCTTCTCCTCTACCAGTTTTGCTGATGTGGTCATAGCTGGTGAAAGGATTGAAAGTCTATTAAAGATGGGCAAAATTTCCGACAATGGTGCAAGTTCATCCAGTAATCCCAGAAAGCCTTTTGTGGGACCCCGAAGGGCCGGTGAAACAAATTCCATTCATGCAAGCAGGGGCAGGCCTCAGTATGTGCATCGGTCAGTAGCAGCAGTTACCATTCCAGCTCCGATTCCTCAACAATCAGTATATCCTCAACAACAACAACCACAGTATCAACAACAAGTTCATTATCCGCAACAGAGAACCTACAACAATAGCAATAACAACCAACAACAGCATCCTTTCCAGCAAAGGCCATCACATGCAAACAGGGTGATTGACCCAATTCCAATGTCGTATGTCGCACTCTTGCCAAAACTCCTAAAGCTCAACCTGGTTGAGTTAAGGACATTGGCACCTCCGGATCCCACCAATATGTAAAAAAACTATGATGCCAATGCCAGGTGTGCGTTCCACTCAAACGCACCGGGGCATAACACTGAAAAATGCAGGGCCTTACAGATGAAAGTCCAAGACCTGGTGGACTCAAAAGCTCTCAACTTTGCACCTCCTCCGAATGTCACAAGGAATCCAATGCCTAGTCACAACAGGCCTAGGATTAATGCTATTGAGGAAGGCAAACCATCCACCTTAATCACCAGTGTTGCACAAATTCGAACACCTTTGGTTGAAATCAAAGCTCAGCTTTTAGAATGCCAAGTGTTCCCCGGGTGTGAGCTCGGCTGTGGGTATTGCAATATTGCAGTCAATGGGTGTGAAAGCCTGAGAAACGGCATAAATGGTCTTATTAAGGATGGTATCCTTCAGATTACGACAACAACGCCTACAACTCCAACAGTTCCTTCATCGACAATCCTAGATACTCCTACAACGTCAGCAACCATTGTTCCAACGGATTCTACTACAACTCCAACAACTACTCAATCGATCACTTCAACGGATGCAAGTTCAGTCACCATTCCTGCTACAACTTCAACACCCATCCAGTCAATAGTACCTTCTACAACATCAGCAGCAATTGATGAAAGTGTCTCAACGGTTACAATATACTACGATCCCGCAAATGTTCCTACCAACAATTCACAACAAAATATTACTCATGTCAGAGCACCAGTTACCATATACTATGATCCACACACCATTTTTTCCCCCTCTGCAGCTGCTATCAGTCCGGTCACTATCACAGTGCCTGGGCCAGTTCCTTACGAAAGCAATAATGCCATCCCTTGGCATTATGGCTCAGATCTATACTGCGAGGGGCAGAAAATCACTTTAGAATCATCAACTTCTTCACCTCAGATAGACAATGTGGGGGAGGTGGAGGCTTCACTAGAAGCGGACGTCTCTTTGCCTCGCAAATTCCGAGACCCATTGCCGAAGCAGAAGCTGCTGCCAAGGCAAAAGGAAAGAGCATGGTGCAAGAAGAACAAGTTGTCAAAAAAGCTTTGAAGACTCCTTTTGATCAAGAGGTTGATGAATTCATGAGAATCATAAAGAAAAGTGATTACAAGGTGGTAAACCAGCTTCACCAAACACCTTCCAAAATCTCCATACTATCATTGTTAATGTGCTCCGAGGCTCATCGGAACGCACTATTAAAAGTCTTGCACGCAACTTATATGCCGGAGGAGATTACTGTCAATCAGTTAGAGGCTGTGGTTGGAAATGTCAACGCTGGTCACAGACTAGGATTTACTAGCACTGATCTGACAACGGAAGGTCACAATCACAACAAGGCTTTGCACATTACCTTGGAATGTAAGGGTGCAGTTCTTTCTCATGTATTGGTAGACACGGGGTCGTCACTCAATGTCCTACCCAAGAAAGCCCTTGTGAAGCTGGAATATGACGGATTGGCACTACGCCCAAGTAACTTGGTAGTGAGAGCCTTTGACGGTTCTAAAAGATCAGTTCTGGGAGAGATAGAATTACCAATAATGATTGGCCCACAAGTTTTCAAAACGACCTTCTTTGTGATGGATATACAGCCTACCTACAGCTGTCTATTGGGTAGACCATGGATACACGCCGCTGGCGCCGTGACATCAACCCTTCACCAGAAGTTAAAATTCGAGTGGGAAGGCCAAGTCATTACTATTTGTGGGGAGGAGGATATTTTTGTTAGCCAGCTGGCTACTTTCAAATACATTGAAATGGATGGGGAGATCCATGAAACCATGAGCCAAGGGTTTGAGGCCCTTAATATTAATGAAACATCTGATGTGCTAGGGACCTCCATCACATCATATCGGCAAGCCCGGAAGGTTGTTGAAGAAGGTACCGCCCAAGGCTGGGGCAAGCTGCTGCCCGTGGAGAAAAAAGAAGACCGATTCGGGTTGGGTTACAGACCAACTCAACAAGATCAACCAGAGGCTGCAAAGGAGCCCAAGTTTGTCAGCGGGGGGATGCTCACCCCGGATGCTGTGAATAGCTTGGAAGATGAGTCAGAAGACGAACGCAACCTGGAAAGCTGGATACGTCCAAGGATCCCGGGGAGCCATGTCCCAAACTGGTCTTCCCAGGAAATTATAAGGGTTACTCCTACAGAGTAATTATTATTTCCTGTGTTTTAAAGCATGCATCAAGTCCTGCATCTTGCCCAAGATGTCAGGACTCATTTTGTAATCGGGCCATCTTGTATTTTGTGCAAAGATCAATTAATGAATATCAGGACATCTTTTGCAAATGAGTCTTTCCTTTTTCGATCACTGTTTTTTCATTCTTTACTTTTTGTACAAAAATAAAATGGCAATGTTTTTCAAAATAAATAACTTCATTTCCACTTTTTTCTAAACAAGATAAAATTGATCACTAAAATGAACAAATCTAAACCCTTGCAGAAAGTACCCTCCAGACTGCACCGACAACAACACCGCTATGACTTCGTATGACTTTGACAATCCGATTAATCAAGCTGATGAAGGGGTTGAAGAAGATTATGAGCTACCTGAAGAGCTAGCCAGGTTGTTGAGACAAGAGGAGAAGGTTATCACTCCTCATCGGGAGGAAGTTGAGACAGTTAATCTTGGTACAGAAGAAGACTTGAAAGAAGTTAAGATCGGGGCCTGCCTGCAGGATTCAGTAAAAGAACAACTGATTGACATGCTTCGGGAGTATGTGGACGTTTTTGCTTGGTCTTATCAGGATATTCCAGGGTTGGACACCGACATTGTTATGCACAAGCTGCCTCTTAAAGAAGACTGCCCGCCAGTAAAACAGAAGTTGCGCCGTACTCGCCCAGATATGGCAATGAAGATAAAGGAAGAGGTACAAAAACAGTGGGACGCCGGTTTCCTTGCCGTAACTAGCTATCCGCCGTGGGTTGCTAACATTGTACCTGTGCCTAAGAAGGATGGCAAGGTGAGGATGTGTGTGGATTACCGGGATCTAAACAGAGCCAGCCCGAAAGATGACTTCCCTTTACCTCACATTGATGTATTGGTCGACAATACGGCTCAGTTCTCAGTATTCTCCTTCATGGACGGATTTTCAGGATATAATCAGATCAAGATGTCACCTAAAGACATGGAGAAGACAACTTTCATCACACCCTGGGGCATGTTCTGTTATAAGGTGATGTCATTCGGACTGAAGAATGCTGGTGCCACTTATCAACGGGCTATGGTGACATTATTCCACGACATGATCCATAAAGAAATTGAATGTTATGTGGATGACATGATTGCCAAGTCCCTTACAGAAGAAGACCACCTGGTGAATCTGTTGAAGTTATTCAAGCGTCTGAGGAAGTACCAATTGAAGTTAAACCCCAACAAATGCACATTCGGGGTGCGATCCGGTAAGCTGCTGGGATTTATTGTAAGTGAGAAAAGGATTGAAGTTGACCCTGATAAAGTCAAAGCCATTCAAGAAATGCCTGCACCGAAGACTGAAAAAGAAGTTCGGGGGTTTCTAGGTAGATTAAACTACATTTCACGGTTCATATCTCACCTTACTGCAACCTGTGAACCCTTGTTCAAGTTGCTGAGAAAAGAACAAACGGTCAGGTGGAACGAATATTGTCAGAGGGCTTTTGACAAAGTCAAGGAATACTTACAAGAGCCTCCTATCCTTATGCCTCCAGTTGAAGGAAGACCTCTAATCATGTACTTGACAGTATTAGAAGGGTCAATGGGGTGTGTGTTGGGCCAGCATGACGAGTCTGGTGGAAAAGAGTATGCAATATACTACCTAAGCGAAAAGTTTACCGACAGTGAACAACGTTATTCAATGCTCGAGAAAACTTGTTGTGCTTTAGCGTGGGCTGCTCGCCGACTAAGGCAGTATATGTTGACCCACACTACTTTATTGATCTCAAAGATGGACCCAGTCAAGTACATTTTTGAGAAGCCAGCGCTTACCAGACGGGTTGCAAGATGGAAAATGATCCTCACAGAATATGACATTCAGTACACATCTCAAAAGGCCATCAAAGGCAGTGTATTGTCTGATTATCTCGCTGAGCAACCCATTGATGATTACCAGCCTATGAGATTTGACTTTCCCGATGAAGACATCATGTTCATAAAAGCAAAAGATCATGAAGAGCCCGTTCACACTGAAGGGCCTGGCCCAAAAGAAGAATGGACTATGATGTTTGATGGGGCTGTTAATATGAATGGTCGTGGTGTTGGTGCAGTACTCATTACACCTAAGGGAGTTCACATGCCTTTCTCGGCAAAACTCACTTTCAACTGCACTAACAACGAAGCTGAATACGAAGCTTGTATTATGGGTCTTGAGGAAGCCATTGACCTCAGGATCAAGACTTTGACTGTGTTCGGAGATTCAACTATGGTAATCAATCAAACCAACGGCAAATGGTACACTCACCAGGATCATCTAATACCCTACCGGGATTATACAAGGAGGTTATTGACTTTCTTCACAACAGCCAAGCTTGAGTATATCCCTCGAGATGAAAATCAATTTGCAGATGCTTTGGCTACCATTTCATCCATGATCAAAGTTCAAGTTGCCAACTTTGTGCCTCGGATTTCAGTGTCCAGACTTGACAGACCGGCATATGTATTCTCAGCAGACCTTGCTGAAGATGATAAGCCTTGGTTATATGACATTAAATGCTTCTTGGAGGATCAGACATACCCACCTGGGGCATCTTCCAATGATAAGAAAACATTAAGAAGGCTGGTTGGTAGCTTCTTCCTGAATGTTGATGGTTCCTTATACAAGCGGAACTTTGATATGGTACTCCTCATATGTGTTGATAGGGCAGAAGCAGACTTATTGATGCACGAGGTGCACGAAGGATCTTTCGGTACCCATGCCGGAGGGCATGCTATGGCTAAAAAGTTGCTAAGATCAGGCTATTACTGGATCACAATGGATGCAGACTGTTGTGCTTATGCCAGAAAGTGTCATAAATGCCAGATTTATGCAGATAAAGTGCATGTGCCTCCAAATCCTTTGAATGTGATGTCTTCACCTTGGCCCTTTGCCATGTGGGGCATTGATATGATTGGCAAGATTGAACCGACTGCTTCAAATGGCCATAGATTCATCCTGGTAGCCATTGATTATTTTACCAAGTGGGTCGAAGCAGCTTCGTATGCGAATGTTACCAGGCAAGTGGTAGCCAGATTCCTGAAGAGAGACATCATATGTCGATATGGAGTGCCCGAGCGAATCATTACTGATAATGGTTCCAATTTGAACAATAAAATGATGGCAGAACTATGTCGGGACTTCAAAATCCAACACCACAATTCTTCTCCTTACAGGCCAAAGATGAATGGCGCTGTGGAGGCAGCTAACAAGAATATCAAGAAGATTGTGCAGAAAATGGTGATCACCTACAAAGACTGGCATGAAATGCTACCATTTGCCTTACATGGGTACCGTACGTCAATCAGAACATCCACTGGGGCAACACCGTATCAGCTTGTTTATGGTATGGAGGCAGTCCTACCTGTTGAAGTTGAATTGCCCTCTTTACGGGTACTAATGGATGTCAAGCTGAACGAAGCAGAATGGGTCTGATCCCGATACGAACAACTGAGTATGATTGAAGAAAAGAGATTAGCTGCAATTTGTCATGGGCAGCTATACCAGAAAAGAATGAAGAAAGCCTTCGATCAGAAAGTCAGGCTTCGGGAATACCAAGTAGGAGATCTTGTGCTAAAAAGACTCCTTCCTCCTCATACAGACCACAGGGGCAAGTGGACTCCGAATTATGATGGTCCGTTCATAGTAAAGAAAGTTTTCTCTGGTGGAGCACTGATGCTCAGTACTATGGATGGTGAAGACTTCCTGTCCCCTATGAATTCAGATGCAGTTAAAAAATACTTTGCATAAAATGACCCGCTGGACATAAAAAACAGAATGAAAGTCCAGGCAAAAATAGGGCATCCCGGCGAGTCAAAAATAGAATAAAAGACTCGGGCAAAATTAAGGGAAAATAATAAAAATGTACACCCGCTGAGTTGAAAAGCCGCATTGGACAGCTCAGGCAAAAATGGGTATCCCGGTGGATTGAAAACCCGAAAGGGCGATTCACGTAAAATAAGGGAATAAGCGAACAATTGCATTATGAATTCGTCTATATCACTTACAACATGGTAAGCTTCGGAGGTTCAAGCGTCGATCAGAATCAGCTGTCTTCAAAAAGCAAGATGAGAAGAACATCAATGTCATACGAGTCATAGCAAAAGAGAAGCACTGAAGCGTCATCAACATTTCCATCATCTTTTTGTTTTCTCATTTTGTAACAATCTCCTCATTTCAGGGGATTTGTTTCTTTGACTGTACTCGCCAATTCAGGGCGCCCCAAATTAATAAAATCAGATTTTCGGTCATATTTTGTCTCGTACATTTCATTTTTATTTGCAAAAATGTCCGATGTCCTTTGATTGCATAAATACAGATGCGTCTTTTCTAAATTACATGCTTATAGGAAATATAGTTTCTCCCGGGAGTGTCTAAACTCTTATGATGGAACCCAGTAAGGGATACCTCGGGATACTTGTACGTTTCTTTGTCATAACAGGATTGCAGGTGTTCAAAGCACAACATGGGGCATGAAAGCTTCTCCCCAACGAGCTGCCAAATCAGTACTTACTGATCACATCTTCCAAGTAGCACCAGAGATTCTTCTCCCCAGTAGAATCCCTATAGGACTTTAGGAAGATTGTTCAGTGATCTTTTCCTCCCAAGCCAAGTGTTAGACAGGGAACCATCTCCTCGCCAGAGTTCCAACCTCTGTCCAGGAGAGCAATGCCTGAAGATCTCACAACAAAGTGATGAAGGCTTCCACAGGCCCCAGTTGGGCTCCTCATCACCAGGAATAGGTCTATCAGTGACTTATTCCCCCAAACAGAGTCATATATATCAGATCTACCAACGATCTCATGCCCAGCTGGGATATCACTGCAAACAGATCAGCCAGGGATCTTCACAGCGGCGGGATCCGAATCCCGGATCGGTATCTTTGCATAATCATAGCATTCGCATCATATTTCCCCCCAGAGCGTAGCATTCCGTCTAATACGGAGCATTACGGCAAAAATTAAACATATTGCATAGTCATAAGCCATGTTTTGAATCAAATATCAGTATGCACCAACATTCCATCAACAATATACAAATACCTCTCAAATTCCCCGACAGAAAGCCAAAGCGTCCCCTTTGCACTCTCTAACACAAGTATACATACTCACTCGACACTCGTCCGTGTCATTTTCCCCAGTAAAGTCGCCAGAACCTTTATACAAACAGATACTTCCACATAACAGATACTTCTCGACACTTGTCTGTGTCATATCCCCAACATAGTTGCCTAAAACCTTGCTTATTATATTGTCCGACACCCGTCCGTGTCATCCTATCCCCGCAGATTGTCAGAGTATCTCTCACATTTATAAGTTCATGATTTATACACTTTCTCTTATGGTACTCGTCTGTATCATATCCTCCCCCAGCAAGTTGAACGCTCGTCTGTGTCTCACACTCTTCACTCGTAACAGATGCTCGTCTGCATCTTATGTACACCCTTTATTTCCCCTCAGAGTCAACACTCGTCCGTATTCTTTGATTAAGCCAGTTGATACTCGTCCGTATCATCATCTCTGAACATGCGTCAGCGTTTGTTTCTACCGATACTCGTCCGTATCGAAGTCTTAAGGATGCTCGTCCGCATCTTTAATCTATACACCGCGTCAAACGCCCTTATCTTCTTAAATTTAGACACTCGTCTGTGTCTATCGCTCCCCAGAAAAGTCCTCAGCAAATCGCCAGAAAAAAGCAAATTTCTTTTCTATCTGACATTCGTCCTATGTCATGATATTTCCGGCAGCCGTACCCTGCCAGGTGATCGTCCTTCACCTTTTGATGATCTCCCTTCATCATCCCCAGTAGAGTCTCCATTATTGGAGTCCTTTTCTATCCGACATTCATCCTATGTCGTGATATTTGAGCAGCCGTCCCCTGCTAGGTGATCGTCCTTCACCTTTTGATGATCGTCCTTCATCGTTTTGTCCGATGGTCGTCCCCATCGTCGATCTTTTACCTGACATTCGTCCTATGTCGTGATAAACCCCGAGAGCAGCCGTACCCTGCTAGGTGATCGTCCTTCACCTCTTGATGATCGTCCTTCATCATGCTTATCCGATGGTCTTCCCCATCGTCGACCTTTTCTATCCGGCATTCGTCCTATGTCGTGATACTTTTGGCAACCGTATCTTGCCAGGTGATCGTCCTTCACCTTGGATGACCGTCCCTCATCTTATCCCCAACAGAGCAGCCGTCCCCTGCTAGGTGATCGTCCTTCACCCCTGATGACCGTCCCTCATCATTTTTCTCAAACCTGATGATCGTCTCCATCATTGCCTCTACCTTAAAATCCCCAGAGAGTCTTATTTCTTTTCCTGATGGTCGTCCCCATCCTGATACCTCCATCACCCCAGCATGTCGGTCGTCCCCGTCATTGCTTTATCCCCAGCAGTCGTCCTCTGCTCGACGGTCGTCCTCCGTCGCCCGCACTTTATAATCATACTTTATTTCCTTTTACAATCTATATCCCTTTTCTTCTTCATAACCAGTGAGTGCAAATTTTAGACTGTCTTTGGTATTCAACTACAAGTTATCTTGTTTGCCTGTTAAGCCGTCGCTTACATCCTGCACAGCTAACTCATGCTTGAATAGGGGCAGCTGTAAACACCCCAAATTTTCCCTCACTCATTTCACCATGGCTTGTGATTCTTTTCATTTGCATAATCTCAATCATATCATCTCATATTGCATTTTTACTCCACTACATTGGTTCTAAGTCATTTGCATTTAGGGTTTGTGATCTGAACAATTCCTGAGCTATCTGAGCCACTCCAAAGGTCTTCAATCATCTCAAGAGGGTCCATGTATGTTCAAGCATCATATTATATCCTCCCAAGGTCAAGGAAGTCAAATAATCACAAGAACTGGGAAAGGCATGGAAGCAGAGCCAAGCTTAAACTGCACAGATGACCTAAATTAGGGTTTTGGTTTCAGAGGCCATAACTCCAAATGTTTTGGTCATTCTTGTTTCTATTGGTCTCTATATGTTATAAGGGCCCTACACACCAATTTTCATGAAGAAATTCAATGGGGAAGGCATATGATCAATAGATGACTTCTTGAACAAGTCAGTGCAAAATCAGGGCATCTGAGGCCCCCAATCATCCAACCAAAGGGTCTTCTCCATCATTTTGGGTGTATATGATCTTTATTTGATCTTAGAAGAAGTTAGAAGTTCACAAAATTGAAGGATTTCAAGCCATTTGCAAAGTTGCCATTTTGGGAAAGGGACTTATAATGCAAACTTGCCATTTTTGGAAAGTTTTTCAACCTCCTCTTTTTGATTCAAAAATGCTTCAAATGAAAAATTCTTGGTCATGAAAGTTGTAGATTGGATCCTCCCATTTTCAAAAAGTACAAGAACTTGATCTAATTCATTTTAGAACTCAAGTTATGGTTTGTCAAAGTTGGGAAAAATCACTTAATTTTCACTTTTGTGCCAAAGAGGAAACTTGCAAAAACACTTTCCAAAGCCAAATGTGACCTCTAATTAACTTCTAACCATCATACAAACATCATTCATGGTCCATAATTCAGAATTGCCCAAGGGATTTCTCATTTTTATGGCTTGAATTGCAAGTCACCATAAGGCATTTCTCATAAATCTTCAAGAATGGAATTTTTGCAAAAGGGATTTCTAATGATTGGATTAGTTGTTAAGTGATCTCAAAACATTATAACAACTTCATATGGTCCATTTTGCTGCAAATTGCCCAAGGGATGTCACATATCCATGACCAAAAACTTCAAAATGCAACAAGTTGTAAAAAGGCAAAACATGTGACATCTCACCCTTCATCCATTTCATATCACCTCAGAGCATCCCATGGCCACCCTTGAAGCCAGCAGAACTCAGAGCAGCCCTAGGATAGCCTCTGCCACAGCCCATACTTGAGGTACACCTACCACTGACTTTTTGGCCATTTTCCCCATGCCATTCCCACAGTGCATGTCACTTCCTCAGACTCCTTCCAATAGTTTAGGGATATGTTATGGATCATAAAACAGGCTGGACATAAGCTAGAAGGACACACACAAACAGATTCACAAAAACTGCAAGTTTCCTTCATCTCTTCGAAACTCCACCCACAGCCATCACATTTCAATTTTCTCTTCACCAATAAGTCACACATCCTCCATAGAACCAAAATCCACCATTAAAACGGCCAGAAGCATCACATACACCAACTGCAAAACCTGTTATGCCAGAACTCAAACTTCCAAATCAGCCACCATCAAAGGTTTTGAAGCACTCCATTGGTCTCATGAGGTCATTAGGAGACTTTTTGCATTAATGAAAGGCCAGAAGAGCTCACATTAGCATTTCATCATCTCAGGTAAGCTCAAGAATCAAATTTCTCAGAGCTTGTTTCTTTTGTTACAAATTGAAAATATATGCTATGTTGGTCATGTTGATGCTCTTAGAATTAAAAATGGTGAAGAAATGAGTATTTTGTGGTCCTCTGAAATTTCACCCGTGAAATAGTTTGTTTCGATTCTCTTTGTTCTTGGGTTATAAATGATGTTTGAGGTTTGATTTGAATGGGGTTTGGGTAGAGGATCATTTCTGTATGGTTAATTTGATGTGCGGTGGCCTGTAGAGTGTTTTAGGGTTTTGGACACGCCGGAGAAGATGACCGGAGCTCCTCTCCGGTCACCTGAAAGTGATTAGGTCCTAACCCTAATTAATTTTCCAGTTTGCTTCGTGACCATTGGATGCGGATTAGGTTAACTTTTGAATGATCCAGATCAAGTCATTTAGCCCTAATCCAGTTTTATTAATTTAATTAAATATAATTAGGTTAATTAAGCTGAAACGAATCTCAGCCTTTAAAAGGCGCGCGCAGTCAACCTCTTTTTCTCCAGTTCAAATCTAGGCCTTTGGATCTGAATACTTTCTCTTTTAATAATTTTTATTTTCATTTTAATTCATTTTTCTTGCATATTTTATTTAAAATAGTAAAACACTTCTAAAAAATTTCATTTTTTGCATCATGGCTTAAAATATTATTCTCATTCTGAAAATAATTTTTACTTTATTTTTTGCATAATTTTCATATTTTTAAAATATTTAAATGATTATTTTAATTAGTTAATGAGAATTAATTAATTAAAATGCCATTTAAGTTTCTAAAAATCACCAAAAAAATCACATTGCATTTTGATACATTTAGAGACATTATCAAACCCTTCAAGCAAATTTCTTTTTGGTTATTGACCTATTTTGACATTTTTCTTTGGAATTAGGGTTCTTAAAAGTCAATATTTTTGTCCTAACTTAGAAAAATTCATTCTGCCTAACCTTGAAGAGTTTGATGATGGTTCTTTTTGCATTGAATTCCTAATGTCATGTAGTTTCTAGGATAAAATTGGTTTGAATTTATCTTTCATTTTCAATTTGTTTTACATTTATCATTGAGAAGTGCCTTAAAACCCTAGCAAACTTGAGAAAATCATAATTTCCATTAGGTTAAGATTTAGGTCTCCTCCTTTGGGCAGTGAACTTGTGTAGGGTTAGGGTTCCTTTGATCCTATTTTCAATTTTTTATCATGTCATTTGCTTCTGGTTTTGAATTTTGTATTGCATGTTATGTATAAACCCTAATTTTTTCCTTCATTTGCATTCATCTCTCATATGCTTGCATACATGAACTTGCCATGGAATTTTGTGCATTCACATGACTTCTAAGACATCTTAGGACACATTAGAATCATGTTTGATCATTGCATCATCCATTTGCCATGTTTTGTTTCCATTGCATTACATAAGTTTCCATGGACTTTCATGCTTCTTTTAGGTCTCATTTGCATTCTCATCTTTTGTATGATCATCCACATCTCATGACATACATTTGCATCATCTCTTTGCATCATTAATACCTTGATCATGTTTCTGGTTTTGGTTTGCATCATTGCATCCTTCTCATTTTTATTCCATTTCATTTCCTTTTGCTAACTTTTCAGGTGGTAAGTTACTTTGAGAAGTGAATTTGCCTTCACTTCTCATAATCTCTTCTCATCTCTCTTATGAATTAATTGTTGCATTTTACTTTTATATTAGAGTGAGCTTGCTCATTCATGCTCCCTCCCCACTTTCTTTCTCCAAGCAACTTGTCTTCTTAAGTGAAGCAAGTTGTCTTGCTTCTTTCTGCTTCTCCTCCTTCCATCTGCTTCTTCCTTGGTGGCTTTTCTCTTGAAGATCTTTTGCAAGCCTCATAAACCCTAGGAACCCCCAATCATGATCACAATTAGGGTATGATTAGTCCCCCATTAGTTTTACCTTTGTGTCATCTTTGTGTCTTCTCTTCTCATCTCTTAATCAAGGACTAAACCTTAAAGGTTTTAAGGCTTTGTGATTAGGGTTATGCCTGTATCCTTCTATTAGGATGGAGTGTATAACTTTAATCCTAAGTGTTAAACCCTTATTGTTTTTAAATCCTTTAATCAATCCATCTAATAATCACTAAGACATCAAACTTGTAACTTGGGCCTTGCATTAGGGTTCTAATTCTTCCTTAATTGGTTAAGAATGACTAACCCTAGTGTTAATGGACAAGTCCCCCTCAAGTTGTCTTATAAACCATAAAATTCATTTCTTAATTTTACCATTAACTAAAATCCACTCTAATAAAGGCTTTGTTTTGTCATGAGGTTAATCCCTAATCATGGATTAAGTTGAGGAGCCTTCCTCAATTTAAATGTTCCCATTTGTTATCCTTCTATTAGGATGGTGTAATAGGTCCATTAAATCTTTGATTATGACTTAAACTCATTACTTAACACTAAACAAAAAACTCCAAAAACATCTAAATAATTAAGTAGGTTAATGATCTTAATCCTACATCATGGTGATTAAGTGTGAGGTGCTTACTTCATACTTAAGGTATTCTCATTACCCCTAATCAGAGGGAGGATGTGATGAGTCTACTAACCCTTGGTTTAGGCTTAAGTTCATTGACTTATGACAAACACAAAAAGTAATAAAAGACTGAAAACACCAAAAAAAACAAACAATAATCGTCTCCTTCGGGATTCTCTTCTCATCATCTTCACTCATAAACGAGAATTTGCTTCTTCCGTCCAATGCAAGACAGTTTGCACCTGAGCCAGACAGGTCATAAACTTGAGCATAGGCAAGCAAGCAGTTCACCAGTCAATTTACCTTTCAGTCTCTTTGAGTCGAACTACGGTGTTCTGACTTCCTCATTGCACGAGAGGATACGTAGGCATAACTTAACACTTATCGAACAAAAGTCTCTGTATATTCCCCCTCTTCCAACCTTGTTCTTTAAGCCTCATTGTCTTGAGCATTGCATCTCTTTCCTTACACTGACACTCCTTTATTTCACTTCACATTTCTTTTGCACTGACACTTGCATTCTCTTCCAGCTTTGATACACAGATTTCACTGACACTACCCCTTTAATCACAAATCTTTTAAGCGTGGATCCCGTCGAGTACGGCGGACAATCTGGGTGCTAATACCTTCCCAGGTTGTAACCAACCCCCTTTCTCAGTTTCTCTGGTTCGCGACCGTCTTGTCCATATCTTTCTAGGTCTATGCAGCATTACCTTTCCTTCGGGATAAAAATGCATAGCTGGCGACTTGTTTCTTTTCAGTTCACCCTTGTGTGTTCTCTCCTCCTTTTGCCGACCGTTCGCGTATGTACCCCTCTTGACCAGGTGTCATTTGGTGGGAGCGACAGCTTGTTGATTTCAAAGATGGACCCCGTCAAGTACATATTTGATAAGCCAACACTTACCGGAAAGGTTGCAAGATGGCAAATGATTCTGACAGAGTATGATATTCAGTACACATCTCAAAAGGCCATCAAAGGCAGTGTATTGTCTGACTATCTAGCTGAGCAACCCATTGATGATTACCAGCCCATGAGGTTTGACTTCCATGATGAAGACATCATGTACTTAAAAGAAAAAGATCATGAAGAGCCAGTTCACACTGAAGGGCCTGACCCAGAAGAAGAATGGACAATGATGTTTGATGGGGCTGTCAATATGAATGGACGTGGGGTTGGTGCAGTGCTCATTACACCTAAAGGAGTTCATATGCCTTTCTCGGTAAAACTCACCTTTGCATGCACTAGCAACGAAGATGAATACGAAGCCTGTATCATGGGTCTTGAGGAAGCCATTGACCTCAGGATCAAGACATTAACTGTATTCGGGGATTCAGATTTGGTAATCAATCAGACCAACGGCAAATGGTATACTCACCAAGAGCATCTGATTCCATACCGTGACTACACAAGGCGATTATTGACTTTCTTCACAACAATCAAACTTGAGTATATCCCTCGAGACGAAAATCAGTTCGCAGATGCTTTAGCTACCATTTCTTCCATGATCAAAGTTCAAACTGCAAATTATGTATCCCAAATTTTGGTATCAAGACTAGACCGACCAGCATACGTTTTTTATGTGGACATTGCTAAAGATGACAAGCCATGGTTCCATGACATCAAATGCTTCTTAGAGGATCAAACATACCCACCTGGGGCATCTTCCAATGATAAGAAGACATTAAGAAGACTGGCCGGTAGTTTCTTCCTTAATGCTGATGGGTCATTATACAAGCGAAACTTTGACATGGTTCTGCTCAGATGTGTTGACAAGAAAGAAGCAGACTTGCTGATGCACGAGGTGCATGAAGGATCTTTCGGTACCCATGTCGAAGGGCATGCAACGACTAAGAAATTGTTAAGATCAGGTTACTATTAGATCACAATGGATGCAGATTGTTGTGCCTAGGCCAGAAAATGCCACAAATGCCAGATTTACGCAGACAAAGTGCATGCGCCTCCGAATCCTTTGAACGTGATGTCTTCACCCTGGCCCTTTGACATGTGGGGCATTGACATGATTGGAAAAATTGAACCTACTGCTTCAAATGGCCACAGATTCATCCTGGTAGCCATTGATTACTTCACCAAGTGGGTTGAAGCGGCTTCATATGCAACGTCACCAGACAAGTGGTAGCCAGATTCCTGAAAAGAGACATCATCTGTCGATATGGAGTACCCGAGCGAATCATTACTGATAATGGTTCCAATTTGAACAACAAAATGATGGCAGAACTGTGTCGGGACTTCAAAATCCAACATCACAACTCTTCTCCTTACAGACCAAAGATGAATGGCGCTGTTGAGACAACTAACAAAAACATCAAGAAGATTGTGCAGAAGATGGTGGTTACTTACAAAGACTGGCATGAAATGCTACCATTTGCCTTGAATAGGTACCGAACTTCAATCAGAACATCTACTGGGGCAACGCCTTATCAGCTTGTGTATGGTATGGAGGCAGTCCTACCTGTTGAAGTTGAGCTACCCTCCTTACGGGTACTAATGGATGTAAAGTTGAATGAAGCAGAATGGGTCCGATCTCGGTACAATCAACTGAATCTGATCGAAGAAAAAAGATTAGCTGCAATTTTTCATGGGCAGTTATATCAGAAAAGGATGAAGAAAGCCTTCGATCAGAAAGTCAGGCTTCGGGAATACCAAGTAGGAGATCTTGTGCTAAAAAGACTCCTTCCTCCTCATACAGACCACAGGGGCAAGTTGACTCCTAGCTATGATGGTCCATTCATAGTAAAGAAAGTTTTCTCTGGTGGAGCACTGATGCTCACTACTATAGATGGTGAAGATTTATTGTCCCATGTGAATTCAGATGCAGTTAAAAAATACTTCGCATAAAATGACTCGCTGGACATAAAAACATAATGTAAGTCTAGGCAAATATAGGGCATCCCGGCGAGTCAGAAACAGAATAAAAGACTCGGGAAAAAATAAGGAAAAATTAAAAAAATGTACACCCGCTGAGTTGAAAAGCCGCATTGGACAACTCAGGCAAAAATGGGTATCCCGGTGGATTGAAAACCTGAAAGGGCGATCCACGCAAAATTAGGGAATAAGCGAACAACTGCATTCTGAATTCGTTTGTGTCACTCACAACACGGCAAGCTTCGAAAGGACAAAGCATCAGTCAAAATTAACCTTCTTCAGAAAGCAAGATGAGAAGAATGTCAAGGTCATACGGGTCATAGCAAAGGAAGATCACCGGAGCGTCGCCGGAATTGCCAACACTTTTACTTTTCTCAATTTATAGCAATCTCCTCATTCCAGGGGATTTGTTTCTTTGACTGTATTTGCCAATTCAGGGCACCCAGATTAATAAAATCTGAGTTTTTCAGTCATATCTCATTTTGTACATTTTTGTTTCGTTTGCAAAATGTCCAATATTCATGATATAATGCTTGCATAAAACAAATGAGCCATCTTTAATAAATGCTTGCAGGAAATATATTACTTTCAGGAATATCTAACTCCTATGACGGAATCCGGTAAGGGATACCTCGGGATACTTGCGCGTTTCTTTTGTCTTAACAGATTGCAGGTATTCAATACGCAACATGGGGCATGCCAAGCACACTTCCCCAACATACCTCCTCCCCAAGAAGTATCTGGAATGCTTTTCCCCAGCGGAGTTGTCAAAGACTTCTCATCCCTAGCACAGGTCCATTCAACAGGAGCATCCCCAGCCAAGTTTCCCACAGAATTTCCATCCTCTCCCCAGAAGAGCAATACCTGAAATTCTTGCACAACAAAGTGACGAAAGCTTCATTCTCCATAGTTGAGTTCTCCTTACGGGATAGATCTATCAATGATCTATCTCCCCAAGCAGAGCTATATCTCCTAACAGATCTACCAATGATCTCTTACCCGGCTGGGATATCCATCCAAGCAGATCAGCCAGAGATCTCTTCTTCAGCGGGATCCGAATCCCTGATCGTTTCCTTTTTTGCATAATCATAGCATTTGCATCATATTCATCAAAGAAGCGTAGCATTCCGTCTAATACGGAGCATTACGGCAAAAAAAATCAAACATTTGCAGGATCACAAGCCAGGTTTGAGCCAGTCACCTGCAATTACCATCAATACGTCATCAGCAATATATATAAAAACTCACATCCCCTGCAAATAAAAGCCAAAGCGTCCCCTTTGCACTCTCCAACACGAATGCCTGTTTATGTATACCTTTTTCGACACTCGTCCGTGTCATATCATTCCCCTGCAGATATAAGCCAAAACATCCTCTTTGCATTCTAAAATACAGATACCTATATGTCACACCCCAAATTTTACCCCTGATCGCTCATATCATAATCATATATTCATCGCATTTAGCAGGGATTCTTCCCGATTTATTTTCTGTTGCTTTCTTCTCATTTTTTCTAGCTGTTTATAATTCTTAATTTCTTGTCACTTATAAGCTTCCATTTTAATTTAATTTCTACTTCTCATTTCTAACCTTTTAATTTATTTTCGTGTTTTAATTTTAATGTTAAATTTAATTTCTATCTATTTTATTCTCAAACTTTTGCTAAATAAAAATGTAATTTTATTTCCAATTCCAAGGTTTTAAAAATATATATATATAATTTCATTTCTATTTTCAAAGTTTTTATTTCTTAATGTGATTTCTAGTTTTTAACTTTTATTTTTAATTCATTTTTTTTTTAGTTAGTTTAGTTCCATTTCTAAGTTAATTATAATCTCTAATTGTTTGTTTCTTTTAATCCATTTTTAAGTTTTTATTTCTAATGTAATTTCAATTTCTAATTTTTATTTTTAAGATGTCAATTTCAATTTAATTCCAATTTCTTTTTCTTATTTTATTTTTTTTGATTTCAATTTCAATTTAATTCCAATTTCTTTTTCTTATAATTAATTTTAATTCCAAGTTTATTTATTTAAGTTTATAAGTTATTTTCAATTTTAAATTTAATTCTTTTTAATTCATTTCTAAGTTAAGTATTATATTTAGATTCTAATTTAAAACTCTTATTTCAAATATTAAGTGTCAAGTGTAAATCAAAGCTTTAGTGTAAATAATCAATTTCTCTTTATTTATTATTTTGTTTACATTACAATTGCAAAGAAAAAATGTACAAAAAAATTATGCACTAGAGTACAAAACATGCAGCAACATTTCAGCCTGCTCCAAGCACACAAACAGCCTGCTCCAAGCACACAAACAGCCTGCTCCACTACTCCACCCACAACAGCAATTCAGACTTTGTCTCCCTCCCTCCAACCCTTCATTTGCAAGCAACAAGGACAACAAAATCAGCCACAATCTGCCAATACAAACACCACAAAACAGAGCACAAAGACATCAGTTCAGCATTATAAACACTACAAAAAAAACTCAGCACAACTACACACAAAAATCCAGCACTTTTACACTACAAAAACAGTCTACAAAACTAGCTCAAAACAGCTCACAAACATACTACCAACTCAGCATCAAAACCCTTCAAAAACAGCCCTGCAAACACTACTATTTAGCCCCATAAACTATACTCAAAAACAGTCCAAAACAACACAAAAGTCCAGCCAAACTTAAACTTCAAAAAAAAAGGGAGGAGAAAAGAGAAGAAGCTGCATACAACAAGAAGTAGAAGAGGAATAGGAGCTTACCGTTGTGGACTCGGCACCCCGATAACGTTCGGGTCGGTAATTTCTTTTTCTCCTTCACCTTTCTTTTAGTATCTTTGTCCATAGCTAGTCTTTATATTTTAGTTTCATTTCATAGCTTTTCATCCTGCATACATAAAACAAACAAAGCAAAACTGCATAAATTTTTTTCAAAAAAATTAGAACCATAACAGACACAGCAGCACAATAAAGTCTAGTTACATGATGACCAACAAGCATTCACAAACCAACACCTTTACCTGCATAACGTCATTAAGTCTCAGCTCTCACCATTAACAACTTTTCTCTTCTTCACAAGTCTCAGCCATACTACTTTTTATCCCCTAACCATCATTCATCCTCATGAAACCACTTTCACATTTGTTTTCATAAAGCGGATTTTTCATACACCAAACCCTTCGCCACTGTCCAAACCCACAGCACAAACCAATATCAACCTTCAAACATGCCGTGACCCGTTACCACCCAATATCTCAAAAGCCACCACTCTTCCAAAACCATCTCACCCCTTTCTCCAACAACAACAACTCAAAACCTTACTCTTCATCACCGCATCCATCCACAAACCAATACCTGTTCGAAATCCAACACCGAAAACCGCATAAGACACGCCGTCTTCATCCGCCTAAAACCACCATCTACAGCTCAAATGCCGCCACAAACATTATAACCACCAGCAAACCCAACCGGCACAACCGTTTTAACACTCACAAGACCTCACCCTGTCATAAACAACCGCACAACTTCCGTCACAAAACCACAAACGAAACAACACCAAAAAAAAAAAAAAAAACCCAAACATTGTCAAACCTGAAACACGCAGAGAGGACCACTGATCTGTAAACCGAGAAAAAATCATGTGAGAACCAAATCGACTCATCACCACCCTCACGCAAACACTTCCAAACAACACCTCATAAACCATGCCAAAAACACCTTGAACCTGTGAGAATACACAGCCAATCCCAAACGAACCGGAAATCCGACCCGGTAAAGCCTCCTGTCATCCCTCATCGCCCACTTACACCGTTCAAAACTCGTGAAACCGTGAACAACCGACCCTCACTGTGAAAATACCGGAACCAGCCCACCAATACAACTCCAATCCTCTCAACCACTGCAGTTTAAACCCTGTCACAAGAAACAGAATGTTAAACCACCAAAGCAACTACCATTCAATCCACCGTGAATAACCCTTACCGCATAAACCGATCTCCGCTCACATCACAGAACAAAATGCCGTGACCTTCAACCCATAGCCACCTCACAACTTTGAATGATGCCCTTCAAATAAACCCAGCATCCATCCTGAAATACAAACAGCAAACCACAAACAGAAGGACAAAATCTGAAGAATGAGATGAAAAGAAATCCAAATACTCAATCACGAAAAAAACCAGTAAGGAACAACAACAATATCATCACCTTCAATGTCGACTTCATCACTTTGAATCGCAAACGCAGACCATTTTCACCATTCAATCACCATCTTCAACAAAAAAACTCACCACACCCTTTCTGTTATTCCCAGAGTACCAGACCCGAAAACCTCCCTGTTTCGACGGAACCCACCGTGAAAGCACCCAAATCGTTGCCACCAAACAACAACTCGTCGAATCCGCTAATCCTTGAGTAAACCACTCACCACCGACCATCACAAACCTAAGTCAAGTTGGAACTCACCTTTCCTTGAAACTGATCGAAACCTCCAAGCCATGAAACCAGGACGTTAAGTCGTCGACGGACCAGTAACCATCGCCGCCGCGAGTTTGAAACGGTGAGAGAATTCGAGAGTTGAGAGTCCGAGACAAACGGGATCACAAATCTGGACCATAAGAGGCTGAGATCGTGAAAACGAGTTGAAAGAGATTGAACAGAGAGAACCGATTGAGAGAGACGAACCGCGAGAGGACTGTTGTGAATGAGAACACCGCAGGAGAACGGACCACCATGAGCGTTGGGCGCCTCGAATCCACGGAGAAGAAGGGTGGGTCTGTATCTGTTTGCTTTCTCTCACCGTTGAGCCCTGTTTCCATTCTTTTTTCTATTTTGACTTTTATAAATCTTATTATCTTTTCATTTTATTTTTTAATCCTTTTCTTTCTATATTACATTACTTAAACATTTACTAATCATACACCACCATTGATTAATCCCCTGGAAACCAACATTTTCTTTTATTTATTTATTGTTTTTTTAATTTAATTTTGGTTGTGTGAAAATTGGGTTCTGCCACGTTGTGTTAATAGGCTTTAATAAACAATCGGATTGCTATGAACATCACCCTTGCAGCTCACAGACACCTTGCTTACTTTATTTTTCTCTAGTTTTTCCTTGTTTCTTTTTAATATTATAAGTAGTTTTTAATCTTTTTATTTTTATTGCTGTTCATTTAACTTATTTGATTTCTATATGTTAGTTTCTCTCTATTTCGATTTTTTGGGCCGATGATATGACGAAGGTCACGATAAATCGTTTCCGATTAATCGTGACCCATATGAGGCCATTGCATTTTATTTCTATTTCATATATTTATTTATTTTCTTTCCATTTAATTCATTATCTTTTTTCTACTTAATTTATTTAATTCATTTTTTTCTATTTCATAATTTATTTCACTATTATTTATTACTCATTATTTATTTCTCATATTTCTACACCATACTAACTTAATTTCAAAAATAATAATTCCTTGGTCCAACGCCAAGTGAATTTCACTTCACATACACTCACACACGTAAGTCGGTCGTTTACGATCGCCATCTGCACAGTTCCTTACACTGCACAGCTTTTCAACTCAAACAAATTATCGCACTACGCTTGTTTTCCACCCCAGCATTCTCGATCCATATATCGAGCCATAGCCAGTTACCAAGCCCTTTATCCTCGCATTTCCATTTACTTCATTCGATTTATTTTTGCAAGTAGCAGCCTTTGCCTAGTCTTAGGAGCTTGCACCTTTGTTTATTTTTGTTTATGCTTCTCGATCCAAAAGGGAAAGAACTCCTGCAGTTGACTTAATGTCATAGGAAGTTTAGCCATCCCTCATCCTTAGGTCCTTAGCCATTAGGTCCTTAGTATTTTATTTTTACAACTTTTTGTGACTTTCTTAAAGTCACGTGAGTGTTTGCCATAACACTTACCTTCCCCCGCGAACCTTGAGCGTACCCAAGTGTTCGTTAATCCTTAGGAGAACTACGAGTGCTCTGATTCTATACCCGATACGTAGGCATCGATGCGATGTTGTGCGAGCACCATTAGAAATAAAAACCTTAGGTCCCCTTAGTTTTAGCAAGCAATAAATAACAAAATTACAAATATTAACAAGAGGTTCCCGTAGGATACTGCGGATGCTTAGGATGCTAACACCTTCCCTAGGTATAATCAACCCCCGAACCTAGTTTCTCCTCATTTAGGGTTTTTACGATCTTTTTCCCTTTTCCTTTTGGATTAAATTAAAGTCGGTGGTGAACATTAAATGTTTTGCGATTCAAGCTCACTTAATAGCTTGGTATCCGATTCTCACCGCGACAGAAATGGCGACTTCACTGGGGATTTCTATTTTGAGGGTTAAGCCCACCTTGTATATTTGTATATCTGTTGTTGTATTGCTTGTTATTATTTTTTTGGATTTTTGGGTGTTCCATGTGTGGTGAGATAAGTCCTAACCCGGACTTGAGTGCAAATAAGTTAGGACGGTGGTATATTCAAGAAGGCTTGTAGGGAGTTGAGTCCCGACCAAGTTGACTTGAGACACCACCACTCAGCGGAGGCCTCCTCGGATTTAGTTTTGTTGATCGAGTACAGTCGTGAAAACATTACTATATTCGACTTGAGAGCCATTAATGCTGAGGACCGTAGAACATTTACCCCCACTTGGCCTTTTTAGGGATGTAGTGCGATGACTATGAGGGTGCAAATCCGAAATAGTTGATACGCGATACTGCACTCGGATGAGACTCTCTTGAGAATATTACTGATTACCAAGTCGAGTTGGGAAGTCGGTAATATCCGAAAGATGGGACAGTGATTCTGGGAACCTTTAGAACCCGTTGTACAGGTACAAATAAACCCATAGTGCATACCTTATGGGAGGGTTGAGCCTTTGACCTCATGCAAGCTTTGAACCTAAGCCTTGTTTGTGTTTGTTGCATTCACGCATCATGAAGCATCATTTTTACCATTTATTCAAGGAACTCAAAAACTCTATCTTTGCAAATATCATAGGTATCATCATGGACTTTGGAAGAAGAAAGACTGTCAAGTACACATTCAAAACTCCCAAACTTGAAGACCTAAGGAAATTAAGAGATTTGGTTTTGGATCAAGATGCCTTCATGGAGAAGCATAGGAGACTTTTAGCTTTGCTTAAGACTGATTGGGACGGAAGGCTGCTCTCTGTGATGCTCCAGTTTTATGATCCTCTCTACCATTGCTTTACGTTCCCTGATTACCAATTGGCACCTACTTTGGAGGAGTATTCAGTTTTGGTAGGATCACGTGTTAAGGATGAGTTTCCTTTCCCTGTTCTGGAGAAGGACCCTGAAGAAGCGGAGATTGCAAAGGCGACATACTTGAGTGTTCCTGAGGTCAAGGCAAATATGATTTATAAAGGGAAGATTTTTGGATTCCCTACAAAGTTTCTGATAGAAAAGGCCAAGAATTTTGTTGATGTGAAGGATATGAAAGCTTTTGAGGCGACTTTTATTCTGCTGATATATGGAGTGTTACTTTTCCCAAACTTTGAAGACTTTGTCGACCTGAACGCCATCAAGATCTTTCTTAAGAAGAACCCGGTCCCTACTTTGCTCGGAGACACCTACCATTCCATCCATCTGAGGAATCACCATAAGGGAGGGATGATTACTTGTTGTGCATCATTGTTGTACGAGTGGTTTATTTCGCACTTGCCTAAGTCATCTTCATTTTGGAACCTTAAAGATGGTTTGTGGTGGTCACAAAGGATCATGTCTCTTACCCACTCTGACATTAGCTGGTACAACCGTGTTTATGATGGAGCATTGATTATTGATAGTTGTGGTGATTTTGCTAATGTGCCTCTTCTTAGCACTAAGGGAGGAATCAGCTATAATCCAGTTTTGGCTCGCCGCCAACTCGGGTATCCGTTGAAGGACAAACCTAAGAGTGTTGAAGTGGAAGGAATTTTCTTTAAGGATGACGAAGAACCAGAGCTCAAGAAACAGATTATGCAAGCTTGGAAATGCATCCATAGGAAGGGGAGGAGTAGCTTGGGAAAGCCGAATTGTGTTTCTATGGAACCTTATCTCCAATGGGTACGAGATAGGGCAATCAGTCTGAAGATGCCTTACCCTCGCCAGGATCCTATGACCTTCAAGAAGCCCATTCTAATCTTTATGGATGATGCAGAGAAGCTGAAGATTGATTTGGAGAAAGAGATTCGAGAGAAGAATGCATGGAAGAATCGACATCAGATCATCAGCAGTGAGAATGAGGAACTTAGAAGACAACTGAAGATGAAGGAAGAAGAAGAGCTCTCCAGCAAGAAAAGGAAAGCACCAGAGGATTTATTTTCCTCCAGCACTCAAGAGGACACTTCTTGGAAGTCGATCGTGGATCAACTTATGCTTGAAAGGGCTCAGATGAAGGCACAAATCGAGAAGCTCAACTTGAGGCTTTTGGGAGAATCTCCTTAGGACTTTGTTTTTGTCTTTATTAAGCTTTGTTTGGGATTTTTGAAAGTGTACTCAAGACTTTGTATCACTTTTTTGAATTTAATGAAATCATATCCTTTTGATTATTATGTGTTCCTTGGTATTTGCAAATTGTTTCTTAAGTTCCTTGAATAAAATTTCATTTTTGCATTGCACTCATACATTTGGCATTGCATTTGCATTTTTTTTCATGAAACTCATTCCCGTCATCTGCTCTCAATTCAGCTTTCACACTGAGGCTCTCACGCAAGTACTACACTCGAGCTCAAGCCAGAAAGAGGATGGCTGAAAGAGATCTAGAGATGGACAGAGTTAACGAAGAGCTTTCTGATATTCGTGGAGATATGGGTCAGATGATGGAAATGTTGCAAGTCATTCGAGCGAAGATGGATACCCAACAGACTGTGGTGTCTGAAATTGTTACTGCAACGACTGAAATTGTCACTGCAACGACCCAGCCTACGTCATCAGTCACTACCCCTGTGACCTGGTCTCCTTTTGGGTTTCCTCCTGGTTTCTTCCCTCCTTCTCAAGGTTTTGCTACTCAAAGTTTTATTCCTCCTTCCCAAGGACTTACTGCTCAGGGTTTCTTCCCTCCTTCACAAGGGTTTGCTACTCAAAGTTTTATTCCTTCTTCCCAAGGACTTGCTGCTCAGGGTTTCTTCCCTCCTTCTCAAGGTTTTGCTACTCAGAGTTTTATACCTCCTTCCCAAGGATTTGCTGCTCAGGGTTTCTTCCCTCCGTCCCAAGGTTTAGCTTCTCAAAGTTTCGCACCTCCCTCTCAGGGCATGGCATTTCCCTTCCAAGGTTTTGTGCCTCCTCCTCATGGATTTGCTGCTCAACAAACTGTTCCTGTGACTAATGAAGAAAATCATGCAGTTGCTAATTTTACACAAGACATTGTGCACACCCGTGCCCAACCGTACTTTAATGACCATCAAGGGTATGAAGCACCAGATATGTCTGAAAACGGAGATGAGAAACATGTGAAAATGCAAGAGAATTTTGATACCCTTGAAAAAAGGTTAAGAGCGATTGAAGGTGACCAGATCTTTGGTGCTGCTGCTAGAGAAATGTGTCTGGTGTCTGGATTGGTAATACCTCCAAAGTTCAAGATACCCACGTTTGATATGTATGAGGGTGCAACTTGTCCCAAGAACCATCTTTTGATGTACTATCGAAGAATGGCTGCTCAGGTGGACAATGATAAGTTAATGATCCACTGCTTTCAAGACAGTCTGAAGGGAATCTCCTCCAAATGGTATCTGACGCTTGACCAGTCAAAGATTCGCAGTTTCCAAGACTTGGCAGATGCTTTCATCCAACAATACAAATACAACATGGACCTCGCTCCCGATAGGAGGCAATTGCTAAGCATGTCTCAGAAAGAGTCTGAATCCTTTAAAGAGTATGCTCAGAGGTGGAGAGGAACCGCTTCTCAAGTAGAGCCCCCATTGACTGAAAAAGAATTAGCTGACTGGTTCGTTGACACTGTGCGACCAGAATTCTATGAGAGAATGGTGGGGAGCATAACTGCTAGTTTCTCCGATTTAGTGGCTGTGGGAATCAAGGTAGAACTCGGTTTGAAGAGTGGAAAGATGAGTGGTGCATCTGTTAGTTCCAGCAGTGGTAGTGGAAATATTGGCAAGAAATTTACCAATAACTTCCACAAGAAGAAAGAGGGTGAGACAAATGCCATAATGACAAGTCAAAGAAGAAATCCGCTTTGGCAGAGACCTTCACCTATGGCTCAACAGCAGTATGCTCGTCAACAGCAGTATGCTCATCAACAACAGTATGCCCAACATCCTTATGTAGCGGCGGTTCAACCAGCATTTAATCCACAAGTCCCCATGTATCGGCCAGCTCAAGCAGCACCGATGTACCAACAAGCGGCTCCAATGATTCAACCTTATCAACCAATGATCAACAATCCGGGCTATCAACAAGCACCCAATGCTTCAGCCTACCAGCCGAGGACTCCAGCTCCTCATCCAAATCCAAATTTTCAGAACAGAAGAACAGGTGGAAGGCCTCCTAATCCTCGAATCCCTATAACTTATACTGAGTTATATCCTTCACTGCTGAAGAAGGGTTTGGTTACTCCAAGGCCTTTGGGTCCTCCACCAAGTCCGCTCCCACCAAATTACAACCCAAATGCTCACTGTTTATTCCATGAAGGTGCTCCAGGGCACGATTTGGAGGGTTGTTATGCTTTGAAGTACATAGTGAAAGATTTGATGGAGAAGAATATTCTGTCATTTGGGAATACTGGTCCGAATGTCAAAGATAATCCTTTACCCAAGCATGGGTCTATAAATGCTATCGTTGATGAGTCCGAAGAAGGTTTGATTTTCAATGCCACCGAAATCAAGACCCCGCTCAGAGACTTCCATGCGAAGTTAGTAGAGGCGGGTATACTGAAGAGCTGTCATCAGAATTGTGAAGGTTGTG
Source organism: Lathyrus aphaca (assembly GCA_963966055.1). Taxonomy (NCBI): domain Eukaryota; kingdom Viridiplantae; phylum Streptophyta; class Magnoliopsida; order Fabales; family Fabaceae; genus Lathyrus; species Lathyrus aphaca. The sequence goes on along the minus strand of OZ014521.1, from coordinate 111,312,832 downwards.
TTGATAGTCCGAGGGGATGTGAATTGGTCCTAAAAGATGTTCAAGATTTGATTGATGAAGGCGTCTTACAAGTGAGCAGTCATATGAAGAAGAATGAAGTGGCAGTAATTGAACCCATCTTCAACTTGCCGGAATCTAATTCTACTTGGGTGCCAGTGTTCAATCTGCCTGAATCTTCAGGAGCTCAACCTATCTTCAATACTCCAGAATCTGTGGTGCCAATTTTCAACATACCTGAGCCAAGACTTGAACAAAGGAGTAATTCTTTCCGTTATGAAGACACTAAAGCAGTTCCTTGGAAGTATGATACAGGGAAGGTTCATAATAAGATTGATAAAGCTAATCAGAAGGAAGGTTCAAAAGTTGCAAGTACTGATATAGCGGGTGCAGGTCGTTTGACTCGCAGTGGTCGTGTATATACCCAGCAAGCCAATACGGCTCCGCCTAAAGAAGTCATACCAGCTGTTGTCAACAAAGATAAAGAGGTAGTCTTGGGAGAAGAGGATGCAGAGTTCCTCAGAATCATAAAGAAGAGTGATTATAAGGTAATTGATCAGCTGCATCAAACGCCTTCCAAAATATCTATCCTATCACTTCTTATGCATTCTCCGGCTCATCGAAGTGCACTTCAGAAGTTGCTAGCCCAAGCTCATGTTACGCATGATATAACAGTGAATCAGTTTGATGGAGTCATTGCCAATATCACTGCGTGTAACAACCTCAGTTTCAGTATGGAGGAGCTTCCAAAGGAGGGCTTAGACCACAACCGTGCTCTCCACATATCAGTGAAATGTCAAGAGGATACTTTAGCAAGGGTTCTAGTGGATACAGGATCTTCATTGAATGTTTTGCCGAAAAGAACACTGGCTAAATTATCTTATCAAGGGGCAGAGATGAGGCCCAGTGCACTGATTGTAAAAGCCTTTGATGGGTCAAGAAGGACTGTCATTGGAGAAGTAGACCTACCAATCCTGATCGGGCCACAGGTCTTCAAAATCACTTTCCAGGTTATGGACATCAATCCTAACTACAGTTGCTTGCTGGGAAGACCTTGGATCCATGCGGCTGGGGCAGTCACTTCTACCCTGCATCAAAAGATGAAGTTTGTGGTTGATAACAAGCTGGTAACCGTGTCTGGGGAAGAAGATCTCATGGTTAGCAACCTTTCATCCTTTAGCTATATTGAGGCTGATGAAGATGCTTTGGAAACTTCTTTCCAAGCTCTTGAGATAGCCAATGCTGTCCTTGTGGAAGTAGAGGAACCGAAAGGGAAGGGTATCCCATCTTTTGCATCGCTGAAGAGTACCATTTCCACCATTGAAGAAAGAAGCTGTGAAGGTTGGGGTGATGTCATCGAAGTCAAACAGAAGCTAGATCGTTGCGGGTTGGGTTACAAACCAACTCATGTGAAGGAAGGAGCGTCAACCTCCGTTAAAGGACGTCCGAAGACCATTCAAGAAGTGTTCTCCAGTGCTGGTTATCAGGTCAATGCAATTGATGGAGTTTCTGAGGTTGAAGATGTGAATCATCTGGTGTATCAGTGTGAAGCAGCCTTGGACAATTGGGAGGCAGTCGAGATCCCAGAGTTTTTTCCATTGTCAAAGTAATTTGTTGTTTTTTCAATGTTTTCAAGTTCCCTAGCTCTGCCCAAGGCTATGGGAGTATTTTGTAGGGCCCCTTCTCATTTTTAAAGTTATTATCAATGAAGGCATTTTGTTAAACTCTTATTTTGATCATTTACTGTTTTTCTCTCTTTTCACTTTTAAAAGAAGATGGCAATCTTTCAAAACCAATAAAAATCTTTTTCTCTTGCATTTCTCTATTTTCCACTTTTAATAAAAGCAAATCATTATCATATGCAGAATGAACGAAAACCCTGTTGAATCCAATGACTCCACACTCTCTCCTAACTTTGATTCGCCCATCTACCAAGCGGAAGATGAAAGTGAGGAAGATTGTGACATTCCCAAAGAACTGGCAAGATTGGTTGAGAATGAGCACACAGATCTTCAGCCACATAAGGAGCAGGTTGAGACCATCAACCTTGGCACTGATGAAGATGAGAAGGAAGTCAAGATTGGTACAACACTTGGGGCAGACATCAGAGAAAGATTGGTCAAGCTTCTAAGAGAATATGTAGATGTGTTTGCATGGTCATATCAGGATATGCCCGGCTTAGACACAGACATAGTGGTCCACAAGCTACCTCTTCGACCAGATTGTCCTCCTGTAAAGCAAAAGCTTCGAAGAACAAGACCAGACATGGCTCTGAAGATTCGAGAAGAGGTCAAAAGACAGTTTGATGCTGGATTCCTCGCAGTTGCAAAGTACCCTGAGTGGGTAGCTAATATTGTGCCAGTCCCTAAAAAGGATGGCAAAGTCAGAATGTGTGTGGACTATAGGGATTTGAACAAAGCCAGTCCGAAAGACGATTTCCCTCTCCCGCATATTGATACTTTGGTCGACAACACTGCTAAATTTGCTATTTTCTCCTTCATGGATGGGTTTTCAGGATACAACCAGATCAAGATGGATCCTGACGATATGGAAAAGACTACATTCATCACACCATGGGGCACTTATTGTTACAAGGTTATGCCATTTGGTCTCAGAAATGCAGGAGCCACTTATCAGAGGGCAATGGTCACCCTTTTCCATGATATGATGCATAAAGAGATAGAAGTCTATGTGGATGATATGATTGCCAAATCACAGAGTGAGGAGGATCATTTGAATCATCTTTTGAAGTTATTTGAGCGTCTCAGAAAGTTCCAATTGCGCCTGAATCCAGCTAAGTGTACTTTTGGTGTCCGATCAGGAAAGTTACTTGGTTTTATTGTTAGTCAGCAAGGTATTGAAGTAGACCCGGACAAGGTCAGAGCAATTCAAGATATGCCAGCTCCCAAAACAGAAAAGCAAGTCAGGGGTTTCCTTGGAAGATTGAACTACATCTCCAGATTCATCTCCAACATGACTGCTACATGTGAGCCTTTATTCAAGTTACTCCGGAAGAATCAAGCAATTGAGTGGAGTCCTGATTGTCAATTGGCTTTTGAAAAGATTAAGGTTTATCTACAAGAACCTCCTATCTTGGTCCCACCTACTCCAGGGAAACCTCTTTTCATGTATCTGACTGTGCTCGAGGGATCTATGGGTTGTGTATTAGGCCAACAAGACGAAACTGGTCGTAAGGAGCACGCCATCTATTACTTAAGCAAGAAGTTCACAGACTGTGAGAGCAGATACTCACTTTTAGAGAAAACTTGTTGTGCCTTGGCATGGGCGGCCAGACGCCTCAGGCAGTACATGATTTGTCACACTACTTTGTTGATCTCGAAAATGGATCCAATAAAGTACATCTTTGAGAAGCCTGCTTTGACTGGAAGACTCGCCCGTTGGCACATGTTGTTATCCGAATACGACATCCAATATGTAACCCAGAAGTCTATCAAGGGCAGCGTTTTATCTGAATACCTTGCTGATCATCCTGTTGAAGATTATGAACCTTTGAAATTCGATTTCCCGGACGAAGACATTATGTTGATAAAGGACTATGAAGTTCCAGGTCCAGATGAAGGTCCCGAGCCAGGTTCTCGTTGGAAGATGATGTTTGATGGTTCCTCTAACTACATGGGGCATGGTGTAGGAGTTGTTTTGATGAATCCTGATGGTGGATATACTCCCTTCACAGCCAGATTATGTTTCGAATGTACAAACAACATCGCAGAGTATGAAGCATGTGTTTTGGGTATCGAAGCTGCAATTGATACCAGAATCAAGATCCTTGATGTATATGGAGACTCAGCTTTGGTAATATACCAAGTCAAAGGTGAATGGGAGACCCGTGACGAGAAGTTGATCCCATACCGTGCCCACATTGTAGAATTGATCAAATACTTTGATGAAGTCACTTTCCATCACGTTCCAAGGGCAGAGAATCAAATAGCAGACGCCTTGGCTATGTTGGCCTCTATGTTTCAAGTCAGATTTCTTAATGAAGCTCCACTCATTACAATCGAGCGAAGAACTGCACCAGCCTACTGTCTACTGGTTGAAGAAGAAACTGATGAGAAACCGTGGTTCTATGACATCAAGAACTATTTGCAGAATCAAGAGTACCCAGCTGACGCAACAAATCTAGACAAGAAGACTTTAAGAAGATTGGCGTCCAAGTTTTTCCTCAGCAACAATGTGCTTTACAAGAGAAATCATGATATGGTTCTGCTCAGATGTGTGGACAAACGCGAAGCAGACTTATTGATCAGGGAAATCCATGAAGGATCGTTTGGAACACATGCCAATGGACATGCCATGTCCAGGAAGATTTTGAGAGCTGGATACTTCTGGTTGACCATGGAATCAGATTGTTTCAAGTATGCCAGAAAGTGTCATAAATGCCAGATTTATGCTGACAAGGTGCACGTGCCTCCAACACTTTTGAATGTTCTGTCATCGCCTTGGCCTTTCTCAATGTGGGGCATTGACATGATAGGGGCAATTGAGCCTAAAGCTTCCAACGGTCATCGGTTTATCTTGGTCGCAATTGATTATTTCACCAAATGGGTAGAAGCAGCTTCCTACGCCAATGTGACAAAGCAAGTGGTTGCCCGTTTCATCAAGAACCAAATTATCTGCCGTTATGGAATCCCTAGCCGAATCATCACAGATAATGGGACCAATTTGAACAACAAAACAATGAAAGAGCTGTGTGAGACATTCAAGATTGAACATCATAACTCTTCTCCGTATCGACCGAAGATGAATGGAGCTGTTGAAGCTGCAAACAAGAACATCAAGAAGATTCTGCAGAAGATGGTAAAAACTTACAAAGATTGGCACGAGATGTTACCATATGCTTTACATGGATACAGAACATCAGTTCGCACTGTAACAGGGGCAACCCCTTTCTCTCTGGTGTATGGGATGGATGCAGTTCTCCCTATTGAAGTAGAGATACCATCTTTGAGAATCTTGATGGAAACTAAACTAGAGGAAGCTGAGTGGGTCCAGAGCAGATATGACCAGCTGAACCTCATTGATGAGAAGAGAATGACCGCCATGTGTCACGGCCAGATGTACCAGAAGCGCATCAAGAGAGCATTTGACAAGAAAGTCCGCATCCGAGAATTCAAAGAAGGAGATCTTGTACTCAAGAAAATCTTGCCAGTCCACAAGGACATGCGTGGAAAATGGAGTCCTAACTATGAAGGCCCATATGTTGTGAAGATGGCATTCTCCGGAGGTTCCTTAATCCTTACAACTATGGATGGTGAACAGCTGAAGCACCCGGTGAATTCTGATGCAGTCAAAAAATATTATGCCTAAATAAAACCCGATAGGTCGAAAACCAGAAATGGCGACCTAGGCAAAAATGGGTATCCCGGTGGATCAAAACCTATGAAGGAGATCCAGGCAAAAGTTAGGGATAAAAATGAAAAAAATAAGAGCTCGCTAAGTTGAAAACCCGAAAGGGCGGCTTAGGCAAAAAAGAGCGTCCCGGTGGATTGAAAACCCGAAAGGGCGGTCCAGGCAAAAGTTAGGGACAAAGGCATTTGACTGTGTCAGATGGTGTTTACCATTACCGAAGAACCATACTGGAAGATCGATCCAATTGCTCTTGTCAGAAGCAAGGTGTCGGGCAGTCTTAGTTATTAGGGATTGTAGTGGTCGTTGGATTCAATGTAGACCTTTCCCCATTGCCATTTTCAAACTGTAATTTCCCATGGAGTTTTTGCCATTGGCAAGCTGCCATTCTTGAATAAAATACAAACTTTGCCTATGAATTTTGTTGTTCAACCTCTTATTTTCTTTTGTTATGCAAAATGCCATCACTTGATTACAATTTAACTTTGAAAATGACAAGTTTTTTAGAAAATGTTTTTTTTGAAAGCACGCTGAAAAACTTTTAAGTTTCTTTGACTTTGGAAAATTAAAAAAGAGAAGAACCTTCTGTTTCCCCAAGAAGTCTTAGGTTGCAACAACACTTTTATACTATTATTACAGAAATCTCCATAGAAGTTCAAAACTGATAACACTCTTGGATGGATCCTTGGACCAAGCATGACTTCCAAGTTCGAAGACATCTCCTCAGTGTTTTTCATATTGCTCATCTGAGTATTGGTGTTGAGAGCCTACTCCTCTTTGAGTCTTGTCAAAACTCTTTGTCTCTTTTGAGTCAACATTTGCATATCATGATCATTCGCATCATGCTCAATCATGCGCATTTGATATTAGCATTTGTCTTTCCCCAGTCGTCGTCTGTCTAACTCCAAGTCCAGATATCATTGGTGTTCAATTTGAACATTCACTGTTGTTGGTACCCGAAGTGGTTTACCATTTGTTATTATCCCCAGTAATTGCTGGTGTCCCCTGTGGACTTCTATTTGTGGTTGGTTTTGTCTTTATGACCACCAATATCTCCTTGAAATCCAATTGTCATTGGCACAAATCTTTTAAGCAGGTCCTGAAACCTTTGTTTTAAATCCAGGTCAATTTGATTTTGTACATACTTGTACCTTTCTCCTGATGGTTCCTGAAGGAATTTCCAGAGGCTGGATGTGTTATCTTATTTGAAAACTCCAACATATTTTGTTGTTACTTCTTTGCGTTAGCCGGTCGCCTAGAGCCGTTGATCTATCTTCGGGGTGATTTGCACTCTATCCTCAATGCTAGCTGGTCGCATAGAGCCACTACCAAATCATTGTGATTTCCTTCCTTATCCTCGGTGTCAGCAGTTACATTTGAACCTGCTAATTTACCGTTTTTAATACTTTGATTACTTTGCCTTTATCATTCTTAGTGTCAACCGGTTTTTTTAACTTGTTGCGCATTCACTTTGAGTGTATTTTGGCTTTCTTTTGTAGTGTCAATAAGTTTCGAACCTATTGCGTTTCCATTTCGATTATTTCTGTTGTTATTCTTGGTGTCAGTTGGTCGCATCGAGCCGCTGCGCATTCACCTTGAATAAGTTTGTTGTCATTCGCAGTGACAGTTGGTCGCATCGAGCCGCTGTGCATTCACTTTGAATGTTTTCATTTATTTCTATTCATGGTGTCAGTTGGTCGCATTGAGCCGCTGCGCATTCACCTTGAATAAGCTTGTTGTCATTCTCAGTGACAGTTGGTCGCATTGAGCCACTGCACATTCTTTTTGAGTATTTATTTTGTTATTCTTGGTGTCAGTTGGTCGCATCGAGCCGCTGCGCATCCACTTTGAATAAGCTGTTTGTCTTTCCCAATGCTAGCTGGTCGCATCGAGCCACTGCGTATTCATTTTGAATATTTTTTTTGATTATTCATGATGTCAGTTGGTCGCATTGAGCCGCTGCACATTCCCTTTGAATGTTTATTTTGTTGTATTCTTGGTGTCAGTTGGTCGCATCGAGCCGCTGCGCATTCACCTTGAATGTATGTTGCCTTTTATTTCTCACAGTCAATTGGTCGCATAGAGCCATTGGTCAACCACTTCGATTTATTTCCTTGTTTTGTTTGTATTCTTAGTGTCAGTTGGTCGCATTGTGCCGCTGTGCAATCACTTTGAATTTTATTTTGTTTTGTCTGTGTTCGTTGATCCAACGCTTTGGATTTCCTTTTGTTCCCGTCTTTTGTTATTCTTAGTGTCAACAGTTACACTTGAACCTGTTGGTTTATCACTTTGAACACGTCCCGTTTTCGTTTATTTATCCCCAGCGTCTGTCGTCCCCAGTGTATGTCGTCCCCAGTGAGTCTTGGCTTGTGGTCGTCGACATTCTCATTCTGATCATTCACACCATAATCATCATTTCATTGCATAGTTTTTGCAGTTTAGATAGTTTGTAGTCTGGCATAGCATTGCATTTAGGGGCAAAATTTCCGGTTATTTCTGTATTTAAATACCTTTCACCATGATCTCATGAGTGCCTATCGTCATTCACGCCATCTGGTAAAGTTATTTAAATAGGGGCAACTGTCACACCCCAAATTTTACCCCTGATCGCTCATATCATAATCATATATTCATCGCATTTAGCAGGGATTCTTCCCGATTTATTTTCTGTTGCTTTCTTCTCATTTTTTCTAGCTGTTTATAATTCTTAATTTCTTGTCACTTATAAGCTTCCATTTTAATTTAATTTCTACTTCTCATTTCTAACCTTTTAATTTATTTTCGTGTTTTAATTTTAATGTTAAATTTAATTTCTATCTATTTTATTCTCAAACTTTTGCTAAATAAAAATGTAATTTTATTTCCAATTCCAAGGTTTTAAAAAAATATATATATATAATTTCATTTCTATTTTCAAAGTTTTTATTTCTTAATGTGATTTCTAGTTTTTAACTTTTATTTTTAATTCATTTTTTTTTTAGTTAGTTTAGTTCCATTTCTAAGTTAATTATAATCTCTAATTGTTTGTTTCTTTTAATCCATTTTTAAGTTTTTATTTCTAATGTAATTTCAATTTCTAATTTTTATTTTTAAGATGTCAATTTCAATTTAATTCCAATTTCTTTTTCTTATTTTATTTTTTTTTATTTCAATTTCAATTTAATTCCAATTTCTTTTTCTTATAATTAATTTTAATTCCAAGTTTATTTATTTAAGTTTATAAGTTATTTTCAATTTTAAATTTAATTCTTTTTAATTCATTTCTAAGTTAAGTATTATATTTAGATTCTAATTTAAAACTCTTATTTCAAATATTAAGTGTCAAGTGTAAATCAAAGCTTTAGTGTAAATAATCAATTTCTCTTTATTTATTATTTTGTTTACATTACAATTGCAAAGAAAAAATGTACAAAAAAATTCTGCACTAGAGTACAAAACATGCAGCAACATTTCAGCCTGCTCCAAGCACACAAACAGCCTGCTCCAAGCACACAAACAGCCTGCTCCACTACTCCACCCACAACAGCAATTCAGACTTTGTCTCCCTCCCTCCAACCCTTCATTTGCAAGCAACAAGGACAACAAAATCAGCCACAATCTGCCAATACAAACACCACAAAACAGAGCACAAAGACATCAGTTCAGCATTATAAACACTACAAAAAAAACTCAGCACAACTACACACAAAAATCCAGCACTTTTACACTACAAAAACAGTCTACAAAACTAGCTCAAAACAGCTCACAAACATACTACCAACTCAGCATCAAAACCCTTCAAAAACAGCCCTGCAAACACTACTATTTAGCCCCATAAACTATACTCAAAAACAGTCCAAAACAACACAAAAGTCCAGCCAAACTTAAACTTCAAAAAAAAAGGGAGGAGAAAAGAGAAGAAGCTGCATACAACAAGAAGTAGAAGAGGAATAGGAGCTTACCGTTGTGGACTCGGCACCCCGATAACGTTCGGGTCGGTAATTTCTTTTTCTCCTTCACCTTTCTTTTAGTATCTTTGTCCATAGCTAGTCTTTATATTTTAGTTTCATTTCATAGCTTTTCATCCTGCATACATAAAACAAACAAAGCAAAACTGCATAAATTTTTTTCAAAAAAATTAGAACCATAACAGACACAGCAGCACAATAAAGTCTAGTTACATGATGACCAACAAGCATTCACAAACCAACACCTTTACCTGCATAACGTCATTAAGTCTCAGCTCTCACCATTAACAACTTTTCTCTTCTTCACAAGTCTCAGCCATACTACTTTTTATCCCCTAACCATCATTCATCCTCATGAAACCACTTTCACATTTGTTTTCATAAAGCGGATTTTTCATACACCAAACCCTTCGCCACTGTCCAAACCCACAGCACAAACCAATATCAACCTTCAAACATGCCGTGACCCGTTACCACCCAATATCTCAAAAGCCACCACTCTTCCAAAACCATCTCACCCCTTTCTCCAACAACAACAACTCAAAACCTTACTCTTCATCACCGCATCCATCCACAAACCAATACCTGTTCGAAATCCAACACCGAAAACCGCATAAGACACGCCGTCTTCATCCGCCTAAAACCACCATCTACAGCTCAAATGCCGCCACAAACATTATAACCACCAGCAAACCCAACCGGCACAACCGTTTTAACACTCACAAGACCTCACCCTGTCATAAACAACCGCACAACTTCCGTCACAAAACCACAAACGAAACAACACCAAAAATAAAAAAAAAAACCCAAACATTGTCAAACCTGAAACACGCAGAGAGGACCACTGATCTGTAAACCGAGAAAAAATCATGTGAGAACCAAATCGACTCATCACCACCCTCACGCAAACACTTCCAAACAACACCTCATAAACCATGCCAAAAACACCTTGAACCTGTGAGAATACACAGCCAATCCCAAACGAACCGGAAATCCGACCCGGTAAAGCCTCCTGTCATCCCTCATCGCCCACTTACACCGTTCAAAACTCGTGAAACCGTGAACAACCGACCCTCACTGTGAAAATACCGGAACCAGCCCACCAATACAACTCCAATCCTCTCAACCACTGCAGTTTAAACCCTGTCACAAGAAACAGAATGTTAAACCACCAAAGCAACTACCATTCAATCCACCGTGAATAACCCTTACCGCATAAACCGATCTCCGCTCACATCACAGAACAAAATGTCGTGACCTTCAACCCATAGCCACCTCACAACTTTGAATGATGCCCTTCAAATAAACCCAGCATCCATCCTGAAATACAAACAGCAAACCACAAACAGAAGGACAAAATCTGAAGAATGAGATGAAAAGAAATCCAAATACTCAATCACGAAAAAAACCAGTAAGGAACAACAACAATATCATCACCTTCAATGTCGACTTCATCACTTTGAATCGCAAACGCAGACCATTTTCACCATTCAATCACCATCTTCAACAAAAAAACTCACCACACCCTTTCTGTTATTCCCAGAGTACCAGACCCGAAAACCTCCCTGTTTCGACGGAACCCACCGTGAAAGCACCCAAATCGTTGCCACCAAACAACAACTCGTCGAATCCGCTAATCCTTGAGTAAACCACTCACCACCGACCATCACAAACCTAAGTCAAGTTGGAACTCACCTTTCCTTGAAACTGATCGAAACCTCCAAGCCATGAAACCAGGACGTTAAGTCGTCGACGGACCAGTAACCATCGCCGCCGCGAGTTTGAAACGGTGAGAGAATTCGAGAGTTGAGAGTCCGAGACAAACGGGATCACAAATCTGGACCATAAGAGGCTGAGATCGTGAAAACGAGTTGAAAGAGATTGAACAGAGAGAACCGATTGAGAGAGACGAACCGCGAGAGGACTGTTGTGAATGAGAACACCGCAGGAGAACGGACCACCATGAGCGTTGGGCGCCTCGAATCCACGGAGAAGAAGGGTGGGTCTGTATCTGTTTGCTTTCTCTCACCGTTGAGCCCTGTTTCCATTCTTTTTTCTATTTTGACTTTTATAAATCTTATTATCTTTTCATTTTATTTTTTAATCCTTTTCTTTCTATATTACATTACTTAAACATTTACTAATCATACACCACCATTGATTAATCCCCTGGAAACCAACATTTTCTTTTATTTATTTATTGTTTTTTTAATTTAATTTTGGTTGTGTGAAAATTGGGTTCTGCCACGTTGTGTTAATAGGCTTTAATAAACAATCGGATTGCTATGAACATCACCCTTGCAGCTCACAGACACCTTGCTTACTTTATTTTTCTCTAGTTTTTCCTTGTTTCTTTTTAATATTATAAGTAGTTTTTAATCTTTTTATTTTTATTGTTGTTCATTTAACTTATTTGATTTCTATATGTTAGTTTCTCTCTATTTCGATTTTTTGGGCCGATGATATGACGAAGGTCACGATAAATCGTTTCCGATTAATCGTGACCCATATGAGGCCATTGCATTTTATTTCTATTTCATATATTTATTTATTTTCTTTCCATTTAATTCATTATCTTTTTTCTACTTAATTTATTTAATTCATTTTTTTCTATTTCATAATTTATTTCACTATTATTTATTACTCATTATTTATTTCTCATATTTCTACACCATACTAACTTAATTTCAAAAATAATAATTCCTTGGTCCAACGCCAAGTGAATTTCACTTCACATACACTCACACACGTAAGTCGGTCGTTTACGATCGCCATCTGCACAGTTCCTTACACTGCACAGCTTTTCAACTCAAACAAATTATCGCACTACGCTTGTTTTCCACCCCAGCATTCTCGATCCATATATCGAGCCATAGCCAGTTACCAAGCCCTTTATCCTCGCATTTCCATTTACTTCATTCGATTTATTTTTGCAAGTAGCAGCCTTTGCCTAGTCTTAGGAGCTTGCACCTTTGTTTATTTTTGTTTATGCTTCTCGATCCAAAAGGGAAAGAACTCCTGCAGTTGACTTAATGTCATAGGAAGTTTAGCCATCCCTCATCCTTAGGTCCTTAGCCATTAGGTCCTTAGTATTTTATTTTTACAACTTTTTGTGACTTTCTTAAAGTCACGTGAGTGTTTGCCATAACACTTACCTTCCCCCGCGAACCTTGAGCGTACCCAAGTGTTCGTTAATCCTTAGGAGAACTACGAGTGCTCTGATTCTATACCCGATACGTAGGCATCGATGCGATGTTGTGCGAGCACCATTAGAAATAAAAACCTTAGGTCCCCTTAGTTTTAGCAAGCAATAAATAACAAAATTACAAATATTAACAAGAGGTTCCCGTAGGATACTGCAGATGCTTAGGATGCTAACACCTTCCCTAGGTATAATCAACCCCCGAACCTAGTTTCTCCTCATTTAGGGTTTTTACGATCTTTTTCCCTTTTCCTTTTGGATTAAATTAAAGTCGGTGGTGAACATTAAATGTTTTGCGATTCAAGCTCACTTAATAGCTTGGTATCCGATTCTCACCGCGACACTATACATACTATTTTGACACTCGTCCGTGTCACCTCTCTCCAGTATGGTTGCCAAAATCACTTGTTGCAAACCAAACACTTGTTTATAACACACCTCTTTTTGACACCCGTCTGTGTCATCCTATCCCCACAGGTCGCTAGAACACCTTTTACACTCTCACATGCAAATATTTGTTCATAACTTACAATGCATATTCGACACTCGTCTGTGTCATACATTCCCCAAAAAATTGAACACTCGTCCGTGTCTTGCAAGCACTTTAATCAACAAAACAATCCTCACTCATACTTATATAGAAATCTTCGATACTCGTCCGTATCCTGTTTATATATCACTCTTCAAACAGATTCGACACTCGTCCGTGTTCTTTGTTAACCAGTTGGTACTCGTCTGTATCATCATCTCAGAACACGCGTCAGCGTTTGTTTCTATCGATACTCGTCCGTATCATAGTCTTAGGGATGCTCATCCGCATATTTAATCCATACACAACGTCAAACACTTGTACCTTTTAAGCGTAAACACTCGTCCGTGTTTACCATTCACCAGCAGAACAACTTTTCTTCTATCCGACATTCGTCCTATGTCGTGATACTTTCGGCAGCCGTCCCCTGCCAGGTGATCGTCCTTCACCTTAGGATGATCGTCCCTCATCCTTTCCCCAGTGGAGTCTCCATCATTGGAACCCGTTTCTATCCGACATTCGTCCTATGTCGTGATAAAGAGCAGTCGTCCCCTGCTAGGTGATCGTCCTTCACCTTTTGATGACCGTCTCTCATCATTTCATCCGATGGCCGTCCCCATCGTTGATCTTATCCGACATTCGTCCTATGTCGTGATAAACCCCGAGAGCATTCGTACTCTACTAGGTGATCGTCCTTCACCTCTTGATGATTGTCCTTCATCATGCTTATCCGATTGCCGTCTCCATCGTCGACCTTTTCTATCTGACATTCGTCCTATGTCGTGATAAAGAGCAGTCGTCCCCTGCTAGGTGATCGTCTTTCACCTTTGATGACCGTCCCTCATCAATATTTCATTTATTCTTTAAACCGATGGTCGTCCCCATTGGTGTTTACCTTTACTTTGCAAACCTGATTATCGTCCCCATCATCTCCTTTACTGCAATCCCCAGAGAACCTTGTTACTTTACTTGATGGTCGTCCCCATCATGATCACCTTATATCCCCAGCTTGTCGGTCATCCCCGTCATTGCTTTACTTACCGCTTTATCCCCAGCAGTCGTCCTCTGCTCGATGGTCGTCCTCCATCGCCCTCATTTGACAATCATACTATAATGTCTTTTGCAATTTATATCCCTTTTCTTCTTCTCCCCAGTGAGTGCAAATTTTGGACTGTCTTTGGTATTCAACCACAAGTTATCTTGTTTGTCTGATAAGCCAGGCGCTTACATCCTGCACAGCTAACTCATGTTTGAATAGGGGCAGCTGTAAACACCCTAAATTTTCCCTCAATCATATCACACCTTGGCTTGTGATCTTTCATATTTGCATAAGCATAAGCATACCACATCACATTGCATATTTGTTTCATCTGCACAGTTCAAGTTCATCTGCATCTAGGGTTTGTGATCTGAGCAATCCAATATTCCATCTGAGCCACCCCAAAGGTATCAAAGCATTCCAAGAGGCTCCATGTGTATTCTATCATCATATTCTGCCTCTCAAAGTTCAAGGAAGTCAAGAAATCACAAGAACTGGAAAAACATGGAAGCAGAGCTAGGGTTTTCACTACACAGATGACCAAAATTAGGGTTTTGGTTCCAGAGGCCTCAACTCCAAATTTTTGGGCCATTCTTGTTTCTAATGTTCTTAAGATGTTATAAGGATCATATGTACCAAGTTTGATGAAGAAATTCATTGTGGAAGTCATCTGTTCACTGGGTAACTTCCTGAGCAAGTTAAGTCAAAATCAGGGCATCTAAGGCCCCCAACAATGGAACCAAAGGGGTATTTTTATCAAATTGAAGTTCTATGATCTTTATTTGATCAGTGGAGTGCTTGGAAGTTCACAAAATTGAAGAAATTTGAGCAAAACCAAAAGTTGCCAAAAATGAAAATGACTTGTAATGGAAACTTTCCATTTTGGGAAAGTTTTTCAACCTCCTCTTTCTCAACCAAAAATGCTTCAAATGAAAACTTCTTGGTCATGAAATTTGTAGATTAGGTCTTTAACTTTTCAAAAAGTACAAGAACATGTTCTAATTCATTATGGAACTCAAGTTATGATCCTTCAAAGTTGGCAAAAATCCTATAATTTTCACATTCATGCCAAAGAGGAATTTTTTTTTGCAAAACTACTTGCCAAGCTTCTAAGTGACCTCTAATTGACTTCTAAACATCATAACAACATCACTTAACTCATTTTGCTCCGAATTGCCCAAGGAACCACAACATTTCATGCCTTGCATCACAAGATACACCAAAGAGGGAAAATATGCAAAACTCATACAAACCCTAGTTCCAAGCCATCCAGCTGCATCAAACATATCCCATGGCCACCCTTGATTCATGCTGAGGCCAGACATGCCCCTAACCCAGGCCTGTACCATGCCTATACCTCAAGTACACAATGTTGACTTTTTTGCAAAGTCACTCATACCAATCAGCATAGGCCACAACAACTACTATGACCTATCACAGCTTTACATACATGCCTCAAGGGACTCATTTCATACAACACACAAGCCTGAATCATCCCATAGCTCAGATTGCCAAAAATCCCTCAAGAACTTCATCTCTTTGAATCTCCCAACTCAGCCATCAAAACTTCAAAATTCTTTCACCAATCATCTCCACATAACCCCAGGATCATTTCTCATCCCTCACATTAGCCTGAAACTACCTCAAACAAAAATACGATTTTGACATGCTCTGAACTGAAACTTTAAAAACAGCCCATACAAACTTGTTTCAAGCTTGCCAGAAGCATCAAGGGGTTCATAGGAGTGGAAAAGCACCAAGGAAGTGGCCAGAAAGCTCCAGATAGCAAAGCTTCATCTCAGGTAACCTCAAGAACAAATTTTCCAGAAATCTCTTTTTAGGTTATAGAAATGTTCTTCATGCTTCACTGATCACACTGCACCTTTTACTTTTGAAAATGGTTGAGTATTAAGCTTGTATCGTGCTTCTGAAATTTTTGCAGTTTTTATGTTTTGATTCGTATCTGGATTTTGATGCATGATAAATGTTGTTTGAGGTTTGATTCTTGTTTAGGATGAGTAGGATAGTGGATCTGGAGCTTTATAGCTTCTAATTTGGCCTAGGGAAGAAGTTGGTTTGAAGGTGTGGCCGGAGAAGATGACCGGAGCTTAGCTCCGGTCACCTGAGTTTAATTAGGGCTAATCTCCCCAGTTTGAATATGGGTCGTAGGATTGAGATTAGGGTTAGTGAGTGTACGGCCAGGATTAGGTCATTAAACCCTAAATGTGATTAATTAATTTAAATCAGATTAATTAACTAGGAGTGATCTGGACCCTCCATCTGCGCGCGCAGTCAACCCCTTCCCCCTGAATTCAAATCTGGACCATTGGATTGACATACTTTTCCTTTTATTCATTTTTATTCATTATTTTTATCCATTTCTTTTCATATAATTATTTAAAATAGCAAAAATCATTACAAAAATCTGAAAATTTTTATCATGACTTTTATTAATTTTCAGAAACCAAAAATATTTTTATTTTTATTTTTTGCATTAAAAAAATATTTTTAAATCATTTAAATGTTTTATTTAATTAATTAATTCATTTTAATTAATTAAAAATACATTTAAGTATTTAAAAATCACAAAAAAAATCAGAGAGCATTCTTAGACATTTAAAAGCATTTACAAACTCACCATACAAATTTCTTTTTGGTTTTGATCATACTTTGAGATTTTTCAATGAATTAGGGTTCTTGAAAATGTTCATTTTCTAACCCTAACTTCCAAAATTTATAACTTTTAAACCAAGTTGAGTTTGTGATTGGTTCTTTTTGCATTATTCTATGAATGTCTTCTAGCATCCAAAAACATGTTTGTTTCATTTTTATCTTGAATTTTCAAATTGTTTGGCATTTTACATTAAAGATCACCCAAAAAAATCCTAGAAACTTAGGAAATTCACAACTTCTCCTAGGTTTAGGTTCTGACCTCCCCCTTTGGATGGTAACCTAGTATAGGTTTAGGGTTCCTTTGGGTGCATTTTCAATTTTTTATAATGTCATTTGTTTCTGTCTTTGTCATTTGCATCTCATCCTTCCATGTAACCCTAATTTTGTATCTTTACTTGCATCTTCCATTGCATTGCATGAACATATGAACTTGCCATGTCATTCCAAGCATTTTTATGTCATCTTAGACATCTTTAGACATTGCTTGAACATTGCTTGATCATTTATTCATATATTTGCTATGCTTTGCATCCATTTCATTTCATAAACATCCATGTGTTTACATGCCTCCCACATGTTTCATTTGCATTCATTCTCTTGTATGATCACACATATGCATCTTGTTTGTCTTTGAATCATATCATATCATCATTTACATCATGTATATGCTTCTGGTCTTTGTCTTTGCCCTTGCATATGCATTGTTTCATTTCATTTCTTTCCTTATGCATCTTGTACTAACTTTTCAGTGTTAAGGGTAAGTTGTTTGGGAGGTGGATTTTCCTTTACCTCCCACCTCTTCTCATACCTTCATATTGCATCATTGCTGCATTTTTAATTGTCTTTGAGTGAGCTTGCTCACTTGTGTTTCTCTTCCTTTCTTTTTCTTCTCATCTCTTTCCTATCTTGCTTCTCCTTGGTGGCTTCCTTGAAGACTTCTCCTTTTAAGCCTCACAAAATCATAGGATGCCTAAGCATGATAACTTCTAGGATTGATAGTTTCCCTTAGACTTTTTCCTTTGAGTCTTCTTTGTGTCTCTCTTCTCATCCCATCATTAAAGACTAAACCTTTAAGGTTTTAGAACTTTGGAATTAGGGTTATTCCTGCATCCTTATCTTAGGATGGAGTGTATAACTTTAATCCTAAGTGTTAAACCCTTAATCTGTTTAAACCTCTTAATCAATCCATCTAATAATCACTAAGACATTAACTTGTAACTTGGGCCTTACATTAGGGTTCTAATTCTTCCTTTATGGTTATGAAGGACTAACCCTAGTGTTTAATGGACAAGTCCCCCTCAAGTTGTCTTACAAATCATAAAACCCATTTCTTAATCTCACCCTTAATTAAAATCCACTTAATAAAGGCTTTATTATATAATGAATTTAGTCCCTAACCATGGATTAAGTTGAGGTGTCTTCCTCAGCTTAAATGTTCTCATCTATTATCCTTCTATTAGGATGGTGTAATGAGTCCACTAATCTGTGATTTTAGATTAAACTCATTACTTAACACTAAACAAAAACCCAAAAAAATCTAATTAATCACAAGTAGGTTAATGATCTTAATCCTATATCATCATGGCAATTAAGTTGAGATGCTTATCTCATACTTAAGTGGGCTCATTATCCCTAATCAGGGAAGATATAATGAGTTTACAAGCCCTTGATTTAGGCTTAAGCTCATTAACTTATGCAAAACACCAAAAACAATAAAAAACTGAAAACACAAAAACAAACAATAATTGTCTCCTTCGGGATTCTTTTCTCATCACACTCATTCTATAAACGAGAACTTGCTTCTTCCGTCTAATGCAAGACAGTTAGCACTCGAGCTAGACGAGTCATACACTTGAGCATTGACAAGCAAGCAGTTCACAGTCAATTTATCTTTCAGTCTCTTTGAGTCGAACTACGGTGTTCTGACTTCCTCATTGCACGAGAGGATACGTAGGCATAACTTAACTGTTATCGAACAAAAGTCTATGTGTCTTCCCCCTCTTTCAACATTCTCTTTTAAGCCTCAGTTCCTGAGCATTTCACTTTTTTGCACTGACACCTGTACATTCATTCTCAGCTTTTGCACACAGATAGCACATACACTACCCCTTTTAAACACAATCTTTTAAGCGTGGATCCCGTCGAGTACGACGGACAATCTGGGTGCTAATACCTTCACAGGTTGTAACCAACCCCCTTTCTCAGTTTCTCTGGTTCGCAACCGTCTTATCCATCTTTTTCCAGGTTTATGCAGCATTACCTTTCCTTCGGGATAAAAATGTCTAGTTGGCGACTCTATTCAGTTCACCTTCATTTCTCCTTTCGCCGACCGTTCGCGCTCGTACCGGGATGCAAATCTTTGGGAGCGTCAGATAGGTTGAATTTTTTTCTTAATTTTAAATTTAGATTCATATAATTTTAATTGGGTTTTACCTTAGTACCCTCACACTTTTGTGTATTCGATTTTCTTTCTCAATATATTGCCTTTATTTAAAAATTAATTTTTATTGAAAATGTTGAATGCATAATTTTCAATACACTTGTATCTAATCCAACACACATTATCAATTTTATTGTTTATATTTTATTGATTATTTTGTTTGTTTAAATTTTTTTTATCATAAATAAAAATATTATTTTTATTTTTATCTTTTAATTTAAGATAAAAAAAATGACATTTGAAATATTATAGAAATACTAATGTGAAAAATAAAATTGAATTTTTTGTTTGAGTCACGCTAACTTGATGAAGATGAAAAGTATAATTTTTATATTGCAAATTAAATCTTTTTATAGTTAGAAGGCTAAATTCACAAAAATTTATTCATATTTTATTAACGTATTTTTAGAATTTTTCTTTATTAATATTTTATTGAATATTCCTCTTTTTTCAATATTCTTTTTTCTTTTTTGTACCATAAATTAAAAATATTTTTGGTATATGTAATCTTAGTGATCAAAATACCAATTTTAAAACATTATAAAAAGAATATCATGAAAAATTAAATTTGAATTTGATTTTTTTATGAATCATGCTAAATAGATGATGATGGAAAAATATTTTTTTATTAAAAATGATAAAATTTTAATTTTAAAAAATTTGAATGCATAATTTTCAATATGTTTGTAATTAGCGGAGGATTCTACTTGTCACCCTCCACTTATATCTAATATCTCCCTAAATGGAATGAAAAGATAAAATTAACTTTGAACTAAATAATTCTTCAATTTTCTCAATTTTCGGTTCAGAGGCTGAATTTTCAAAAGTTAAGGGTGATACCAGAGATTTTGAGACAACTATCGGGAATTTCAGTTTACAAATAAGTTGTACCGTGAATTGCACAATTTCCGGTAGATATTACCAGGAAATTCATAATTTACGATATTATTTACCTGAAATTCAATGATTTCCGGTGATAAATACCAGGAATTTTGAAATTTCCAGTAACTTCTACGAATTTGTTTTAATGTGTACCGGGAATTTTATAATTCTCGGAAGATTTTATACCGGATATTTCAAATTCCCGTTGGTATTAAAATTTTGCTTTATGCCGGGAATTTCAAATTCCGGGTGGTAGTACATTTTTTGTTTTATTCTGAGAATTTGAAATTTTCGGTAGTTGTTTCCTTTTGTTTTTCTTGTCTTATTGTTTTTTAACCTTTGTTTGTAGTGAAATCTAGAGGACGGGGCGATACCATTGGTGGGAGAGTGGTTGATCTAGCAACATGTTAGGGCATGGCTACGAGTGATGCTGTCGATGCTGAGTTCTCCCATCTACGGGCAGGACGAGTGGTCCACAGTGATTCACACTGGAAGCGGATGGTCGAGCAAGCTGTGTTTGAGACCAGACAACTTGTTGGGAACTTAAGTTTGTTACAAATTTATTTTATTGCATGTTTTTACTTTCGTATTTATTTGTACATAAAGTGTTATCTCTAATTTATTATTCATCGTGATTTCAGTGTTGGATGTATGAGCATTTTCCAACCATATGTGATAGGAATGTGCAACATTGTGCGGTAAAGGATCCACGAGCAAAGAAATGGAAGGCGAGGCAGACGCATATTGGTGGTTTAACTGAGTATATGAGGAGACTGGATGCGCTAACCATTGATGACGGTATATGGACACCCTACGATGCTCATAGAGTCCACCATGAGTTTGAGGAGTCGTCCTTATATTCTGGATATACGCGGTGGGAGACATTGGTTGCTATACACTTGCTTGAGAGATGTCTGCGTCAGTATGACTATGTTCAGACTATATCGTAAGTTGTTCAAGATACATTGTCTGGTGGTATTGATTGGTGGTTTCAGAGTCACTTCCTCAGCCTCAGTCATGCCATCATAGCTCGAGATGTACCTGTTCAGCACCCTCCATAGTGTGAGGATGGCTATTTAGAGTGGTACCTTATTGTATCACATCCATGCATCACCCCACCACCTGCTGAGGATAGACCTTCCGATGACCTTTCTTACATTGCAGTGATCTTTCTTAAACACCTTAAACATATAACATTTAACATTACAATATGATTAATAAATAAGCAAAAACTAAACACTACTAGATGTTTTAGGATTTTTCAGCATCTCCATTATGTTGTCAACGGATCTTGACAACTTCACATCTAACTCGATTGGATCTTTTGTTAGCCTACGGCGAAAGGATCTCCATATTTCCTACACATTTTTGTCGGTCTTCAACTCAATAAGGTTGTATTTCACCCATACCGTTTGTATCGATCCAATCTTCACGAAACTCGATCTTTCTCGCCTTTCTATTATCGCCATCAGGCAATAATTCATTCCACATCGACATCAGGTTAGCAAAAGAGATGGTGCCATCAGGGAGCTTGAACTCTACAGGACAGGAAGCTCTGTTGAAGTAAACTTCTGCCTTAATCAAAAATTGAGGAAGAGACATTTTTTTGTGTTTATCAACATGGCCCAACCTCTATTTATGCAAACGTGAATATATTATAGGCCACACAAACCGTTGGTGCAAGCACAACCGCATAAAACTATCGGCAAAATTGGGATTGTCCAAAAAAACCCTAAAAATACAACTACCAAAAATTTCAGACAACGTGAAATTCCCGGTATCAACACGGAAGTTGCATATTTCGGGAATTTTTTGTAACACCCCGGGAATTTTAAATTTTCGGTATACCGAAAATTTAAATGAACTATCGGGAATTTTGGTTCATGCCAGAAATTCTTTCCCCTTACCCGGGAATTTCGTCTGAAAATATTGTTTTAATTATCTTATGGTCATTTCTGGCATTATGAAAAATTGATGGAATGCTAGGTATAACTGGGAATGGTAAGTAAAAAACACTTGTTACCATTTTTTGTTGTGAATGTTATATTCACTATTTCTTTTGTTTTAATATTTATTTTGATTATATAAATATATTATTTTTTCTTTATTTTTAATTTTAGAGATGAAAATTTTCCAATTTTAAATTATTATAGAAATATTAACATGAAAAAAAAAAGTAAAATTGATTTTTGAGGAGCCATGTGTTGACTAGCAAATTTCGATTGGGGACTTGACAAAAGAAGAGTCTGGAGCAAGCCAACGTCGATGAAGGGATATCAAAGATATGAGCGAAAACAATATCGTCGAAGGGTTTCAACGAGTCAAGTGATGAAGCACGAAGCCAACATAGTCTACACAGACAAGATTTGAAAATGGCAAGGGCGCGAACAATTACCAATGACGTGGGTCGACACGTGTCATGCCAGGAATCAATGAAGATGGAATGACAGTTGTTTTATTTTCCTATTTAAGAAAAGTTCATTGTTATTTTTAAAGGTCTCATTTTGTAACATTGTAGAGGAAATACATTCAGAGTATCAAACGTTCAAGAGGAAAGAATTTCTTCCTACAAAATGTATACTTGTTAACTTTATAGTTAAGACAATATTAATTCTTAAGTCTTTTATCTGCTTTGTCCTTTCCAATTCATCTTGTCTTTCATTAATCTATTTTAATTGCACCTTTTTTATAAACATTTTTTGTCTACCGTTCCTTAATCCAAACATTTCAATAAAACATTCCATAAACTTAACACTTAGAGTGTGTTTGGATATGGTAATTGAGAATTTTTAAGGAATTCAAAATTTTAAGTATTTTAAATGATTCAATTGAAATTCATTCATTTTTAAATTATTTTGTTTGGATGGAGTATTAAAGTGATTCATTGTTAAATTTTTGGGGTCATTTTCATATTTAAATTTTTTTGGGCAAAATTAAAAATAAGAAAAATAGGGACTAATTTGCAAATTTAAAAAATGTGAAGGACTAATTTGAAAATTTTGAAAAATTTTAGGGACTTATTTGTAATTTTTTAAAAATTTTTGGGACTTATTTGCAATTTTTAAAATTTTTAGGGGTCGATTTGAAATTTTTATAAAATATGAGGACCATTTTGCAAAATTTTAAAAATTAATAATAAATAATTTATCATTTTAATTATAAAGAGTGAAGAAACAATTTGAAATTCTTTACTTTTTGTTATCATTTGAAATTCTATAAATTTAACTTAAACAAAATTCTTCTTAAAATTTACATCATTTTAATAATTCTCCATATTTTTTATCCAAACAATAGATTTTAGACAAATCATTTTAAATTCCCTCAAAAAATCATTTTCTCTCATTAAAATGCTTCATCCAAATACACCATTAGTCTAGGATTTTATAGTTGATTTTGAAAATAAACCTCAATAAGAGGTTAAAGATTATTCGCACGAACACCATGCTAATTTAATGATGTAAAATATATATTTTTAGTTGAAACAATAAACTTTTAAATTTAAAAAAAGAAGTCGAATGTACAATCCTAAACACAATTTTTTATAATTAGCACACGTTAACCATTTTTATTGTTATATATATATATATATATATATATATATATATATATATATATATATATATATATATATATATATATATATATATATATATATATATATGTATATATTATTGATTTATTAATATGAATAATTAATTTGCGTTAACATGTAAATATAAATAGATGTTAATGTTAAGAATTTAATAGGAGATCAATAGATTACACAAACAAATTTTGTTCAATAGACTCGTGAAATTTAATCTTATCTTTAAAATATGAATAAGTAGAATGTTGTGAATTTGAACCCGCACTCTTATATAATTTTTGTTTTTTGCTTTTATAAATTATAAATTATTTTAGAATATAACTGAAAAATTTATTAATAAATTTTTATTTATTATATTTTAATTCATTTAACTCTATCAATACTTTTTAAACTTTGATGTTTGACTATGATAAATAAAATTTGTAGTTCAATTCATCTAAACTTATTTCTAATAAATAACTACTTTTAATAAAAATATTTCCTTAAATAATATTTATTTTACTATGTAAATCAATATAAATAATAATAATTTAAAAAATATATGTAAATTTTTTAACTAAAAACATCTAATTTAAAATAGAGAAAATACTTTATAATAATATTATTAAATACTCATTCTTATACTCAATATAAAAAACATTGTTATTATTTTTTTAATTTATTAAGTTATTAATGTATCTAAAAATACTTTAATTATTCAATAAATTTTAAAAATAAAATTTATTATATTAAAGATTAGAGAGTAATATATTAGAAAAAATATTATAAAAAAAAAAGTTAAAACATATTTTCTAGAATACTTTTTTATTATAATAAATAATTTATTATGTTCACTGTATTTTGCTATAATAAGCCATGGGCACTCAATATTTATATGCTTCTTTAGAATCATAATAATCATCAAAAAGTGATGTAAGTTCTTTTTTTTCCTTAGAAAAAGATCCCATTTTTTTCATTGACCTTTCTCTATCATCAATCTCTTTCTTATTTTCTTATACATATAAATATTATATCTATCTAATTCACCTTCTTCTTCAACCTCTTCCTATATATCAGATCTCAGATTCATTTTTTCCTTTCTGTATCTTATCATAACTATTATTTGTACTTTTTCCATTCTGTTCCATGTTTTTCTTTGTTGTAAGCTATAAACATGGATGACAACAAGTACTTTTGGTTTCAAAAAGTACATATAACTAAAATTTTCAGTTCTGATAATCACTTTATACATTGCTATATTTCCATTTTTTCACAAAAAAAAATCATATTATGATTCTGAGTTCTTTTTGTTGTTGTTGTTGTGTTGATCATGAAGTGTAAGAGGAAGATGGAGTCACCAAACATGAATCCTAGTACAGTTTTTCCAGATGAAGTGCTGGAGAGAATTCTCAGCATGTTGAATTCACGCAAAGACAAGAGTTCGGTGTCATTGGTTTGCAAAGACTGGTTCGACGCTGAAAGATGGTCGAGGAAGAATGTGTTCATAGGTAACTGTTATTCTGTTACACCAGAGATCTTGACTCGCAGATTTCCGAATGTTCGGAGTGTTACATTGAAAGGCAAGCCGCGTTTCTCTGATTTCAACTTAGTTCCTGCTAATTGGGGTGCTGATATTCATCCGTGGCTCGTTGTTTTCGCTGAAAAGTATCCTTTTCTTGAGGAATTAAGGCTTAAGAGAATGGTTGTTACTGATGAGAGTTTAGAGTTTCTGGCTTTTTCGTTTCCGAATTTTAAAGCACTTTCGCTTTTGAGCTGTGATGGTTTTAGCACTGATGGATTAGCTGCTGTTGCTACTAATTGCAAGTAAGAACTTTTGATTAATTGTTAATCTTTCATTTATGATGTCTAATTTAAGACTTAAATTTTCTGAGAGTATAAAGATTATGTTATTTAGTGTTTATCTTATGAATCATTAATTGGTTTTTATGTTTACTATTGTTGAAGATGCTTTTCTTTTCAGCTTTTATCAAGTTGGTGATGATATTACTCATTTGTTTTTTTTAACCTTTTGGATGATGCTATAATAGTTAATAGATGAGTTTACTTTTTGAGTAAAATTTGATTCTCTGGTATAAATTGTCGAGGCGAATAAAAGATCATTCTTCTGTTAGATTCATTTGGTTCTTAGATTTCTTTTTCTTCAGTGCCTTGTTTGTTTGCCATTTTAATGTGTCGCGCCGTGCTGCGATTTTCGATTGGTTGAGATGTTTGTGAAATGTATTGGAAATGGAAACAGAATCTAGCTATAAAGATATGATTTTTACAGTCACTTTTGTTTTGTATGAAGTTAACATTTGAGCATCAATTGAGAATAGGAACATGGTGATATTCCTTATTTATGCCGAAGAAAGATGAAGCTACAACGTAGAGGATCCATCAAAAAAAATTCTCTAGAATTTGAAGAAACTGAATTTTTTTGATCACATCAATTACTGTATTTTGCTAGCATTCTAATCTTTCTGTTGAATCTCAAAATCTTCACTCTTAAGACTAGCAGTCTAGTCAAGATTGAGTGCTGGTTCGTAAGATCTTACGTGCTAAGGATGCCAGAGAGTGCTATGATCAGAGAAAGATTGTTTTCGCGGCTAGCATGGTCAAGATCGAGCTTTTTGAAGCAAGATCGTAAAAAAACATGCCAGGCCTTATTTTGTGTACCTGTATTATAATGATCCGACGATTATAACCGATTGATGTTATCTGGATGCAGGAACTTAACTGAGCTTGACATACAAGAGAATGGTATCGAAGACAAAAGCGGTAACTGGTTGAGTTGCTTCCCAGAAAACTTTACATCATTGGAAGTGTTGAACTTTGCCAACCTAAGCAATGAAGTAAACATGGACGCGCTGGAGAAACTTGTTGGTAGGTGCAAATCATTGAAGACTTTGAAGGTTAACAAAAGTGTAACACTGGAACAGTTGAAAAAACTTCTTGTTCACGCCCCTCAGTTATGTGAGCTTGGCAGTGGCTCATTTTCGCAAGAGCTCACATCTCAGCAGTATGCAGAGCTCGAAACCGCATTCAAATATTGTAAAAGCCTTCACACCCTCTCTGGTTTATGGGTGGCTTCAGCGCGATATCTTCAAGTTCTATACCCTGCGTGCGCGAATCTGACTTTCTTGAATTTTAGCTATGCTCCTCTTGACAGTGAAGATCTTACCAAGATTCTTGTTCACTGTCCTAATCTTCGACGTCTTTGGGTACGATTTTTCTTTCTGTGTCTTTTATTCTATAAAGCTTCATCGATTTTCCAGTGTCTGCTAATGAAAATGTATTGGTATATCGACATTATACAGGTTGTCGATACAGTTGAAGACAAGGGACTTGAAGCTGTTGGATCGAACTGTCCATTGCTTGAGGAACTGCGTGTTTTTCCTGCAGATCCCTTCGACGAGGAAGCTGAAGGCGGGGTGACTGAATCAGGGTTTGTTGCTGTCTCTGAAGGATGCCGGAAGCTTCACTATGTTCTCTACTTTTGCCGTCAAATGACCAATGCTGCTATTGCCACTGTTGTCCAAAATTGTCCTGACTTTACTCATTTCCGCCTCTGCATCATGAATCCTGGGCAGCAAGATTACCTGACAGACGAACCTATGGACGAGGCCTTCGGAGAAGTTGTCAAGAACTGCACTAAACTTCAGAGGCTCGCTGTATCGGGTTATCTAACCGACCTCACATTCGAGTACATAGGAAAGTATGCCAAAAACTTGGAAACGCTTTCGGTGGCATTTGCAGGAAGCAGTGATTGGGGAATGGAGTGTGTACTGATCGGATGTCCGAAGCTGAGAAAACTCGAGATAAGAGACAGTCCATTCGGCAATGCAGCGCTTTTGGCAGGCTTGGAGAAGTACGAGTCAATGA
This sequence comes from Lathyrus aphaca, assembly GCA_963966055.1. Taxonomy (NCBI): domain Eukaryota; kingdom Viridiplantae; phylum Streptophyta; class Magnoliopsida; order Fabales; family Fabaceae; genus Lathyrus; species Lathyrus aphaca. Next base: position 111,285,309 of record OZ014521.1, on the reverse strand, counting down.
GGTCACTTTGGATGTCGTCCTGCAGACTGACTATGAACGGATGTCGATTTTTGGCAGGAGAAAAGCCGAGGTTGAATGTTGAAGTAATGCAGGAAGAAGGAGGCGATGATAGTCGGGCCGAAAAACTTTATGTTTATCGATCTGTTGCCGGGCCAAGAAGGGATGCACCTCCTTTTGTTCTCACTCTCTGATCAGTTGGACCCATCAATAAAAATAATGCAAGTGTCCATTCTAAATGAGCAATAATTGTGAACAATAGATCCAAATGACATGAAAAAAATCTTGTATTTGATTATCAGATGCTAGAAGTTCTATACATTTAGGGGATCATGAAGATATTTTGTTGTTTTATTCAAGTATTTATTCAGGAAAAGATACATTTTTCTTTTGATATTGGAGAAGATCATGGAAATAAATGAGTGAATCATGCTTGATTGGATGAATTGTAATTCTTGATATGAAGTTTATAAACTCTGAGATGTGATGTCTTAATTCTCATATAATGAAACAAGGTTGGGATGCTAACATTTAGAGTGGACAATGAAAATAATTCAAACATACAAAATTCTGACATTTTTCTCATAAAAACCTCCCCTTTTTGGAAAGCACCGCTCAAATTTCTTTCTTCCTATTTTTGAATTTTTAAGCTTGAAATACCTAGAGATTTTTGAAACCACATAATTCAAATTTTAAATTCAAAAACTCTAAAAATTCGAGAAGCAAAGAATTTGGAAGCAAAGATTTAACTAGGAAAAAGGGAAGAGTGGTGAAGTTTTTGTAAAATTAGGAGTTAATATGTATTTCTGGAAGAAAAAAAAATACTATTGGAAATATATATTTTTGACAAATCCCCATATGTTAAAGGGAAGATTTACCCTACGCCCCTTATCTCTCCACTCGTATCATTTTTAAAAAATTCTCACTTTATTCTTTTTTCATACTATTCACCATTCAATTTTTACTCTTTTTACTTTTTCTAATTAGTGAATTTGCACCCCTAAATAAGTTTAGGGGATTACTTTTGTACTCACTAAAAGTACAATAGAAGGTGAAAGTCTACTAAGTTAAAATGCAAGAGGTTGAGATATTTATAAGAGCTTATGGGTTGTGTGAGGGGAGAAAAATAATCTTCCTTCAACTTCTTAGTGAATAGCGGACAAAATAGTCTTTCTTCCTTGAATAAAGATTTATTTACAATATATTGGGACCGTCATGTCCATTCTACATCTAAGCATGAAGTACATGTTACCTAATAAGAAGGTTGGAGTGATCCAAAGGGATCAAGAGATAATACAAGAAGTTATCAAAGCAACCTCAAAATGAGAAGGGTAGGGTGGTTGCACCCGCCATTCCACAGTCAGACTCCCAGAAAATGAATGGTGCAAACTTAGATCTCAGTATAGAGATATAAAATGAAAGTCTCAATCCCACATAGGACTTAAAAGTGGTCTAAATTGGGCCATAATATATTGAAGTCACCAAACTGGGCACCTCCCTAACTCAATCAAAGTAGGAGAAGTTCATCACCCTAATAAAGAGGAATGTCAAATTGTTTTCTTGGACACATGTTGATATGCTAGGGATAGTCGTCCGGGTGGTTTATCATCGCCTCACCATTAACTCCACTATGAAACTAATGTGTTAGAGAAAGTGTGAACCAAACGACAATCGATTAGGAGATTTAGGAGTTGAGGAGTGCATACTTCATAAATGAGGACAACACTACAACAAATAACACTTTTCATGATGAAGCTTTCACCTCGAACAATAGAAAACAGAGGTATAAAGCCAAGGCGCACTATTTTTATTATTTAAAAAAAATAAAAACATAAATTCCCTCGTTTTTCATAAAATAGAGGTGAAAAAATAAATCAGTACAAGCTTCGATTCCCAACTATCGCAATTTATGGTTCTATTTGTTTATAAGTGTAAAACAAATGTTCTAACCCTTCGATTTTCTATTTAACCGAGACATAAAATAACAAAAGTTTACTATAAAAGCACTTGTTAAACAAATTTTACACTAATCTTTATTAATATGAAGTCACCCCAAACATCATTCTTTGGGATGGATTGCAAGACCGAAAAAATCTTCAATGTTCTTCTATCTTGAATAAAACATTTTTTTCTAGCCTTGGATTCTATCTCATATAATGGTGTTGATGTTGTTGTTGTTCTATTTTTTTTGGAATAAAGGAGCTTAAAGAAGGGTACTCAGTTGATAGATTGCAAGTGCAAAAAATCATTATTGCTTCAAGATACCCAAATAAAGGAGCTTAACCAACAATGAAGTTAGCTCAACCTTTGAAAAGAGCTCAGTTGAAAGATTGCAAGTGCAGAAAACAATACTTATTTTAAAAAAAAAATTTAGTGGGTATGCAATAAAATTTGGATATCACCAAAGATTTGTTGTAAACAATGTTTTTTTAATATTCTGTGTAAGCAATGTATTTAAAAAAAAAAGAAATAGTCACCTCAGTTTTCTTTATCACTGAGGTGATAGTTAATATAAAACTTCAGGTTTATAGTAAAACTGAGGTAGTTAGTAGGTATATTTTACTTTTGAAACACTTGTTAAACAAATTTTACTCCAATACTAAATTTATTTTAAACAATGTAATATTCGGGGTAAACAATGTAATATTATGGGAAAGAATGTAAAAATTTTAAAAAATAAATAAATTATCTTACCCCTCGGTTTTCAAGATAAACCGAGATGAAAGATGCTCTAGTTTTGAAAATAATAAAAGTGTTGTTGCTAGGGTTCAAGGTATTATGCATTTCGTGTCTGAGATAAAAAGCGTTATTTGTAGTAGTGCAAGTATCCAACATAGATGGATAATGTAGTCTTAGTTTATAATTTGTCGAATAAATGTCCCATGTGTTTCGATTTGACTACCTTGAATGTCGCCGACCCTAAGGATCCATGCCCAGTATCCAATATTGACAGACTGATTGATAAATCCTCATGATACAAAACCCTGAGCTTTATGGACGCATACTCTAGCTATAATAAGATAAACACGCATTCTATGGGCACACCTAAAATTGTGTTCATGTCCAACCATGAATACTAATATTACAATGTCACACCTTTCAGACTAAACAACGATGACGTCACCTACAAGAGATTAATGAACACAATAATCTCAAAAGCAATAGGGAAAAATTTGGAGACTTACATTGATGATATGAATGTGAAGAATTAAGAGGGGGAAACTACTATGTATACTTGGAAGACATCTTAGAGTCAGTCAGGAGGTAAAAGATGTGCTTAAACCATATGAAAAATGACAACTTTACCTTACACCCCCTTATCTCTCCACCCCTACAATTTTTGAAAATTTGTCACTATTATTTTTACATACAAAATTATTCACCCTTAAATTTATACTTTTCCATTTTACTTTTATGAAATTATTGAATTTGTAACCCTAAATAAGGTTACCATATTTTTTGTAATTTCTAAAAGTATAATAAAAGGTGATGGGATGCTCATATAGAATGCAAGAAGCCCTGTTTGTGTGATTTTTTTGTATTTAGTTCTTGATCCCTTTTCCCATTCTTAAGTGGGATATATGGGGCCCTGTTTGTGTGATTTTTTTGTATTTTTTTGTATTTAGTTATTGATCCCTTTTCCCATTCTTAAGTGGTAGGAGAGGGGTACAGCCACTCCTGATGATGAGTCTACCCATGTATGAGCTGGACGGGTTGTTCCAACCGGTTCGCACCGGAAGAGGATGGTTGAGCAGCAGGGACATTTCCAGGCACCTCGCACCGTTAGGAGACGTGGATGTAATACCCATATATAAAAGACATACATCAAATCATATTTTTTCATATATAAAATTAAGTTTGGCACTGAAATACAACAAGTTCTTAGTAACACATTGCATAAATATAGCCACAACAATATAAGGTACTAGATCCGAAGATCTCAAAAGTCCATAGGGGAAGAAAAGTCATCAAACAAGCAAAGATAATCAAGTCGCCTTATATTTACCCTTTGAGGAACCTGGAGTACCTGAAATAAAAACATCAACATGGGGTGAGATAAAACATCTCAGTGAGTTCCCTATCTTAGAGTTCTCTTGGCTCTAAAAGATTCGAACTAGACACTACTCAAGTCGAGGGAAACCTAGACTTCGAGTTCCTCAAAAACTAAATACACAAAGTAAAACAAAACGGAGCACACACAAGGTACTTTGAGGCATCTTTCCCCGCCCAGCCATAGCCATAGCAGACGAGTACGGGTCACTCGTTCCTCAACGTATATATAACTTTCGTCGGTCATCCATACAAGGGCACTACAACATGGGTCACTCATTATCTATCTAAGGTACTTTCCCCGCCCAGCCACTCCAGGGAACTTCAGCACAGGTCACGGTACCTTGCCACAAAGTAACTTTCCCCGACCATCCCACACACAGAGATCTCGGCACAGGTCACTCGTTACTTATCCTAATGGATAACTTTCCCCTCCTAGCCACACCAGGAAGAGCACGAGTCATTGTTCATCCATTAAGGGATTCGAATCCACGAAATAATTATACCTCCCCGGCCGTCTCGCCTCGTGGGACCTCGATATGAGCTAGATATAATTAAATTAGGATTATAACGCAAAGGAAACAAACTTACATCCTATCACAATTACCTAGCCCGAAGACACCCTCCAAGTATCGACGCCTAAGTATTGTCATATCTCTAAAACAATTCCGTAATGACCTAGGGTAACCTAGCTACCTCACAAGTTTTACCTTTTTATTACCTTTAGTTCACAAATTCCCTAACTTAACATTTTTATGGTTTATTCTAAAAGTCGGACAAAAGTCGGGTAAAAACAATATTTTTCGGCATCATGTGATAACACATAATTTTAGCTTCCAAATGGTATAAAGAACACTTAAATCGGATAATCGAGTAAACAGTTATGAATTTTCAAAGTTTGGAATAAAAGAATTTTTCCCAAGGCTACAACGTTAACCGGTTAACGCCTGGGGTTAACCGAACCAAGACAGAATACATAAGCACAGAACAAACATCGTTAACCGGTTAACGCCTTGGGTTAACCGGTTAACCAGAAACTAGAAGCAGTAAAAACGCGTTTTAGTGATAGCAGAGCTTATCAAAACCAATCAAAACAACATCAAACCTCTAAACAAATTCATACTAATGTTCTTACACCTAATGACAGCATGTTTAAGCATTTTTATCGATTTCTAACTATTTAATCTACCGATTCTAAGATTTCTCCATAGAAAACCCTAAAACTCATAAGCTCTAAAACTCAACCAAAACTAAAATAAAATGTTTCTAGCTATGAACTCACCTCTAGTAAGAAGATTGGAGAAGATTGAGTGATGAATGGATGGTGGAAGCTACAAGATCAAGAGCTCTCTTCTTCTTCTTCAAGACTTTCTCTTCTTCTTCTTTCTCTCCCTTTTTCTCTTCTTCTTCTCTCTATATTTCTATTTTTAGAAAACAAAAGAAAGAAGACTTAGGTCTTAAAAGGAAAAACATATTTTTCCTACCGACGGGTCCAAAAAGAGAGTATCCAAAAATGTCTCTTAATCCATAATTTTATAAAACCTCTGAGTTAGCAAATATCAGTTAATAAAATAAAATCATGCTGATTACTCTAATTATTTCCGTTAAAATCTCTTAGAGTAATCTGAAACCTTATTAATAGCAAATAATATTATTCAGAGCATTAAATAAATTATGGGGTATTACATCCCCCCTTAATTAGAAATTCTTCCTCGAATTTAAAAGATTACCTAAACAGGTGAGGATATGATTCTCGCATCTCCGATTCCAACTCCCACGTAGCATCTCCCGGATGCGTCACATCCCATTGTACCTTAAAAAGTGGAATTTATTTGTTCCTTAACACCTTGGTTTCTCTTCCAACAATACGACTTAGTTGGGGTTCAAAAGTCAAATTCGCTTCTATCTCGATAGAATCCGGCAGAATAGGCTGAAGAGGATCAGGAACGAACCTACAAAATTGAGATACATGGAAAACATCATGCATTTCAGATAGAGCGGGTGGTAAAGACAATCAGTAAGCAACTTCACCAATCCTTTCTAAGATATGATACGGTCCTACGTATCTCGGACTTAACTTGCGCTACTTAAACAGTCCTTTCAATCTCAATCTCGGAGTGACTTTCAAGTACACATGATCACCTTCATCAAATTCCAAAGGTCTCCTTCGGTTGTCAACATAACTCTTCTGAAGATATTGGGCTTGCTTAATCTTTTCTTGAATCATCTGAATCTTTTCTATAGTCTCTTGAATAACCTCGGATCCCAAAATCATATCTTCACCCACTTCCGACGAACACAACAGTGTTCTACACTTCCTTCCATACAAAGCTTCATACTGAGCCATTACGATGCTTGCATGCTAACTGTTATTGTAAGAGAATTCTATCAATGGCAAAAGTTCTTTCTAATTTCCTTTACTTTCCAACACACAAGCCCTTAACATATCTTTCATTGTTTGAATCGTACGTTCCGTCTGACCATCCGTTTGAGGATGATTAGAAGTGCTCAAACGTAAATCCGTACCCATAGCCTGTTGGATCACTTTCCAAAACCTCGAAGTAAACTTTGGATCTCTATTAGACACAATTCTAGACGAAACACCATGCAACCTCACAATCTCAGCAATAAACAACCTTGCAAGATTACTTGCCTTGTACGTGGTCTTAACGGCTAAGAAATGCGCAAATTTCGTTAGTCGATCCACAATCACCCAAGCATAATCATAACCACCTTGAGTACTTTGTAAACCCAATGCTAAATCCATAGAAATACTATCCCACTTCCATATTGGGATGTCCAAAGGTTGTAACAAATCACCTGGTCTTTGGTGCTCAATCTTCACTTGTTGACACACCGCACATTCAGAAACAAATACCGCAATATCCTTTTTCATACCGGACCACCAATACTCTTTCTTCAAGTCTTGATACATCTTCGAAGAACCCGAATGTATCATAAAAGAACCTTTATGAGCTTCCTCCAAAATATTTCTCTTTAACATAACATCATTCGGAATGCAAATTCTATGTTTGAATAGGATAATCCCATCCAACGCTCTTACAAAACCCGGTTGGAGTAACATCTCTTACAACTTCTCATCTAGAACTTGTTCTTGTTGAATTTCATTCCTAAATATAGAATTGATATTCAAATTTCCCATAATCACACCATTCAGAGTCCAAACAAACTGAAGGCTAAGGTCTCGAAACTTCTCCAACAATGCATATTCCAACATCATCAACTCTGCACTATGAATCACTTTCCTACGTAAAACATCCGCCACTTTATTCGCTTTTCCCGGATGATACTTCAATTCAAGGTCATAATCTTTCAAATACTCCATCAATCTTCTTTGTCTCATATTCAATTCCTTTTGATCAAAGAGATACTTCAAACACTTATGATCACTAAACATCTCAAAATGCACACCATACAGATAGTGCCACCACACTTTCAAAGTAAACACCACGGCCTCCAGTTCCAAATAATGAGTTGGATACTTTTTCTCATGAACTATCAACTTTATAGAAGCATAAGCTACAACTTGACCTTATTGCATAAGAACACCTCCTAATCCCATCTTAGAAGCATCACAAAAGACTTCGTAAGATTTGTTAGGATCGGGAATGATCAAAACTTGAGCAGTTGTCAATTTCTCTTTCAAACACACGAAACTTTGCTCATAACTAAAATCCCATTCATACGTGAAGTCATTTCTAGTAAGCTTAGTCAATGGTAATGCCAACTGAGAAAAACCTTTAATGAACCTTCTGTAGTAACCTGTCAATCCTAAGAAACTTCTCACTTCTGAAACACTCTTCGGTCTCTACCAATTGATCATGGCTTTGATCTTTGACGGATCCACTGCTACACATCCCTGAGATATAACATGTCCAAGAAACTTGACTTCTAACATCCAGAACTCACACTTGCTAAACATGGCAAAAAGTTGCTTCTCTTGCAGTACCGACAAAACAATCCTCAAATGTTCTCCGTGCTCTTGTGGAGTACGAGAACAAATAAGAATGTCATCGATAAGGATCACAACAAACTGATCCAAATAAGCTTGAAATGTCTGATTCATGTAGTCCATAAAAACAGTTGGAGCATTCGTCACACTGAAAGGCATCACTAGGAATTCATAATGACCATAATGGGTTCTGAACGCAGTCTTCGGAACATCGGAACTCTTCACACGAATCTAATGATATCCCAACCTCAGATCAATCTTCGAGAACATACATGCTCCTTTCAATTGATCTAAAAGTTTTTCTATCCTCGGCAAGGGATATTTATTCTTGATAGTAACCTTTTTCAACTTACGGTAATCAATACACGACCGCATACCACTGTCCTTCTTCTTTACCAACAAAACATAATCTCTCCACGGTGAAACACTTGGTCTAACAAAATGATTCGCCATCAAATCCTCTAATTGATACTTCAATCCTCTCAATTCAAGCGGTTCCATCCGATAAGGGGAAACCGATATAAGAGTCGTTCCAGGTATTAGGTCAACTGAGAATTCAACTTCCCTCACTGGAGGCAAGGAAGTGACATCCTTGGGAAAGACATCAGGAAATTTACAGACTATTGGAATATTCAGAACTTGCTGACCATTACTATCCACTTTAGTAAGGACAAGCAAAACAGATTTCTCTTTCTCGAATAAAAAGTTCACCATTCCAACTGTACCTTCTAAGATAGTTGTCAACACATATTTTGGAGGCGCTTCAACGGATGGAATGAGGATCAACTTCTATTCACACCCAATAAACATAGAATTATCAGAAAACCAATCCATTCCTAGGATAACATCAACTTTCTTAAGGGGCAAAAAAATAAGATCAATTTGGAAAACTCTACCATCCACGGAAAAAGTACAATTCTCACACATAAGAGGTGTTTCAACCATTTTGTCCATGGAGGTAGTAACCACCATAGGAGGAGACAAGGGAAAAACTCGTAACCCAAGTCGCTTCACACAACTAGTAGACACAAGAGAATGTGTATCTCCACAATCAAATAAAACAAGACAAGGATGTTCATTAACAAGACATGTACCCGTAATAAGAGAGTTGTCAGCTTTGGTCCTACTAGCATCCATAATATAAACCCTCGCTTGAACTTGATTCATTGGCTTGGTATAATCCCTTGATACATGGCCCACTTCATTACAATTGTAACACCTTAATCCTCCACTGTGATACTTACTAAATTGGCGTTTGCTACACAACCTACACGTGGGTGGAGTGTTAGGTCCAACACTTTGAACTTTTTTCCCTTTAAAGGGTTGAGGCCTTGGCCTAAAAGGTTGATTAGTCCTTCCAAGGTAACTTTGAACAACTCTTCCAGCACTTGCTTCAGCTTGCACCTTCATCAAACTATGCTCAGCTACATATCATTGTCTTAACATCTCAGAATAAGTAGTGAACTCCCTCTGAGAGACACTATGTGAAATTTCGGCCCTTATTCCAAACAAGAATTGATTGATCTTCCACCTTTCATTTGGGCATACATAGCTTGCCTAAAATAAGCTGCCATGTCTTCGAACTTCTCGGCATAACTGGCCACAATCATGTTTCCTTGTCTAAGCTGCTGAAACTCAAATTCTTTTCGGGTCCTTAAACAACTTGGAAAGTACTTCTCCCTGAAAGTTGTCTTGAACTTATCCCACACTTTCGGAATTCCTTGCACAATCATAAGATTAAAATCACTCTCCCACCATCTTGCTGCAGGACCTTTCAACAAATGTGACGCAAAAGTCACCTTATTCTCATCACTACACAACATGATCTGAAAGATTCTCTCCATTCTAGTTATCCATTCGTGAGCCTTAACCGAATCCAAACCACCATGAAATTCTTGAGTATTCATGTGGAAGAAATCAAGGAAAGCCCCCACCTTCAGTTTCAGGGACAACCACCCGTGGATGAAGGCCCTCATTCATATGGTGCATCATCTCCTGTATAAATTGATGTTGTTATTGCTGCATTTGTTGCATAAACTGGAACATAGGAGCATTCCCTTCACCACCCGACTGATCATTAACAATAGGAGTAACACTAGGTCGACCACGAGTTCCACGCCTACCAACCATATTCCTAAATGTCATCAAAATAAGATTAAGTTGGTCAAGCTCAATACCATAAACATAACATTTAGTTCTACAATGGGATTACATGTACGAACGAAAAGAAAACACTTATAATATTCCAAAGCTAGGTCGAGGATATGACCTACTCTGATACCAACTGTAATACCCATATATAAAAGACATACATCAAAGCATATTTTTCTTATATAAAATTAAGTTTGGTACTGAAATACAACAAGTTCTTAGTAACACATTGCATAAATATAGCCACTACAACATAAGGTACTAAAACAAAACACTATAAATAATACAAGATGTTCACAAAATAAAAAGTGTAAGAACTAGATCCGAAGATCTCAAAAGTCCACAGCGGAAGAAAAGCCATCAAACAAGCAAATATAATCAAGTCGCCTTATCTTTACCCTTTGTGGAACCTGGAGTACCTGAAATAACTACATCAACATGGGGTGAGATAAAACATCTCATTGAGTTCCCTATCTTAGAGTTCTCTCGGCTCTAAAAGGTTCGAACTAGACACTACTCATGTCGGGGGAAACCTAGACTTCGAGTTCCTCAAAAACTTAAGACACAAAGTAAAACAAAACGGAGCACACACAAGGTGATTTGAGGCATCTTTCCCCACCCAGCCATAGCCATAGTAGACGAGTACGGGTTACTCGATCCTCAACGTATAGATAACTTTCCCCGCCCAGCCACACAAGGGCACTACAGCACGGGTCATTCGTTATCTACCTAAGGTACTTTCCCCGCCCAGCCACTCCAGGGCACTTCAGCACGGGTCACGGTACCTTGCCTCAAAGTAATGTTCCCCGGCCATCCCACACACGGAGATATCAGCACGGTTCACTCGTTACTTATCCTAATGGATAACATTCCCCGCCCAGCCACACCAGGACGAGCACGGGTCACGGTCTATCCATTAAGGGATTCAGATCCACGGATTAATTACATCTCCCCGGTCGTCCCGCCTCGTGGGATCTCGACACGAGCTAGATATAATTAAATTAGGATTATAACACAAAAGAAACAATCTTTCATCCTATCACAACTATCTAGCCTGAAGACACCCTCCAAGTATCGACGCCTAAGTATTGTCATGTCAACAATTATGTAACAACCTAGGGTAACCTAGCTACCTCACAAGTTTTACCTTTTTATTACCTTTAGTTCACAAATTTCCTAACTTAACATTTTTACTGTTTATTCGAAAAGTCGGGCAAAAGTAGGGTAAAAAATAATATTTTTCAGCCTCATTTGATAGTACATAATTTTAGCTTGCAAACGGTATAAAGAACACTTAAATCGGATAACCGAGTAAAAAGTTATGAAATTTCAAAGTTTGGAATAAAACAATTTTTCCCAAGGCTACAACGTTAACCGGTTAACACCTGGGGTTAACCGAACCAAGACAGAATACAAAAGCGAAGAACAAACAATGTTAACCGGTTAACGTCCTGGGTTAACCGGTTAACCAGAAACAAGAAGTAGTAAAAATGCGTTTTAGTGATAACAGAGCTTATCAAAACCAATAAAAACAACATCAAACCTCTAAACAAATTCATACTAATGTTCCTACACCTAATGACAACTTGTTCAAGCATTTTTATCGAATTTCTAACAGTTTAATCTACTGATTCTAATATTTTTCCATAGAAAACCCTAAAACTCATAAGCTCTAAAACTCAACCAAAACTAAAAGCAAAAGTTTCTAGCTATGAACTCACCTTTAGCAAGAATATTGGAGAAGATCGAGTGATGAATGGATGATGGAAGCTACAAGATCAAGATCTTTCTTCTTCTTCTTCAAGACTTTCTCTTCTTCTTCTTTCTCTCCCTTTTTCTCTTCTTTTTCTCTCTATATTTCTATTTTTAGAAAACAAAAGAAAGAAGACTTAGGTCTTAAAAGGAAAAACATATTTTTCCTACTGACGGGTCCAAAAAGTGAGTATCCAAAAATGTCTTTTAATCCATAATTTTATAAATCCTCCGAGTCAGCAAATATCAGTTAATAAAATAAAATCCCGCTGATTACTCTAATTATTTCCGTTAAAATCTCTTAGAGTAATCCGAAACCTTATTAATATCAAATAATATTATTCAGAGTGTTAAATAAATTACGGGGTATTACAGTGGAGGTATTTCTTCACAACATGTCACACTAGAGGTCGTCCCTGATATTCAGCCTCATCCGGTGGATGCTATTGAAAGAGATATTCCAGTGAAGGATATTGTTAGGGATGTCGTAGAGGAGACTGCCAGAGTATTAGTTGAGGGTGTGCAAGAGGGAGATGTTGATGGTGAGGGTGATGGCACTAGAGGGGCCACCAGTATAGGAGACGTAGATGATACTATTTAGAAGGATGTGATGGTTACTTCGACCGAGCCATCCGTACACACGGAGCCAAGATTCCCTGGTGGACCGATTGATAGGTATGTGCTTATAGAGTACAGTGAACACATAGCTTTGTGTCTATGGCAGGGGGTATATGGTTTTTACGTTTAATTTTAACATTTTTTTACTAATGCATAAATTTTTTATGTATTAACAAATTTGGCTATTGGTTGGTGTCACGTGTGCGACATGTACTGAGGGTCCAGTCTCATGACGCGAAGATGAAGGGTTTCCCACATATTCCCTTCCCTGATATTGTGAGAACGATTGTGAGGGACTTTGACTTGCTTCAGTTTGGCCACTGCTCCCTAACGATGTTGATACGGAGTTGCTCAGTGCCTTCATTGAGAGGTGGCAAAAGGAGATGTCGTCATTTCATCTCCCATTTGGAGAGATGACTGTGACTTTAGATGATGTCGCTTCCTTGTTCCATCTCCCTATCGGCGGAAGATTTTGGACGACTCATTCATTGAGTGTGTCCCAGGCACAAGAGCTGGTAGTTCATGATCTTTGTTTACCTGAGGCAGTGGTGGCACATGAGTTTGCGGATACACGAGGTCATCACCTTTGTATGTGGTGGCTACGGGATAGGTATGACGAGCTCATTACTATTGGTTAGTATCAGGCTGCCACTAGGGCTTACATGCTGCATGTGGTAGCATGTACACTATTTGTGGACAAGTCTGGTACGTATGTCAGTGTGTGGTATCTGTGCCTCTTCAGTGATCTGGAGTCGCACAACTGGGCTTTGAGTTGTGCAACTTTGACTCAGTTGTATCATGCGCTAAGGGAGGAGACTCGATTTGATACGAAGTAGCTAGCCGAGTATCTTAGTTTGTTACAGGTATATCTTAATTCATTTTCTAACTTACTTTTTGTTATATATTTTTTTAATATTATTAATTCTAATTTACTATTTGTTGTGATTTCAGTGCTGGATCTATGAGCATTTCCCGCAGATATGCGATAGGAGGATCCGACCCAATACATCAAGGGAGCCACGAGCGAAGAGGTGTAAGGCGAGGCAGAAACATCCTGGAGGAATACTTGAGTATAGGAGGAGATTGGATGCGATGACCATAGAAGATGTCATCTTGACACCCTACGATGAACATAGAGTTGTACGTCCATTTGAGGAGTTGACATTATACTCCGGCTATATACGGTGGGAGACGTTGATTGCCATGCACCTCCTAGAGAGACGTTTGCGTCAGTTTGGGTACATTCAGACCATACCACCAACAGTTCCAGATACACCCTCTAAGGGTATTGATAGGTGGTTTATGACGCACTTCATCAGTTATTCTCATATCATTGTTGCTAGATCTGCACTTGAGCAGTATCCATCGCAGTGTGAGGATGGATACTTGGAGTGGTTTCTCAGCATATCCCATCCATGCATCACTTCACCGGCGGCTGAGGAAGCACCTTTAGAGGATGTACCTTCTGATGGCCAGGAGCCTGTTGGTGTCACACCTCCTCCTCCTCATGTTCCAGCACAATAACATGAGGACGCGCAACGATTTATGATGATAACAGTGCTGGATGATGAGATCACGCACTTGGTAGACCTAGATGGTCGTATTGCTGATGGATTAGTTAGGATTGCACACTTAGCCAGTGGAGGCACTATTTAGTATTATTTTTGTTTCTATATGATTTTTATATTGTTGTATTATATGCATATTATGACTTAACAATATATTATTATTATGCCTTCATTTATTCCCTTACACTGCACTGATCTTGATTAAAACACATAAACAAATAAAAACCATTACAATATAATTAATCGATATTAAAAACATAAACACTACCAGATACTTCAGGGCGTTTCAGCATTTCCATTATTTAATTAACTGATCTTGCCAGTTGCACATCTAATGCCAATGGGCCCCTTGTTATCCTACAACAAAATAATCTCCACATTTTGTTGACGTCTTCATCGTTCTTCAGCTCAATTAGATTATATTTCACACTACCATCCACCCAATCCTCTCGAAACTAGATCTTCAATGTCTTTCTATTCTCACCATCAGGAAACAATTCCTTCAACTTCGAAGTCAGACCGACAAAGGAGGTCGTATCATCCGGGAGCATGAATTCGACAGGTTGAGAACCTCTCTTGAAGTAAACTTTTGCCTTTATTAAAAATGTTGGAACAACCATTTTTTCATATATGTTTAATCACAAGACCTAACCCTTATTTATACAAGTGTGCAACAACTCTGGACCATACAAATTGTCGATGCAATCATAACCATACAAAATTGTCAACAAAATCTCAGTCGTTTAAAAAAATATCTGAAAAACCATACAATTATGCCTACCGAGAACTTCAAAGGATTTGAAATTCCCAGTATAGCAGTATTTTTAAAATATTTGGTTTCATGGCAATTTACCAGGAATTTGAAATTACCGATATACCGGTAATTTCAAATAAACTATCAGGAATTTGGTTTCATACCAGAATTTTTTTATGCCTATAGGTAATTTGTTTCAGAAATTGTTTGTAAAAAATTTAGGGACATTTTTGCCATTATGTAAATTTGGGGGGTGCTAGAAATAAGTGGGGTGGCAAGTAGATTTCTCTCATTTCAACTAAAAGAAAACCCATGAGAATTACATACAAGCCCATTTCCGTTAAAAAATCAGCCATAAAGTTTAATATACTACATGCCAAGATACAAAAAAGTCTACAACTTCTAAGGCATCCACATCTCACTGAACTCACATAGCAACAAATGTAACACAACACTACCTCATTCCATATTACACACAATATGCAATTGGTGATTTCTTATCTATCCACCTCAAAAGGTTGGGTAGAGTTACCCATTAAGTAAATTAGACTATATTGCATTGGAAACCTACAAAAGTTAAACTATTAAATAAACAATTAAATATAATAAAATGACATAGAATTATTGGATTGGTTGAATGTATATTACCCAACATTTTATGGTGGGTAATGAAGTTGTCCCCTAGGAAATTTCAGCTACATCATTTTCGAAGCCATAAACGTAACAACTTTCCAAAAAGCGCATTCCACAATTACGCAAGTGTCGCTCCCCCCAAAAGACACCAGGTCAAATAGGGTACAGACGCGAACGGTCGGCGAAAGGAGAAAATGAAAGTGAAGATGAATAGAGTCGCCAGCTAGGCATTTTTATCCCTAAGGAAAGGTAATGTTGCATAAACCTAGGAAGAGATGGATAAGACGGTTGCGAACCAGAGAAACTGAGAAAGGGGGTTGGTTACAACCTGGGAAGGTATTAGCACCCAGATTTTCCGTCGTACTCGACGGGATCCACGCTTACAAGATTGTGTTTAAAGGGGTAGTGTATGTGTTATCTGTGTGCAAAAGCTAGGAATGAATGTACAGGTGTCAGTGCAAAAAGGGTGAATGCTCAGGAACTGAGGCTTAAAAGAGAATGCTGAAAGAGGGGGAAGACAAAGAGACTTTTGTTCGATAACTGTTAAGTTATGCCTACGTATCCTCTCGTGCAATGAGGAAGTCAGAACACTGTAGTTCGACTCAAAGAAACTGGGAAATAAATTGATTGTGAACTGCTTACTTATCTATGCTCAAGTGTATGACTCGTCTAGCTCGAGTGCTAACTGTCTTGCATTAGACAGAAGAAGCAAGTTCTCGGTTGTGAATGAGTGTGATGAGAAAAGAATCCCGAAGGAGACGATTATTGTTTGTTTTTGTGTTTTTCTCATTTGTTATTGTTTTGGTGTTTTGCATAAGTTAATGAGCTTAAGCCTAAATCAAGGGGTTGTAAACTCATTATATCTTCCCTTTGGTTAGGGATAATGAGAATACTTAAGTATGAGATAAGCACCTCAACTTAACTACCATGATGATATAGGATTAAGAGCATTACCCTACTTGTGATTATTTAGATGTTTTTGGGTTTTTGTTTAGTGTTAAGTAATGAGTTTAATCTCTAATCACAGATTAGTGGGCTCATTACACCATCATAATAGAAGGATAATAGATGAGAACACTTAAGCTGAGGAAGATACCTCAACTTAATCCATGGTTAGGGATTAAATTCATTATATAACAAAGCCTTTATTAAGTGGATTTTAATTAAGGGTGAGATTAAGAAATGAGTTTTATGGTTTGTAAGACAACTTGAGGGAGACTTGTCCATTAAACACTAGGGTTAGTCCTTCTTAACCATAAAGGAAGAATTAGAACCCTAATGTAAGGCCCAAGTTACAAGATGAAGTCTTAGTGATTATTAAGATGATTTGATTAAGAGGTTTAAACAAATTAAAGGTTTAACACTTAGGATTAAAGTTATACACTCCATCCTAAGAGAAGGATACATGCATAACCCTAATTCCAAAGTCCTAAAACTTTAAGAGTTTAGTCTCTGATTATGAGGTGAGAAGAGAGACTCAAGGAGACTCAAAAGTAAAAAACTAAGGGGAACTAATCACAACCCTAATTATTGTCATGCTTGGATATCCTATGGTTGTGAGGCTTAAGAAAGGTCTTCAAGAAAGCCACCAATGGAAGAAGCAGATGAAAGGAGGATGAGAAAGAGAATAAATTACTTACTTCATTGAAGAAGATAACTAACTTAAAGAAAGAAAGTGAGAGAAATAACACAAGTGAACAAGTTCACTTCAAAACCAGCAAGATACAAATGAAAGAGATAAAGAAGAATGAGAAGTGAAGGCAAATCCACTTCTCAAAGTAACTTACCACCTGAAAATGTCAGCATGAATGCATAAGATATAAAGCATAAAGAAATGAAATGAAATGAGATGAGATGAGATGAAATGAACAAAGTCAGAAGTGTTTATGCAATGCAAATGAGTTATGAGATGATGCTAAGTCACACATGATGCATATGTATGATCATACAAGAGATGGATGAAAATGAAGGCAAGTTAGAAGCTTGAAAACACATGTATGTTCATGAAATGTTATGAATGCAAAGCATACCAAATGGATGAAGAAATGATCAAACTATGTTCTAACATGTCCTAGGGTGTTTAATATGACATATGAATGCATGAAATGTCATGGAAAGTTCATGTATTGATGTTTATGCAAAGATGAATGCATATGAACACGAGAAATTAGGGTTTTATGAATGTATGAGATGCAAATGACAAAGACAGAAGCAAATGACATTATAAAAAATTTAAAAATGAACTCAAAGGAACCTTAAACTTATACTAGGGCACACCCCAAAGGGGAAAGTCAGAAGCTAAACCTAGAGGAAGTTATGAATTTTCTAAGTTCCTAGGGTTTTTTTGGGTGATCTTCAATGCAAAATGTCAAACAATTTGAAAATGCAAGATAAAAATGAAACAAAAATGTTTTAGGATGCTAGAAGACATGCATAGAACAATGAAAAAAGAACCATTCACCAACTCAACTTGGTTTAAAAGTTATGAATTTTTGAAGTTAGGGTTAGAAAATAAGTCATTTTAGGATCCTTAATTCAATGAAAAATGTCAAAGTGTGATCAAAACCAAAAAAGAAATTTGTATGATGAGTTGGTAAATGTTTCTAAACGTTTATAAATGCTCTCTGAATTGTTTTGTGATTTTTAAATACTTAAATGTATTTTTAATTAATTAAAATGAATTAATTAATTAAATAAAACATTTAAATGATTTAAAAATACTTTTTTAATGCAAAAAATAAAAATAAAAATATTTTTGGGTTCTGAAAATTAATAAAAGTCATGACAAAAAATTTCAGAATTTTTAAATCATTTTTGCTATTTTTAATAAATATATGAAATAAAATACAAAGAAAATAAAATAAAAATAAAATAAAGGGGAAGTAATCAGATCCAAAGGCCAGGATTCAAAGTCCTGATTAAATTATATTTAATTAACTTAATTAAACAGGTTTAGGGTTAATGAGATGATCTGGACCACTGAAACACGCGCGGGAACTCACATCCAAGGGCCAATATTCAAACTTCACTAATTACACTGATTAAACCCTAATCACTTTCAGATGACCGGAACAGTGCTCCGGTCATCTTCTCCGGCGAGCCAAAACCTCAACTCTCTCCCTAGGTCTCTAAAACTCAATCTCTCTGCCTAGAATCAACCCCCAAACATCATACAACAAGAATCATCCAACAAAACACATTTATTTCACGTATTAAAGCTGAATCGAATCAAATTGTTTTTAGGTCAAAAACTTTCAGAGAACTCATACATGCTTAATACTCAATCATTTTCAAAACTAAACACATCAGGATCATCAGCACATCATGAAGATTCATCTAAGAACTTAAAAATGCATTTCTGGAAAAAATGTTCTTGAGGTTACTTGAGATGGAGCTTTGCTATTTGGAGCTTTCTGGCCACCTCCTTGGTACTTTTCCACTCCAATGAACCCCTTGATGCTTCTGGAAAGCTTGAAACAAGTTTATGTTGGCTGTTTTTGAGGTTTCAGTTCAGGGGAAGCTGAAATCGTGTTTTTGTTTGAGGTGGTTTCAGGCCAATGTGAGGGGTGGGAAATGATCTTGGGGTTATGTGGAAATGATTGGTGAAAGAATTTTGGATTTTTGTTGGCTGAGTTGTGAGATTCGAAGAGATGAAGTTTGAGAGGGATTTTGTGTAATCTGAGCTTGGGTGTGTTTCAGGCTTCAAGCATTGTGTGTTTGTGTTCCATAATGTTTGCATATGATGTCTTGATTGGTCAGAGAGTGGGTGGTGACCTTGCTTGATTGGTATGGGGTGATTTTCAAAAAGTCAAGCTTAGGTGTACTTCAAGTATGGGCACGGGTCAGATCTGGATTTAGGCATGTCTAGCCTCAGCTGAGATCGAGGAAAGCTTAAGGATCAGATTTGATGAGCTGGAACACATGGAGCTAGGGTTTGTATGAGTTTTGCATATTTTCCCTCTTTTATGTTTCTTGTGATTCAAGGCATGAAACCTTCCAATTCTTGGGCCAATTTTGATGCTTTGAAGTTGTTTGATCATGTTATGTCACATTTGAGCACATTAAAAGTCATTTGAAGCCTTGGCAAGTGGTTTTGCAAAAATCCCTCTTTGGTGCATTCTTGAAAATTATAGGATTTTTGCCAACTTTGAAGGAACATAACTTGAGTTCTATAATGAATCAAGACATGTTCTTGTACTTTTTGAAAAGGGAAAGACCTAATCTACAACTTTCATGACCAATAATTTTTCATTTGAAGCATTTTTTATCAAGAAAGAGGAGGTTGAAAAACTTTCCCAAAATGGAAAGTTTCCATTACAAGTCATTTCCATTTTTGGAAACTTTTCAAATGGCTCAAAATTCTTCAATCTTGTGAACTTCGAACCTCTTCTAAGATCAAATAAAGATCATAGAACTTCATTTTGATGAAAATACCCCTTTGGTTCCATTGTTGGGGGCCTCAGATGCCCTGATTTTGACTTAACTTGCTCAAGAAGTTACCCAGTGAACAAATGACTTCCACAATGAATTGCTTCATCAAACTTGGTATATATGATCCTTATAACATCTTAATAACATTAGAAAAAAGAATGGCCCAAAAATTTGGAGTTGAGGCCTTTGAAACCAAAACCCTAATTTTGGTCATCTGTGTAGTGAAAATCCTGGCTCTGCATCCATGCCTTGTCAGTTCTTGTGATTTGTTGACTTCCATGAACTTTGAGGGACATAATATGATGATAGAACACACATGTACCCTCTTGGTAAGCTTTGAGACCTTTGGGATGGCTTAGATGGAATCTTGGATTGCTCAGATCACAAACCCTAGATGCAGATGAACTTGAACTTATGCAGTGAAACAAAAATGCAATATGATGTAATGCTTATGCTAATGCAAAAATGAAAGATCAAAAGCCATGGTGTGAAATTAGTGAGGGAAAATTTGGGGTGTTTACAGCTGCCCCTATTCAAGCATGAGTTAGCTGTGCAGGATGTAAGCTCCTGACTTAACAGACAAACAAGATAACTTGTGGTTGAATACCAAAGACAGTCCAAAATTTGCACTCGCTGGATAAAAGAAGAAAAGGGATATAAATTGTAAAAAGTATAGTATGATTATCAAATGAAGGCGATGGAGGACGACCATCGAGTAGAGGATGACTGCTGGGGATAAAGCGGTAATTAAAGCAATGACGGGGACGACCGACAAGTTGGGGAAATGAAAAGACCATGACGGGGACGACCATCAGGTAAGGAGATAAGATTCTCTGGTGATTAAAGTAAAGGCAATGATGGGGACGGCCATCAGGTTTGAAAAGTAACGTAAACAACGATGGGGACGGCCATCGGTTTAAAGAAATAATGATGAGGGATGGTCATCAAAGGCGAAGGACGATCACCTAGCAGGGGACGGCTGCTCTTTATTACGACATAGGACAAATGTCGGATATAAAAGGTCGACGATGGGGACGGCCATCAGATAAGCATGATGAAGGACGGTCATCAGGAGGTGAAGGACGATCACCTAGCAGGGTACGACTGCTCTCAGGGTTTATCACGACATAGGACGAATTTCGGATAACAAGATCAATGATGGGGACGGCCATCGGTTAAAAATGATGAAGGAAGATCATCAAGAGGTGAAGGATGATCACCTAGCAGGGGACGGCTGCTCAAAATCATGACATAGGACGAATGTCGGAAAGAAAAGGGTTCCCATGATGGAGACTCCGTTGGGGAAAGGATAAGAGACGGTCATCCAAAGGTAAAGGACGATCACCTGGCAGGGGACGGCTGCCGAAAGTATCACGACATAGGACGAATGTCGGATAAAAGAAGGTTGCTTTGTTAGTGACTTGCTGGGGAACGGTAAACACGGACGGGTGTTTACGCTCAAGAAATAAAAGGTTTAAGTGTTTGACGCTGTGTATAGATTAAAGATGCGGACGTGCATCCTTAGGACCATGATACAGATGAGGATCGGTAGAAACAAACGTTGACGCGTGTTCAGAGATGATGGTACAGACGAGTACCAACTGGTTAACAAAGAACACGGACGAGTGTCGAATCTGTTGAGGAGTGATATATAAACAAAGTTACGGACGAGTATCAAAGACTTCTGTATAAGTATGAGTGAATATTGTTTTGTTGATTGAAGTGTGAGCGAGACACAGACGAGTGTTCAACTTGCTGGGAAATGTATGACACGGACGAGTGTCAAACATGTATAAGTTATGAATAAATATTTGTATGTGAGAGTGTAAAAGGTGTTCTGGAGACCTGTGGGGACAAGATGATACGGAAGGGTGTCGAAAGGAGTGTGTTATAAAAAAGTGTTATGTTTGCACCGAGTGATTTGGCAACCATGCTGGGGAGAAGTGACACGGAAGAATGTCAAAAAGAGTATGTATGTATCCGTATTTGAGAGTGCAAAGGGGACGCTTTGGCTTATATCTGCGGGGAATAATACGACACGGACGAGTGTCAGAAAATGGTATATATGAACAGGCATCTGTGTTGGAGAGTGCAAAGGGGAAGCTTTGGCTTTTATTTGCAGGGGATGTGAGCATTTTATACATTGCTGGTGAAATACTGATGGTATTTGCAGGTGACTGGCTCGAACCTGACTTGTGATCATGCAAATGTTTGATTTTTGCCATAATGCTCCGTATTAGACGGAATGCTACGCTTATTTGGTGGATATGATGCAAATTCTATGATTATGCAAAAGAGAAACCAATCCAGGATTCAGATCCCGCTGAAGGGAAAGATCTCTGACTGATCTACTTAAAGGGATATCCCAGCTGGGGAAGAGATCATTGGTAGATCTGTTAGGAGATATAGCTCTACTTGGGGAAATAGATCGTTGATAAACCTATTCGTAAGGAGAACTCAACTGGGGAGAAGGAAGCTTTCGTCACTTTGTTGTGTAAGAGTTTCAGGCATTGCTCTTCTAGGGAGAGGATGGAAACTCTATGGGGAACTTGGCTGGGGATGCTCCTGTTGAATAGACCTGTGCTAGGGATCAGGAGGCTTTGACAACTCCATTGGGGAAAAGCATTTCAGATATTGCTTGGGGAGGAGGTATGCTGGGGAAGTGTACTTGGCATGCCCCATGCTGCGTATTGAATACCTGCAATCTGTTGAGACAAAGAAACGCACAAGTATCCCGAGGTATCCCTTACCGGATTCCGTCATAGGAGTTAGATATTCCTGAAAGTAAATGTATTTCCCACAAGAATTTATTAAAAATGGCTCATTTGTTTTAGGCAAGTATTATATCATGAATATTGGACATTTTTGCAAACGAAACAAAAATGTACAAAAAGAGATGTGACTGAAAATTCTGATTTATTAATCTGGGTGCCCTGAATTGGAAAATACAGTCAAAGAAACAAATCCCCTGGAATGAGGAGATTGCTACAAACTGGAAAAAATAAAAAGTGTTGGCAACATTGACGAGGCTCCGGTGAGCTTTCTTGCTATGACCCGTATGACCTTGACGTTCTTCTTATCTTGCTTTCTGAAGAAGGTTGATTCTGACTGATGCTTTATCCTTTCGAAGCTTTCCATGTTGTGAGTTATACAGACGAATTCAGAATGCAGTTGTTCGCTTATTCCCTGATTTTGCGTGGATCGCCCTTTCGGGTTTTCGATCCACCGAGATACCCATTTTTGCCTGAGCTATCCAATGCGACTTTTCAACTCAGCGGGTATACATTTTTTTTTAATTTTCCCTTATTTTTGGCCGAGTCTTTTATTCTGTTTTTGACTCGCCGGGATGCCCTATTTTTTCCTGGACTTATATTCTGTTTTTATGTCCAGCGGGTCATTTTATGCGAAGTATTTTTTAACTGCATCTGAATTCACAGGGGACAAGAAATCTTCACCATCCATAGTAGTGAGCATCAGTGCTCCACCAGAGAAAACCTTCTTTACTATGAATGGGCCATCGTAATTTGGAGCCCACTTGCCCCTGTGGTCTGTATGAGGAGAAAGAAGTCTTTTTAGCACAAGATCTCCCACTTGGTAGTCCCGAAGCCTGACTTTCTGATCGAAGGCTTTCTTCATCCTTTTCTGATATAACTGCCCATGCCAGATGGCAGTCAGTCTCTTCTCTTCGATCAGATTTAGTTGATTGTACTGAGAACGGACCCATTCTGCTTCGTCCAGCTTTACATCCATCATTACCCGTAAGGAGGGTAACTCTACTTCAATAGGTAGGACTGCCTCCATACCATACACAAGCTGATAAGGTGTTGCCCCTGTGGACGTTCTGATTGAGGTTCGATACCCATGCAAGGCAAATGGTAGCATTTCATTCCAGTCTTTATACGTAACCACCATCTTTTGCACAATCTTCTTGATGTTTTTGTTAGCTGCATCAACAGTGCCATTCATCTTTGGTCTGTAAGGAGAAGAGTTGTGATGTTGGATTTTGAAGTCCTGGCACAGTTCTGCCATTATTTTGTTGTTCAAATTGGAACCATTGTCAGTAATGATTCACTCGGGAACTCCATACCGACAGATGATGTCTCTTTTCAGGAAGCTGGCTACCACTTGTCTGGTGACGTTTGCATACGAAGCTGCTTCAACCCATTTGGTGAAGTAATCAATGGCTACCAGGATGAATCTGTGGCCATTTGAAGCAGTCGGTTCGATCTTTCCAATCATGTCAATGCCCCACATTGCAAAGGGCCAAGGTGAAGACATCACGTTCAACGGATTCGAAGGCACATGCACTTTATCTGCGTAGATCTGGCATTTGTGGCATTTTCTGGCATAGGCACAACAATCTGCATCCATTGTGATCCAGTAGTAACCTGATCTTAACAATTTTTTAGCCATTGCATGCCCCCCAGCATGGGTACCGAAATATCCTCCATGCACCTCGTGCATCAGCAAGTCGGCTTCTTTCTTATCAACACATATGAGTAGTACCATGTCAAAGTTTCGCTTGTATAATGAACCATCAGCATTAAAGAAGAAACTACCAGCCAACCTTCTTAATGTCTTCTTATCATTGGATGATGCCCCAGGTGGGTATGTTTGATCCTCCAAGAAGCATTTGATGTCATGGAACCAAGGCTTGTCATCTTTTGCAATGTCCACGGAGAATACGTATGCTGGTCGGTCTAGCCTGGATACCGAAATCCGAGGCACATAATTGGCAGTTTGAACCTTGATCATGGAGGAAATGGTAGCTAAAGCATCTGCGAACTGATTTTCATCTTGAGGGATTAACTCAAGTTTGAGTGTTGTGAAGAAAGTCAATAATCTCCTCGTATAGTCATGGTATGGAATCAGATGCTCTTGGTGAGTGTACCATTTGTCGTTGGTCTGATTGATTACCAAAGCCGAATCTCCGAATACATTCAATGTCTTGATCCTGAGGTCAATGACTTCCTTAAGACCCATGATACAGGCTTCGTATTCTGCTTCGTTGTCAGTGCAGGCAAATGTGAGTTTTGCCGAGAAAGGCATATGAACTCCTTTAGGTGTAATAAGCACTGCACCGACTCCACGACCATTCATATTGACAACCCCATCAAACATCATAGTCCATTCTTCTCCTGGGTCAGGCCCTTCAGTGTGAACAGACTCTTCATGATCGTTTGCTTTTAAGAACATGATGTCTTCATTAGGGAATTCAAATCTCATAGGCTGGTAATCATCAATGGGTTGCTCAGCTAGATAGTCAGACAGTACACTGCCTTTGATGGCCTTTTGAGATGTGTACTGAATGTCATACTCTGTCAGAATCATTTTCCATCTTGCAACCCTTCCGGTAAGTGTTGGTTTCTCAAATATGTACTTGACGGGGTCCATCTTTGAGATCAATAAGGTAGTGTAAGTCAACATATACTGTCTTAGTCGGCGATCAGCCCACGCTAAAACACAACAAGTTTTCTCGAGCAGTGAATAACGTTGTTCACAGTCGGTAAACTTTTTGCTTAGGTAGTATATTACATACTCTTTTCGACCAGACTCGTCATGCTGGCCCATCACACACCCCATTGATCCTTCTAATACTGTCAGGTACATTATCAGAGGTCTTCCTTCCACTGGAGGCATGAGAATTGGAGGTTCTTGCAGGTACTCCTTGATCTTGTCAAAAGCCTTCTGACAATCTTCATTCCACTGGACAGTCTGTTCCTTTCTTAACAGTTTGAAGAGGGCTTCATAGGTTGCAGTAAGATGAGATATGAACCTTGATATGTAATTCAATCTACCTAAGAACCCCCGAACTTCCTTTTCAGTCCTTGGTGCAGGCATCTCCTGAATGGCTTTGACTTTGTTGGGATCAACCTCAATTCCATTTTCTTACGATAAATCCCAACAAACTACTGGAACGTACCCCGAATGTGCATTTGTCGGGGTTTAGCTTCAGCTGATACTTTCTCAGACGCTTGAATAGCTTCTGCAAATTCACCAGATGGTCTTCTTCAGTAAGGGACTTGGCAATCATGTCATCCACGTAGCATTCAATTTCCTTGTGGATCATATTGTGGAATAACGTTACCATAGCCCGTTGATAAGTTGCACTGGCATTCTTCAGTCCCAAAGGCATTACCTTGTAACAAAATGTGCCCCAAGGTGTGATGAAGGTTGTTTTCTCCATGTCTTCAGGTGACATCCTGATCTGATTATACCCAGAAAAACCATCCATGAAGGAAAACACCGAGAACTGAGCTATGTTGTCGACCAATACATCAATGTGAGGTAATGAGAAGTCATCCTTTGGGCTAGCTCTGTTCAGATCCCGGTAATCCACACACATTCGTACTTTGCCATCCTTCTTAGGCACTGGTACAATATTAGCAACCCACGGCGGGTAACTAGTAACAACAAGGAAACCGGCATCCAACTATTTTTGTACCTCTTCCTTAATCTTCATAGCCATATCTGGGCGAGTACGGTGTAGCTTTTGTTTCACTGGAGGGCAATCTTCCTTTAATGGCAGCTTGTGCATAACAATATCCGTATCTAGATCGGGCATGTCTTGATAGGACCAAGCAAAGACGTCGACGTATTCTCGAAGCATATCAATAAGCTATTCTTTTACTGAAGCTTGCAAACCGGCCCCAATCTTCACTTCTTTCAGATCCTCTTTAGTACCAAGATTAACTGCTTCAACCTCCTCCTGATGAGGAGTGATCACTTTCTCTTCTTGTCTCAACAACCTGGCTAACTCTTCAGGTAACTCATAGTCTTCTTCAACCCCTTCATCAGCTTGATTAATTGGATTGCCGAAGTCATACAAAGTCATAGCAGTGCTGTTGTCGGTGCAATCTGGAGGATTATTTCTGCAAGGGTTGAGATTTGTTCGTTTTAGTGATCAATTTTAATCATGTTCAGAAAATGAAGTTATTTATTTTGAAAACATTTCCATTTTATTGTTTTGTACAAAAGTGAAAAATGAAAAGACAGTGAGCAAAAACGAGACTTGTTTGCAAAAGATGTCTGATATTCATTGATAATCCATTTGCATAAAATTACAATATGGCCCTATTATAAAATGAGTCCTGACATCTTGGGCAAGATGCAGGACTTGATGCATGCTAAAAAAAGGCAGGAAATAATAATTACTCTGCATGAGTAACCCTTATAATTTCCTGGGAAGACCAGTTAAGGACTTGGTGACCCAGGATCCTTGGACGTATCCAGCTCTCCAGGTTGCGGTCGCTTTCCGCCTCATCTTCCAGGTTGTTAACAACATCTAGGGTGAGCATCCCACCACTGATGAACTTGGGCTCCTTAGCAGCCTCTGATTGATCTTGTCAGAATGGTTTGTAACCCAAACTGAATCTGTCCTCCTTCTTCTCCACCGGTAGCAGCTTGCCCCAGCCTTGGGCATTACCATCTTCAACAACCTTCCGGGCTTGCTGATAGGAGAAAATTGAAGTACCCATCCTATCCTCCTGGGATGCAACAAATACTTCAGTCGTCGCCTCATTGACGTTCAAGGCCTTGAACCCTTGGCTCATAGTTTCATGGATTTCACCATCCATCTCAATGTATTTATATGTAGCCAGATGGCTAACAAAGATGTCCTCTTCACCACAGATGGTGATAATCTGTCCTTCCCACTCATATTTCAATTTCTGGTGAAGGGTCGACATTACTGCACCAGCGGCGTGAATCCATGGTCGACCCAACAAACAGCTGTAGGCCAGCTATATGTCCATCACATAGAAAGTAGTCTGAAAGACCTACAGACCGATTATCACTGGCAGCTCCACCTCTCCAAGAACAAACCTCTTGGAGCCATCAAAAGCCCTGACCACCAGATTGCTTGGTCGGAGAGCTATACCATCATATTCGAGCTTAACAAGAGCTTTCTTCGGCAGGACATTGAGTGAGGACCCAGTGTCAACAAGAACATGAGAGAGCACAACTCCTTTACACTCTAGGGTGATGTGTAAAGCTTTGTTGTGGTGACGTCCTTCCGTTGTCAAGTCAGCATTGGTGAAACCTAGCACATGGCTAGTATTGACATTAGACACCACCGTTTTAAGCTGATTTACTGTGATCTCCTCTAGCACATAGGCATCGTGCAGAACTTTAAGTAGTGCATCCCGGTGAGCCTCGGAACACAACATCAGGGATAATATAGATCTTAGAAGGCGTTTGGTGGAGCTGATCCACAAATTTGTAGTCACTTCTTTTAATTATCCTCATAAATTCATCCACATCCTGATCGAAGGATGATTATGAGTCTCTTTTGGTGCAGGTTCTTCAGGTGCCACACTTTTTCCCTTGGCTTTGGCAGCAACCTCTGCCTCAGTACTGGTCTTTGGAGCTTGTGACGCAAAGAGACGTCCGCTTCGGGTGAAGCCTCCGCCTCCCCCGACATTATCCACTTGTGAGGTAGGAACTGAAGAATCAAGAATGACTTTTTCTCCGTTGCAGTAAGGATCTGCACCATAATGCCAAGGTACAACATTGTCTTTATCATATGGAATTGGCCCTGGCACCGTGATGGTGACTGGGCTAACTACGAAAGAGATGGGAACCATTATCGTCCGTGGATCATAGAAAATGGTGACAGGACTTCTGGTGGATGTTGGAGATGATGATTTGAAGCTTGGTTGTTGTTGAAACTGTTGCTGAGATTGTTGTTGAAAGTTGCTGGAGTTCGGGACCGTTGTAGGGTCATAATAAATAGTAACTGTGGAGACGTCGTTGTTGGTGGTTGCTGAAGTTGTAGAAGTGGATGAAATGGAACTGTTGTTTGTTGAAGTGGTGGAAGAGGTGGTTGCTGATTTTGTAGACGAATCTGTAGGAACAATTGTTGTTGCAGTTGTAGAAAAATCACTTGTTGTTGACAAAGGAGTTGCTGGTGTTATAGAAGCTGTTGTGGTTATTTGCAGAATGCCTTCTTTAATCAAGCCATTGATGCCCTTTCTCAAGCTTGCACACCCGTTCTCGGAAACCTTGAAAGATTCACAATAGGCCTCACAACCTGGAAACACTTGGCATTTCAAAAGCTGGGCTTTAACCTCTGCTAGAGGTGTCTGAATACTTGCAATATCTTCTATTAAACTCATGAGTGAGCCTTCCTCTATAGCATTAATCTTTGGCCCACTGTGGCTTGGCATATGATTTTTCATGACATTGGGAGGTGGTGCACAGTTCAGGGCCTTTGAATCTACCAGATCCTGGACCTTCATATGCAGAGCCCTGCATTTTTTCCATGGAGTGACCAGGTGCATTAGAATGAAAAGCACACCTAGCGTTAACATCGTAATTTCTCGGAAGGTTTTGAGGATCAGATGGAGCCAATATCCTCAACTCAACAAGATTGAGCTTTAGGAGTTGTGGCAGCAATGTGGCATATGGCATTTGAATAGGGTCAATCACCCTGTTGATCTGAGATGGCCGCTGTTGAAAAGGGCGTTGTTGTTGATTGTTGTTATTGTTGTTATAGGATCTCTGTTGAGGAAACTATGGTTGTTGAGGAAAGTGCTGTGGTGGTTGAGTATACTGAGGAGGTGGAGCAGGAATAGTGACGGCAGCAACTGATCTGGGAAGATACTGGGGTCTTCCCCTTCCCACATGTACATAATTTGTTTCACCAGATCTACGGGGCCCAGCAAATGGCTTCCTTGCACTGCTTGAACTGGCATCGTTATCGAAGATCTTTCCCATCTTCAGCAAGCTTTCAATTCTTTCTCCGGCTATAACCACGTCTGTAAAACTGGTAGAAGAAAATGCAGCCAATCTGTCAATATAAGTACCCTGAAAAGTATTCATGAACATGTCTGCCATTTCCCTTTCTGACATCGGGGGTTGAACGGCAGCAGCCAGTTGCCTCCACCTTTGGGCATACTCTCTAAAGCTTTCACGGGAAGACTGTGACATTCCCATCAGAAGTGTCCTGTTTGGAGCCATGTCCAGATTATACTGATATTGACGGATGAAAGCTTCAGCCAAGTCTTACCAATTTCTCACCGTGCCCTGGTCAAATGGGAATACCACTCTTGGGATGCCCCTGTCAAGCTATCCTCGAAGTAAAACATCCACAGCTTCTCATCCATGGTGTAGGCTTTCAATCTACCCAGGAAAGACTGAAGATCAGTACGTGGGCAGGATGTGCCATTGTATCTTTCAAAACAGGTGGGTTTGAACTTGTGAGAAATTCTCACCCCTTCCACCAATCTGATATCCATGACATCAAAACCCAGAGAGTTTTGGGATTCAAGAGACCTTAGCTTCTCTGCAATTTCCTCCAACCGACGATCGTAAACTTCGTCTCCAGCCCCAACTACAGTAAACTGTTCTTCTTGAGGGTCTTCCTACAAAGCCCTCCCTCCAGTGTTACCTTGGGTGTTTCTTATAGCATTGATGTCTGGGTTCAGGTGAGGTCCAAACTCTGGTGGATCAATACGAGGTTGTACGTGATCGTTGTTACTGGTACCCCCTGTACCTTGATGGTGTTCCTCGGGAGTTTGTCGAGGAACACCATCATCACTATCATGAATTGATTCATTTGGGCCCTCATCTATGTCCTTTAATTGGCCATCTGGTCCCTCACTTCAGTCAAGTCTTGTTGAACCTGATCCATTTGTAATCCCGAAAGGTTGTTTCTTGTCGGATACCGGTGCACTCTATTGACAGGGAACACTCTTCTGCGAGCAATGTTTCCTGAAACCACAACAAAGTGAGAAACAACAACAACAAAAACCTACAAAATAAAGAAAAAATGTTAGTATGCAATGCAGGATGACTATTTGTCTTCCAAGGGTATCCGGTTTGGTTCTTTGGTTTTGACCTTTCCAGACCTCGAGGAAATGCTGATGTTGAAGAGAGATTAAGCCCACAAGAATAATACAAACCATATATTACAAAAATGTGATGGTACATTGTCTGATTACAATAAAGTTCCCATGGTGGGTCAAAATACATCAACAAAATCAAAAGTACAGACAAAAAGGAAATACAAGATACAAGGAAATCAAACATCCAATCCAAAGTCATCCTCCCTGAATTCCTTCAAGAGAGCCTCAGTCACTGGACCTACTGGGTGCTCAGTGATAGTCCTGATGAGGAGGTTCCTGGTAGCAATGGCACTGGTCAACTTCTTGTGCTTATCCTGGTCCTTTGACCTCTTCAACCCCGCCCGGAGCTTCAACTCGGAGATCTCCTTCTGTGCTGCTAATAAGGCCTCCTGATTCTTCTTCTCACTAGCCTCTAGTTGCTCTATCTTAGCTTGAGTTCTTTGATCTTCCCGTGCACGAGCCTCAGTGATCCTGATCCACCTAGCCTGGCTCTCCTCTAAGTAATGCTCAGCTCTGGCCTTCCGAGTCTTAGCTTTCTTGCAAGCATTCTTCAGCACTAACTCCCCTGCTCTAGCTTTCCTGATGTAGTCATTCGTCTTCTAAATCTTGGTCAAGTGCTCAATCTGGAGCTTCTCTAACCTATCATTATCCAGACAAATGTCATTCCTCTCCCAGAGGGTCTTCTTCAAAGCTTCAGAGAGCTGAGCATTCCTTTCCTTCAGTTTCTCAAACTCTTCTAAACTAACAGTGGTTGCAGGCTGTATTGCTGATGGTCCAGGTACATCTTCTAAGGTGAATGGAATCCGGATGATCTGTGCCCTGGTACGAGACCAATCAAGATACTGAGCTGAAGCTATATTGTTGCATTTGCCCAGAATAGCTGTCCCATTAGTCTGAATGTTGTCCCAGGCCCAGGCTGCTTGTCTGACAATGGCAGAGTTGTGTTGGATGTCACAATAGAGGGTCTCTGTCAAATATTGCCCTCTTGGGGGATGTACCAAAGCATACCCTAATTGTCTCTTGAAAAGCAAAGGGTTGTATTTGATGCAACCTTTTACTCCAATCAAGGGTACATTGGGATACTGCCCACAGCTAGTAATGATATCTTTGCCTTTGGTGCTCTGAGTGCACCATCTGATGTCTTCTAATGTAAGGGCAATCAATCTCTTAGCCCAGTTCCTAGGCTGATGAGGATTCAGGAAAGTGTCTGACTTCGGCAAGTGTCTTAACAACCAACAGTATAAGAGTGGTGCACAGCATCTGACCAATCTCCCCCTTTGCTTCCCATTCCTTTGGTGTACCGAATAGTAAAAGTCTCTAAGCAAGGTAGGAACTGGGTTCCTTAATAAGAACAGGTGAATAGAACTCTTGCTTACAAACTTCGGCTCGTCTGCAAACAAGATAACTCCATATATGTTGAGGGCTAGGAGAGCACAAACAGCATCCCACTTTCCTGCTGCAGCATGCAGGGTGGCCTGGGAGATCAAGAAGTCCAAGTGAAGGCCTGGGATTCCAGCCTTGGTGGTCATGCTCTGATCAATGAGGGTATGCTCCAAGTGCAAGGCCTTAGCTATATCTTCATTCTTGGGAGCAACCATCTCAGGGTTGAAAGGAATCCCTCTCCTGATAGGGACACCTAACAACATGGAGAACTCTTCCATCAATGGTCCTAGCTGAAAATCTGGGAAAGTGAAGCATCTGAGTGGGGGGTCATAAAACTGTAAGCAAGTGTGGACCATGCTCTTCTATGATGCATCCAGGTTCATGATCATGTCCAATATGCTTCCATAATGTTCCCTGAATAATGGGACATGATCAGGAGTGATGAGAGACTGGATCTGTCTGATGCCTGTCAGGGTGGGCTCAAAGAAATGATAGGTGATGTTGCTCTTCCTGGAAGTGTCCATGCTGACAATGGATGATGGTGAAGGAGATTGAGAGAAACCCTGATGAAGGTAGCTATTGAAGACTGATGAAGATAACTGGAGAAGGTGCTGAAGAAGGGTCTCTGATGAAGACAACTGGAGAAGAGTCACTGATGAAGGCAAACTGATGAAGGTGATAGAGAAGATAACTGAGGAAGTCCGAGCAGTAGAACAGGTCAAAACCAAACCAAAGATAAGAAGGTGGATACCCTGTAAAACAAATAGGCAAATGTTAAATGATGAAAAATGATGTATGCAGAATGATATGCAAAGGGTTTGTGATCAAGTGCTGGATCTGTTATCTCTCTTGATAGGGTCCATGTGTGTTCATAAGTCCGGGTGGAGGCTTAGAAAACCAGTAACCAGGTGGGGGGACTCAAATAAAGAGTCACAAGTCCAGGGTTTCACAAGAACTGTCCAAATAATACAACCTTAAACATCATTAGTAACAATGGTATGATGAGGCCAAGGGTTCCTGCAAACCTGTAAACGTCCCAACCCCCTCACATGTATTGTTCTAGAACAAGGATCCTCAGACTTGGATCAGTTATGAGAAGTGTAAACACTTCTAACCCAGAGGTACAATGTTTACAATAAACATAAAAGATCCTCCTCTAACTCACCTCAGATGTTGAAGGTCATAAAAAAGGTCATCTAGACTTAGCAGGCTTCCCAGATAGCCCTAGTACTACAGGAAATCCGTAGCATAGAGTTCTCAAGAAGAAACCCATGTCTGAACCATGTTTCATGTTCCCACACCAGACCGAAATGGAATGGGAAAGAATATGAAGCCACTCTAGCCTATGTGTCACTCAGGTCCCTAGTATGGGACCTTAATCACTCAAAAATCCCTCCCACCAAGGTAAACACAGATCCAGCACCAATGATATGATATTAACAGTATGAATATGCGTAAAAACTGTAAATGAAAGCAATAAATAAAGCTGTACAGAAAGCAATAAATAAAGAAATAAATAAATAAGCACAAGTAGCACATAACACCCTTGTAAACACAAATCAAACCGGTGCTAGGAGAAACCCACAAAAAGAACCAGAAGCCCTGGTTGCCAGAAAAATCCCCAGCAGAGTCGCCAAGCTGTCGCTCCCCCGAAAAGACACCAGGTCAAATAGGGTACTGATGCGAACGGTCGGCGAAAGGAGAAAATGAAAGTGAAGATGAATAGAGTCTCCAGCTAAGCATTTTTATCCCTAAGGAAAGGTAATGCTGCATAAACCTAGGAAGAGATGGATAAGACGGTTGCGAACCAGAGAAACTGAAAAAGGGGGTTGGTTACAACCTGGGAAGGTATTAGCACCCAGATTGTCCGTCGTACTCGACGGGATCCACGCTTACAAGATTTTGTTTAAAGGGGTAGTGTATGTGCTATCTGTATGCAAAAGCTAGGAATGAATGTACAGGTGTCAGTGCAAAAGGGTGAATGCTCAGGAACTGAGGCTTAAAAGAGAATGCTAAAAGAGGGGAAAGACAAAGAGACTTTTGTTCGATAACTGTTAAGTTATGCCTACGTATCCTCTCGTGCAATGAGGAAGTCAGAACACTGTAGTTCAACTCAAAGAGGCTGGGAAATAAATTGACTGTGAACTGCTTACTTGTCTATGCTCAAGTGTATGACTCGTCTGACTCGAGTGCTAACTGTCTTGCATTAGACGGAAGAAGCAAGTTCTCGGTTATGAATGAGTGTGATGAGAAAAGAATCCCGAAGGAGACGATTATTGTTTGTTTTTGTGTTTTCAGTTTTGTTATTGTTTTGGTGTTTTGCATAAGTTAATGATCTTAAGCCTAAATCAATGGGTTGTAAACTCATTATATCTTCCCTTTGGTTAGGGATAATGAGAATACTTAAGTATGAGATAAGCACCTCAACTTAACTACCATGATGATATAGGATTAAGATCATTACCCTACTTGTGATTATTTAGATGTTTTTGGGTTTTTGTTTAGTGTTAAGTAATGAGTTTAATCTCTAATCACAGATTAGTGGGCTCATTACACCATCCTAATAG
Source organism: Lathyrus aphaca (assembly GCA_963966055.1). Classification (NCBI taxonomy): domain Eukaryota; kingdom Viridiplantae; phylum Streptophyta; class Magnoliopsida; order Fabales; family Fabaceae; genus Lathyrus; species Lathyrus aphaca. The sequence continues at coordinate 111,250,585 of OZ014521.1, read as the reverse complement.
AAGGATAATAGATGAGAACACTTAAGCTGAGGAAGATACCTCAACTTAATCCATGGTTAGGGATTAAATTCATTATATAACAAAGCCTTTATTATGTGGATTTTAATTAAGGGTGAGATTAAGAAATGAGTTTTATGGTTTGTAAGAAAAATTGAGGGGGACTTGTCCATTAAACACTAGGGTTAGTCCTTCTTAACCATAAAGGAAGAATTAGAACCCTAATGTAAGGCCCAAGTTACAAGATGAAGTCTTAGTGATTATTAAGATGATTTTATTAAGAGGTTTAAACAAATTAAAGGTTTAACACTTAGGATTAAAGTTATACACTCCATCCTAAGAGAAGGATACAGGCATAACCCTAATTCCAAAGTCCTAAAACTTTAAGAGTTTAGTCTCTGATTATGAGGTGAGAAGAGAGACTCAAAGAGACTCAAAGGTAAAAAGCTAAGGGGAACTAATCACAACCCTAATTATTGTCATGCTTGGATATCCTATGGTTTGTGAGGCTTAAGAAAGGTCTTCAAGGAAGTCACCAATGGAAGAAGCAGATGAAAGGAGGATGAGAAAGAGAATAAATTACTTACTTCATTGAAGAAGATAAGTAACTTAAAGAAAGAAAGTGAGAGAAAGAACACAATTGAACAAGTTCACTTCAAAACCAGCAAGATACAAATGAAAGATATAAAGAAGAATGAGAAGTGAAGGCAAATCCAATTCTCAAAGTAACTTACCACCTAAAAATGTCAGCATGAATGCATAAGATATAAAGCATAAAGAAATGAAATGAAATGAAATGAGATGAGATGAAATGAACAAAGTAAGAAGTGTTTATGCAATACAAATGAGTTATGAGATGATGCTAAGTCATACATGATGCATATGTATGATCATACAAGAGATGGATGCAAATGAAGGCAAGTTAGAAGCTTGAAAACACATGTATGTTCATGAAATGTTATGAATGCAAAGCATACCAAATGGATGAAGAAATGATCAAGCTATGTTCTAACATGTCCTAGGGTGTCTAAGATGACATATGAATGCATGAAATGTCATGACAAGTTCATGTATTGATGTTTATGCAAAGATGAATGCATATGAACATGAGAAATTAGAGTTTTATGAATGTATGGGATGCAAATGACAAAGACAGAAGCAAATGACATTATAAAAAATTGAAAATGCACTCAAAGGAATCCTAAACCTATACTAGGGCACACCCCAAAGGGGAAGGTCAGAAGCTAAACCTAGAGGAAGTTATGAATTTTCTAAGTTCCTAGGGTTTTTTTTTGGGTGATCTTCAATGTATAATGCCAAACAATTTGAAAATGCAAGATAAAAATGAAACAAATGTTTCAGGATGCTAAAAGACATGCATAGAACAATGCAAAAAGAACCATTCACCAACTCAACTTGGTTTAAAAATTATGAATTTTTGAAGTTAGGGTTAGAAAATAAGTCATTTTAGGATCCCTAATACAATGAAAAATGTCAAAGTGTGATCAAAACCAAAAAAGAAATTTGTATGATGAGTTGGTAAATGTTTCTAAACGTTTATAAATGCTCTGTGAATTTTTTTGTGATTTTTAAATACTTAAATGTATTTTTAATTAATTAAAATGAATTAATTAATTAAATAAAACATTTAAATTATTTAAAATTATTTTTTAATGCAAAATATAAAAATAAAAATATTTTTGGGTTCTGAAAATTAATAAAAGTCATGACAAAAAATTTCAGAATTTTTAAATCATTTTTGCTATTTTTAATAAATATATGAAATAAAATACAAAGAAAATGAAATAAAAATAAAATAAAGGGGAAGTAATCAGATCCAAAGGCCAGGATTCAAAGTCAGGGGGAAAGGGTTGACTGACGCGTTAATGGGTGGCTGAGATTTGTCCTGATTAAATTATATTTATTTAACTTAATTAAACAGGTTTAGGGTTAATGAGATGATCTGGACCACTGAAACACGCGCGGGAACTCACATCCAAGGGCCAATATTCAAACTTCACTAATTACACTGATTAAACCCTAATCACTTTCAGATGACCGGAACAGTGCTCCGGTCATCTTCTCCGGCGAGCCAAAACCTCAACTCTCTCCCTAGGTCTCTAAAACTCAATCTCTCTGCCCAGAATCAACCCCCAAACATCATACAACAAGAATCATCCAACAAAACATATTTATTTCACGTATTAAAGCTGAATCGAATCAAATTGTTTTTAGGTCAAAAACTTTCAGAGAACTCATACATGCTTAATACTCAATCATTTTCAAAACTAAACACATCAGGATCATCAGCACATCATGAAGATTCATCTAAGAACTTAAAAATGCATTTCTGGAAAAAATGTTCTTGAGGTTACCTGAGATGGAGCTTTGCTATTTGGAGCTTTCTGGCCACCTCCTTGGTGCTTTTCCACTCCAATGAACCCCTTGATGCTTCTGGAAAGCTTGAAACAAGTTTATGTTGGCTGTTTTTGAGGTTTCAGTTCAGGGGAAGCTGAAATCGTGTTTTTGTTTGAGGTGGTTTCAGGCCAATGTGAGGGGTGGGAAATGATCCTGGGGTTATGTGGAGATGATTGATGAAAGAATTTTGGATTTTTGTTGGCTGAGTTGAGAGATTCGAAGAGATGAAGTTTGAGAGGAATTTTGTGTAATCTGAGCTTAGGTGTGTTTCAGGTTTCAAGCATTGTGTGTTTGTGTTCCATAATGTTTGCATATGATGTCTTGATTGGTCAGAGAGTGGGTGGTGGCCTTGCTTAATTGGTATGGGGTGATTTTCAAAAAGTCAAGCTTAGGTGTACTTCAAGTATGGGCACGGGTCAGATCTGGATTTAGGCATGTCTGGCCACAGCTGAGATCAAAGAAAGCTTATGGATCAGATTTGATGAGCTGGAACACATGGAGCTAGGGTTTGTATGAGTTTTGCATATTTTCCCGCTTTGATGTTTCTTGTGATTCAAGGCATGAAACCTTCCAATTATTGGGCCAATTTTGATGCTTTGAAGTTGTTTGATCATGTTATGTCACATTTGGGCACATTAGAAGTCATTTGAAGCCTTGGCAAGTGGTTTTGCAAAAATCCCTCTTTGGTGCATTCTTGAAAATTATAGGATTTTTGCCAACTTTAAAGTATCATAACTTGAGTTCTATAATGAATCAAGACATGTTCTTGTACTTTTTGAAAAGGGAAATACCTAATCTACAACTTTCATGACCAATAATTTTTCATTTGAAGCATTTTTGATCAAGAAAGAGGAGGTTGAAAAACTTTCCCAAAATGGAAAGTTTCCATTACAAGTCATTTCCATTTTTGGCAACTTTTCAAATGGCTCAAAATTCTTCAATCTTGTGAACTTCTAACCTCTTCTAAGATCAAATAAAGATCATATAACTTCCTTTTGATGAAAATACCCCTTTGGTTCCATTGTTGGGGGCCTCAGATGCCCTGATTTTGACTTAACTTGCTCAAGAAGTTACCTAGTGAACAGATGACTTCCACAATTAATTTCTTCATCAAACTTGGTACATATGATCCTTATAACATCTTAAGAACATTAGAAACAAGAATGGCCCAAAAATTTGGAGTTGAGGCCTCTGAAACCAAAACCCTAATTTTGGTCATCTGTGTAGTGAAAATCCTGGCTCTGCTTCCATGCCTTGTCAGTTCTTGTGATTTCTTGACTTCCATGAACTTTGAGGGACATAATATGATGATAGAACACACATGTACCCTCTTGGTAAGCTTTGAGACCTTTGGGATGGCTCAGATGGAATCTTGGATTGCTCAGATCACAAACCCTAGATGCAGATGAACTTGAACTTATGCAGTGAAACAAAAATGCAATATGATGTAATGCTTATGCTAATGCAAAAATGAAAGATCACAAGCCATGGTGTGAAATTAGTGAGGGCAAATTTGGGGTGTTTACAGCAAGCAATACACAACTCACAACAATAATACACACATGCCAATTAACGTATCATGGCCCTATAAAACGCTAACAAACTACCATCCAAATGCATTCCACGCGCTACACAATACAATCCTCACTCACACCACTACACAACAAAAAATTTCATTTCTCTGATTCTTCCCTCAATACCCTCCATAAGCTCTATTTAAACACTCATTATTCACTTTGATTCCAAGCTCTTCTCAGCCAAAGACACTTTGTAATTTTTTTACTAGAACCATATTCTTCATACAATCCACTTCCTTCATCAATAACAAACTCATATCCAATAATCCATAACCACAATTTCCTTCTTCAAATCTACAAATGACAAACAACGCCACCTTCAATCTTCCATACATTACAAACACCATAAACCCTTTCAACCTTTCACAACACACTCATTCCTCTTCACACTGTTCAAACCATTTCTCTTCCAATATCCACTTGCTAAGACAAAACCCAAGCAACTCATAATCACAAAATCTTCATAACCTTCACGCAACAACACAAACCCTCCCTTACTTCATAAACCATGACAAACACAACAAACCAAACAACAAATTTATTTTCGATTCTTAACCGCAACAGAGAAACTGAGAGATACAAAACCGTGAAATATCAAAACCCAAACAAATAGAAACAGAACGAAGTCCAGACGCAAGAGAGAGGAAGAGATCCAGAATACTTCGCATACCTGAGTTATTCCACCATTACTGAAACGAGACAGGTGATGTGATTTTCTGGATTTGTTGGTTGCTCTGACGTCGCCAGTGATGCAATCCGGCACGACATGGGTTGCTTTTGGCCGACGACTGATTTTGAGAAAAGAATCATGAGTATGTGTGTTTTGGGAGAAACATGTTCATGCTGAATTTGTTTCCATCTTTTTAAAACCTTTTTATTCTCCATTCTCATATGAGCTTAGCCCTTTTTTATTTATTTAGTATATCATCCTTATTTTGGTTTTTTTTTTGCCTGTGATATAATAAACGATCTTGGATGTTCGATTTCGACAAAACTACAATAAAATTATGTCAAAAGTAGTTATAATGTATCTATAAATCTCAACATATATCAGTAGCATTCCAATTGTCACAATAGTTGCAACTATGACTATTAATATTTGAATATCATCCTCCTAATATTTTTTACTGCGAAATCACAAAAAATCTAATCAAAATTAAGATTCTTTAAAAAAAACCATCTTCAATTTAAATCATAGCAAGACTATTTAATCTAATATGATACATTGTCAATCATGAATAAGATTTTAGCAATTTTAATTTTGAAAAACTCCTCTCAGTTGATGCAATAGTCACATGAATAGTTAATATTATTCTATAAGTTATGCATGCATTAGGAAAACAATTGAAGGTTTTAAGAAAACTCAATATCATAAAACTAGCTTTTGATTCAATTGTTAAAATCTCTCTGATGATTTGTAATTCTTCATATTAAATTTCACCATCAAGATCATAAGAATTGTCAGGTTTCAAATAAGTTTTAACATTTATGCAAGACAATTTCAAGTTTCAAATAAGTCTTTCAATATTAAACAAAAATTCAAAAATATTCTCATATGTGTTATATTGCTCAAATCTTCTATTAAGTGCGCCAATTACTTGATCTACAATATAGTCAAAAATAAGTTTATATATATATATATATATATATATATATATATATATATATATATATATATATATATATATATATATATATATATATATATATATATATATATATATATAATTGGTGCCCCTAAAAAGCTGGTGTCATGTGTCACCGCTCCTCCCGAACACCCTCTGAAACCCCTCTAATCTTTACATATCTATTATAATATATTAAATCTAAAGTTACAGATTATATCATGACATGTCATATGCCATGTAACTTATTTTTGCCACATCAATTCAAATCCTATGTGTCACACTTAAAATTAAATCTAACAATAAATTTGCACAATTTCTTTTCATCGCTTCAACATCTATTCCAAAAAAACACATGTTACAATAACTTTATTATTATCTATCCTCACAAAATTCAATTATAATTAAATACAACAATCACCCTTTAAATTCTTAGTTTAATAATTTTATTATTTTCAATCAATTATATAATTCAAGATTCTCATATTTATCTATGCTCTCATCCATATTTTGTATTTCTTCTTTTTCTTTTATAGTCTAATATCTTAAAAATATTGATGATACCATTTTGTTAAATCAAAAGACTAACACATAGATAAATCGATGACACCATTCAAAAATTAAATAAAATATATGATGATTTACAAAAATATATAATGAAAAAGTATTTATAATTCTTAAAAAACTTAAAAATTACAATAATAAGTGTTTTAAGTTATGCATTACAAACAATACTAATTAACAAGAAATTTAAAGAAAATAATGAATATTTCTAATTAAAAGGATTTATCTAATGGAAAAAGATAAAATATTCTACTCACACCTCTTTGTTAGAACAATTATGGTTCTAAACCTCTAAGAGTTTTGATGATAACAAATATTATTATGCTAGAATAGAAGTTCTAATGACTACCTTTATTCTTGTGTAGAAGAGGAATTTAATTAAAGGAGACGTGCATTACTAGAAGATATATTGAGTCATATATATAGAAGATACACTTAATGAAGAATCCATCATTTAATGACATGATTAATTGGCTGCGCATCAAGTCTTTACTATCTCTGATTTACGTCTAGAAGATGATGATATTCATAATGAAGACATTAATTAAAGAATATTTTAATTAATGATTAAGACAAGTATCTCTTGTTTTGGAAGGAATTTATGGTATTAACTAATATCCTAAATTAGCTCAAGATCTCTCCAACGGCTACATTTATTCAAGAACTATATAAAGGAATCAAATTGAAGAATTGAAGCCAATACACTCACGAGCAAAAAGACTGAATCATTTTTGTGCTAAAATATTGTAACTTTCACTTAGTGATCTTAGCTTGATAAGAAGCATTTTAGTTACTATATTATTATTGTAATAGTTAAGTAATATTCCTTGAGTGACTAGTTTCAGTCAGAAGACTCAAGAGGACATTGACTATAGGTCAGTGTGTGTATTCATTTATTGAATAGTGGATTAAGACCTCAGTAGAGGCAAAATCACCTTGGCGGGTGGACTGGACGTAGTTTGAGTTCAAACGAACCAGGATAAATTAACTTGTCATTAGAAGTTATTTTTAGTTGTTAAAGAAAACCCAATTCCAACCCCCTTCCTTGTGTTTTACGCACCTTCAATTGGCATCAGAGCGCTAGGTTCTGAGAAAAACACTTAACCGTGTCAGTAAAAGATTCAGAAGTTAAAACACATGATAGAAGCTGGCAATAACAACAATGACTACCAAAATGACAAGATCAACGCTAAACCTCCAGTATTCAATGGTGACAATTTTGACTACTGGAAGGATGTTCTGGAAAGTTTCTTTCTAGCTCTAGATGGAGATCTCTGGGACATGGTGACAGATGGATACATTCATCCTGTTGGAGCAGATGGTCAGAAGATTGAAAGAAAAAATATGACAGCTCAACAGAAGAAGGAATTCAGAAATCATCACAAAGTTAGAACCATACTTCTAAGTGCTATCTCATATACAGAATATGAGAAGATCACAAACAGGGACTCAGCTAAACACATGTTTGATTCTCTGAGGATGACACATGAAGGCAACACTCAAGTCAAGGAGACTAAAGCTCTAGCCCTCATCCAGAAGTATGAAGCTTTCAAAATGGAAGAAGATGAGACAATTGAAAAAATGTTCTCAAGGTTCCAAATTCTGGTAGCTGGACTGAAAGTTCTGGACAAAGGCTACTCAACAGCAGATCATGTGAAGTAAATCATCAGAAGTTTACCAAAAGCTTGGAGGCCCATGGTCACTGCTCTAAAGCTATCTAAAAATCTGAATGAAATATCCTTAGAAGAACTGATCAGCTCCTTGAGAAGTCATGAGATTGAACTAGAAGAAGATGAACCCCAGAAGAAAGGTAAGTTTGTAGCTCTTAAATCTAACAAATTTGTTTCTAAAGCTTTACAGGCAGAAGAAGAAGAAAGTTCTGGATGCTCATCAGAAGAAGATGAATTATCTCTCCTATCCAGAAGAGTCCAACAACTTTGGAAGCATCGTCAGAAGAAGTTCAAAAATACCAGAAGAACAAACAAGTATTCTGAATCAACATCTGGTCACAAGAAACCCAGAAGCAAAGAAGTTGTGTGCTATGAATGCAAAGAACCAGGACACTACAAGAGTGAATGTCCAAAACTCCAGAAAGAGAAACCCAGAAACAAATTCAGCAGAGAAAAGAAAAAGAGTCTCATGGCAACATGGGATTATTCTGAATCATCTGAAGCTGAGTCAGAGTCAGAAGATGAACATGCTAACATTGCACTAATGGAAAACATACCAGAAGATGATCACTCATCAGAATCAGAATCAGAATCAGATTCAGAAGAGGTATTTTCTAAACTTTCCAGATCTCAATTAGAAGCTAGCCTCTCAGAAATTCTTGAAAAATATCAGAAGCTTCAATTCAAATACAAAGACATGAAACAAAGTCTGGTATCTGAATTAGAAGAAGTTAAAAAACTAAAAACAGAAAACTCTGAGCTGAAAGAAAATATTTTTGAATGCAAAAACTCTTTTGAAAAACTTAAAGCTCAGAAGGAATCTGAATTAGAAGATCTAATCAATTATGATAATATCATAAAACAATATGATTATGGTTTTCAAAAATTTCTAGCTAAAAGCATAGATAGAAGCAAAATTGCATCTATGATCTATGGAGTTAGCAGAAATGATAGAAGAGACATAGGCTATGTGAAAACTAAAGAAACTCTGAAGTATAAAAAGATTGATGACATTGTCATAAAAACTAATACTCCTCTAAGTTCTCATTTTACCTATGGTCATAACCATGATCTAATATACACTAGTGAGTCATCTTGTTCCACAAGTTCTGATTTGAAACCTAAAATGAATCAGAAGTTTGTAAAAACTAACAAACAAGGACCCAGAAGAATATGGGTACCCAAAGATAAAATTGTGTATGTTGCAGATGTCTTTAACAGCAAAACTGAAACACCAATCATGGTACCTGGACTCTGGATGCTCACGACACATGACGGGAAGAAAGCATATGTTCCAAAGTCTTGAATTAAAAGATGGAGGCCACGTAGGTTTTGGAGGCAATCAAAAAGGAAAAATAATTGGCTCTGGAACTATTGGTAATGGAAATCTTCCCTCTATCTCTAATGTTCTTTTAGTAGAAGGATTAATGCATAATTTATTATCCATAAGTCAATTAAGTGATAATGGTTATGACATAATATTTAATCAAAAGTTCTGTAAAGCTGTTAGTCAGGAAGATGGAACAATCCTCTTTAGTGGAAAGAGAAATAACAACATTTATAAAATAAAACTTTCAGAATTAAAAATTCAGAATGTAAAATGTCTAATGTCTGTGGAAACTGAGCAATGGGTGTGGCACAGAAGATTGGGACATGTTAATATGAGAAGATTATCTCAACTTAACAAACTCAATCTAGTCAGAGGACTTCCAAATATTAAGTTCAACTCAGAAGCTCTGTGTGAAGCATGTCAGAAAGGCAAATTTTCAAAACCTGGTTTTAAAGCTAAAAATGTTGTATCTTCCTCTAGACCATTAGAACTTTTGCACATTGACTTGTTTGGACCAGTGAAAACTGCTTCTGTCAGTGGCACGAAATATGGATTGGTGATCGTAGATGACTTCAGTAGATGGACATGGGTAAAGTTTCTTAGACACAAGGATGAGTCAATTGCTGTATTTTCTAACTTCTACAAACAAGTTCAAAATGAAAAAGAATTTAAAATTATTAAAGTCAGAAGTGATCATGGTGGAGAATTTGAAAATAAACAATTAGAATCATTTTTTAATGAAAATGGCATCTCTCATGATTTTTCTTGTCCTAGAACTCCTCAACAAAATGGGGTTGTAGAACGTAAGAATAGAACATTGCAAGAGATGGCCAGAACCATGATCAATGAGACTAACATGGCTAAACATTTTTGGGCAGAAGCAGTAAATACAGCATGCTATATTCAGAATAGAATCTCTATAAGACCTATTCTTGAAAAGACTCCTTATGAATTGTGGAAGAACAGAAAGCCCAACATTTCTTATTTTCACCCCTTTGGGTGCATATGTTTTATTCTGAATACTAATGATACTATGAATAAATTTGACTCAAAGGCACAAAAGTGTTATATGTTAGGATACTCTGAACGTTCTAAGGGATACAGAGTATACAACACAGAAACACGTATTGTGATAGAATCTATTTATGTCAGATTTGATGATAAGCTTGGTTCTGAAAAACCAAAGCAGAATGAACTTATTGCAGATATAGAAGTTGATATTTCTACAAACAGAACATCTGAAGATCAATCACCTACAGAAAAAAAAACAAGACAATTACTCCAACAACTTCTGAAGAACCCACTCAGAAGAAACTATCCAGAAGCAAGGTGAATCATCCAGAAGATAAAATTTTAGGAAAGAAGGATGAACCAATCAGAACAAGATCATCATTCAGAAACTCTGAAGAATCTCTAATGGGACTTGTTTCTCTGATTGAACCAACTTTTGTAGAAGAAGCTCTCTCAAAAAATGATTGGATTCTGGCTATGCAAGAAGAACTTAACCAATTCACCAGAAATGATGTATGGGATCTAGTTCCTAGGCCTAGAGGATTCAACATCATTGGCACCAAGTGGGTATTCAGAAACAAGCTAAATGAGCAAGGAGAAGTTGTCAGAAACAAAGCAAGACTGGTTGCACAAGGTTATAGTCAACAAGAAGGAATTGACTACACAGAAACCTATGCACCAGATGCCAGGTTAGAATCAATTAGACTTCTAATCTCATTTGCTGTAAACCATGATATCATTCTATATCAAATGGATGACAAGAGTGCATTTTTAAATGGTTATATTGATGAAGAAGTGTATGTACACCAACCCCCTGGCTTTGAAAATATAAAATTTCCAGAACATGTTTTCAAACTGAAAAAATCTTTATATGGTCTGAAACAAGCTACCAGAGCTTGGTATGAAAGACTATGTACGTTTTTTCTGGAAAATAATTTCATCAGAGGGAAAGTGGATACAACTCTTTTCATTAAAAACATTAAAAATGATCTTCTGATATGCCAAATTTATGTAGATGATATAATTTTTGGTTCTACTAAAAGTGCCTTGGGAAAGGAATTTTCTAAGTCTATGCAGGCAGAATTTGAAATGAGCATGATGGGAGAATTAAAGTTTTTCCTGGGAATTCAGGTAAATCAAACATCAGAAGGAACATATATCCATCAAAGCAAATATGTCAAAGAACTTCTGAAGAAATTTGATTTATCAGAAAGCATAATATCTAAAACTCCTATGTATCCTACATGTATTCTGGAGAAAGAAGAGGTAAGTAAGAAAGTAGATCAGAAGCTCTACAGAGGTATGATTGGCTCTCTCCTCTATCTAACTGCTTCTAGACCAGATATTCTATACAGTGTATGTTTATGTGCTAGATTCCAATCAGATCCTAGAGAAACTCACTTAACATCAGTTAAGAGAATCTTTAGATATCTGAAAGGTACTACTAATCTTGGTTTATACTACAGAAGATCCCAAGATTATAAACTTGTAGGATATTGTGATGCTGATTTTGCTGGAGACAGAACAGAAAGAAAAAGTACTTCTGGAAGTTGTCAATTTCTGGGAGATAATCTAATTTCTTGGTCCAGCAAAAGACAGTCAACCATAGCATTATCAACTGCAGAAGCTGAATACATTGCAGCAGCTGGATGCAGTACTCAGATGCTCTGGATGAAAAATCAGCTTGAGGATTTCAATATTTATGAGAGTAACATTCCTATCCTCTGTGATAATACCTCTGTTATTTGTCTATCTAAAAATCCAATTTTACATTCTAGAGTTAAACACATAGAAGTTAAACATCATTTCATTAGGGACTATACTCAGAAGGGAATTTTAATGTTAAAATTCATAGATACAAATCACCAATGGGCTGATATTTTTACAAAACCCCTTCCTGAAGATAGATTTAATTTCATACTAACCAACCTTAGCATGAAATTATGTCCAGAATGAAAATGCTTTAATTATATGTCTTTAACTCTTAGAAGTTCTGATAATTTATCCTCTATATTATTCCTTCAGAAGATACTATGTTCTAACTGTTTCATTCTGAGAACTTCTGTTCAAAGGAATCACATGCAGATCTTCAAATCAACAAGTGTCAACAAGGCTCTAAGGAATCCCATCAGAATTAAAACAAGTGTCCAAATTCTGAAGAGTGACAGAACATGCATTGGACAACTATCCTCTACAGAATGACATCTGTTGATCTTCTGGGAAACTGATACGGCTGACTTGACACCAAAAAGGCAAAAATCTCTTGGGTAACTATTCCAGAATCTTTTACGCCTTACCCTATGTCAGCTGCATTTATTGCATATAATCATTATGTTTTTAAAACTTAATTTTTCCCACTAATTTCTCATTTTATTAAATTCATTTTTTTCTATATAAGTAACTTTTCATTTTCACTTTCACTTTTTACCCTAATTGCATTTTTACTGAAAAAAATTTTCACCCTCACTTTTGCGTTCTCTCTGAAAATTTTCTAAAAACCCTAAACCTCAAAAACCTCATCTTAGTAACAATGGCTTCCCCTCCTCAACATTGAAAAGACTTCACTGATGTATTTTACGTTGAACCTATGAAGACCCTTACTACTCCTGCTGACAAACTGGAAGTTCTTTGTGAGCTCTTTGTGGATTTCAACAGTCTGAAGGATAATGGTTTTGATCTCTTTCTAGCCGTTCAAGCTCAAGGCTGGGAGAAGTACTTTGATCATCTTATAGGACTAGTTTTCCCAAAATTGGTAAAGGAATTCTGGGCATATGCAACAGCCTCCAACACTCATGTCACTTCGTATGTGCTGAGTAAAAGGATAATAATTTCTGAAGATCACATTGCCAAGCTCATAAAATCTGATGGCAATGGAATAAAGTGTAGTGAAATGGACAAGATGTCTGATACAAAGCTGATAGCCAAGGAAATATTCACTTCTAGCCAACCTTCTAATAAGATAAAGGATCTGAAGATTCCTCTCAGAATTTGGGCCAAGATCATTCTTGGAACAATCTGCCACATGAAAGCTACAAACTCTCCAGACTATATCAACATGGATCAGCAGTTTCTGCTGTACTTCATTGCCAAACAGAAGAAAGTCAACCTTGCACACACTCTGTTTCAACATCTGAAAACTAGTGAGAAGGAAACAAGAGATGAGGAGAAAACCAAGAGGGATTGGATTCCTCTAGGACGTGTAATTTCTGACATTCTCTGTCAAAATAAGTTGGTGGACTTTCTGGCAGAATTAAAGCAGACACAATTTCTTGAAACAGATGTTGGTAAGCCTCTGAATGCGAAGAATCTGAAGAAGATGAATTTTATAACTTCTATCCTGAAAGAACCTGTCCTCCATTCTAGAGAAGTTATCACCACCAGGAAGATTCCCCTGGAGAACTTCCCCCTCTTCTCCTCTGACACACCTCCAGAGGTTGTGGTAAATTACTTGGACCTATGCAAGCAACATGGTGTGGACCCAATGTTCAAGCCAACAGAACTCACTCAGAAAACTCCAGATGATGCCTCTGCAAGAACCAAGAAAAGAACGGATGGAGAAGGATCGTCTCAGAAGACTCCCAAATCAACCAGAAGATCAGGTAAAACTTCTGCCTCTAACTCTGAATTCATTTCTGTAGTAGAAGCCGTTACAGTAGAAGTGTCTGAAAACCCTTCTAACCCAATACCTTCTGTTGACATTCCTTCTGCACCTATCCCATCTTCTGAACCACCTCAATCCTCTAAACCTATTTCACCTTCTAATCCTATTCCATCTGAAATACCTGCATCTGTTGCTGTCTCATCCATCCTATCATCACTTTATCCACCAGAAACTGAACACCATCAACCACAAACAATTTCTGATTTTGATATTCCAATAGATACAACACCACTTTCTGATATTGGCCGCTCACCAACAACTGAAACACAAACTGCCCTGCAACATGTCCTCTCTGACATTGATAATTTCCAACCCCCAGAATCTGTCCAAATCCCATCCTCTGAAAATATTTCTAGTCTTTCCCCCATAAGAGAAAGTTCACTGTCTTCATATGTGTCTACCCCTCCTAACTCACCAAATTTTATAACCATCCCTGACACACCACTAGAAGAAGCTGAACATGAAAATCCCCTTAGAACCTCTGTTAATATTGAAGCTCTACAAAAATTGTCCTCTGTCTCTAACAAAACTGCCATACCTGCACCTAAACCAAAGCCCTCAAAAACAGACATTTCTGCTTTGTTACTTGCTTTTGAAACAGTCATGAAATTGAAGTTAGAGGATCTGAAGTCTGCTTGCTCAGAGCTTACAGATTCAGCTGCTTCTGACTTTCTGTGGGCCACCTTCAGAAAATGGTTTAATGCTGAGACAAAGAGACTCAAGGACATTTGCTATGATATTGCTCACCAGAACTTCTGTGAGTATCTCAAAGCAGTTGTTTCTAACATTGAACAAAATAAACCTCTTCTGCTGGACAATAAACCCTGGACAGAGTCAGAACCTCTGGAAGAAAACTCTAGACTTCAAATGGTTCTGGTACCTTCTGAAGAAGATCATGATGATGAACATGCTCAATCACCAGCAAATGTAGAAGTTCCTGAGAATCAAGCTGCTCCAGAAGTTGAAGATCCTCTGTCAACAAATCTTGTTCTGCAGACCTTGGAAGAGTTGAAGAAAGAAAATGAAATGGTTAAGCAACGCCTGGATAAGCAAGATGAAACCACTGCTGAGTTAAAGACAATACTTGGAAAGCAAGTGGAATCATCCTCTGAGATCAAGTCTCTGCTGGAGGCCTTAGTTACTAAGATGCACTCCTGATTTTCTGTTTATCTTCTGCTTAGCTTTTTCTGTTTTATCTTCTGTTTCTACATGACTTTTTAAGTTCTACTGGTTTTGTTATTACTGGTTTTTAATTATATTTAATGGTAACGTATTTTGCTTCTATACACTTGCATTTTTTTCTTCTGCATCTATTCTTTTTTATTATGACAAAAAGGGGGAGAAACGTAGAAGATCCTGATCTATAGCAGTTTACCATGATTTGCCTCTTACATTTAAAATTCTAATAAAACTATTTGAGTTGTGATTCTAAAATAGAAACAGGTCAAGTAATCAACTCAGGGGGACTAAAATAGAAATATCTAGCTAAGGCTAATGAAACTTTTGAAGGATAGAACTTCTGAAAAAATATTTGATTTTATTCAATCAAAGGGAGTTCTTCTAGATCCTATTAAACTCTATTCTCAATATCTAATTAAATGTTTTGTCATCATCAAAAAGGGGGAGATTGTTAGAACAATTATGGTTCTAAACCTCTAAGAGTTTTGATGATAACAAATATTATTATGCTAGAATAGAAGTTCTAATGACTACCTTTATTCTTGTGTAGAAGAAGAATTTAATTAAAGGAGACGTGCATTACTAGAAGATATATTGAGCCATATATATAGAAGATACACTTAATGAAGAATCCATCATTTAATGACATGATTAATTGGTTGTGCATCAAGTCTTTACTATCTCTGATTTACGTCTAGAAGATGATGATATTCATAATGAAGACATTAATTAAAGAATATTTTAATTAATGATTAAGACAAGTATCTCTTGTTTTGGAAGGAATTTATGGTATTAACTAATATCCTAAATTAGCTCAAGATGTCTCCAAACGGCTACATTTATTCAAGAACTATATAAAGGAATCAAATTGAAGAATTGAAGCCAATACACTCACGAGCAAAAAGACTGAATCATTTTTGTGCTAAAATATTGTAACTTTCACTTAGTGATCTTAGCTTGATAAAAAGCATTTTAGTTACTATATTATTATTGTAATAGTTGAGTAATATTCCTTGAGTGACTAGTTTCAGTCAGAAGACTCAAGAGGACATTGACTATAGGTCAGTGTGTGTATTCATTTATTGAATAGTGGATTAAGACCTCAGTAGAGGCAAAATCACCTTGGCGGGTGGACTGGACGTAGTTTGAGTTCAAACGAACCAGGATAAATTAACTTGTCATTAGAAGTTATTTTTAGTTGTTAAAGAAAACCCAATTCCAACCCCCATTCCTTGTGTTTTACGCACCTTCACTCTTCAATTATATGTATTATCCATAATAATTATAATAACAAAAATACCTTAAATTAAAAAACACATTAATCAAATATCTAATATATTTTAGTATCAGATAAAATTAATTGAAAGCTGGAAAAATAATTTTTGAATTATTTTTTAAGATAACTAAATATAAGACTATAATAAAATGTAATAATACCAATAATAAATGTCTTAATATTGACACTAATAACATTACTAATAATATATATATATATATATATATATATATATATATATATATATATATATATATATATATATATATATATATATATATATATAAGAGTATCAACCCTTAATTGGTCCAATGATAATTAACACTGAATTTGGTAGGGAGGACCACGACTTGATTCTCGTAACTACAACCAGGAAGGGGATGGAACCACTCAAAAGTGGGGTTGAAACCACTTGATACCAGAGCTGACACCCGAACCAGATTCGGCAGGGGAATGAAACCACTTGATGCCAGAACTGACACCCAAACCAAATTTGGGAGGGGCTGAAACCACTTAATGCTAGAACTGACATCTAAAATAGATTCGAGAGGAGACTGAAACCACTTGATACCAAAAATGACACTGAACCAGATTATATGTACTTTAATTTTTTTTTCTCCAAAATATATATAGTACATATCATGCCTTTTCTTCATTTTTAAAGACATTATTGTCAAATAAATAGAATTTTAAAACTCCATTACATTTCTTCGTTATAATTATACAATTTAAAATTATTTCTTCTCATTCTTTATTTAGTTTCATACCATAAACTTATATTATTAATTATAATTATGAAATTTACGAATTATGCTTTTTTTATAATATCATCTCAATAATTATGATATATATTTTAAGTTATTAGATTGTGTATTTTTTTAAAATATATGTATATCTCTAATTATTTTTAAAATAAATTATCTCAATTGCATTACATAAATTCACATAAAAAAATTTAAATGTATTTGAAACTATGCAAATAAAAAATGGAAGGGATTTACTTTTAAAAAATAAATATATTTATGTTTACTTTACTTGATTTAAGAATGAATGAGTGATTTTTTTTTAAATAATCAAATTGTGAAAGAAAAACACAAATAACCGACATTTCAAAAAATTTATCAAACTAATCATTTTTCAAACAAAAAAAAAAATCAAATATTAAGTGTGACACATTCACTCTAATCTGGTCTTAGCTATCATTGTCTATGACACATATTTTAGTGTCATGGCAATAGCAATGGTGCATATGCAAACATGCAAGCATTAAGAGCATGTGTCATCCCTCATGACTCCTATATTGTATTGTTTTTTTATAAATAAGTCATTTTCTCCCAATATTTTTCACTCATCTTCTAGTCTCTCTTTATAAATAGGAGTATGTGAAAAGACATTTTGAAAGAAAAAAAAAATTAAAAATTGGTTATTTAAAAAAAATTATGAATGTGAAGTTTGAAATAAAATATTATAAATATAAATTGACTAATAATATTTATCAAAATAAAATATATTAAATATAATTAAAATTTCAATAAAAAACACAAATAAGTGCACATCCGCGCATCGCACGGATTCTAATCTAATTATTTAATAAAGTGTGATTCAAACACCCTCTTTTCTACTGACATTTATGTCTACTTCAAGTTCTAAGATAGGAATAATGTATGTATCTTAACCTTTGATTCAAAGGAATTATAAATTAATCTATTTATAACTTGTGTTTATCTGGCTCATAAATAGACACTAAATGAAAGTTATATAAATGAAGCAAAGTCAAATTCTTTATATAGAAGTTCTGATTAGATGAGAGGTATGAGGGTTATTGTAAACATTGATGGCCTATGATATATTCTAGGTTATCAAAAGTATTGTCTAAGCACGACTTGACCATGACCATTACTTGTTTTGAGTCAAGGAATGAGTTTAATCCATTCAAGAAAATTACTTTTAGATAAGTTAGTTTGTTTTTCTTCATTCGACAATATCTTTATTTACTAATTATCTCTTTCCATCTATTAATTTTTTTTTTGCAAGAAATAATTAAAAATATTTTGGACATAAAAATAATTAATTTTATTTTGATCTTTTAAAACAATTCTTTATTTACTAATTGAGATATAAGAGGGACTAATGTAATCAATTCAGTGAATCAATTCTTTGAATAAGGTTGAATTCTTCTTAATCTCAAATTAGTCAATGTAAATCTGATACCTAATCAACATATAGCAAATTGTATTGAACTGTATAGATTTCTTGCATTTCCAAATTGTTTTAGAACACTAAATAGGCTTCATTAATGACATACATATTTATGAATGCATTGAGATTATTTCAGAAGTCATTAATATATTGGATACAAATTCTTTTGGAGGTACTATGACTTTAAATAAATACATCATAAAAGCCTTTGATATTTTATATGGTTAATGAAGTTTTTGATACCTCTAAATATTATAGATTTCATTTTTAGTCTTTACAAAATTTTCTTCAAGAAATCGTCCATTCAAAAATTTCCATCTGAATAATTGGTCTCTAACGTCTGTTTACGTGGCAAGACAGGCAGGACATTTTTGATGATTTGGCATACACACGTGGTAGCGCCAGCGTGGCAAAAAATCTGACGTATATGCCACGTGATAAATTTTCCATTTTTTATTTTTTATATTCAAAAACCCATAAATTGTAGCTAATTCCAAACTAATTCCTAACTAATTCGTATGATCTTCAAGCAACTTAATATCATCATTTTCCTCTTGGATTAGTCTATGAAAACATGGAAAACCCTTTTCAAAATCATGGTATAATCTTTTTCCGTGGGCTTAAACCTACGTTTTTGTTTCGTATGTTAATAACAATAATAAAACTATGTTTGTGTGGTGGTGTTTGGATTGAGCATATTGGAATCTGATGAACACACATATCAATAATGAAGTACCAAAGGATGCATATTTTCTTGGTGTGTGTATGTTTGAAAACCACTCAGATCTTGCTGCACCTAATGAAATTCAATCAAATGATTCAGATAACTATCAGTTTACTAATAATAATAGTCTCATGCCAATGCAAAATCAAATGGTAACAACTTGCACAAATGAGTATCAAGGAAAGGGTTATAACAGTAATTTGCGATCTTTGACATTATACATGTGAAGTGGTAAGGATTCAACCTGTGAAACTAGTATTAGTGGTGACTGTTAGATCTTGTGTAATATGAAAACGATACAATGAAAGTTGCACAAATAAATTCCAAAGTGTGTGTTTACACTAAGCTTTAGGTTCGATTCACCCCCATCAGTTTAGGAAAATTGGATGCAAATGGGTTAAGTGGCAAATCCCCTTCAGGATACTTTGAAAACCTTAACATAAATTGCATATTCACATTAAGCATATCGATCAACAATATTTTACAGAATAAAGTTATTTCATTTATTCTTATGCACTAGAAAAATAAAAGATTGATTTAGATATAATTTTTGGCACTTGAAAGCAGTAATTTCCATATGTATTTTATGGCTAACAAGTATCTCTATTTATAGAAAAACTTGTACCAATAGGTGAGGAGAAACAAAGTTTCAATGATTCAACATGACCATTCGCAAACCATTATGTATCAATAACAACAAACCTTTTCACGAAAAGTTGTGTTGATCTTGTGGTTGCACCTTATGAACAATCACCTAATCATTATAGGGTCTTTGGTTTGATTCTAAACAATTGCAACTTTTGGCAATTTATTTTGTTAATTTAACATAAATCCAAAAAAAAAATACCATTACAACACACAACCATTTATGATTAAAATGCTTCATAAAATCAATTTAATCATTATTATTTACCAATTTAATATTTTGAAAATTTTTACAACAGTACAAACACGGTTGAAGTATAGACATGGATAACAATAGTACAATAGTACAAACAAGGCAATAATTTATTGCCTCTATTAGAAGGTGAAATATAGCATGCATAGTTTTAAGTTTTAGTTATCTGCAAACCTAAATATTTTTGTAAAATGCAAATAAATGTAACTAATGCTTGATGCACAAAAAAATAAATCGCAATTGCGGTCTGTGGAGATCTTTAAAATCTTCACATTTGAGGATCTAAAATTTATAACATTGCATTACGCAAGAGAAGTATTTAATTTTTCATTTTACAAATACAAGTTATTTTGGTAGGATATGAACTTATAGTGTTGCAGCTCATTTTCATATTCAACTAATGATGTTGTGTCCCTGCATTAATTTGAGTTTATTTCTTGTGCAACAATACTTGAAGCAATTAAAGGATACCATAGAGAAGTTTTCTCTAGGTGAAATAAAAATCCTTATCATCACAAATATACTTGAAAGTGGGTTTGATATTCAAAATGCAAACACCGTCGTCATTTAGGATGTTCATCAATTTGGTCTTTAATAGTTGTACCAGCTCACATTTGATTGTATATACACAATTAATGTCAAAGACACCATCTATGCAAAAGTAATGGTGTATTTATGTATTAATTATTGTTTCTTTCATAACTTTTCTTTAGTTATGTGCAGGAAATTTAGCCTCCCCATCATTAATGGTAGTACCAAAGGAACCAAATCCACATGCACCAACTTTCCCTTTTAGATGTATTTCAATGTCTATCTAAATCACTTTAGTCAATGGATATTTCCACACCATTTACACACCATTTAGATGTATTTCCACACCATCTACATAACTATGATATTTCCACACCATTTACATTTTACTCTACATAACTTTAATCAATGGATATGGTCCCCTATGCACATTCTAATTATTTATGTTTTAGTCATAAATATTATTTATTTCCTTAATTCAAACACATTTTCACCCAAGTTATTTATAGTGGAAAAAAATAAAAAATTAATAATAAAGTTTAGGTCATACGAATTAGTTAGGAATTAACTATGAATTAGCTATAAATTCTGGATTTATAAATATAAAAAATAAAAAAAATAGAAGAAATTGTCATGTGATATCTACGTTAGGTTTTTTGTCACGTTGGCACTGCCACATGTATGTCCATTCATAAAAAAAAATCCACCTGTCTTGCCACGTAAGAAGCCATAAGTGGTATTTAATGTTAGAGACCAATTGTTCAGACACAAATTTTTGAAGGGACAATTTCTTGAAGGAAAATTTTGGATGGATTAAAAACGAAATCTGCAATATTTAGATGGACCAAAAATTTCATTAACCCGATTTTATATTGACAATATCTTATTAAGGTTTTTGTTTAATTTGGATTTGATTAAAAGTTTTGTGATTGGATTCTTACCATTCTACACTTAGCCAAACTATGAATCATGATAAATAAAAGAGTTGGAGGATTTTTTTTCTTGCTCTAGAAGAATGAGACAAACATATCCATTATCTCCCTTGATCATATATATTGATGAATAAACATTTATTAGGCATTTATTTGTATTGGGGGATAATCGTAAGTTAATATCCATATCATTTGGTAAGACAATCATTCCTAGCCACATTTTTTTTAGATAACCTCATAATATTTTAGAAAGCTACTAGGAAACATTATCAATTAATTAACCATATCCTTCAAGAATATGGTCAAAATTCTAGTTAACACATTATTCCAACAAAATGTAAGCTTTATGTAGATATGCTTTTAATTGGATCTAGGTTGAGGCATTATATAGATATGCTTGGATTCACTGTGGGAAAAATACCACTCAACTATCTTGGAATTACTATATTCAAAGAAACCAATGACTCATCACCTTTAGATCTACCCAGATAGTGTATTAGCTAATCTATCTAGTTGGAAAGGCCACCTTCTTTCTATGATGGGTAGGGTTAAATTTGTACAGTTAGTCATATAAGTCATGATTTTGTATAGTATTATGATTTATGAATGGCCAATGAATATTCATGAAAAACTAGATTCTTGCATTGGAAATTGTATGTATTCATGTAGCAAAAACAATGGAAAGTTTATTACTACATCTTGGAGTTTGCATCTTCTTTCAAACTGAATTTCATGGAATCATGTGTTTGCTGTTGAATATCCTAACAAGAGAAATTAGAGAAATCTTTGACATGAAACTAATTTAATGTTAGTAATTCGTACATTTTCTAATGTGAATATTATTCCATGGCATCCCTTAACTTAATGGAAAAATACTTTACACACTATATACTCCTTTAGATTCAAGATATCTTATATTTTGAGGGAAATGCATATGCAGATAGATTAGTCAATAAAAGGTTTTTTTTGTTGATTATGATATTTGGTGGCATTCACTTCCTATTTATGCTTTTGATATTTTTCTAAGAGATAGGTTGGGTTCTATGCTCCATCCTTTTTGTTTTTCCTTTTATATTCAATAATTTGTCTTTATTAAAAAAAGAGTATAACATAATTAAAAGGAAACATGAAATATGTGTTAGTGAAGTTCGGAATTATTTGTAAACAATTGCCATTTTATAAAATGAGAACAAATTCCTATTTAATTATTATAATTTTATAATAATATTTTTATTTTAAAGTGTGTACAAGTTTATTTTATTTAAAAAAAACTTATATTTATGAGATAGATACTCGTTAAAAAATTATAATATTTATCAATAACTTATCGTATTTACAAAAAATATATTTCTGAGATATTTATTCCAATTATTGTTAAATATATTTTTATTATTTTTTATTTATTTTTAATTTAAAACATAATATTTTCTAAAAATGATAGAAAATTTCTATAATTTATAATTTATACCTTTTGATAAAAGGTAAGAAAAACTAGTTTTTTTTCATTAGAAATTGGATATCCTTTGTGTGCATTTGCATACCTTTTGATCAACAAAGTTCTTCCTCAAGACGATATAACACACTTGTATTTATAGGGACGAGTTGGAACCCAAGACCTATGGTTAACATAAAAGAGATCTATTACCATCTCATACAAGTACTCTTGGATATAAGAAAAATAGAGAAAAAATCTAGATTCAATAAATAAAAGTTATAAAAAGTAGAAAGGTTTTCAATATAAGAAAAAAAAACTTTGACCCAAAAGTGTTTATATATTTTAAAAGGGTATTTTTGTCATTTTAAATTAATAAGTCATTTGAAATATTAAAAATAATGTTATCTAGATGCTCTATAGTGTTTCTCCTTTTTTTTCTTCTCAAAATCAATTGTAGAGTCTTTGTGTTTATTTGAAAGTAAGAAAATCCCAAATTGAAAACCTAGTTACAAGCTCTATACACACTCAATTTATCAGACAATATATTGGCTAAGATTGTGAACTCAGAGACGCAAATCCTAATTAAGGAGAAGAATGAAGAATCACAGATCCCAACATTAACAAAGTCACATAATGAAGATGCAAACTATCTTATCTCATTTGACCGCAAAAACCAAGAGATCTCTTCTCAAAATTATTTCGTGAGTCAAAATTTTATTACAATTAAGTTTAATTACTTTATTTTTAGTCTTATGGATTTTTATCGTAACTTTTTATGTTGTTTTTTGTTTTATTCTTGATCCTACATTTTGATCAATCCTTGATGACTAAAAAGCTAAACTCATATTTTTAGATCTTGGTTGAAAAGAAGAATGGAGAATCGTATGTTCAACATTTTTCAAAAACAAATATTGTTGATGCAAACCATGTGATTTCATCTAAAGGGGAAGATCAAAAGATCTTTGTTGTCAATTCTTCTACGAGTGTAAAGAAAAGGGTAATCTAGCTAAATTCATTTATTTTTAGTCTCGTGAGTTTTTTAATATAATTTTGCATTTTGTTTTCGTTTCTTGAAACTATTTCTTATCTAACCCTAGAAACTAAAAATCTAGACTCACTCGCTATATTTTGTTTGAAAAAAGGAATATCGATTCAAATATGAAAAATTTGCTATAGATTGAAAATGAAAATGAAAGTCATACAATCTCTACTAGAGGGGAAATCCAAAAGATCTGATCTCTTCATTCCCTTGTGCATAAAAGTAAAAGGGTAATTGTACTTAATTAATTTATTTTCAATCTTATGTAAAAAAAAAGAATTTGCTTTCAATCCGTGAGTATTTTTTTCCTTTTTTGTATATTTTTTTATTAGAGCACAGTGACTAAGATTGACTACCAACAAATTCAGATATTGACTAAAAATAAGAATGAATATTCAAAGTTTCCAACGTTACTAAAAAATAGAGAATGAAGATGTAAACTGTAATACCCTGTAAATTTATTTAATGCTCTGAATAATATTATTTTATATCAAAAAGGTTCTAGGTTGCTTTGTGAGATTTCTAACAAAAATAATTAGAGCAATCAACGAGACTTATTTTTATTAACTAATATTATCTGACTCAGAGGTTTTATTAAATTGATAGTTAAGAGACATTTTTTGATACTCTCTATTTGGACCCGTTGTGGGGGGAAATAGGTTTTCCCATATAAACCTAAGTTTTTGTTTCTTTATGTTTCATAACATAGAAACATAACAAGAGGAAAGGAAAAAAAGAAGAGAAAGAAGAGAAAAGGGGGAAAGAAAAAAATCTTGAAGAAGAAGAAGAAAGCTCTTGATTCTTGAAGTTCATCAGCCATTAATCTCTCAATCTTCTCAATCATCTTGGTAGAGGTGGGTTCTAGTTAGATACTTTTATTTTCTAGAGTTTTGTAGCTTTTTGAGGTTAGGGAAAAATGCTAGAAAATCGTAGAATCGAGAGTTTGAACGGTTGAATATCGATTAAAATGCATGAGTATGCTGACTATAGGTGTATGAACCTTGTTGTTGATTGTTCTGGTATTTGATGATGTTTTGGATGAGTTTTGGAAAAGTTTTGTATGTGAAAAACATGTATTTTCAGCCACTGTTTTCTGGTTAACCGGTTAACCCAAGGCGTTAACCGGTTAACGTAGCTGATATACGCTACTGGAATTTGGAATTTGATATGGTTAACCGGTTAATCCAATGTGTTAACCGGTTAACACTGTAAGTGTGGGGGAAAATATTTAATCATTCCATTTTTAAAAATTCATAACTTTTTCATCGTTTATCCGATTTAACTATTCTTTATATTGATTCAAAGCTAAAAATATGTTCTATTTAATGAGACTGAAAAGTAATATTTTTAGCTGACTTTTACCTGAATTTTCTAATTAACCATAATTATGTTAGTTAGGAAAAATGTGAGCTATTGGAAATAAAAGGTATAACTTGTGAGACATTTTTAGGACTATCCTAGGCTGGTGTGAATTGTTGGCATGTGTTACTGTAACACGGTAGGAGAACTGACTTGGGCGTTTTTGTTTCCAAAAACTATGTTGCGGATAGCAAGAGTCGCCACCGACTTTAATTTTATCCAATAAAGAAAAGGAATAAAAGAACAGAAAAGACCTTTTGAAAAAGATTTGAGTTCAGGGGATAAGTTATACAAAGGGAAGGTGTTAGCACCCTTTGTATCCATGGTTATCCATGGGCTCTTAACTGCTTAGCTCACTTTACTTTTGATTGAAAAAAGTGGTGATGTATTTAGAAAAATATTTCAGAAGTCTTTAACTTTGTAATGATCCTTGTATGGATGTATACAAAGTGTTCAGTTTGAAAATATTTGAAAGTGTGAGGTGTGGAAAGTATTTTGAGAAAGGAGTGAGCAAGCACTTAAGAACTACTTACCCTAAGTTTGTAAGGTCTTTCTTGTTATTTATTTCCTTTAAAGGTAGGATTGTCCTTACTATTAGTGAGTAAGTAGTCTTTACCTTGGATGTTTTAAAGGGACAGGCGTAGGGTCATCGTATGGTCATATAAGGCAACCATGCAGGGGTATCTTAGTAATTCGAAGGGACTATCATCATTTTGTAAGGTCATCGAGGGACTAGATCATTTATTCGTAGGCAACCCGAAGGGACTATGATCTTTTATTTGAAGGTACTTGATGATTTTTATTCGTAGGAAACTTTACTAAGATACCCCCATGTTCGAGGGACTTGACCATATTTCGTAAGGCAACCAAGAGGGGAAACCTTATGGGTGCATATGGCAATCGTATGACGATCGACTTACGTATGTGAATATTAATTTCAGATATTTATCTTAGAAGTTAGTGGGCTAGATCCAATTATTTTTGCATACATTCTTTTCACACCCTAGATTTACTAACCACGCAGTTTAATTTAACGAAAATTAAAAAGCGGGAACTAAAGACCTAGACTATTACATCATGGGGAGGGAGATACATTTGACTTTAGGGGATTGCAGAATGTAAAATGCGAAAATAAAACCCTAATTAGCTATTACAAACCGTGAGCAAAATAAATTTAGGTTAAATAAAATTAATCTTTTTAGGGTTTTGTAAAAAAAATCAGGATTAGAAAATAAAAATTGATATTAAAATTGGTTGATTGAATTATTAAGTTAATAATATTTTTTTATGAAATTAATAAGGAAAATAACCTAAAACTAAATTTTTATGAAAAATAATATTTATTAATCAAAAGAAAAGTAATTAGGTTAAAATTTAATCATTTAATTAATTAAAAGTTTTTAATTTTTTAAAAGAAAAAAATTAAAGAAAAGAAAGAAAAAAAAGTAATAAAATAGGAAATAAAAACAATAAACAGCAAAAAAAAAACGGGAAGGGGGGCACTGGGTATCGAACCTACCCCCCCTCCCCCCAGGATTGCAAACTTTCCAACTTCCCACTGCACCACCTGCGTGTTGTGTGATAATCAATGAGAACAAACAAATATAAAATAACCTGAAACGGAAAATCCAAACCAACCAACCGCGCGCTGACACACGATCGTCTTCAACCTCAGCACCTGTGATATTTCCTACGAAATCACCTGCGACTTTTCCTACGGTTTTTGCAGCAACTTTCGTAGCAAATGCTTCCTGAAATTTAAACACACAAAAAAACGAAATTTTAACATGTTAAACTCATCCATTCTCGTTAAATTCATCCTTATGAATTCAATGGTGCCATTGGTTTGATCTAAAAGTGGCTGGTTTGAGGGTTTCGATCAAGAAACATATTAGGCCCTAACAATGGTGTACTTCAAATCCTGCATCAAAACTCAAAAATAAATGATCAAACAACATCAAGACGTGATTATGAACAATATTATGAAAGCAAAACACATTAAAACATTATGAATGAAGAGTTTTGAATTCAAGAAATATGGCTATGGCGGCATGCTCTCATATACAAGGTTTCACGCATATTCAACCTCCAATGATGGTTGGTATGAACCCCTGGAAGCTCCTTGATGAGGATTGAATTGAGTGAGAGGCCCAAAACTTCTTGTGGAGTCTCTTTGAAATTTGACCCTAATATGTTTTTTTTTTTAAGGTTTATCTCTCAAGATCTTTGTCCCTTTGGTGTATGGTCTGATTGTGTATATATAGGAGTGTATTTTAGGTTGAGAAATTTGGGCCTTGTTGATGGATTTGAAGTTACTTGGAGGTGAAGAAAGGATGCTTCTAATTTGGTCAAAATATTAGATTAAATCATACCCTTTTGGTCTTGCACGAATTTGGACACTTACAATCATCATAAACATCAAATATTTGATCCCAAAATAGACCTAAGATCACATATTTGATTTTTCAATATTTATCTTAATTAAAATTGAATTTAAATAAAATAAATCCAATATAATATAAAATAAATATGAAAAATCAAATATTATGATCTATGGATCATGCATGATCTTATAATTGAGTTTGGGTTGAAAAAATATGGGCCCATTTGGAAGAAACTTGAGTTTTGGTCAGTTTTGCTTCATACACCTCCTCAAAATTGCCCAA
Source organism: Lathyrus aphaca (assembly GCA_963966055.1). Classification (NCBI taxonomy): domain Eukaryota; kingdom Viridiplantae; phylum Streptophyta; class Magnoliopsida; order Fabales; family Fabaceae; genus Lathyrus; species Lathyrus aphaca. Next base: position 111,222,494 of record OZ014521.1, on the reverse strand, counting down.
CTTCAACAATGCATAACTCTCTCACTTTTTATCCCATATATGTGTTCTAGGACCTTTTGGAAAGCTTAGAGTGCCCTCTAACTACTCCTTTAGGTCCCATGTTCGTTTGATCTTCCATTTGCAAGTTATGAACTTTTGAAAAAGTTGACTTTTTGTTGACTTTTAAAAGGACTTGAATTCTCTTGGCTCATATCTCTCAAATGAAGCAATTTTGGCATTGGCTTGTAATACAAAAAGTTGTAGGGAATTGAATTTCCTTCATAATGAGCTTTGGATGGTAAATTTTTGATGAAGTATGTGAAAGTTATGGCTGGTCAAAGTACAATTGACTTTTCCAATAAAAACCCTAATTTAGTAACTCTTGATTCTTGATGATTCTGAGGCTTCCTTGATGAATCATGATCAACCCTTGATCAAATGAGGAATTTCACCTCATAATCTTAATGTTGACCATAAATCTTGAAGTTTGACTTTATGTTGACCACAGTTGACTTTTTGACCAAGTTAATTGATTTTTGATTATCTGAGCATCTGACTAACCAAACTTGTGAGGGAAAGTCTTGAAATTTGACATGATTATTCTTTGAAGTATGTGGGATGTCATGAAGTCCACTTGTGGGATGCCATTCAGATTATTCGGAGATGGGCTTATAGATATCATCCAAAGTATCTGTTGATTGGAGTGTCAGAATGTGTTTACGTTTGACTTTATCTGAATGTTGTTACTGAACTAAGTATTAGAACTAGATCTTCGTCTCAATCGTCTCTAGGAAAATATCTTGAATCAAGCATCAGAACTAAATCTTTGTTTCGATTATCTCTAAATTTCCTATGGAAAATATCCTGAACTAAGTATCAACACTAGATCTTCGTTTAGATCGTCTCTGAACTGTCTCTGGAAAATACCTTGAACTAAGTATCAACACTAGATCTTCGTTTAGATCGTCTCTAAATTGTATATGGAAAGAAAAGCATCCTAAAATAAGTATCAGTACTAGATCTTCATTTAGATCGTATCTGAACTGTCTCTGGAAAGAAAAACATCCTGAACTAAGTATCAATACTAGATCTTCGTTTAGATCGTCTCTGAACTGTCTCTGGAATGAAAAGCATTATGAACTAAGTATCAGTACTAGATCTTCGTTTCGATCATCTTTGAACTGTCTCTAGAAAAAAAAGCATCATGAACTAAGTATCAGTACTAGATCTTCGTTTAGATCATCTATGAACTGTCTCAAGGAGTTGGTAATGTTTATCTGACTGCAAACTATCCTGAAAAGGAAAAAATAGTTTTTATGTAAGAGTGTTTGTTGTATGCATGCATGGCATGATGTTCTTAATGTAAATGAGAATGTCGTATGCATTATGGATGTGTACGGCATGATATGATATATGTATGAATTATGTAGTTGAAGCACACTAGCATCTTCATGTTACAACTGCTGGCTGGGGAAAATAAATCCCGATTTGTTGCTGAGAAATATGAAGACATCATTCCCATCTTGTTTCAGAATATTGTACCTAGGACCTTTTGATTTTCGTTCATCGTACTTTTTATTGGAAGATTAAATTCCTAAATACCCTGAATGGGGATAATAGAGATGGACATTCCCTTGAGAGACTTATCTTACCAAGTGTCAATTCTTCGGAGGATATCAGGTTTGAGAGAAATCTGTCTGGGACTTTGTAGAGCTGGAAGTACAAAAGGCTACTTGAAATACTTTGCTGAAATAAATACGTAGAGTTTGCGAAGATCTGTTGGATATGAACTTTGCTAGGGATTCCTACCTCCAAGGGTCCTTAGTAAATGCTATTATTGTAATTTTATGCATTTTGGTAAACATCAATCATATTTTAAAGCATATATTCATTCAAAGTAACCAATGGATCAGAACTTCTGATATTCTCGACTTCCCCGAGTAATTTTCTAGGAATTATCATGTCTGAATCTGAAGACATGATACTGAAACCATTTGATACTATTGGCACAGACAATTAATTTCCACAATGGCTTTTGCTGAAATCCGGTATCAAGGAAATGTAATTAGAGGAATGTGCTTTCAGACTACGGTGCATTGTGTACGCCCTGGGTAATGGTTAATGAGCTTGCAAATGAATTTGATCTGATTAGATTTGAAAAGAGAGCATTGCTCCTAGCTGAGGATGATTTTTCCCATAATGGAAGTATTTGAAAAGAGATACCTCAAGAAAATAAACAAAATTCCCTACAATAATATGCCCCTGGCATCGTGAACTCGTTAATGTTACCTCTGGTAATTAAGATGATGAGACTTGCCCCTGGCTACTAAGCATCGTTGAATCTTGACTTGAATGCTCTAGATGAATTGGAAAATAACATGGCATGCCCCTTGATTGGAAGATAGTGAATGTGCCCCTTGTATACATTGGCTTTGATCCAACTGAGTTAGGCCCAGGAAGTAACTTTGTTTTTTAGGAGGACTTTGGTTTATTGAAAGTTCATCATGTAAGCTTCTCTACTGTCAAACACTTAGTTATATGCAAACAATGATATTCAAAATGCAATGCTTATGTCTGTCTTGAAGTTTTGAAAAAGAATTATTTTAGCAAAACAATGTTTGCAAAAACTGTGATATTAACTCAAGATTTATAATAAGCCCTAAAGGAGTCATGATACATTTTTGTAGCAGTATGGTTTCAAACTAACCATGCTTCAGTTAGGACTTTTAAAGGGTTGTAACATGGTCTAGTTCACGGTTTAAGAAATATAGGATAAAGGCTCAAATTTTATTTGTACCCAACCCATCCTTCGTGATGTTCTTCAGTCCTATGTTCGGTTAACTTATGCATTAAGGCTCCAAAGGAGTTTGGAATTGTAGCACTGACATTTGCGATGGTTTAGAAACCATAACTTTATTTGAAAAGTCAGTCATATTTTTTTTGTTGAGGATTTGTAGTGACCTCTTTTTCTTTTGACTTTGTTAACCCTTCCTTTTTCCGGAACTGTTTGTTTCAAGATTACAGTCAGTGGTATGTCTCAATTTTTACTAAGTCTCCTTCATAGGTTTTGACTTAGTGAGCTTTTCTTTTGCTAGATATTGATTGTCAGACTTAATGATTACATGGAACCATCATTAGTTGTGTACAAAAATGACAATGGGCATAATTGAGTTAACTGAGGAACTACCCTACCCCAGGTTATGATTAAGGGTTTTAATTTGCATGAGAATGAAAACTTCTACTTCATAGGATCAAAAGGGTTGATTAGGGGTTAACTTCCTTATATCTCAACTGTTTAGGAATCGAAACAATGCCTGCACATCGTCAACATAGTTTATTCAAAAGCATATTATATGAAATTATGCTATTGTCTTTGTTATCCTCCCTCTAAAGGCTTATAACTTTAACAAGAGTTAAATATCACAAAAGAGAAGTAAGAAGCATATTTTAAATATAGTGAAACTAATTGATTAGTTCAAGACAAACATATGCAATGCATTATCGTGAAAACAAAAGTCTAACATATTAGTAAGTGTTTAAGTCGACAAAAGAAATTACAAATGAAAATTCAAATGTTCTCAAAGCCTCTTCCTCTAAACTTGTCACTCCGGATGTCTGGAAACTTCGATGTTTGATGGATGATAGGAGAATTCAATTTGGTCTTCTGGCGTAACCTCGAGGATTCCCTCGTCAACCAGGTCTTGAATCATATTCCTCAATGCCTAACAGTTATTAGTGTTATATCCAGGACAGTTGGAGTGATATGCACATCTTGCATTGGGATTATAGCCAGGAAAGGAAGTATTGGGATTTAGAGGAGGGCATTTCAAGGTAATTAGCTTCATCTCCAACAAGTATTGCAAAGTGTGCGACATTGGCGTGTTGATTTTGATAAACTGTCTTTTATATTCCTTGTGTTGAGGCAAATTAACCCTATAAGACATTATTCCTTTAATTGCAGAACTATCAGTAGTAGCCTGTCTCTTTCCTTCTCTTATCATCATATTCTTTTCAACCAAGTCATCTTGTTTCACCAAAGGTTGACTGATGATTAGACTCCTAACTTCGTTGTCTTGAAGTTTATTGACAAAGACTCTCGAATCTTCTTGCCCATGGGCTAAGTTTTGGATAAGAGCCACCTGACCATTCATCTGGATTCTCCTTTCTTCCATCTCAGCTTGCAGTTTTTCTAATTGATCATCCTTGTTGTCTTCAGGATTCTTCTTTTTCGCGTCCTTAGTGAGGAGGGATTTCAACTCTTCTTGCCCCTTGGACAAATTTAGGATCACTTCTTGAAATTGAGCACTATGGGTTTGAAGATCTTTAACAGTCTGTTCGAGAGCCATTTCCACTTAAATAAACAACGAGAAGATAAGAAACATGTTATGCAATGGTATGGTATGTAGATGCATATGCAATGTTTTCAAGGACCATGTAGGATTTAAATTTGTTAAAGGGAAACAAAAATAAAACTTTTATTAGTAAGTTTAAAATATAATTTCCCCTTGGGCTTAAAATGAAAGAAAACAAAGGTTGCAAAGAAAATAAGAACATCTGAGACTCAAGTCTCCCATGGACACTTTCTCTTTGGGTTGAGATATGTATTGAGGTTTTGCTCTTCGTGAAGTTGCCTTGTTAGCTCCAACACTTTCTCTTTGTAATCATGGAACTGAGCCTCAAAAGTATCCCTTTCCTCCTTCATTTAAATCCAAGATTTATGCAGCTCTTCCAGATCCGTAGGCATGTCTGGATGAAGAATGGTATAAGGAATATCTCTTTCAACAATTGGCTCAATAGTTACTGGTAGAACAGCAGGATATGGCATCATAAGAGTCTGAGCACGAGATCGCACCCATCTGAGGTAAGGTTCCATAGGGATGAAGTGTTTTGGTTCCAAAATTATTGTTGTTGATCTTTTTCACCTTGGTCCAATCTCATATAAATCTTTGATGGTAACCTTGAAGGTCGTTGTCATAATCAAACACAATGCCTTGAATAATCATATCATGAAGACCATTACTCCGAGCATAACCAAACTGATGTAGTGCTAAAGAAGGATTGTAGGTAATGCCCCATCTTATGCCAAGGAGTGGTACATTAGGGAACTCTCCACAACAGTAAATGATAGTAATATTCTCCATAGATCGGGAACGCCAATGAATGTCTGAATGAGAGAGTGACATTATCCTTCTAGACCACCTTAAACCTTGTTCATTCTTCATCACAGATCGAGGAAGGTGTGAAATAAACCACCTTGATAGTAGAGGTATGCAACACATCAGAGTTCCTCGCACCTTCATAGTACGAGTGTGAAGAGAGTGCATAATATCTCCAAGTAAGGTAGGCACAAGATTATGAGTCAGAAATATGTTAATGGCGTGCACATCTATGAATTGGTCCGGATTATGGAACAACAACAAACCATAAATCAACAAAGCCAAGATCTCTTCAAAAGCATCGTAACTCATAGCATCCAAGAATACCTGAGCTCTCTCTATCAATACTTTAGCAAGAATACCCTTAACTCCACTTCTTGTTTCTAGTACAATGTCTGACTTCTTCAGATGTAAGCCTGCTTCAATGATTTCTGGTTTAGGCTCCTTCTCTAAACCTATGAATGGTTTCTGATCAAGAATAGGCACACCAAGTGGTTTGGAGAATTATTTCATTGTGGGCACCAACTGATAATCGGGAAATGTGAAACAGTGATGTTTAGGGTCAAAGAACTAGAACAAAACACTCATCATGTCTTCATTGAACCCTAAAGTAACCAAATCAAGTAGATAACCATGTTTTTTGATGAATTGAGAGCTTTCAGGAACTTTTGAGACCAATTCTTTAAGCTTGGAGGGTATCCTTACAAAGCTGATCTGGATAGTGTTCCTACGAGAGGAAGCCATAACCTGCAACAAAGAACAAAGATAAATCCTTTGGTCCTTGAAATGGTTAGTGAAAATGCTATGTTATGATGTCATGATGGTATGATGTTATGTTCAAAACAAACAAGTGGCACACACAAACAAGTCACACAGTGACCTTAGGTTTAAAGGCTTGCATGAAGTTCATAGGTAAGTACCCTCCCCACTGAATTTAGTTGGTTCATCCCGTCCTAGTAAAAGTAATCGGGTTCTAAGGGATCTCAATATCGCATATTCTTTTCAAGGGCTGTTGTTCAATATACAAAGTGTTCAGTTTGAAAATATTTGAAAGTGTGAGGTCTGGAAAGTATTTTGAAAAAAGAGTGAGCGAGCATTTAAGAACTACTTACCCTAAGTTTGTAAGGTCTTTCTTGTTATTTATTTCCTTTAAGGGTAGGATTGTCCTTACTATTAGTGAGTAAGTAGTCTTTACCTTAGATGTTTTTAAGGGACGGGCGTAGGGTCATCGTATGGTCATAGAAGGCAACCTTGTAGGGGTATCTTAGTAATTCGAAGGGACTATCATCATTTTCGTAGGGTCATCGAGGGACTAGATCATTTATTCGTATGCAACCCGAAGGGACTATGATCTTTTATTTGAATGGACTTGATGATTTTTATTCGTAGGAAACTTTACTAAGATACCCCCACGTTCGAGGGACTTGACCATATTTCGTAAGGCAACCAAGAGGGGAAACCCTAGGGGTGCAGATGGCAATCGTATGACAATCGACTTACGTGTGTGAATATTAATTTCAAATATTTATCTTAGAAGTTAGTGGGTTATATCCAATTATTTTTGCATACATTCTTTTCACACCCTAGATTTACTAACCACACAGTTTATATTTAACGGAAATTAAAAAGCGGGAAATAAAGACCTAGACTATTACATCATGGGGAGAGGGATACATTTGACTTTAGGGGATTGCAGAAAGTAAAGTGCGGAAATAAAAGCCTAATTAACTATTACAAACCGTGAGCAGTTACATAATTAAGGAAAGTGCGAGAAAATAAATTTACATGAAATCGTACGTCCTATACAATTTTTCTAAGAATAATAAGAAGATTAGTAAAGAAATTGACTAAAATAAATTTAGGTTAAACAAAATTAATCGTTTTAGGGTTATGTAAAAAAAATCAGGATTAGAAAATAAAAATTGATATTAAAATTGGTTGATTGAATTATTAAGTTAATAATATTTATTTATAAATTTTTTATGAAAAAACAAATTTATTAATCAAAAGAAAAGTAATTAGGTTAAAATTTAATCATTTAATTAATTAAAATTTTTTAATTTATTAAAAGAAAATAATTAAATAAAAGAAAGAAAAAAAAGAGTTATAAAATAAGAAATAAAAACAATAAACAAAAAAAAAGGGAAGGGGGGCGTTGGGTATCGAACCCCCCCCCCCTCGGGATTGTAAACTTTCCAACTTGCCACCGCACCACCTACGCGTTGTGTGATAATCCATGAGAACAAACATATATATAAATAAACCTGAAACAGAAAATCCAAACCAACCAACCGCGCGCTGACACGCGGTCGTCTTCAACCTCAGCACCTGCGATATTTCCTGCGAAATCACCTGCGACTTTTCCTACGGTTTTTGCTGCGATTATTGTAGCAGATATTTTTCTGAAATTCACCTGCGATTTTTCCTACGGTTTTTGCTGCGGTTTTCGTAGCAGAAATTTCCTGAAATTTAAACAAAAAAAACGAATTTTAACATGTTCAACTCATCCATTCTCAATAAATTCATCCTTAGGAATTCAATGGTGCCATTGGTTTGATCTAAAAGTGGTTGGTTTGAGTGTTTCGATAAAGAAACATATTATGCCCTAACAATGGTGTACTTCAAATCCTGCATCAAAACTCAAAAATAAAATATCAAACAACATCAAGACGTGATTATGAACAATATTATGAAAGCAAAACACATTAAAACATTATGAATGAAGATTTTCAAAATCAAGAAATATGGCTATGGCGGCATGCTTTCATATACAAGGTTTCACGCATATTCAACCTCCAATGATGACTGGTATGAATCCCTGGAAGCTCCTTGATGAAGATTGAATGGAGAGAGAGAGGCCCAAAACTTCTTGTGGAGTCTCTTTGAACTTTGCCCTAATATGCCTTTTTTTTATATTTGTTTTAAGGTTTATCTCTCAAGATCTTCGTCCCTTTGGTGTATGGTCTGGTTGTGTATATATAGGAGTGTATTTTAGGTTGAGAAATTTGGGCCTTGTTGATGCATTTGAAGTTACTTGGAGGTGAAGAAAGGATGTTTCTAATTTGGTCAAAATATTAGATTAAATCATACTCTTTTGGTATTTCACGAATTTTGACACTTACAATCATCATAAACATCAAATATTTGATCCTAAAATAGACCTAAGATCACATATTTGATTTTTCAATATTTATCTTAATTAAAATTGAATTTAAATGAAATAAATCCAATATAATATAAAATAAATATAAAAATTCAGATATTATGATCTATGGGTCGTGCATGATCTTATAATTGAGTTTCGGTTGGAAAAATATGGGCCCATTTGGAAGAAATTTGAGTTTTGGCCATTTTTGCTTCATACACCTCCTCAAAAATGCCCAACTTCAACAATGCATAACTCTCTTATTTTTTATCCCATGTATGTGTTCTAGTTCTTTTTGGAAATCTTAGAGTGTTCTCTAACTACTCCTTTTGGTCCCATGTCCATTTGATCTTCCATTTTCAAGTTATGAGCTTTTGAAAAAGTTGACTTTTTGTTGACTTTTAAAAGGACTTGTAATGTCTTGGCTCATATCTCTCAAATGAAGCATTTTTGGCCTTGACTTGTGAGTCACAAAGTTGTAGGGAATTGAATTTCCTTCAAAATGAGCTTTGTGTGGGAAATGTTTTATGAAGTATGTGAAAGTTATGGCTGGTCAAAGTACATTTGTCTTTTCTTATAAAAACCCTAATTTAGTAACTCCTTATTCTTGATGATTCTGAGGCTTCCTTGATGAATCATGATCAACCCTTGAACAAATGATGAATTTCACCTCATAATCGGGATGTTGACCAAAAATATTGAAGTTTGACTTTATGTTGACCACAAATGACTTTTTGAGCAAGTTAACTAATTTTTGATTATCTAAGCATCTGACTGACCAAACTTGTGGGGGAAAGTATTGAAATTTGACATGAGGATTATTTGAAGTATGTGTTATGTCATGAAGTCCACTTGAGACTTTAGAAGTCCAATTTACCTTTGGAAAATCAAAACCCTAGTTTAAGATTCATTGCTTAGGAGAAGACTTTGTCTGATGAAACCTTGAATCCCTTTGAGCAATTGAGAATCTTGTGACCATTAGGAGACCTCTTAAGACATATTATCTTGAATATGTGAGGAAAAATTTAAGTGTACAACAGTTACGTTAGGTCCTCCGTAAAGCCTTGAGTAAGTCTTGTTATGGATTACCTAGTGTTCCACGAGAAGCATCCGTAAAGGCTTGAGGTGTCGTTGGTAAGACGTGGGTAGTGGTTTGAGTTATGTATTACATTGGGGCCTCCGTAAAGTCTTGAGTAAGCCTTGAGGTGGGTGATACTGGGTCCCCCGGGAAGCATCCGTAAAGACTTAAGGTGTGTATGCTACGAGTCTTCCGTAAGGTCTTGAGTAAGTCTTGAGGTGGGTTGCTTTGAGTCCCACAGGAAGCATCTGTAAAGACTTGAGGTGATTACTACATTGAATTACGTAGGAAGTCTTGAGTAAGTCTTGAGGTGGTTTTTTCTTAGTCCCACGGGAAGAATCCGTAAAGAATTTGGTGAGTGTTATATCGAATTCTTCATAAAGTCTTGAATAAGTCTTGAGGTGGGTTACCTTTAGTCCCACAGGAAGCATCCGTAAAGGCTTGAGGTAGATGTTCCACTCGTTCTGCATCGAGAGTAGGCATGAACTTATGTTCCATTTTGTTTTGGTTTCTTGTATGAGAAATGTCCAATGACTTGAGAATGTTAGAATTGAACCTTTAGAGCCGAGAGAACTCTAAGATAGGGAACTCACTGAGATGTTGTTATCGCACCCCATGTTGTTGTTATATTTTATAGGTACTTCAGGTTCCGTGAAGGGTAAGGAAAAGGTAGTTTGATTATCCTTGCTTATTGATGGCTTTCTTCCGATGTGGATATTTTGAGATCTTCGGATCTAGTTCTTAGTTCTCTTTGTTTTGGACATCTTGTATTATTGTTAGCCTTTTGTTGTAGTACCTTATGTATTTAGTTGGCTAAAATTTTACAATATGTTGTAATAAGAACTTATTGTATTTCAGTACCAAACTTGAACTTATATATGACAAATATGCTTTGTGTATGTATTTTATATATGGGCATTATAGTTGGTATCATAGCAGGTCGTATCCTCGACCTAGCCTTGGAATATTATAAGTGTTTCTTTCCGTTCATATACGTAATCTCGTTGTAGAATTAAATGTTATGTTTATGGTATTGAGCCTGATCAACTTAATCTTGTTTTGATGAAATTTAGGGATATGGCTAGTGGACATAGAACTCATGGTCGACCTAGTGCGACTCCTCATGTTAGTGATCAGTCGGGTGGTGAAGGGAACCTCCTCTGTTTCAATTCATGCAGCAGATGCAGCAACCGCAACACCACTTTATGCAGGAGACAGTTCACCAAATGAATGGGGGTCTTAATCCTCAGGTGGTTGTTCCTGAAACTGGAGGTGGAACTTTCCGTGACTTTTTCCGCATGAATCCTCAAGAATTTCATGGTGGATTAGATCCGGTGAAAGCTCATGAATGGATAATTGGTATGGAGAGAATCTTTCAAATCGTGTTGTGTAGTGAAGAAGACAAGGTGACTTTTGCCTCACACTTGTTGAAAGGTCCTACTGCTAGATGGTGGGAGAGTGCTTTCACTCTCATGATGGCACAAGAGGTTCTGAAGGTGTGGGAACGGTTTAAGGCAACTTTTATGGAGAAACATTTTCCAAGTTCTCTAAGGACCCAGAAAGAGTTTGAGTTTCAGCAGCATAGGCAAGGAAACATGATTGTTGTCGCTCCCACCAAAATGACACCCGGGGTCAAGAGGGGTACAGACGCGAACGGTCGGCGAAAAGAGACATGAGAACACACAGGAGTGAACTCAGAAAGACAAGAGTCGCCAGCTAGGCATTTTTATCCCGGAGGAAAGGTAATGCTGCATAAACCTAGGAAACAGATGGATAAGACGGTCGCGAACCAGAGAGACTGAGAAAGGGGGTTGGTTACAACCTGGGAAGGTATTAGCACCCAGATTGTCCGTCGTACTCGACGGGATCCACGCTTAAAAGATTTGTGTTTTAAAGGGGTAGTGTCAGTGCAATTTGTGTATCAAAGCTGGAAAGAATGTACAGGTGTCAGTGTAAAAGAAGTGTGAAGTGTATAAGAGAAGTGTCAGTGTAAGAACAAGAATGAAATGCTCAAGACTATGAGGCTCAAAGAATAAGGCTGGAAAGAGGGGGAATATACAGAAACTTTTGTTCGATAACTGTTAAGTTATGCCTACGTATCCTCTCGTGCAAAGAGGAAGTCAGAACACCGTAGTTCGACCCAAAGAGACTAAAAGGTAAATTGACTGATGAACTGCTTACTTGCCTATGCTCAAGTGTATGACCTGTCTGGCTCAGGTGCTAACTGTCTTGCATTAGACGGAAGAAGCGAGTTCTCGTTTGTGAGTGAATGAGATGAGAAAAGAATCCCTAAGGAGACGATTATTGTTTGTTTTTGTATTTTCAGTCTTTTATTGCTTTTTGTAGTTTATCATAAGTTAATGAGCTTAAGCCTAAACCAATGGATTAGTAAACTCATCACATCCCCCCTCTGATTAGGGGTAATGAGAATACCTTAAGTGTGAAGTCAGCATCTCACACTTAACTACCCTGATGTAGGATTAAGATCATTAACCTACTTGTGATTATTTAGATGTTTTTGTTGTTTTTGTTTAGTGTTGAGTAATGAGATTAAGCCATAATCAGGGATTAAATAGACTCATTACACCATCCTAATAGAAGGATAATAGATGATAATATTTAGGCTGAGGAAGACTCCTCAACTTAATCCATGATTAGGGATTAACTTCATGACAAAACAAAGCCTTTATTAAATGGATTTTAATTAGTGATATGATGAAGAAGTGAATTTTATGATTGGTAAGACAACTTGAGGGGGACTTGTCCATTAACACTGGGGTTAGTCCTTCTTAACCAATTAAGGAAGAATTAGAACCCTAATGCAAGGACCAAGTTACAAGCTTGATGTCTTGATGGTTATTATGTGAGTTGATCAAAGGATTTAAACACATTAAGGGTTTAACACTTAGGATTAAAGTTATACACTCCATCCTAATAGAAGGATGCAGGCATAAGCTTAATCACAAAGCCTTAAAGCCTTTAGGGTTTAGTCCCTGATTATGAGATGAGAAGAGAAGACTCAAAGAGACACAAAGGTAAAAAATAAGTGGGGGACTAATCAACCCTAATTGTTGTCATGCTTGGTCATTCCTAGGGTTTGTGAGGTTTAAGAAAGAAATCTTCAAAGAACCACCAAGGAGAGAAGCAGATGAAAGGAGCAAAGAGAAGCAAAACAACTTGCTTCACTTAAGAAGACAAGTTGCTTGAAGAAAGAAAGTAAGATGAACAAGAATGAGCAAGCTCAATCCAAACACATACAAAATGCAGCAAGGGAAGTGAGAGAGAGAGAGAGATGAAAAGAGGTTGTGAGAAGTGAAGGCAAATTCACTTCTCAATACAACTTACAACCTGAAAAGTTATCAAAAGAAAGGAAATGCAATGCAAAATGAGATGCAATGTCATGATGCAAACCAAAACCAGAAGCATACGTATGATGTTAATGATGCTAAGAGATGATGAAAACATGAAACAAGGCAAAAGGATGATCAAGCAAGCATAAAGATGCAAATGAGGCATGCATAGAACCATGAACATACATGAAAAGTTATGAAATGCAAAAGACATACAACATGGAAAATGAAGGATGCAATGATCAAACATGATTCTAATATGTCCTAAGATGTCTTATGAATCAAATGGATGCACAAAATGTCATGGAAAGTCATGGTATGCAAGCAAATGGAAGATGGATGCAAAGGAAGGACCAAATTAGGGTTTATGATCAATGCACAAAACAAATTTCAAAACCAGAAGCAAACATCATGATAAAAATTTGAAAATGCATTCAAAGGAACCCTAACCCTACACAAACTCACTGCCCAAAGGAGGGGATCCAACTCTTAACCTAGTGAGATTTATGAATTTCCTAAGATTGCTAGGGTTTTAAGGTACCTCATCCAGAAAAATGTCAAACAAATTGGGAATGCAAGATCAATTCATACCAATTTTATCCTATAAACTACATGCTATGCAAGATGCAATGCAAAAAGAATCATGATCCAACTCTCAAAGGTTAGGCAGAAATGAATTTTTGAAGTTTGAAACAAAATAATGCCTTGAAATGAAATTAAATCCAAAGAAAATGATCAAAAGGCATCAAGAACAAAAAAATAAAGTTGGTTTGAGAGTTGGACAATGTTTCTAAATGTTTTTAAATGTTTCATGAATTTTTTTGTGATTTTTAAATACCTAAAAGTATTTTTAATTAATTAATTTTCATTAATTAATCGAAAATAAACTTTTAAATGATTTAAAAATAATTTTTAATGCAAAAAATAAAAATGAAAATATTTTTGTGTTCTGAAAAATAATGAAAATCTTGACAAACATTTTCATAATTTTTAAACATTTTTTGCTATTTTAAATTAAATGTACAAAATAAATGCAAAATAAATGAATAAAAATTGAATTATGGAAAAGTATGCCAAATGAGAGGATCAGATGCAATCTGGGCTGAGGAGGTTTGACTTGGCGCGCAATCCTACGGCCCAAGTTCAAACCTGGTTAAACCTGGTTTTATAATTAATTAATTTGGATTAATTAAGTTAATTATGGATTAGGGCAAAATGGAAAGATCCTGGCCATCAAAATGCACGCGGGTCAAAGGAAGTCAGCTCATCCTACGCTCCACATTCAAACCACAATTAATGACACAGATTAACCCTAATCAACTTCAGGTGGCCGGAGAAGACTTCAGGTCGTCTTCTCCAGCGAACCAAAACCCTAGATCATGCTACAAGCCACCCCACTTCAAATTGAACACAGGGAAATGATCCTCTAACATCATGGAACATGAATCAATCATTAAAAAACATTTAAACTACATGAATCAAGCAAATCGAAGCAAACATTTTTCACGGGAAAAACTTCAGAACATCAATACATACTCATTTTCCACTCATTTTCATTTTTAAACACATCATGATGATCAGGATAACATGTAGAATCAATTTATAACAAGTAAATGAAGTTCTGGAAAATTTGTTCTTGATGGATACCTGAACTGGAGTTCTTCAAACTGGAGCTTTCTGAGCCTTTATCTTATGCAAACTGACTCCTCTGGTCCCCCTGAGCTCAATGGAAAGCTTGAATGGAGTTTAAACTGGTTATTTTGAGAGGTTCAGTTCTGGTGTATCAGAAAATGAGGTTCTTGTGTGTGCTGTTTCAGATCATTGTGAGGGGTGGGATTTGTTCTATGGATGATTGGTGAAGAGAAAATGAATGTTTGATGGCTGTGGAAGGAGATTCAAAGAGAGGAAGGTTTTGACAGTTTTTGGAGTGTGCTGCAATGTGTGTGTTCCAGGCTTGTGTGAGGCTTGTTTTATGATCCATATACAAGTCCTAAACTATTGGAATGAGTCAGAAGACTTGACATGTACTGTGGGAATGGTATGGAGCAATTGGCCAAAAAGTCAATAGTTGGTGTACTTCAAGCATGGGTTGTGGCAGAGGTGATCTAGAGGCTTGTCCTGCCCCAGCTTGAGTCAAGGATGGCCCTTGGATGGTTCATGAGAGGTTGCTGCATTTGGATCATGAGCTAGAGGAGTTTTTGCAACTTGACAACTTGTGATATTTCATGACTTTTGGCTATGTGAATGTGAGAAACCTTGCTGAATTTCTGATGTGGGATGCCTCATTATGTCATGACAATGTCTTAAAACCAGTTAGAGATCATACAATTCCTTTGAGAATGATTTTGCCAAAAATCCCTCTTTGTACTTTCATGAAGAATGGTTTATGGTTATGTGAAAATCAAGGCAAATAAATGAGAAATCCCTTGGGCCAATTCTGATTTTAGGTCATGCATTGCATTGGTATGATGATTAGAGGTCATGTTGAAGTCACATAAAGGCTTGCCATGAGAAATTGCAAGTTTTCCATTTTGTGCAAAAGTGAAATTTCAATGATTTTGTCCAACTTTGCAAGGCCATAACTTTTGATCCAAGATGAATTAGAATGAGTTCTTGTACTTTTTGAAAAGGGAATGATCCATTCTACAAATTTCATGACCAAAGTTTTCCCATTTGAAGCATTCTTGAATCAAAAAGCAAGGGTTGAAAAAGTTTCCCAAAATGGCAATTTTCCATTACAAGTCATTTTCCCAAAGAGTCAACTTTGCAAATGGCTTGGAATTCTTCAAATTTGTGAACTTCTAACATCTTCTATGATCAAATAAAGATCATACACAATCAAAATGATGAAGAACACCCTTTGGTTGGGTCATTGGGGGCCTCAGATGCCCTGATTTTGCACTGACTTGCTCAAAAAGTCAACTCTTGATCAGATGTCTTCCCCCATGAAATTTCTTCATGAAAATTGATATGCATGATCCCTATACCATATAGAGACCAATAGAAACAAGAATGACCAAAAATTTTGGAGTTATGGCCCCTGAAACCAAAACCCTAATTCTAGGTCATCTGTGTAGTTAAACCTGGCTCTGCTTCCATGCCTTTCTCAGTTCTTGTGATTCTTTGACTTTCTTGACTTTATGGGGATATATTATGATGCTTGAACATACATGGACCCCTTTGAAGTGATTGATGACCTTTGGAGTGGCTCAAAAAGCTCTTGGATTGCTCAGATCACAAACCCTAGGTGCAGATGACTTAGAATCAATGCAGTGAACCAAAAATGCAATATGATATGGTATGATTGAACTTATGCATATGAAATGATCACAAGCCATGGTGTGAATGGGTGAGGGCAAATTTGGGGTGTTTACAGCTGCCCCTATTCAAACATGAGTTAGCTGTGCAGGATGTAAGCAATGGCTTAACAGGCAAACAAGATAACTTGTGGTTGAATACCAAAGACAGTCCAAAATTTGCACTCACAGAATGAAAAAGAAAAGGGATATAGATTGTAAAAGAAAATAAAGTATATCATAAAGTGCGGGCGACGGAGGACGACCGTCGAGCAGAAGACGACTGCTGGGGAAGGAGCAATGACGGGGACGACCGACATGCCGGGGAAGATGTGGGAAATAAAGCAGTGACGGGGACAGCCGACAAGCTGGGGATATGAGAGATTATGATGGGGACGGCCATCATGTAAAGCTATAAGATTCTCTGGGGATTATAGGTAAAAATAAATGATGAGGTACGGTCATTAGGTTCATAGAGTAATGTAAACAACGATGGGGATGACCATCGGGCTAAACTGATGAAGGACGATCATCAGGAAAAGGAAAAAGGGACCACGACGGGGACGACCATCGGGTTAAAGAATAAATGAAATAATGATGAGGGACGGTCATCAAAGGTGAAGGACGATCACCAGGAAAAGGAAAAGGGACCACGACGGGGACGGCCATCGGGTTAAAGAATAAATGAAATAATGATGAGGGACGGTCATCAAAGGTGAAGGACGATCACCTAGCAGGGGACGGCTGCTCTGATGGGGAATAAGATGAGGGACGGTCATCTAAGGTGAAGGACGATCACCTGGCAGGGTACGGCTGCCGAAAGTATCGCGACATAGGACGAATGCCGGATAAAAGGTCGATGATGGGGACGGCCATCGGATGAGCATGATGAAGGACGATCATCAAGAGGTGAAGGACGATCACCTAGCAGGGGACAGCTGCTCTCAAGGTTTATCATGACATAGGACGAATGTCAGATAACAAGATCAACAATGGGGACGGCCATCGGATGAGCATGATGAAGGACGATCATCAAGAGGTGATGGACGATCACCTAGCAGGGGACGGCTGCTCTCAAGGTTTATCATGACATAGGACGAATGTCAGATAACGAGATCAACGATGGGGACGGCCATCGGATAAAATGATGAAGGACGATCATCAAAAGGTGAAGGACGATCACCTAGCAGGGGACGGCTGCTAAATATCACGACATAGGACGAATGCCGGATGAAAAAGGGTTCTAATGAATAGAGACTCCGCTGGGGAAAGGATGAGGGACGGTCATCCAAAGGTGAAGGACGATCACCTGGCAGGGTACGGCTGCCGAAAGGTATCATGACATAGGAAAAATGCCAGATAGAAAAGTAATAGTTTGACAAGTTTTGTTGGGGATTTTGCTGGGGGAAAGTAAACACAGACGAGTGTCTACATCCAAGAAATGAGAGGTATAAGTGTTTGGGTACTGTATATAGACTAAAGATGCGGACGAGCATCCTTAAGACTATGATACGGACGAGTATCAGATAGAAACAAACGCTTGACGCATGCTCAGAGATGATGATACGGACGGGTACCAACTGGTTAACAAAGAACACAGACGAGTGTTGACTCTGCGGGGACTCTTCTGGGGAATAGTAGACACAAACGAGTGTCTACATTCAAGAAGACATAAGTGTTTGACACGGTGTATAGATTAAAGATGCGAACGAGCATCCTTAAGACTACGATACAGACAAGTATCGGGTAGAAACAAACGCTTGACACATGTTCTGAGATGATGATACAGACGAGTACCAACTGGTTAACAAAGAACACAGACGAGTGTTGCATCTGAGGGGACAAGTAGTATATACAAGATACAAACGAGTATCTGCACGAGTGAAACAGGAGTAATAAGTACGAGTGGTGTACGGATGAGTGTTTAACTTGCTGGGGAGAGTGACACGGACGAGTGTCAAAAGGAGAAAAGTGTAATATAAACAAGTATATGGTTTACCAAGTGTTCAGGTAACTATGCTGGGGAAGGTGACACGGACGGGTGTCAGGGAAGTTGTATAGATATATGTATCTGTGAGTGCAAAGAGGATGCTTCGGCTTTCTGCTGGGGATATGACACGGACGGGTGTCAAGAAGTATCTGTAATATAAATGGTCTGTTTGTAAAGAGTGCTCGGGCGACTTTACTGGGGAATGATGACACGGGCGGGTGCCCAAAAGGAGTGTGTACTAGTATTTGTGGGTGTAAGGCAAATGCTTTGGCTCTCAGGTGGGGAAATGACACGGACGGGTGTCAGGAAGTATCTATATTTGTAAGAGAAATGTTTGGGCTCCCTGCCGGGGAATTTTGGGGAGTTCTCTGTATATCTTTGATGGATTGTCAGTATTCACAAGTGTTTGATTCAGAACATGGCTTATGATTATGCAATATGTTTGATTTTTGCCGTAATGCTCCGTATTAGACGGAATGCTACGCTCTGCGAGGAGAATAATGATGCGAATGCTATGATTATGCAAAGATACCGATCCGGGATCCGGGTCCCGTTGCTACGAAGATCTCTGGTTGATCTGCTTGAAGTGAATATCCCAGCTGGGGAGAAATCATTGGTATATCTGACATATGGGACTCTGCTTGGGGATATTGGTCACTGATAGTCCCATCTTTGGTAATGAGGGACCCAGCTGGGGTTTGTAGAAGCTATCTTCACTCTGTTGTGAGATCTTCAGGCATTGCTCTTCTGGATAGAGGCTGAAACTTTGTGGGGAGATGGTTCCCTGGCTTTTCGTACTTGGCTGCGGAGGAATAGTAGATGGCCACTCGGCTGGGGAAGAAGAAAGACCATGGGAAGGTATTCCTGGAGATTTCTGTAGGGGTCCTGCTGAGGATGATAATTGACAACTCAGTTGGGGATATGAACACCTTCTGGTGCTGCTCTTTGTTGGAGAAGTGATGCCTGGCAACTTTGATGGGGAGAAAGCATCTCCGGTGCTGTTTGGAAGGTGTGCTGAGGAAGCAATGATTTGGCAGCCTACTGGGGAGAAACTTTCATGCCCCATGTTGTGCTTTGAATTACCTGCAATCCTATAAAGACAAAGAAACGCACAAGTACCCCGAGGTATCCCTTACTGGATTCCATCGTAGGAGTTTAGACACTCCCCGGGAGTAAGTATGTTTCCTGTAAGCATGTATTTTTTTTAGAAGGGAAACATATGTATTTATGCAATCAATATCTTAAAGACACCGGACATTTTTGCAAACGAAAATAAAATGTACGAGACGAAATATGACTGAAAATCTGTTTTTATTAATTCATGTGCCCTGAATTGGCAAGGTACAGTCAAAGAAACGGATCCCCTGAAATGAGGAGATCGTTACAAATTGAGAAACAAAAGGATGCTGGCAATGTTGACGACGCTTCAAGAAGCTTCCCTTTTGCTATGACTCGTATGACATTGACGTTCTTCTCGTCTTTCTTTCTAAAGATGGCTGATTCCGACCGACGTTCGAACCTTTCGGAGCTTACCATGTTGTAAGTGATACAGACGAATTCAGAATGCAGTTGTTCGCTTATTCCCTTATTTTGCACGGATCGCCCTTTCGGGTTTTCAATCCATCGGGATACCCATTTTTGCCTGAGCTGTCCAATGCGGCTTTTCAGCTCGGCGGGTGTACATTCTTTTGTTTATTTCCCCTTATTTTTGCCCGAGTCTTTTATTCTGTTTTTGACTCGCCGGGATGCCCTATTTTTGCCTAGACTTACATTCTGTTTTTATGTCCAGCGGGTCATTTTTATGCGAAGTATTTTTTAACTGCATCTGAATTCACGGGGGACGGGAAGTCTTCACCATCCATAGTGCTGAGCATCAGTGCTCCACCGGAGAAAACTTTCTTTACCACGAATGGCCCTTCATAGTTCGGAGTCCACTTGCCCCTGTAGTCTGTATGAGGAGGGAGGAGTCTTTTCAGCACAAGATCTCCTACTTGGTACTCTCGAAGCCTGACTTTCTGATCGAAGGCTTTCTTCATTCTTTTCTGATACAGCTGCCCATGACAGATTGCAGCCAATCTCTTCTCTTCAATCAGACTCAGTTGTTCGTATCGGGATCGGACCCATTCTGCTTCGTTCAGCTTAACATCCATCAGCACCCGCAGGGAGGGTAACTCAACTTCAACAGGTAGGACTGCCTCCATACCATATACCAGCTGATACGGTGTTGCCCCAGTAGATGTTCTGATTGACGTACGGTACCCATGTAAGGCAAATGGTAGCATCTCATGCCAGTCTTTATAGGTGACTACCATCTTCTGCACAATCTTTTTAATGTTCTTATTAGCTGCCTCGACAGCGCCATTCATCTTTGGCCTGTAAGGAGAAGAATTGTGGTGTTGGATCTTGAAGTCCCGGCACAGTTCTGCCATCATTTTGTTGTTTAAGTTGGAACCATTATCAGTAATGATTCGCTCGGGCACTCCATACCGACAGATGATGTCTCTCTTCAGAAATCGGGCTACCACCTGCCTTGTAACATTTGCATAAGAAGCTGCTTCAACCCACTTGGTAAAATAGTCAATGGCAACCAGGATGAATCTGTGGCCGTTTGAAGCAGTCGGTTCAATCTTGCCAATCATGTCAATGCCCCACATAGCAAAAGGCCAGGGTGAAGACATCACATTCAGAGGATTGGGAGGCACATGCACCTTATCTGCATAAATCTGGCATTTATGGCATTTTCTGGCATAGGCACAACAGTCGGCGTCCATTGTGATCCAGTAGTAACCTGATCTTAGCAACTTCTTGGCCATGGCATGCCCGCCTGCATAGGTGCCAAAAGATCCTTCGTGCACTTCGTGCATTAACAGGTCTGCTTCTGTTCTATCAACGCACCTGAGGAGTACCATATCAAAGTTTCTCTTGTACAGGGAACCATCAGTATTCAGGAAGAAACTACCAGCAAGCCTTCTTAAAGTCTTGTTATCATTGGAAGATGTCCCAGGTGGGTATGTTTGATCCTCCAAGAAGCGCTTAATGTCATGGAACCAAGGCTTATCATCTTTAACAACATCTGCTGAGAACACGTATGCTGGTCTGTCAAGTCTGGACACTGAAATCCGAGGTACAAAGTTGGCAGCTTGAACTTTGATCATGGATGAAATGGTAGCCAGAGCATCTGCAAACTGATTTTCATCTCGAGGGATATACTCAAGCTTGACCGTTGTGAAGAAAGTCAATAACCTCCTTGTATAATCCCTGTAAGGTATCAGATGATCCTGGTGTGTGTACCATTTGCCGTTGGTTTGATTAACTACCAGAGCTGAATCTCCGAACACAGTCAAAGTCTTGATCCTGAGGTCAATGGCTTCCTCAAGACCCATAATACAAGCTTCGTATTCAGCTTCGTTGTTAGTGCAGTTGAAGGTGAGTTTTGCTGAGAAAGGCATGTGAACTCCCTTAGGTGTAATGAGGACTGCACCAACACCACGACCATTCATGTTAACAGCCCCATCAAGCATCATAGTCCATTCTTCTTTTGGGTCAGGCCCTTCAGTGTGAACAGGCTCTTCATGATCTTTTGCTTTTATGAACATGATGTCTTCATCAGGGAAGTCAAATCTCATAGGCTGGTAATCATCAATGGGTTGCTCAGCAAGATAATCAGACAATACACTGCCCTTGATGGCTTTCTGAGACGTGTACTGGATGTCGTATTCTGTGAGGATCATTTGCCATCTTGCAACTCGTCCGGTAAGTGCTGGCTTCTCAAAAATGTACTTGATTGGGTCCATCTTTGAAATTAACAAGGTAGTGTGGGTCAACATATACTGCCTTAGTCGGCAAGCAGCCCACGCTAAAGCACAGCAAGTTTTCTCGAGCAGTGAATAACGTTGTTCATAGTCGGTAAACTTTTTGCTCAGGTAGTATATTGCATACTCTTTTCGACCAGACTCGTCATGCTGGCCCAACACACACCCCATTGACTCCTCTAATACTGTCAAGTACATTATCAGAGGTCTTCCTTCAACTGGAGGCATAAGGATTGGAGGCTCTCGTAAGTATTCCTTGATTTTTTCAAAAGCCCTCTGGCAGTCTTTGTTCCACCTGACCGTTTGTTCTTTTCTTAAAAGCTTGAACAAAGGTTCACAAGTTGCTGTAAGGTGAAATATGAACCGTGAGATGTAGTTCAATCTACCTAGAAAACCTTCGAACTTCTTTTTCTGTCTTCGGTGCAGGCATTTCTTGAATGGCTTTAACTTTGTCAGGGTCAACTTCAATCCCTTTTTCACTTACAATAAATCCCAGCAGTTTACCGGATCGCACCCCGAATGTGCATTTGTTGGGGTTTAACTTCAGCTGATATTTCCTCAGACACTTGAATAGCTTCAACAGATTTACCAGGTGATCTTCTTCTGTGAGGGACTTGGCAATCATGTCATCCACATAACATTCAATTTCTTTATGGATCATGTCGTGGAATAATGTTACCATAGCCCGTTGATAGGTTGCACCAGCATTCTTCAGTCCGAATGGCATCACCTTATAACAGAACGTGCCCCAGGGTGTGATGAATGTTGTCTTCTCCATGTCTTCAGGTGACATCTTGATCTGATTGTATCCTGAAAATCCGTCCATGAAGGAGAATACCGAGAACTGAGCCGTATTATCCATCAATACATCAATGTGAGGTAAAGGGAAATCATCTTTCGGGCTGGCTCTGTTCAGATCCCGGTAGTCTACACACATCCTCACCTTGCCGTCTTTCTTAGGCACAGGCACAATATTAGCAACCCACGGCGGATAGCTAGTTACAACAAGGAAACCGGCGTCCCACTGCTTTTGTACCTCTTCTTTTATCTTCATTGCCATATCTGGGCGAGTACGGCGCAACTTCTGTTTTACTGGCGGGCAGTCTTCTTTTAAAGGCAGCTTGTGCATAACAATATCGGTGTCCAACCCTGGCATATCCTGATAAGACCAAGCAAACACATCCACATACTCTCGAAGCATATCAATCAGTTGTTCTTTCACCGAGTTTTGTAAGTAGGCCCCGATCTTAACCTCTTTCACATCTTCATCCGTACCAAGATTAACCGTTTCAATCTCCTCCTGATGAGGAGTGATAACCTTTTCCTCTTGCCTTAACAACTTGGCTAGCTCTTCAGGAAGCTCATAATCTTCTTCAACCCCTTCATCGGCTTGATTGATTGGATTGTCAAAGTCATACGAAGTCATAACAGTGTTGTTGTCGGTGCAGTCTGGAAGGCACTCTCTGCAAGGGTTTAGATTGTTCATTTTAGTGATTGATTTTAATCTTGTTTAGAAAAAGTGAAATGAAGTTATCATTTTGAAAACATTGCCATTTTATTTTTGTACAAAAAGAAAAATGAAAAACAGTGAACGGAAAAGAAAAAGACTCATTTGCAAAAGATGTCCGATATTCATTGATTGATCTGTTTGCACAAAATTACAAGATGGCCCGATTATAAAATGAGTCTTGACATCTTGGGCAAGATGCAAGACTTGATGCATGCTTAAAATATACAGGAAATAATAATTACTCTGCAGGAGTAACCCTTATGATTTCCTGGGAAGACCAGTTTGAGATATGGCTCCCCGGGATCCTCGGACGTATCCAGCTCTCCAGGTTGCGTTCATCTTCCGACTCATCTTCCAAGTTGTTCACTGCATCCGGGGTGAGCATTCCCCCGCTGACAAAACTGGGCTTCTTAGCAGCCTCTGATTGATCTTGTTGAGTTGGTTTGTAACCCAACCCAAATCTGTCCTCCTTCTTCTCCACAGGCAACAGCTTGCCCCAGCCTTGGGCAGTCCCCTCTTCAACAACCTTCATGGCTTACTGATAAGACGTCATGGAGGTTCCCAGTACAGCAGATGCTTCATTTATGTTCAGGGCCTCAAACCCCTGGCTCATAGTTTCATGGATCTCTCCGTCCATCTCAATATACTTATACGTAGCCAGATGGCTAACAAAGATGTCTTCTTCACCACAGATGGTGATGATCTGGCCTTCCCACTCGAATTTCAGCTTCTGGTGAAGGGTAGACGTAACTGCGCCAGCGGCATGGATCCAAGGTCTACCCAACAAACAGCTGTAGGCCGGCTGAATGTCCATCACATAGAAGGTAATTTTGAAGGTCTGCGGGCCAATCATCACAGGCAGATCAATCTCCCCTAGCACTGATCTTTTAGAGCCATCAAAAGCTCTCACCACCAAATTACTTGGACGCAGTGCCAAGCCATCATACTCCAGCTTCACCAAGGCTTTCTTTGGTAGAACATTGAGGGAAGACCCAGTGTCTACCAGTACATGGGATAGAACAACACCCTTGCATTCTAGAGTGATATGTAAAGCCTTGTTGTGGTTACGCCCCTCAGTTGTTAAATCAGCATTGGTAAAACCCAATCCATGGCTGGTATTGACATTTGCTACCACGGTTTCTAGCTGATTAACGGTGATCTCCTCTGGCACATATGCTGCGTGCAGGACTTTCAATAATGCATTCCTGTGAGCTTCAGAACACATCAGCAAGGATAATATGGAGATCTTTGAGGGAGTTTGGTGAAGCTGATCCACCACCTTGTAATCACTTCTCTTTATAATCCTCACAAACTCGTCTACATCTTGTTCAAAAGACGTCTTCTGAGTTTCCTTGATAATTGGTTCTTCAACTACCACACTCTTTCCTTTGGCTTTGGCAGCAGCTTCTGCTTCGGCGTTAGGTCTTTGCAATTGCGAGGCAAAAAGGCGTCCGCTTCTGGTGAAGCCTCCGCCTCCCCCAACATTATCAACCTGTGGAGAAGAAGTTGAAGAGTCCAAAGTGATTTTCTCTCCATTGCATTAGAGGTCAGAGCCATAATGCCAAGGTATGGCATTACTGCTTTCATATGGAACTGGTCCAGGCACCGTGATAGTAACTGGACTGACTGCTGCAGAGGAGGGTACTGAAATGGTGTGCGGATCGTAGTAGATGGTGACTGGTGACCTGGCAGGAGGTGCCACTGTTTGTTGTTGAAAGTTTTTGTTTGGAGGAACATCTGACGGATCATAGTAGATGGTGACTGCTGAGATATCTTCATTAATTTCTGTTGGCGTTGTAGAAGGTCCCGCTGGATAAATGGATGATGATGTTGTAGAAGATTCTGCAGAATGAAGGGATGCTGATGTTGTAGAAGAAATGGTTGTTGACATCTGATTTGTTGAAATGATGGGCGGAGCCATTGTTGATAGTACTGATGAATTGGTCGGAATGATTGTTGTTGCAGGTGTAGGAGAGTCAGGAACTGTTGCCAAAGGGATTGCTGGATTTGTAGGCGCCGATGTTGTGATTTGAAGTATACCACTTTTGATAAGATCATCTATGCCGCTTCTCAAGTTGTCACACCCGTTGACTGAAATGTTGCAGTAACCACAACCGAGCTCACACCCGGGGAACATCTGGCATTCTAGAAGTTGAGCTTTAATTTCTACCAGAGGTGTCCGAATCTGCCCAACACTGGTGATTAAGAAAGATGGCTTATCTTCCTCAATGGCATTAATTCTTGGTCCTCCATGATTGGGCATGGGATTCTTGTTGACATTTGGCGGGGGTGCAAAGTTTAGAGCTTTAGAATCCACCAAATCTTGTACCTTCATTTGTAAAGCCCTGCATTTTTTGTATTGTGGCCAGGTGCATTGGAGTGAAAGGCACATCTGGCGTTGACATCATAGTTTCTTGGAAGACTGGAGGGATCTGGTGGTGCCAATGTCCTTAGTTCAACCAAGTTGAGTTTCAGGAGTTGTGGCAATAAAGCGGCATAAGGCATAGGGATAGGGTCGATCACCCTATTGGCCTGTGATGGTCTTTGCTGAAAGGGTCTTTGTTGTTGATTGTTGTTGTTGTTGTTGTTGTTGTTGTAGGTTCTTTGTGGCGGATACTGAACTTGCTGTTGATAATGAGGTTGTTGTGGTGGTTGATATGCTGGTTGCTGAGGGATCGGGGCTGGAATAGTGACAGCTGCCACTGATCTGTGGACATACTGAGGTCTGCCCCTGCTAGCATGAATGGCATTTGTCTCACCGGCTCTTATAGGTCCCACAAAAGGCTTCCTGGGATTGCTTGACGAACTTGCACCATTATCAGAAATCTTACCCATCTTCAGAAGGCTCTCAATTCTTTCTCCAGCTATAACTACGTCAGCGAAGCTGGTGGAAGAGAAGGCAGCTAGCCTATCAATATATGTCCCTTGCATAGTGTTCATAAACATGTCGGCCATTTCTCTTTCCGACATGGGTGGCTGGACAGCAGCAGCAAGTTGTCTCCACCTCTGGGCATATTCTCTGAAGCTTTCTCTGGAGGATTGAGACATTTCCATCAAAAGGGTCCTGTTAGGAGCCATGTCCAGATTGTATTGATACTGCCTGATGAAAGCCTCAGCTAGGTCCTTCCAGCACCTGATAGTAGCTCTGGTCAAGTGAGAGTACCACTCCCTGGAAGCCCCGGTCAAACTGTCTTCAAAATAAAACATCCACAGTTTTTCATCCATGGTGTACGCCTTCAGTTTCCCTAGAAAGGATTGTAAGTGAGTTCGTGGACAGGAAGTTCCATTGTACTTCTCGAAGCACGGGGGTTTAAACTTGTGGGGAATCCTTACCCCATCCACCAACCCCATATCCATGACATCAAAACCCATGGAATTTTGAGACTCTAGAGACCTCAACTTCTCAGCAATTTCATCAAACCTTCTATCATAGGCTTCATCCCCAGCTCCCATTACAGTGAATTGATCCTCTTGGGGGTCTTCTTGTAAGACTCTGCCTGCAGTAGTATTCCCTTGCACATTAGTTGGGATGTTGACTTCCGGATGCAGATGAGGCCCATATGCTGGTGGGTTAACATGAGGCTGACCCCTCTCATTGTTACTTGTTCCTCCAGTTCCCAGAGGAGGCTCTTCCGGGGTTTGTCTTTCCACCAATGCCCTCAATCTTTCTTGACTCTGGGCCAAGCCATTCATTACTTCCATGAACTGGGTCATTTGGTTTCTCATCTCCAGCCTTTCATTGGCCATCTGAGTCCTGACTTCTGTCAGATCTTGCTGTACTTGGTCCATCTGTATACCAGGAAGATTGTTGCGAGTAGGATACCTGTGCGGACGGTTGAGAGGGAACACTCTTCTGCGAGCAATATTTCCTGAATCACAACAGAGTTAGTAACAAACAAAACAAAAACCTACAAAACAAAACAAAAGTTAGTATGCAATGCAGTATGCTTATTTGTTTCCAAGGTATCCGGCTTGGCACTTGGTTTTGACCTTTCTAGACCCTGAGGAAGATGCTCTGACGTTGCTTGAGGGAAGAAATCCAAATAAAACAAACTGGCAAATACAATACAAATGGTGGATCATACATAGTTTGTTTTTACAACACATGCCCTTGAGGGGTCAAAATACAATCATAAAAAAGAAAAGTACATGAAATGAAAGCAACAACAAGCAAAAAGTCAGACACCAAGACCAAACTCATCCTCCTTAACCTCCTTCAGAAGTGCTTCAGTTACAGGATCAGCCGGATGCTCTGTAATGTTTCTGATAAGAAGGTTTCTGGTGGCAATAGCAGTGGTCAGCTTCTTGTGCCTGTCTTGGTCCTTTGACCTCTTCACACCAGCCCTAAGCTTCAACTCTGAAATCTCCTTCTGGGCTGCTAGCAGAGCCTCCTGTTGCTTCTTTTCATTGGCCTCTAAATACTCAATCCTGTCTTGAGTTCTCTTATCTTCTTGAGTGCGAGCTTCAGTGATCCTGACCCACCTAGCTTGACTTTCTTTCAGGTAGAGATCAGTCCTAGCCTTCTGAAACTGGGCCTCTTTACAGGCATTCTTCAAAATTTTCTCTCCAGCTCTTGATTTCTTGATGTATTCCTCTGCTTTCTCAATCTTGGCTTGATGTTCCACCTTAAGCTTTTCTAACCTCTCAATGTCTAGACGACCATCACTCCTCTCCCAGAGGGTCCTCTTCAGAGCCTGAGACAGATTCTCATTCCTCTCCTTCAGTTTCTCAAATTCTTCCAGGCTGACAGTGGCTGGAGGTGGTACTGTGGATGGTCCAGGTGCATCCTCAATGCTGAAAGGCATCCCAGAAATCTGAGCCCTAGCATGAGACCATTCATAATACTGAGCTGAAGCCACATTATTGCATCTCCCAAGAATGGCCATCCCTTTGGTCTGGATGTTGTCCCAAGCCCAGGATGCTTGTCTGACAACAGCTAGATTAGGTTTTATCTCACAATAAAGGGTTTCAGCCAAGTCTTGCACTCTAGGAGGGTGAACCAAAGCATAGCCTAACTGTCTCTTAAACAACAAAGGGTTGTAGTTGATGCAACCCTTCACTCCTATTAGAGGTACATTGGGGAACTGCCTACAACTAGTAATTATGTCCCTGCCTTTGGTGCTCTGGGTGCACCACCTGATGTCATCTGATGTTAAAGCAGTAAGTCTCCTAGCCCAATTCTTCTGTTGGTGAGGATTCAGGAAGGCATCAGTCTTGGGTAAGTGTTTAAGCATCCAGGTATGGAACAGGGGAGCACAGCATCTCACCAACCTCCATCTTTGCTTCTCATTTCTTTGGTGAATAGAGTAATAGAAATCTCCCAGCAATGTGGGCACTGGGTTCCTCAGAAGGAAAAGATGAATGGCATTCTTGCTGATAAACTTGGGCTCATCTGCAAATAATATCACCCCATAAATGCTGAGGGCTAACAATGCACAAACTGCCCTCCATTCTCCCAAGGAGGCCTTCAGGATGGCCTGAGAAGTCAGAAAGTCTAGGTGCAAACCAGGGATCCCAGCCTTTGTTGTCATGTTCTGCTCAATCAAAATAGGTTCCAGGTACAGTACTTTTGCCACTTCTTCATTGCTGGGAAAAGTCATCTCAGGGTTGAAGGGGATACCACCCTTGACAGGTACTCCAATTAAAGATGAGAATTCCTCCAACAGGGGTCCCAACTGGAAATCCTGGAAAGTGAAGCATCTCAAAGGAGGATCATAGAACTGTAGGCAAGTGTGAATCAAACTCCTCTGAGAAGGGTCTAAGTCCATAACCATATCAAGGATGCCTCCATAATGTTCTCTGAATAATGGGATATGGTCTGGAGTGATAAGTGCCTGGACCTGTCTGATGCCAGCCAGCACAGGTTCAAAGAAATGATATGAGATGTTGCTCTTCTTGGGTGCCATGACTGCTGATGAAGAGCTGATGATGAAGACTGATACTGGAGATGAGCCACTGATAGGCTGAGGCTGGTGATGAAAAATAGCTGAAGCAGGCAACTGATGAACAGGGGTCTATGCAGATGAAGGGGTCAAAACCAAGCCAAATACAATATGGATACCCTGAAAAACAAATAAACAAATGTTAAATGATGCAAATGATGAGTATGCAAATGATATGCAAGGGTTTGTGATCAAGCTGGATCTGATTACTGCCTTGATATAAGTCCATGTATGTCTAAGAAGTCCAGATGGAGGTTCAGAAGTCCAGTAACCAAGGTGGGGGACTCAAATAAAGAGTCACATGTCCAGGGTTCAAATCACAAGAACTGTCCCAAAATGGAGTACTCTTAATCAAACAAAGTATCAAGGTATGTTATGGTCAAGGGTACCTGCAAACCTGTAAACAGCCCAACCCCCTCATAGGTGGTGTTCTAAAACAAGGATCCTCAGACTTGGATCGGTTATGAGAAGTGTAAACACTTCTAACCCGGAGGTACAGTGTTTACAATAACCATAAAAGACCCTCCTCTAATTCACCTCAGTTTCTGAAGGTCATAGTAAAGGTCATCCAGACTTAGCAGGCTTCCCAGATAGCCCTAGCACTACAGGAGATCTGTAGCACAGAGTTCTCAAGAAGAAACCCATATCTGAACCGTGTTTCATATTCCCGCACCAGACCGAAATGGAATGGGAAAGAACATGAACCACTCTAGCCTAGGTGTCACTCAGGTCCCAGGTATAGGACCTCAAACTCTCAAAGAACCCCACCCACCAAGACAAAAACCAAATCCAACCAGATAACAATATGACAGTATGATGTATAAAGTTGTAAAGAAAGCAATAAATAATTGTACATAAAGCAGTAAATAAAGCAAATATACAAACACAAATAGCACATAACACCCCAGTAAACACAAATCAAACAAGCGATAGGAGGAACCCACAAAAAGAACCAGAAGCCCTGGTTACAGTATAAGTTCCCCAGCAGAGTCGCCAAGCTGTCGCTCCCACCAAAATGACACCCGGGGTCAAGAGGGGTACAGACGCGAACGGTCGGCGAAAAGAGACATGAGAACACACAGGAGTGAACTCAGAAAGACATGAGTCGCCAGCTAGGCATTTTTATCCCGGAGGAAAGGTAATGCTGCATAAACCTAGGAAACAGATGGATAAGACGGTCGCGAACCAGAGAGACTGAGAAAGGGGGTTGGTTACAACCTGGGAAGGTATTAGCACCCAGATTGTCCGTCGTACTCGACGGGATCCACGCTTAAAATATTTGTGTTTTAAAGGGGTAGTGTCAGTGCAATTTGTGTATCAAAGCTGGAAAGAATGTACAGGTGTCAGTGTAAAAGAAGTGTGAAGTGTATAAGAGAAGTGTCAGTGTAAGAACAAGAATGAAATGCTCAAGACTATGAGGCTCAAAGAATAAGGCTGGAAAGAGGGGGAATATACAGAGACTTTTGTTCGATAACTGTTAAGTTATGCCTACGTATCCTCTCGTGCAATGAGGAAGTCAGAACACCGTAGTTCGACCCAAAGAGACTAAAAGGTAAATTGACTGATGAACTGCTTACTTGCCTATGCTCAAGTGTATGACCTGTCTGGCTCAGGTGCTAACTGTCTTTCATTAGACGGAAGAAGCGAGTTCTCGTTTGTGAGTGAATGAGATGAGAAAAGAATCCCTAAGGAGACGATTATTGTTTGTTTTTGTATTTTCAGTCTTTTATTGCTTTTTGTAGTTTTTCATAAGTTAATGAGCTTAAGCCTAAACCAATGGATTAGTAAACTCATCACATCCTCCCTCTGATTAGGGGTAATGAGAATACCTTAAGTGTGAAGTCAGCATCTCACACTTAACTACCCTGATGTAGGATTAAGATCATTAACCTACTTGTGATTATTTAGATGTTTTTGTTGTTTTTGTTTAGTGTTGAGTAATGAGATTAAGCCATAATCAGGGATTAAATAGACTCATTACACCATCCTAATAGAAGGATAATAGATGAGAATATTTAGGCTGAGGAAGACTCCTCAACTTAATCCATGATTAGGGATTAACTTCATGACAAAACAAAGCCTTTATTAAATGGATTTTAATTAGTGATATGATGAAGAAGTGAATTTTATGATTGGTAAGACAACTTGAGGGGGACTTGTCCATTAACACTGGGGTTAGTCCTTCTTAACCAATTAAGGAAGAATTAGAAACCTAATGCAAGGCCCAAGTTACAAGCTTGATGTCTTGATGGTTATTATGTGAGTTGATCAAAGGATTTAAACACATTAAGGGTTTAACACTTAGGATTAAAGTTATACACTCCATCCTAATAGAAGGATGCAGGCATAAGCTTAATCACAAAGCCTTAAAGCCTTTAGGGTTTAGTCCCTGATTATGAGATGAGAAGAGAAGACTCAAAGAGACACAAAGGTAAAAACTAAGTGGGGGACTAATCAACCCTAATTGTTGTCATGCTTGGTCATTCCTAGGGTTTGTGAGGTTTAAGAAAGAAATCTTCAAAGAACCACCAAGGAGAGAAGCAGATGAAAGGAGCAAAGAGAAGCAAAACAACTTGCTTCACTTAAGAAGACAAGTTGCTTGAAGAAAGAAAGTAAGATGAACAAGAATGAGCAAGCTCAATCCAAACACATACAAAATGCAGCAAGGGAAGTGAGAGAGAGATGAAAAGAGGTTGTGAGAAGTGAAGGCAAATTCACTTCTCAATACAACTTACCACCTGAAAAGTTAGCAAAAGAAAGGAAATGCAATGCAAAATGAGATGCAATGTCATGATGCAAACCAAAACCAGAAGCATAAGTATGATGTTAATGATGCTAAGAGATGATGCAAACATGAAACAAGGCAAAAGGATGATCAAGCAAGCATAAAGATGCAAATGAGGCATGCATAGAACCATGAACATACATGAAAAGTTATGAAATGCAAAAGACATACAACATGGCAAATGAAGGATGCAATGATCAAACATGATTCTAATATGTCCTAAGATGTCTTATGAATCAAATGGATGCACAAAATGTCATGGCAAGTCATGGTATGCAAGCAAATGGAAGATGGATGCAAAGGAAGGACCAAATTAGGGTTTATGATCAATGCACAAAACAAAATTCAAAACCAGAAGCAAACATCATGATAAAAATTTGAAAATGCATTCAAAGGAACCCTAACCCTACACAAACTCACTGCCCAAAGGAGGGGATCCAACTCTTAACCTAGTGAGAGTTATGAATTTCCTAAGATTGCTAGGGTTTTAAGGTACCTCATCAAGAAAAATGTCTAACAAATTGGGAATGCAAGATCAATTCATACCAATTTTATCCTATAAACTACATGCTATGCAAGATGCAATGCAAAAAGAATCATGATCCAACTCTCAAAGGTTAGGCAGAAATGAATTTTTGAAGTTTGAAACAAAATAATGCCTTGAAATGAAATTAAATCCAAAGAAAATGATCAAAAGGCATCAAGAACAAAAAAATAAATTTGGTTTCAGAGTTGGACAATGTTTCTAAATGTTTTTAAATGTTTCATGAATTTTTTTGTGATTTTTAAATACCTAAAAGTATTTTTAATTAATTAATTTTCATTAATTAATCAAAAATAAACTTTTAAATGATTTAAAAATAATTTTTAATACAAAAAATAAAAATGAAAATATTTTTGTGTTCTGAAAAATAATGAAAATCTTGACAAATATTTTCATAATTTTTAAACATTTTTTGCTATTTTAAATTAAATGTACAAAATAAATGCAAAATAAATGAATAAAAATTGAATTATGGAAAAGTATGCCAAATGAGAGGATCATATGCAATCTGGGCTGAGGAGGTTTGACTTGGCGCGCAATCCTACGGCCTAAGTTCAAACCTGGTTAAACCTGGTTTTATAATTAATTAATTTGGATTAATTAAGTTAATTATGGATTAGGGCAAAATGGAAAGATCCTGGCCATCAAAATGCGCGCGGGTCAAAGGAAGTCAGCTCATCCTACGCTCCGCATTCAAACCACAATTAATGACACAGATTAACCCTAATCAACTTCAGGTGGCCGGAGAAGACTTCCGGTCGTCTTCTCCGGCGAACCAAAACCCTAGATCATGCTACAAGCCACCCCACTTCAAATTGAACACAGGGAAATGATCCTCTAACATCATGGGACATGAATCAATCATTAAACAACATTTAAACTACATGAATCAAGCAAATCGAAGCAAACATTTTTCACGGGAAAAACTTCAGAACATCAATACATACTCATTTTCCACTCATTTTCATTTTTAAACACATCATGATGATCAGGATAACATGTAGAATCAATTTATAACAAGTAAATGAAGTTCTGGAAAATTTGTTCTTGATGGATACCTGAACTGGAGTTCTTCAAACTGGAGCTTTCTGAGCCTTTCTCTTATGGAAACTGACTCCTCTGGTCCCCCTGAGCTCAATGGAAAGCTTGAATGGAGTTTAAACTGGTTATTTTGAGAGGTTCAGTTCTGGTGTATCAGAAAATGAGGTTCTTGTGTGTGCTGTTTCAGATCATTGTGAGGGGTGGGATTTGTTCTATGGATGATTTCTGGTTGATTGGTGAAGAGAAAATGAATGTTTGATGGCTGTGGAAGGAGATTCGAAGAGAGGAAGGTTTTGACAGTTTTTGGAGTGTGCTGCAATGTGTGTGTTCCAGGATTGTGTGAGGCTTGTTTTATGATCCATATACAAGTCCTAAACTATTGGAATGAGTCAGAAGACTTGACATGTACTATGGGAATGGTATGGAGCAATTGGCCAAAAAGTCAATAGTTGGTGTACTTCAAGCATGGGCTGTGGCAGAGGTGATCTAGAGGCTTGTCCTGCCTTAGCTTGAGTCAAGGATGGCCCTTGGATGGTTCATGAGAGGCTGCTGCATTTGGATCATGAGCTAGAGGAGTTTTTGCAACTTGACAACTTGTGATATTTCATGACTTTTGGCTATGTGAATGTGAGAAACCTTGCTGAATTTCTGATGTGGGATGCCTCATTATGTCATGACAATGTCTTAAAACCAGTTAGAGATCATACAATTCCTTTGAGAATGATTTTGCCAAAAATCCCTCTTTGTACTTTCATGAAGAATGGTTTATGGTTATGTGAAAATCAAGGCAAATAAATGAGAAATCCCTTGGGCCAATTCTGATTTTAGGTCATGCATTGCATTGGTATGATGATTAGAGGTCATGTTGAAGTCACATAAAGGCTTGCCATGAGAAATTGCAAGTTTTCCATTTTGTGCAAAAGTGAAATTTCAATGATTTTGTCCAACTTTGCAAGGCCATAACTTTTGATCCAAGATGAATTAGAATGAGTTCTTGTACTTTTTGAAAAGGGAATGATCCATTCTACAACTTTCATGACCAAAGTTTTCCCATTTGAAGCATTCTTGAATCAAAAAGCAAGGGTTGAAAAAGTTTCCCAAAATGGCAATTTTCCATTACAAGTCATTTTCCCAAAGAGTCAACTTTGCAAATGGCTTGGAATTCTTCAAATTTGTGAACTTCTAACATCTTCTATGATCAAATAAAGATCATACACAATCAAAATGATGAAGAACACCCTTTGGTTGGGTCATTGGGGGCCTCAGATGCCCTGATTTTGCACTGACTTGCTCAAAAAGTCAACTCTTGATCAGATGTCTTCCCCATGAAATTTCTTCATGAAAATTTATATGCATGATCCCTATACCATATAGAGACCAATAGAAACAAGAATGACCAAAAATTTTGGAGTTATGGCCCCTGAAACCAAAACCCTAATTCTAGGTCATCTGTGCAGTTAAACCTGGCTCTGCTTCCATGCCTTTCTCAGTTCTTGTGATTCTTTGACTTTCTTGACTTTGTGGGGATATAATATGATGCTTGAACATACATGTACCCCTTTGAAGTGATTGATGACCTTTGGAGTGGCTCAAAAAGCTCTTGGATTGCTCAGATCACAAACCCTAGATGCAGATGACTTAGAATCAATGCAGTGAACCAAAAATGCAATATGATATGGTATGATTGAACTTATGCATATGAAATGATCACAAGCCATGGTGTGAATGGGTGAGGGAAAATTTGGGGTGTTTACAATTGTGGCCAGTTATGCATAAAAGTTTGAAGACATGACGACTTATTCTAGGCAAGCTATGTATGCTCCAGACGAGAAGTGGAAGATTGATCAGTTTTTATTTGGATTAAGGGCTGATATTTCTCATAGTGTTTCTCATAGGGAGTTCACTGCTTATTCTGAATTATTGAGGCAATGCTATGTTGCTGAGCATAGTTTGAAGAAAATGCAGACTGAAGCAAGTGTTGGAAGAGTTATTCAGGGTGATCGTGGAAGGGCGAATCAACCTTTTAGGCCAATGGCCCAACCCTTTAAAGGAAATCAAGTGGCGAATCCTAGACCTAGTGATCCTCCTTCATGTCCCAGGTGCCATAAGAATCATTATGGAAGGTGTGATCCAAGTGGTGTGGTTTGTTACCATTTCAAGAAAGAAGGACATGTTTCTAGAGATTATCCACGGAGAAGGAATCAGGTTCAGGGAAGGGTTTATACCATGGATGCAAGGAAAACTAAAGCCGACAACTCTCTTATTGCAGGTACGTGTCTTTTTAATGAACATCCTTGTCTTGTTTTATTTGATTGTGGAGCAACACATTCTTTTGTGTATACTAGTTGTGTGAAGTGACTTGGGTTAAGAGTTTTTCTCTTGTCTCCTCATATGGTGGTTACTACCTCTATGGATGAAACCATTGAGACACATCTTATGTGTGAGAATTGTACTTTGTCAGTGGATGTAGAGTTTTCCATATTGATATTATTTCTCTACCCCTTAAGAAGGTTGATGTTATTTTGGGAATGGATTAGTTATATGTTAATTCTGTGTTTATTGGGTGCAAAGAGAAATTGATCCTCATTCTATCCGTGGAAGCTCCTCTGAAAGATGTGTTGACAACAACCTTAGAAGGTACGGTTGGAATGGTAAAAAATTTGTTTGAGAAAGAGAAATTTATTTTACTGGTCCTTACTAAAGAGGAGAGTAATGGTCAGCAAGTTCTGAATATTCCAATAGTCTGTGAATTTCCTGAAGTTTTTCCCGAGAATGTCACTTCCTTACCTCCGGTGAGAGAAGTTGAATTCTCAGTTGACTTGATACCGGGGACAACTCCTATATCCATTTCCCCTTATCGGATGGCATCGCTTGAATTAAGAGAATTGAAGGATCAGTTAGAGGACTTGATGGCGAAACATTTTGTTAGACCAAGTGTTTCACCGTGGGGAGATCCTATTTTATTGGTAAAGAAGAAAGATGGTGATATGCGGTTGTGTATTGATTACCCTAAGTTGAACAAGGTTACTATTAAGAACAAGTATCCTTTGTCGAGGATAGACAACCTTTTGGATCAATTGAAAGGATCATGTGTGTTCTCGAAGATTGATCGGAGGTCGGGCTATCATTAGATTCGTGTAAAGAGTTCTGATGTATCGAAGACTGCGTTCAGAACCCATTATGGTCATTATGAATTCCTAGTGATGCCTTTCGGTGTGACGAATGCTCCAGCTGTTTTTATGGATTACATGAACCGAATATTTCAAGCTTATTTGGATCAGTTTGTTGTAATCTTTATTGATGACATTCTCATTTATTCTCGTACTCCACAAGAGCATGTTAAGCATCTGAGGATTGTTCTGTCGGTATTGCAAGAGAAACAACGTTTTGCTAATTTTAGCAAGTGTGAGTTTTGGATGTCAGAAGTTAAAATTCTTGGACATGTTATATCTCAAGGATGTGTAGCAGTGGATCCGTCAAAGATTGAAGCCATGGTAAATTGGGAGAGACCGAGGAATGCTTCGAAATAAGGAGTTTCTTAGGTTTGGCAGGTTACTACAGAAGGTTCATCAAGGTTTTTTCTCAGTTGGTGTTGCCATTGACTAAGCTTACTAGAAAGTACTTTGCTTACGAATGGGATTCTGATTGCGAATAGAGTTTCATGAATTTGAAAGAAAGATTGACTACTGCTTCGGTGTTGATCATTCCCGATCCTAACAAGTCTTACGAAGTGTTTTGAGATGCTTCTAAGATGGGATTAGAAGGTGTTCTTATGCAGGAAGGGCAAGTTGTAGCTTATGCTTCTCGACAGTTGAAATTTCATGAGAAGAATTATCCAACTCATGATTTGGAGTTAGCGGACGTGGTGTTTACTCTAAAGGTGTGGCGACATTATCTGTATGGTGTGCGCTTTGAGATGTTCAGTGACCATATAAGTTTGAAGTATCTTTTTGATCAGAAGGAATTGAATATGAGACAAAGAAGGTGGATGGAGTATTTGAAGGATTATGACCTAGAATTGAAGTATCATCCGGGAAAAGTGAACAAAGTGGCGGATTCTTTGAGTCGGAAAGTGATTCATGGTGTTAAGTTGATGGTGTTGGAATATGCATTATTGGAGAAGTTTCGAGATCTTAATCTTCAATTTGTATGGACTCCGAATGATGTGATTATGGGAAATTTGAATATCAATTCTACCTTGAGGAACGGAATTCAACAAGCACAAGTTCAAGATAAGAAGTTACAAAAGTGTAAACACCCCAAATTTTCCCTCACCCATTCACACCATGGCTTTTGATCTTTTCATATGCATATGTTCAATAATAGCATCTCATATTGCATTTTTGTTTCACTGCATTGTTTCTAAGTCATTTGCATCTAGGGTTTGTGATCTGAGCCATCCAAGAGCCATTTGAGCCACTCCAAAGGTCATCAATCACTTCAAAGGGGTGCATGTATGTCCAAGCATCATATTATATCCCCCACAAAGTCAAGAAAGTCAAATAATCACAAGAAATGAGAATGGCATGGAAGCAGAGCCAGGTCTAACTGCACAGATGACCTAAAATTAGGGTTTTGGTTTCAAAGGCCATAACTCCAAATTTTTTGGTCATTCTTGTTTCTATTGGTCTCTATATGTTATAAGGATCATGCATATCAATTTTCATGAAGAAATTCCATGGGGAAGGCATCTAATCAAGAGTTGACTTCTTGAGCAAGTCAGTGCAAAATCAGGGCATCTGAGGCCCCCAATGACCCAACCAAAGGGTGTTCTCCATCATTTTGAATGTGTATGATCTTTATTTGATCATAGAAGATGTTAGAAGTTCACAAAATTGAAGAATTTCAAGCCATTTGCAAAATTGCCTTTTTTGGGAAAGTGACTTGTAATGGAAACTTGCTATTTTGGGAAAGTTTTTCAACCCTTTCTTTTTGATTCAAAAATGCTTCAAATGAGAAAGATTTGGTCATGAAAGTTGTAGAATGTATCATTCCCTTTTCAAAAAGTACAAGAACTCATTCTAATTCATTTTGGATCAAAAGTTATGGCTTGTCAAAGTTGGCAAAAATCACTAAATTCTCACTTTTGTACCAAAGAGGCAAAGTTGCAAAACCTCATGCCAAGCCTTTATGTGACTTCAAATTGGTTTCTATGCACCACACAAACATAAACCAATGCCTAAAAATCAGAATGCACCAAGGATTTGCAAAATGGATCAAAGCTTCTCATCCACTTGCCTCAGTTCACAAAATCTGATCCACAAGAACTCCATGATCTCAGCTGAGCCAAGCCATGCCCCTATCACAGTCTCCCACTTGCCCATACCTCTAGTACACCTAACATTGACTTTATGTAAAATGGCCCATACCAATCAGCATAGGCCACACCAACTCCACAGACCTATCACAGTGTGATAAGTGGACAAAAAGCAACGCAAAGCATAACACACACAAGCCTGAAACATCTCATAAGCCATAGTTTCAAGATTTCACCTCTTATGCACTTTCCTTCGAAACTCATCACACAAGACACAAACATCAAAACCAACTTCATAGAATCACTCAACATGTTCCCCTGATCATTTCCCAACCCTCATTTGTCCCTGAAACCACCTCAAACAGAAACACGATTCTCACCCCTCACTGAACAGAACTTCATCAAACTCTTAAACCAGCCACTTTAAACTCCAACCAAACTTCAAAGCTTCATCAAGAGGATCATTGGAGCATTTTGAAGCAAAGAAGCAGGCCGAAAGCTCCTGGATTGAAAGCTCCATTTCAGGTGAGCTCAAGAACTTTTTCTCCAGAAATTTGTTTTTAAGTTCCTAAATGAATCTATGTGATGTGCTGATCATGCTGATATGTTTAGTTTTGCAAATGGTTAAGTATTGAGTATGTATGAAGCTTCTGAAATTTTTTGACCTAAAAACATTTTGATTCGATTCAGCTTTGATACGAAAAATAAATGTGTTTTGATGGATGATTCTTGTTGTATGATGTATGGGGTTGGATTCTGGGCAGAGAGATTAAGTTTTAGTGACCTAGGGAAGAAGTTAGCAATTTTCAGGGAAGGGTGTGGCCGGAGAAGATGACCGGAGGTCATTTCCGGCCACCTGAATGTAATTAGGGTTTAATCTGTGATTAGGGCAAAGTTTGAATTTGGACCATAGATTTGGCTGACTTTCGTTGACTCCCGCGTGTTTGAAGGGTTCAGATCACCCCATTAAGTCCTAATCCACGTCATTAGTTTAATTAATTAGGATTAAAATTTGAATTTGCCAGAATCAATCCTAGCCACTGAAACGCGCATTTAGGTATTTAAAAATCACCAAAAAATTCACATTGCATTTAGAAACATTTAGAAACATTATCCAACTCTCAAACCAAATTTCTTTTTTGTTCTTGATGCCTTTTGATCATTCTCAATGGAATTAAATTCATTTTAAGGCAATATTTTTGTGCAAACTTTGAAAAATCCATTCGGCCTAACCTTTGAGAGTTTGATGATGGTTCTTCTTGCATTGCATCCTTCATGGCATGTAGTTTATAGGATAAAATTGGTTTGATTTGATCTTGCATTTTCAATTTGTTTTGCATTTTTCATGATGAGGCACCCCAAAACCCTAGTGATCTTGAGAAATTCATAACTTTCACTAGGTTAAGAGTTAGATCCCCTCCTTTGGGCAGTGAACTTGTATAGGTTTAGGGTATCTTTGATTGCA
Organism: Lathyrus aphaca; assembly: GCA_963966055.1. Lineage (NCBI taxonomy): Eukaryota > Viridiplantae > Streptophyta > Magnoliopsida > Fabales > Fabaceae > Lathyrus > Lathyrus aphaca. Next base: position 111,182,144 of record OZ014521.1, on the reverse strand, counting down.
TTTTAAATTTTTTATCATGTCATTTGCTTCTGGTTTTTGCATTTTTTCATTGCATGATGCATGTAACCCTAACTTGTGCCTTCCTTTGCATCCATCTTTCATTTGCTTGCATCCAGTGACTTGCCATGCCATTTTGTGCACCCACATGATCCATAATACATCTTAGGACATATTAGAATCATGTTTGATAATTGCATCTTTCATTTTCCATGTTATATGTCCATTGCATTTCATAAACTTTTCATGAACTTTCATGGTTCAAAGCATGCCTCATTTGCATCCTTATGCTTGTATGATCATTCTCATCTCTTGTCATGTGTTTGCATCATCTCTTAGCACCATTAACATCATGTTTATGCTTCTGGTTTTGGTTTGCATCATGACACTTCATCTCATTTGCATTACATTTCATTTCTTTTGCTAACTTTTCAGGTGGTAAGTTGTTTTGAGAAGTGAATTTGCCTTCACTTCTCACAATCTCTTTTCATCTCTCTCTTGCACCATTGCTGCATTTTATCTTGTGTATTAGAGTGAGCTTGCTCATTCATGCTCTTGCTCTCTTTCTTTCTTTAAGCAACTTGTCTTCTTAAGTGAAGCAAGTTGTTTTGCTTCTCTTTGCTCCTTGCTCCTTTCATCTGTTTCCTTCCTGGTGGTTTCTCTGAAGATCTTTTGCAAGCCTCATAAACCCTAGGGACAACCAAGCATGATAACAATTAGGGTTTGATTAGTCCCCCATTTAGTTTTACCTTTGTGTCATCTTTGAGTTTTCTCTTCTCATCTCATAATCAAGGACTAAACCATAAAGGTTTTAAGGCTTTGTGATTAAGCTTATGCCTGCATCCTTCTATTAGGAGGAGTGTATAACTTTAATCCTAAGTGTTAAACCCTTAATGTGTTTAAATCCTTTAATCAATCCATCTTAATAATCACTAAGACATCAAGCTTATAACTTGGGCCTTGCATTAGGGTTCTAATTCTTCCTTAATTGGTTAAGAAGGACTAACCCTAGTGTTAATGGACAAGTCCCCCTCAAGTTGTCTTACAAACCATAAAATCCATTTCTTCATCCTACCATTAACTAAAATCCATTTAATAAAGGCTTTGTTTTGTCATGAGGTTAATCCCTAATCATGGATTAAGTTGAAGAGTCTTCCTCAGCTTAAATGTGCTCATCTATTATCCTTCTATTAGGATGGTGTAATGAGTCTATTAAATACTTGATTATGGCTTAATCTCATTACTTAACACTAAACAAAAGCACCAAAAACATCTAAATAATCACAAGTAGGTTAATGATCTTAATCCTACATCATGGTGATTAAGTGTGAGGTGCTTACTTCACACTTAAGGTATTCTCATTACCCCTAATCAGAGGGAGGATGTGATGAGTTTATTAACCCTTGGTTTAGGCTTAAGCTCATTTTCTTATGACAAACTTCAAAAAGCAATAAAAGTCTGAAAACACAAAAACAAACAATAATCATCTCCTCCGGGATTCTTTTCTCACCTCATTCACTCACAAACGAGAACTCGCTCCTTCCGTCTAATGCAAGACAGTTTGCACCTGAGCCAGACAGGTCATACACTTGAGCATAGACAAGTAAGCAGTTCACAAATCAATTTACCTTTCAGTCTCTTTGAGTCGAACTACGGTGTTCTGACTTCCTCATTGCACGAGAGGATACGTAGGCATAACTTAACAGTTATCGAACAAAATTCTCTGTATATTCCCCCCCCCTCTTCCAGTATTATTCTTTAAGCCTCATAATCTTGAGCTTTGCACTCCTGTTCTTGCATTGACACTGTATATACTACACTTCATACTTTCTTTTACACTGACACTTGCATTCTTCTTTCCAGCTTTGATACACAGATAGCACTGACACTACCCTTTTAAACACAAATCTTTCACGCGTGGATCCCGTCGAGTACGGCGGACAATCTGGGTGCTAATACCTTCCCAGGTTGTAACCAACCCCCTTTCTTAGTCTCTCTGGTTCGCAACCGTCTTATCCGTATCTTCCTAGGTCTATGCAGCATTACCTTTCCTCCGGGATAAAAATGCCTAGTTGGCGACTCTTTTCTCCTGAGTTCACCCTTGTGTGTACTCTCCCCTTCGCCGACCGTTCGCGTCTGTACCCCATTTGACCTGGCCTCATTTGGTAGGAGCGACAACTTGGCGACTCTGCTGGGGAACCTTATACTGTAACCAGGGCTTCTGGTTCTTTTTGTGGGTTCCTCCTAGCGCTTGTTTGATTTGTGTTTACTGGGGTGTTATGTGCTAACTATGTTTATATATTTGCTTTATTTACTGCTTTATGTACAACTTTATTTATTGCTTTCTTTACAGTTTTTCATAGTGCATACTGTCATTATCATTGCTGGATCTGTTCTTCTGTCTTGGTGGGTGGGGTTTCATTGAGAGTTTAAGGTCCTATACCTGGGACCTGAGTGACACCTAGGCTAGAGTGGTTCATGTTCTTTCCCATTCCATTTCGGTCTGGTGCGGGAATATGAAACACGGTTCAGATGTGGGTTTCTTCTTGAGAACTCTGTGCTACAGATTTCCTGTAGTGCTAGGGCTATCTGGGAAGCCTGCTAAGTCTGGATGACCTTTATTATGAACTTCAGAAACTGAGGAGAATTAGAGGAGGATTTTTTATGGTTATTGTAAACACTGTACCTCCGGGTTAGAAGTGTTTACACTTCTCATAACTGATCCAAGTCTGAGGATCCTTGTTTTAGAACACTACCTGTGAGGGGGTTGGGCTGTTTACAGGTTTGCAGGTACCTTTGGCCACATCATACCCTGTTACTTGTTTTGTTTAAGAGTACCTCATTTTGGACAATTCTTGTGATTTAACCCTGGACATGTGACTCTTTATTTGAGTCCCCCACCCTGGTTACTGGATTTCTGAACCTCCATCTGGACTTCTTGAACATACATGGACTTTATATCAAGACAGTAATCAGATCCAGCTTGATCACAAACCCTTGCATATCATTTGCATACATCATCATTGCATCATTTAACATTTGTTTATTTGTTTTTCAGGGTATCCACATCATATTTGGCTTGGTTTTGACCCCTTCATCTGCAGAGACCTTTGTTTCATCAGTTATCTGCTTCAACTATCTTCATCAGTTGCATGCTTCAGTTGCCTTCATCACCAGTATCAGCCTATCAGTGGCTCATCCCCAGTATCAGTCTTGATCCCTATCAGCACTTGTCTTCAGCTCTTCATCAGCATACATGGCTCCACCTAGGAAGAGCAACATATCATATCATTTCTTTGAGCCTGTGTTGACTGGTATCAGGCAGGTCCAGGCACTTATCACACCTCACCATATCCCCTTATTCAGAGAACATTATGGAGGTATCCTGGATATGGTTATGGACCTGGACCCTTCTTAGAGGAGCATGATCCACACCTGCTTACAGTTTTATGACCCTCCTTTGAGATGCTTCACATTCCAGAATTTTCAGCTAGGACCTCTTTTGGAGGAGTTCTCATCATTGATTGGAGTACCTGTCAGGGGTGGTGTCCCCTTCAACCCAGAGATGACTTCTCCCGGCAATGGAGAAGTGGCAAAAGCATTGTACCTGGAACCTATTTTGATTGAGCAAAACATGACAACAAAGGCTGGGATCCCTGGTTTGCACTTAGACTTCTTGATTTCTCAGGCCATCCTGAAGGCCTCCTTGGGAGAATGGAGGGCAGTTTGTGCATTGTTAGCCCTCGGTATATATGGGGTTATACTGTTTGCAGATGAGCCCAAATTTATCAGCAGGAATGTCATTCATCTTTTCCTTCTAAGGAACCAGTACCCACATTGCTGGGAGATTTCTATTATTCCATTCATCAGACGAATGAGAAGCAAAGAGGGAAGTTGGTGAGATGCTGTGCTCCTCTGTTTCACACCTGGCTGCTCAAACACTTACCTAAGACTGATGCCTTCCTGAATCCTCACCAACAGAAGAATTGGGCTAAGAGACTTATTGCTTTGACTTCAGATGACATCAGATGGTGCACCCAGAGCACCAAGGGCAAGGATATCATCACTAGTTGTGGGCAATACCCAAATGTACCTCTGATAGGAGTAAAGGGTTGCATCAACTACAATCCTTTGTTGTTCAAGAGAGAACTGGGCTATGCTTTGGTCCACCCTCCTAGAGTGCAAGATTTAGCTGAGACCCTATATTGTGAGATAAAGCCTAATCTAGCTGTTGTCAGACAAGCATCCTGGGCTTGGGACAACATCCAGACAAAGGGGGTGGCTATTCTTGGGAAGTGTAATAATGTTGCTTCAGTCCAGTACTATGAATGGTCCCATGCCAGAGCTCAGATCACTGGAATGCCTTTTACCATTGAGGACACACCTGGACCCTCCACAATGCAGCCAGCAGTCACTGTCAGCCTGGAAGAATTTGAGAAGCTGAAGGAAAGGAATGAGAATTTGTCTCAAGCTTTGAAGAAGACCCTCTGGGAGAGGAGTGATGGTCGTCTGGACATTGAGAGGTTGGAGAAGCTTAGGGTGGAGCATCTGGCCAAGATTGAGAAAACAGAGGACTACATCAAGAAATCAAGAGCTGGGGAGCAAATATTGAAGAATTCCTGTAAAGAGGCCAAGCTTCAGAAGGCTAGGACTGATCTCTATCTGCAAGAGAGTCAGGCTAGGTGGGTCAGGATCACTGAAGCCCGTACTCAAGAAGATAAGAGAACTCAAGCCAGAATTGAGCAGTTAGAGGCTAGTGAAAAGAAACAACAGGAAGCTTTGCTGACAGCCCAGAAGGAGATTTCAGAGTTGAAACTTAGGGCTGGTTTGAAGAGATCAAAGGATCAGGACAGGCACAAGAAGCTAACCTCTGCCATTGCCACCAGGAACCTCCTCATCAGGACCATTACGGAACATCCAGCTGGTCTGGTGACTGAGGCACTTCTTAAGGAGATTAAGGAGGATGAGTTTGTACTTGATGTCTGACTTTTTGTTTGTTGTTGCTTTCATTTGATGTACTTTTCTTTTATGTTATATTTTGACCCTTCTGGGGCATGTGTTGTAAAAACAAACTATGTATTATGCACCATTTGTAATATATTTGTCAGTTTGTTTCATTGGATTTCTTTCTCTCAAGCAACATCAAAGCATCTTCCTCGAGGTCTGGAAAGGTCAAAACCAAGAGCCAAGCCGGATACCTTGGAAAATAAATAAGCATACTGCATTGCATACTAAATTTTGTTTTGTTTTGTAGGTTTTGTCATTATTTTGTTTGTTTCTAACTCTGTTGTGGTTCAGGAAATATTGCTCGCAGAAGAGTGTTCCCCGTCAACCGTGCACACCGGTATCCTACTCGCAACAACCTTCCGGGTATTATCATGGAGCAAGTACAGCAAGACCTGACCGAGGTCAGAACCCAGATGGCTAACGAAAGAGTGGAGATGAGAAACCAAATGGCCCAATTCATGACTGTGATGACTGGTTTGGCTCAAACCCAAGAAAGGCTAAGGGCATTGGTAGAAAGACAAACTCCCGAGGAGCCTCATCCTGGGACTGGAGGAACAAGAAACAATGAGAGGGGTCAACCTCATGTTAACCCACCTGTATTTGGACCTCATCTAGATCCGGAAGTCAACATCCCGGGTAATGTGCAAAGAAATACTACTAGGGGAAGGATCTTACAAGAAGACCCCCAAGAGGAGCAATTCACTGTCATGGGAGCTGGTGATGAGGTCTATGATAAGAGGTTTGATGAAATTGCTGAGAAGTTGAGATCTCTGGAGTCTCAAAATTCCCTGGGTTTCGATGTAATGGATATGGGATTAGTAGACGGGGTGAGAATTCCCCACAAGTTCAAGCCCCCGTGCTTCGAGAAATACAATGGAACTTCTTGTCCACGAACTCACCTGCAGTCTTTTCTGGGGAGACTTAAAGCATACACCATGGATGAAAAGATGTGGATGTTCTATTTTGAAGACAATTTGACTGGGGCTTCTAGGGAGTGGTATTCACATTTGACCAGAGCTACTATCAGATGCTGGAAGGACCTAGCTGAAGCCTTCATCAGGCAGTACCAATACAATCTGGACATGGCTCCTAACAGGACCCTCTTGATGGGAATGTCTCAATCCTCCAGGGAAAGCTTCAGGGAATATGCCCAAAGGTGGAGACAGCTTGCTGCTGCTGTCCAGCCACCCATGTCGGAAAGAGAAATGGCCGACATGTTCATGAATACTTTGCAGGGAACATACATTGATAGGTTGGCTGCCTTTTCTTCTACTAGCTTCGCAGACGTGGTTATAGCGGGTGAAAGAATTGAAAGTCTGCTAAAGATGGGCAAGATTTCTGATAATGGTGCAAGTTCGTCAAGTAATTCCAGGAAACCTTTCGTGGGACCTCGAAGGACCGGTGAGACCAATGCCATTCATGCCACCAGGGGCAGACCTCAGTATGTCCACAGATCAGTAGCAGCTGTCACTATTCCAACTCCGATTCCTCAGCAACCAGCATATCAACAACAACAACAACCCCATTATCAACAGCAAGTTCAGTATCCGCCACAAAGAACCTACAACAACAATAACAACAATAAACAACAAAGACCCTTCCAGCAAAGACCATCACAGGCAAACAGGGTGATTGACCCTATCCCTATGCCTTATGCTGCCTTATTGCCACAACTCCTGAAACTCAACTTGGTTGAGTTAAGGACATTGGCACCTCCAGATCCCGCCAATCTCCCTAAGAATTACGATGTCAACGCCAGGTGTGCTTTCCATTCCAATGCACCAGGCCACAATACTGAGAAATGCAGGGCTTTACAAATGAAAGTTCAAGATCTGGTAGATTCTAAGGCCCTCAACTTCGCACCTCCTCCAAATGTCAACAGAAACCCTATGCCCAACCATGGTGGGCCAAGGATTAATGCCATTGAGGAAGATAAACCGTCTACTTTGATCACCAGTGTTGCACAAATTCGAACACCTCTGGTCGAAATTAAAGCTCAGCTTCTAGAGTGCCAGGTGTTTCCCGGGTGTGAACTCGGTTGTGGGTATTGCAACATTGCAGTCAACGGGTGTGTTAATTTGAGAAGCGACATAGATGGTCTTATCAAAGATGGTATCCTTCAGATCTCAACAACGGCACCTACAAATCCAGCAATTCCTTTGACAACAATCCCCGATTCTTCTACAACAGCAGCAACAATCATTCCTACCGATTCATCAATATCACCAGCAATGGCTCCGTCCATCACTTCAACAAATCAAATGTCAACAACCATTTCTTCTACAACATCAGCATCCTTTTTACCAGCAGAATCTTCTACAATGCCAACAAAAATTAATGAAGATGTCTCAGCAGTCACCATTAACTACGATCCATCAGATGTTCCTCCAATCAACAATTTTCAGCAACAAGCAGTGGCACTTCCTGCCAGATCACCAGTTACAATTTACTACGATCCGCACACCATTACGGTACCCTCCTCTGCAACAGTACGTCCAGTTACCATCACGGTGCCTGGACCCGTTCCATATAAAAGCAGTAATGCCATACCTTGGCATTATGGCTCTGATCTTTACTGCAACGGGGAGAAAATCACTTTGGATTCTTCAACTTCTTCTCCACAAATTGATAATGTTGGGGGAGGCGGAGGCTTCACCAGAAGCGGACGCCTTTTTGCCTCACAAACACAGAGACCTAATGCTGAGGCAGAAGCTGCTGCCAAAGCAAAAGGAAAGAGTGTGGTGCTTGAAGAGCCAGCTATCAAAGAAACTCAGAAGACATCTTTTGAGCAAGATGTAGACGAGTTCATGAGAATCATAAAGAGAAGTGATTACAAAGTGGTGGATCAGCTTCACCAAACTCCCTAAAAAATCTCCATATTATCCCTGTTGATGTGTTCTGAAGCCCACAGGAATGCATTATTGAAAGTCCTGCACGCAACGTACATGCCAGAGGAGATTACCGTTAATCAGCTAGAAACTGTTATGGCAAATGTCAATACCAGCCATGGACTGGGCTTTACCAATGCTGATTTAACAACTGAAGGGCGTAACCACAACAAGGCTTTACATATCACCTTGGAATGCAAGGGTGCCGTTCTATCTCATGTACTGGTGGACACTGGGTCATCACTTAATGTTCTACCAAAGAAAGTCTTAGTGAAGCTGGAGTATGATGGCTTGGCACTGCGTCCGAGTAATTTGGTGGTGAGAGCATTTGATGGCTCTAAAAGATCAGTGCTTGGAGAGATTGATCTGCCTGTGATGATTGGCCCACAAACCTTCAAAACTACCTTTTATGTGATGGACATTCAGCCGGCCAATAGCTATTTGTTGGGTAGACCCTGGATCCATGCCGCTGGCGCTGTTACATCTACCCTTCACCAGAAGCTGAAATTCGAGTGGGAAGGCCAGATCATCACTATTTGTGGAGAAGAAGGCATCTTTGTTAGCCATCTGGCTACGTATAAGTACATTGAGATGGATGGAGAAATCCATGAAACTATGAGTCAGGGGTTCGAGGCCCTGAACATTAATGAAGCATCTGCTGTACTGGGAAACTCCATAACGTCATATCAGCAAGCCCGGAGGGTTGTTGAAGAGGGTACTGCCCAAGGCTGGGGCAAGCTGTTGCCCGTGGAGAAGAAAGAAGACAGATTTGGGTTGGGTTACAAACCAACTCAACAAGATCAATCAGAGGCTGCCAAGAAGCCCAATTTTGTCAGCGGGGGAATGCTCACCCCGGATGCAGTGAACAACTTGGAAGACGAGGAGGAAAGCGACCGCAACCTGGAGAGCTGGATACATCCAAGGATCCCGGGAAGCCAAGTCCTTAACTGGTCTTCCCAGGAAATTATAAGGGTTACTCCTGCAGAGTAATTATTATTTCCTGTGTTTTTAAGCATGCATCAAGTCTTGCATCTTGCCCAAGATGTCAAGACTCATTTTGTAATCGGGCCATCTTGTAATTTTGTGCAAATGGATTAATCAATGAATATCGGACATCTTTTGCAAATGAGTCTTTTTCTTTTCCGCTCACTGTTTTTCATTTTTCTTTTTGTACAAAAATAAAATGGCAATGTTTTCAAAATGAAAACTTCATTTCACTTTTTCTAAACAAGATTAAAATTGATCACTAAAATGAACAATCTAAACCCTTGCAGAGAGTGTCTTTCAGATTGCACCAACAATAACACTGCTATGGCTTCGTATGACTTTAACAATCCAATCAATCAAGCTGACGAAGGGGTTGAAGAAGATTATGAGCTTCCTAAAGAGCTAGCCAGGTTGCTAAGGAAAGAGGAGAAGGTTATCACTCCTTATTAGGAGGAGGTTGAAACGGTTAATCTTGGTACGAAAGAAGATGTGAAAGAAGTTTAGATCGGGGCCTGCCTACAAGATTCAGTAAAAGAACAATTGATTGATATGCTTCGGGAGTATGTGGATGTTTTCGCTTGGTCTTATCATGATATGCCAGGGTTGGACACCGATATTGTCATGCACAAGCTGCCCTTGAAAGAAGACTGCCCGCCGGTAAAACAAAAGTTGCGCCGTACTCGCCCAGATATGGCAATGAAGATCAAGGAAGAGGTACAGAAACAGTGGGATGCCGGGTTCCTTGCTGTGACTAGCTATCCGCCGTGGGTTGCTAATATTGTACCTGTGCCTAAGAAGGATGGCAAGGTGAGGATGTGTGTAGACTACCGGGATCTGAACAGAGCCAGCCCGAAAGATGAGTTCCCTTTACCTCACATTGATGTATTGGTTGATAATACGGCTCAGTTCTCGGTATTCTCCATCATGGATGGATTTTCAGGATATAATCAGATCAAGATGTCGCCTGAAGACATGGAGAAGACAACTTTCATCACACCCTGGGGCACATTCTGTTATAAGGTGATGCCATTCGGACTGAAGAATGCTGGTGCAACTTACCAACGGGCTATGGTAACATTATTTCATGACATGATCCATAAAGAAATTGAATGTTATGTGGATGACATGATTGCCAAGTCCCTCACAGAAGAAGACCACCTGGTGAATCTGTTGAAGTTATTCAAGCGTCTGAGGAAGTACCAACTGAAGTTAAACCCCAACAAGTGCACATTCGGGGTGCGGTCTGGTAAGCTGCTGGGATTTATTGTGAGTGAAAAAGGGATTGAAGTTGACCCTGATAAAGTTAAAGCCATTCAAGAAATGCCTGCACCGAAGACAGAAAAAGAAGTTCGAGGTTTTCTAGGTAGATTGAACTACATTTCAAGGTTCATATCTCACCTTACAGCAACCTGCGAGCCTTTGTTCAAACTGTTAAGAAGAGAACAAACGGTCAGGTGGAACGAAGACTGCCAGAGGGCTTTTGACAAAATCAAGAAATATTTACAAGAGCCTTCAATCCTTATGCCTCCTGTTGAAGGAAGACCTCTAATAATGTACCTGACAGTATTAGAAGGATCAATGGGGTGTGTGTTGGGCCAGCATGACGAGTCTGGTCGAAAAGAGTATGCAATATACTACCTAAGCAAAAAGTTTACCGACTGTGAACAACGTTATTCACTGCTCGAGAAAACTTGCTGTGCTTTAGCGTGGGCTGATCGCCGATTAAGGCAGTATATGTTGACCCACACTACCTTATTGATCTCAAAGATGGACCCAGTCAAGTATATTTTTGAGAAGCCAGCACTTACCGGACGGGTTGCAAGATGGCAAATGATCCTCACAGAATATGACATTCAGTACACATCTCAGAAAGCCATCAAAGGCAGTGTATTGTCTGATTACCTTGCTGAGCAACCCATTGATGATTACCAGCCTATGAGATTTGACTTCCCTGATGAAGACATCATGTTCATAAAAGAAAAAGATCATGAAGAGCCTATTCACACTGAAGGGCCCGACCCGGAAGAAGAATGGACTATGATGTTTGATGGGGCTGTTAATATGAATGGTCGTGGTGTTGGTGCAGTATTCATTACACCTAAAGGAGTTCACATGCCTTTCTCGGCAAAGCTCACCTCTAACTGCACTAACAACGAAGCTGAATACGAAGCTTGTATTATGGGTCTTGAGGAAGCCATTGACCTCAGGATCAAGACATTAACTGTGTCCGGAGATTCAGCTCTAGTAATTAATCAAACCAACGGCAAATGGTACACACACCAAGATCATCTGATACCTTACCGGGATTATACAAGAAGGTTATTGACTTTCTTCACAACGGTCAAGCTTGAGTATATTCCCCAAGATGAAAATCAGTTTGCAGATGCTCTGGCTACCATTTCATCAATGATCATAGTCCAAGCTGCCAACTTCGTGCCTCGGATTTCAGTGTCCAGACTCGACAGACCAGCATATGTATTTGCAGCAGATGTTGTTAAAGATGAAAAGCCTTGGTTCTATGATATCAAATGCTTCTTGGAGGATCAAACATACCCACCTGGGGCATCTTCCAATGATAAGAAGACATTAAGAAGGCTAGCTCGTAGCTTCTTCCTGAATACTGATGGTTCCTTGTATAAGAGAAACTTTGATATGGTACTCCTCAGATGCGTTGATAAGGCAGAAGCAGGCTTATTAATGCACGAAGTGCACGAAGGATCCTTTGGTACCCATGCAGGAGGGCATGCAATGGCTAAAAAGTTGCTAAGATCAGGTTATTACTGGATCACAATGGACGCAGACTGTTGTGCCTATGCCAGAAAATGCCATAAATGCCAGATCTATGCGGATAAGGTGCATGTGCCTCCCAATCCTCTAAATGTGATGTCTTCACCCTGGCCCTTCGCTATGTGGGGCATTGATATGATTGGCAAGATTGAACCGACTGCTTCAAATGGCCACAGATTCATCCTGGTTGCCATTGACTATTTCACCAAGTGGGTTGAAGCAGCTTCTTATGCGAATGTTACAAGGCAAGTGGTAGCCCGATTTCTGAAGAGAGACATCATCTGTCGGTATGGAGTACCCGAACGGATCATTACTGATAATGGTTCCAACTTGAACAACAAAATGATGGCAGAACTATGTCGGGACTTCAAGATCCAACACCACAATTCTTCTCCTTACAGGCCAAAGATGAATGGCACTGTAGAAGCGGCTAACAAGAATATCAAGAAGATTGTGCAGAAGATGGTAGTTACCTATAAAGATTGGCATGAAATGCTACCATTTGCCTTGCATGGGTACCGTACGTCAATCAGAACATCCACTGGGGCAACACCGTATCAGCTTGTGTATGGTATGGAGGCAGTCCTACCTGTTGAAGTTGAATTACCCTCCCTGCGGGTACTGATGGATGTTAAGCTGAACGAGGCAGAATGGGTCCGGTCCCGATACGAACAATTGAATCTGATTGAAGAGAAGAGATTGGATGCAATCTGTCATGGGCAGCTGTATCAGAAAAGAATGAAGAAAGCCTTCGATCAGAAAGTCAGGCTCCGAGAGTACCAAGTAGGAGATCTTGTGCTGAAAAGACTCCTTCCTCCTCATACAGACCACAGGGGCAAGTGGACTCCGAATTATGATGGTCCATTCATAGTAAAGAAAGTTTTCTCTGGAGGAGCACTGATGCTCAGTACTATGGATGGTGAAGACTTCCTGTCCCCTGTGAATTCAGATGCAGTTAAAAAATACTTCGCATAAAATGACCCGCTGGACACAAAAACAGAATGTAAGTCCAGGCAAAATAGGGCATCCTGGCGAGTCAAAAACAGAATAAAAGACTCGGGCAAAAATAAGGGAAAATAAATAAAAAAGGTGTACACCCGCTGAGTTGAAAAGCCGCGTTGGACAAGTCAGGCAAAAATGGGTATCCTGGTGGATCGAAAACCTGAAAGGGCGGTCCACGCAAAATAAGGGAATAAGCGAACAACTGCATTCTGAATTCGTCTGTATCACTTACAACGTGTTAAACTCCGAAAGGATCAAGCTTCTTTCAGAATCAGCCTTCTTCAGAAAGCAAGACGAGAAGAACGTCAAATGTCATACGAGTCATAGCAAAAGGGAAGCTCCTTGAAGCGTCATCAACATTTCCAACATCTTTTTGTTTCTCAATTTGTAACAATCTCCTCATTTCAGGGGATTTGTTTATATGACTGTATCTTGCCAATTCAGGGCACTCGAATTAATAAAATCAGATTTTCAGTCACACACTATCTCGTACTCTTTTATTTGCAAAAATGTCCGATGTTATTAATTTGTTGATCGCATAAATACAGATGCGTCTTTCCTGAACTACATGCTTACAGGAAATATACTTACTCCTGGGAGTGTCTAAACTCCTATGATGGAATCCAGTAAGGGATACCTCGGGGGACTTGTGCGTTTCTTTGTCTTTACAGGATTGCAGGTATTCAAAGCGCGACATGGGGCATGAAAGCTTCTCCCCAGCAAGCTGTCAAATCATTATCTACTCAGTCCGTCTTCCAGATTAGCACCGGAGGTGTTTTCTCCCCAGCTGAGTTGTCAAGTATCATCCTCAGCAGGATCCCTATAGAAATCTCTAGGAAGATCTTCCAGTGATCTTTCTTCTTCCCCGGCCAAGTGCTGACCAGGGAACTACCTCCCCGCAGAGTTTCAACCTCTATCCAGAAGAGCAGCGCATGAAGAAATCACAACAGAGTGAAGAAAGCTTATGCAAACCCCAGCTGGGTCCCCCATTACTGAGATGGGTCTATCAGTGATCTGTTTCCCCATGCAGATACATCTTATCAGATCTGCCAATGATCTTGTCCCCAGCTGGGATGTCCACTTCAAGCAGATCAGTCAGAGATCTTCACAGCAACGGGATCCGAGCCCCAGATCGTTATCTTTGCATAATCATAGAATTCGCATCATATTTTCCCCACAAAGCGTGGCATTCCGTCTAATACGGAGCATTACGGCAAAAAATCAAACATACGGCATAGTCATAAGCCATGTCCTGAATCAGACACTTGTAAATACTGACAACCCATTAACAATATACAAAATACTCCCCAAATTCCCCGGCAGAGAGCCAAGGAATTTCTCTTACAAATACAAATGCACGTTCCCTTCGGCACTCGTCCGTGTCATCATTCCCCAGTAAATTGCCCAAACAAACAGATGCCTATTCAGTACGGATACTCCTTGATGCCCGTCCGTGTCATACCCCCAACAGAAAGCCAAAGCGTCCCCTTTGCACTCACCACATATTTACCTATATCTATACAATTCCTTGACACCCGTCCTTGTCGCCTTCCCCAACACAGTTGCCTAAACACTTTGTAAAACATATACTTGTTTATAATACACTTTTTCAGACACCCGTCCGTGTCATGCTCTCCACAACAAGTTGAACACTCGTCCGTGTTTCTCATCATCTTTTTACTCATACAGATACTCGTCTGTATCTTGTATATGCCACCTTAAATCCCCTCAGATTCGGCACTCGTCCGTGTTCTTTGTTAACTAGTTGATACTCGTCCGTATCATCATCTCTGAACACGCGTCAGCGTTGGTTTCTACTGATACTCGTCTGTATCGTAGTCTTAAGGATGCTCGTCCGCATCTTTAATCCATACACAATGTCAGATAATTTTACCTCTTTTAGAATTTAGACACTCGTCTGCGTCTATTATTCCCCGGAAGAGTCCCCTCAGAATCAACACGCGTCTGTGTTCGTTGTTAACTAGTTGGTACTCGTCCGTATCATCATCTCTGAACATGTGTCAGCATTTGTTTCTATCGATACTCGTCCGTATCATAGTCTTAGGGGTGCTCGTCCGCATCTTTAATCTATACACAGTGTCAAACACTTATACCTCTCATCTCTTGAATGTAGACACTCGTCCGTGTTTACGTTTCCCCAGCGAAGTCCCCAGCAAGACTTCTCTTCTATCTGACATTCGTCCTATGTCATGATACCTTTCAGCAGCCGTACCCTGCCAGGTGATCGTCCTTCACCTTTTCGATGATCGTCCTTCATCACCCCCAGTGGAGTCTCTATTCATTAGAACCCCCTCCTATCCGACATTCGTCCTATGTCATGATATTTTTCAGCAGCCGTCCCCTGCTAGGTGATTGTCCTTCACCCTTTGATGATCGTCCTTCATCATTTTATCCGATGGCCGTCCCCATCGTTGATCTTGTTATCTGACATTCACCCTATGTCATGATAAACTCTGAGAGCAGCCGTACCCTGCTAGGTGATCGTCCTTCACCTCTTGATGATCGTCCTTCATCATGCTTATCCGATGGCCGTCCCCATCGTCGACCTTTTCATCCGACATTCGTCCTATGTCGCGATACCTTCGGCAGCCGTACCCTGCCAGGTGATCGTCCTTCACCTTAGATGACCGTCCCTCATCTTATCCCCAACAGAGCAGCCGTCCCCTGCTAGGTGATCGTCCTTCACCTTTGATGACCGTACCTCAGCATTTATTTCACTTACCTATAATCCCCAGAAAATCTTATGGCTTTACCTGATGGCCGTCCCCATCACAATCTCTCATATCCCCAGCTTGTCGGTCGTCCCCGTCATTGCTTTACTTCCCACATATCCCCAGCATGTCGGTCGTCCCCGTCATTGCTTCATCCCCACCAGTCGTCCTCTGCTCGACGGTCGTCCTCCGTCACCCGCACTTTATAATTATACTTTATTTTCTTTTACAATCTATATCCCTTTTCTTCTCCATTCTGTGAGTGCAAATTTTGGACTGTCTTTGGTATTCAACCACAAGTTATCTTGTTTGCCTGTTAAGCCGTTGCTTACATCCTGCACAGCTAACTCATGCTTGAATAGGGGCAGCTGTAAACACCCCAAATTTGCCCTCACCCATTCACACCATGACTTGTGATCTTTTCATATGCATAAGTTCAATCATAGCATCTCATATTGCATTTTTGTTTCACTGCATTGTTTCTAAGTCATTTGTATCTAGGGTTTGTGATCTGAGTCATCCAAGAGCCATTTGAGCCACTCCAAAGGTCATCAATCACTTCAAAGGGGTCCATGTATGTCCAAGCATCATATTATATCCCCACAAAGTCAAGAAAGTCAAAGAATCACAAGAACTGAGAATGGCATGGAAGCAGAGCCAGGTCTAACTGCACAGATGACCTAAAATTAGGGTTTTGGTTTCAAAGGCCATAACTCCAAATTTTTTGGTCATTCTTGTTTCTATTGGTCTCTATATGTTATAAGGATCATGCATATCAATTTTCATGAAGAAATTCCATGGGGAAGGCATCTAATCAAGAGTTGACTTCTTGAGCAAGTCAGTGCAAAATCAGGGCATCTGAGGCCCCCAATGACCCAACCAAAGGGTGTTCTCCATCATTTTGAATGTGTATGATCTTTATTTGATCATAGAAGATGTTAGAAGTTCACAAAATTGAAGAATTTCAAGCCATTTGCAAAATTGCCTTTTTTGGGAAAGTGACTTGTAATGGAAACTTGCTATTTTGGGAAAGTTTTTCAACCCTTTCTTTTTGATTCAAAAATGCTTCAAATGAGAAAGCTTTGGTCATGAAAGTTGTAGAATGGATCATTCCCTTTTCAAAAAGTACAAGAACTCATTCTAATTCATTTTGGATCAAAAGTTATGGCTTGTCAAAGTTGGCAAAAATCACTAAATTCTCACTTTTGTACCAAAGAGGCAAAGTTGCAAAACCTCATGCCAAGCCTTTATGTGACTTCAAATTGGTTTCTATGCACCACACAAACATAAACCAATGCCTAAAAATCAGAATGCACCAAGGATTTGTCCATTTTCATGACTTATGCTTCAAGTAATTTCAAAAGGGGCAAAGTTGTGCCAATTTGCAAAATGGATCAAAGCTTCTCATCCACTTGCCTCAGTTCCAAAATCTGATCCACAAGAACTCCATGATCTCAGCTGAGCCAAGCCATGCCCCTATCACAGCCTCCCACTTTCCCATACCTCAAGTACACCTAACATTGACTTTATGCAAAATGGCCCATACCAATCAGCATAGGCCACACCAACTCCACAGACCTATCACAGTGTGATAAGTGGACAAAAAGCAACTCAAAGCATAACACACACAAGCCTGAAACATCTCATAAGACATAGTTTCAAGATTTCACCTCTTATGCACTTTCCTTCGAAACTCATCACACAAGACACAAACATCAAAACCAACTTCATAGAATCACTCAACATGTTCCCCTGATCATTTCCCAACCCTCATTTGTCCCTGAAACCACCTCAAACAGAAACACGATTCTCACCCCTCACTGAACAGAACTTCATCAAACTCTTAAACCAGCCACTTTAAACTCCAACCAAACTTCAAAGCTTCATCAAGAGGATCATTGGAGCCATTTTGAAGCAAAGAAGCAGGCAAAAAGCTCCTGGATTGAAAGCTCCATTTCAGGTGAGCTCAAGAACTTTTTCTCCAGAAATTTGTTTTTAAGTTCCTAAATGAATCTATGTGATGTGCTGATCATGCTGATATGTTTAGTTTTGCAAATGGTTAAGTATTGAGTATGTATGAAGCTTCTGAAATTTTTTGACCTAAAAACATTTTGATTCGATTCAGCTTTGATACGAAAAATAAATGTGTTTTGATGGATGATTCTTGTTGTATGATGTATGGGGTTGGATTCTGGGCAGAGAGATTAAGTTTTAGTGACCTAGGGAAGAAGTTAGCAATTTTCAGGGAAGGGTGTGGCCGGAGAAGATGACCGGAGGTCATTTCCGGCCACCTGAATGTAATTAGGGTTTAATCTGTGATTAAGGCAAAGTTTGAATTTGGACCATAGATCTGGCTGACTTTCGTTGACTCCCGCGTGTTTGAAGGGTTCAGATCACCCCATTAAGTCCTAATCCACATCATTAGTTTAATTAATTAGGATTAAAATTTGAATTTGCCAGAATCAATCCTAGCCACTGAAACGCGTGCCAGTCAACTCCCGCCCTCTGACTTTGAATCTCAGCCATGGACTGTGCATACTTTCATTTATTTTAATTTTTATTTCATTTAAATTGATTTATCTTTTACGAATTATTTAAAATAGTAAAAAAACATTTAAAAATTCTGAAAATTTTTGTCAAACATTTCATTAATTTTCAGAACCCAAAAATATTTTTATTTTTATTTTTATTTTTTGCATTAAAAATTATTTTTAAATCATTTAAATGTTTATTTTTAATTAGTTAATGAAAATTAATTAATTAAAAATACATTTAGGTATTTAAAAATCACCAAAACATTCACATTACATTTAGAAACATTTTGAAACATTATCCAACTCTCAAACCAAATTTCTTTTTTGTTCTTGATGCCTTTTGATCATTCTCAATGGAATTAAATTCATTTTAAGGCAATATTTTTGTGCAAACTTTGAAAAATTCATTCTGCCTAACCTTTGAGAGTTTGATGATGGTTCTTCTTGCATTGCATCCTTCTTGGCATGTAGTTTATAGGATAAAATTGGTTTGATTTGATCTTGCATTTTCAATTTGTTTTGCATTTTTCATGATGAGGCACCCCAAAACCCTAGTGATCTTGAGAAATTCATAACTTTCACTAGGTTAAGAGTTAGATCCCCTCCTTTGGGCAGTGAACTTGTATAGGTTTAGGGTATCTTTGATTGCATTTTAAATTTTTTATCATATCATTTGCTTCTGGTTTTTGCATTTTTGCATTGCATGATGCATGTAACCCTAATTTGTGCCTTCCTTTGCATCCATCTTTCATTTACTCTCATCCAGTGACTTGCCATGACATTTTGTGCACCCACATGATCCATAATACATCTTAGGACATATTAGAATCATGTTTGATCATTGCATCTTTCATTTGCCATGTTATATGTCCATTGCATTTCATAAACTTTTCATGAACTTTCATGGTTCAAAGCATGCCTCATTTGCATCCTTATGCTTGTATGATCATTCTCATCTCTTGTCATGTGTTTGCATCATCTCTTAGCCCCATTAACATCATGTTTATGCTTCTGGTTTTGGTTTGCATCATGACACTTCATCTCATTTGCATTACATTTCATTTCTTTTGCTAACTTTTCAGGTGGTAAGTTGTTTTGAGAAGTGAATTTGCCTTCACTTCTCACAATCTCTTTTCATCTCTCTCTTGCACCATTGCTGCATTTTATCTTGTGTATTAGAGTGAGCTTGCTCATTCATGCTCTTGCTCTCTTTATTTCTTTAAGCAACTTGTCTTCTTAAGTGAAGCAAGTTGTTTTGCTTCTCTTTGCTCCTTACTCCTTTCATCTGTTTCCTTCCTGGTGGTTTCTCTGAAGATCTTTTGCAAGCCTCATAAACCCTAGGGACAACCAAGCATGATAACAATTAGGGTTTGATTAGTCCCCCATTTAGTTTTACCTTTGTGTCATCTTTGAGTCTTCTCTTCTCATCTCATAATCAAGGACTAAACCATAAAGGTTTTAAGGCTTTGTGATTAAGCTTATGCCTGCATCCTTCTATTAGGATGGAGTGTATAACTTTAATCCTAAGTGTTAAACCCTTAATGTGTTTAAATCCTTTAATCAATCCATCTTAATAATCACTAAGACATCAAGCTTGTAACTTGGGCCTTGCATTAGGGTTCTAATTCTTCCTTAATTGGTTAAGAAGGACTAACCCTAGTGTTAATGGACAAGTCCCCCTCAAGTTGTCTTACAAACCATAAAATCCATTTCTTCATCCTACCATTAACTAAAATCCATTTAATAAAGGCTTTGTTTTGTCATGAGGTTAATCCCTAATCATGGATTAAGTTGAAGAGTCTTCCTCAGCTTAAATGTGCTCATCTATTATCCTTCTATTAGGATGGTGTAATGAGTCCATTAAATCCTTGATTATGGCTTAATCTCATTACTTAACACTAAACAAAAGCACCAAAAACATCTAAATAATCACAAGTAGGTTAATAATCTTAATCCTACATCATGGTGATTAAGTGTGAGGTGCTTACTTCACACTTAAGGTATTCTCATTACCCCTAATCAGAGGGAGGATGTGATGAGTTTATTAACCCTTGGTTTAGGCTTAAGCTCATTTTCTTATGACAAACTTCAAAAAGCAATAAAAGTCTGAAAACACAAAAACAAACAATAATCGTCTCCTCAGGGATTCTTTTCTCACCTCATTCACTCACAAACGAGAACTCGCTCCTTCCATCTAATGCAAGACAGTTTGCACCTGAGCCAGACAGGTCATACACTTGAGCATAGACAAGTAAGCAGTTCACAAATCAATTTACCTTTCAGTCTCTTTGAGTCGAACTACGGTGTTCTGACTTCCTCATTGCACGAGAGGATACGTAGGCATAACTTAACAGTTATCGAACAAAAGTCTTTGTATATTCCCCCCCTCTTCCAGTATTATTCTTTAAGCCTCATAATCTTGAGCTTTGCACTCCTGTTCTTGCATTGACACTGTATATACTACACTTCATACTTTCTTTTACACTGACACTTGCATTCTTCTTTCCAGCTTTGATACACAAATAGCACTGACACTACCCTTTTAAACACAAATCTTTCACGCGTGGATCCCGTCGAGTACGGCGGACAATCTGGGTGCTAATACCTTCCCAGGTTGTAACCAACCCCCTTTCTCAGTCTCTCTGGTTCGCAACCGTCTTATCCGTATCTTCCTAGGTCTATGCAGCATTACCTTTCCTCCGGGATAAAAATGCCTAGCTGGCGACTCTTTTCTCCTGAGTTCACCCTTGTGTGTACTCTCCCCTTCGCCGACCGTTCGCGTCTGTACCCCATTTGACCTGGCCTCATTTGGTGGGAGCGACAAAAAGATGTTACTCCAACCGGGTTTTGTAAGAGCGTTGGATAGGATTATTCTATTTAACCAAAGGATTTGCATTTCGGATGATAATGTGTTAAAGAGAAAGATTTTGGAAGAAGCCCATAAAGGTACTTTTACGATACATCCGGGTTCTTCGAAGTTGTATCAAGATTTAAATAAAGAGTATTGGTGGTCCGGTATGAATAAGGATATTGCGGTGTTTGTGTCTGAGTGTGCGATATGCCAACAAGTGAAGATCGAGCACCAAAGACCAGGTGGATTGTTACAACCTTTGGATATTCCAATTTGGAAGTGGGATAATATTTCTATGGATTTTGAAGTGGGCTTACCTAGTACTCAAGGTGGTTATGATTCTATTTGGGTGATTGTAGATCGACTAACAAAATCTGTGCATTTCTTCGCCGCTAAGACTACGTACAAGGCAAGTCATCTTGCGAGGTTATTTATTGCTGAGATTGAAAGGTTGCATGGTGTTTTGTCTAGAATTGTGTCTGATAGAGATCCAAAGTTCACTTTGAGATTTTGGAAAGTGTTCCAACAAGCTATGTGTACGAATTTACGTTTGAGCACTTCTAATCATCCTCAAACAGATGGTCAGACGAAGTGAACAATTCAAACGATGGAAAACATGTTAAGAGCTTGTGTGTTGGAAAGTAAAGGAAATTAGAAGGAAATTTTACCTTTGATCGAGTTCTCCTACAATAATAGTTGCCATGCAAGCATTGGTATGGCTCCGTATGAGGCTTTATATGGAAGAAAGTGCAAGATGCCTTTGTGTTGGTCGGAAGTGGGTGAAGATAGAATTTTGGGACCCGAAGTTATTCAAGAGAAAGTTAAGCAAGCCCAGGATCGTCAGAAGAGTTATGCTGACAATCGAAGGAGACCTTTGGAATTTAATGAAGGTGACCATGTTTATTTGAAGGTTACCCTGAGATTGAGATTGAAAGGACCGTTCAAGTCGCACAAGTTAAGCCCGAGATACGTAGGACCATATCAGATCTGGGAGAGGATTGGTGAAGTTGCTTACATATTAGCCTTACCACCCTCTCTATCTGAAATGCATGATGTTTTTCATGTATCTCAACTTCGTAGGTTTGTTCGTGATCCTCTTCAGCGTATTCTGCCGGATTCTATCGAGATAGAAGTGGACTTGACTTTTGAACCCCAACTGAGCCGTATTGTTGGAAGAGAGACCAAAGTGTTAAGAAACAAGGAGATTCAACTTGTTAAGGTGAAATGGGATGTGACGCACCTGAGAGATGATACGTAGGAGTTAGAACCAGAGATGCGGGAGTTGTATCCTCACCTGTTCAGGTAATGTTTAAATCGAGGACGAATTTCTATTTAAGGGGGAATATGTAATACCCCGTAAATTTATTTAATGGTATGAATAATATTATTTGATATCAATAGGGTTCCAGGTTGCTCTGTGAGATTTCTAACAAAAATAATTAGAGCAATCAGCGGGACTTATTTTTATTAACTAATATTATCTGACTCAAAGGTTTTATTAAATTGATAATTAAGAGATATTTTTGGATACTCTCTATTTGGACCCGTTGTGGGGGAAAATAGGTTTTCCCGTATAAAACTAAGTTTTTGTTCCTTTATGTTTCATAACATAGAAACATAACAAGAGGAAAGGAAAAAAGAAGAGAAAGAAGAGAAAAAGGGGAAAGAAGAAAATCTTGAAGAAGAAGAAGAAGAAGAAGAAGAAGAAAGCTCTTGATTCTTGAAGTTAATCAACCATTCATCTTTCAATCTTCTCAATCATCTTGGTAGAGGTGGGTTCAAGTTAGATACTTTTATTTTCTAGAGTTTTGTAGCATTTTGAGGTTAGGGCAAAATGCTTGAAAATCGTAGAATCGAGAGTTTGAACAGTTAAATATCGATTAAAATGCATGAGTATGCTAACTATAGGTGTAGGAACTTTGTTATTGATTGTTCTGGTATTTGGTGATGTTTTGGATGAGTTTTGGAAAAGTTTTGTATGTGAAAAACGTGTATTTTCAGCCACTATTTTCTGGTTAACCGGTTAACCCAGGGCGTTAACCGGTTAACATAGCTGATATACGCTACTGGAATTTGGAATCTGATATGGTTAATCGGTTAACTCAGGGTGTTAACCGGTTAACACACTAAGTGTGGTGAAAAATATTTAATTGTTCCATCTTTAAAAATTCATAACTTTTTCATCGTTTATCTGATTTAACTGTTCTTTATACCGATTCGAAGCTAAAAATATGTTCTATCTAATGAGACTGAAAAATAATATTTTTAGCTGAATTTTACCTGACTTTTCTAATTAACCATAATTATGTTAGTTAGGAAATGTGTGAGCTATTGGAAATAAAAGGTATAACTTGTGAGACATTTTTAGGACTACCCTAGGCTGGTGTGAATTTTGGCATGTGTTACGTTAGGTCCTCTGTAAAGTCTTGTGTAAGTCTTGATGTGAATTACATAGTGTTCCATGAGAAGCATCCGTAAAGGCTTGAGGTACAGTTGGTAAGACATGGGTAGTGGTTTGAGTTATGTATTATATTGGGGCCTCCGTAAAGTCTTGAGTAAGCCTTGAGGTGGGTGATACTGAGTCTCACGGGAAGCATCCGTAAAGACTTGAGGTCTGTATACTACGAGTCCTCCGTAAGGTCTTGATTAAGTCTTGAGGTGGGTTACTTTGAGTCCCACGAGAAACATCCATAAGGACTTGAGGTGATTACTACATTGAATTACGTAGGATTTCTTGAGTAAGTCTTGAGGTGGGTTATTCTTAGACCCACAGGAAGTATCCTTAAAGACTTTGGTGAGTGTTATATCGAATCCTCTGTAAAGTCTTGAGTAACTCTTGAGGTGGGTTACCTTTAGTCCGACGGGAAGCATCCGTAAAGGCTTGAGGTAGATCTTCCACTCGTTCTGCATCGAGAGTAGGCATTGACTTATGTTCCATGTTGTTTTGGTTTCTTGTATGAGAAGTGGCCAAAGACTTGAGAAAGTTAGAATTGAACCTTTAGATTCGAGAGAACTCTAAGATAGGGAACTCACTGAGATGTTGTTATCTCACCCCATGTTGTTGTTATATTTTACAGGTACTTCAGGTTCCGCTAAGGGTAAGGATAAGACAGTTTGATTATCCTTGCTTATCGACGGCTTTCTTCCACTGTGGATATTTTGAGATCTTCGGATCTAATTCTTAGTTCTCTTTGTTTTGGACATCTTGTATTATTGTTAGCCTTTTGTTGTAGTACCTTATATATTTAGTTGGCTAAAATTTTATAATGTGTTGTACTAAGAACTTATTGTATTTCAGTACCAAACTTGAACTTTTATATGAAAAATATGCTTTGTGTAATTTGGATTTGAGGGGACGATTTCTTGAAGGAAAATTTTGGATGGATTAAAAACAAAATCTGAAATATTTTGAGGGACCAAAAACTTCATTAACCCGATTTTATATTGACAATATCTTATTAAGGCTTTTTTTTTAAATTTGGATTTGATTAAAAAAATTGTGATTGGATTCTTACCATTCTACACTCAGGCAAACTAAGAATCATGATAAATAAGAGAGTTGGAGGATTTTTTCTTGCTCTAGAAGAATGGGGCAAGCATATCCATTATCTCCATTGATCTTATATATTATTGATGAATAGGCATTTATCTGTATTGGGGGATAATCGTAAGTTAATATGCATATCATTTGGTGAGACAATCATTCCTAGCCATAATTTTTTTTGCAGATAACCTCATAATATTTTAGAAAGCTACTAGGAAAAATTATCAATTCATTAACCATTACTTTAAGAATATGGTCAGAATTCTAGTTAACACATTATTCCAACTAAATGTAAGTTTTATGTAGATATGCTTTTAATTGGATCTAGGTTGAGGCATTATATAGATATGCTTGGATTCACTGTGGGAAAAATACCACTCAACTATCTTGGAATTACTATATTCAAAGAAACCAATAACTCATCACCTTTAGATCTACCCAGATAGTGTATTAGTCAATCTATCTAGTTGGAAAGGCCACCTTCTTTCTATGATGGGTAGGGTTAAATTTGTACAGTCAGTCATATAAGTCATGCTTTTGTATAGTATTATGATTTATGAATGGCCAATGAATATTCATGAAAAACTAGATTCTTGCATTGGAAATGGTATGTATTCATGTAGCATAAACAATGCAAAGTTTATTACTACATTTTGGAAGGTTATTTAATCACCTTTGTGTGAAAAAAGTCTTGTATTTAGAGATATTAAGACAATAAACAAAAAAAAAATCTCTCTTTGTTGAATGTTTTTACTATCAATAATCAATTGTCTTATATTCTCATTATTAGATACTTGAGGCTCAAAAAACAATCATGCATCATATTTCTTCTTTTTATATGGTTTGTCATTGAACATTTCTTCTCCTTTCTAGATAAACATAGTAGATGCCAATTTGGTAATTGGCGAAACATTGATTTATGGACTAATAATTGGTTGGGATATAAAATTATAGATCTACACTTAGTATTGTCAGTGAATATTTATTTTATGCAAACTGTGAAGGTCAATTTAATTTATCCAAAACATCAATTGAAACATTTTTCATGATTTATCCATTTTGGCTCCTAAAATTATTGAAGATATTTTCAAGATTAACTTGTCATTTTATAATATTATTATTGATAAAAACATTTGTACATGATCTGTAAATGATAATCTATATTATCAAGAGGCCTTAAAGGAATCACATTAAGTCTTTTTAGCCAAAAACCATTCAACATTCCTACATACCTCCTGCTAATTCATTAGTGACATGGAAGTTACTGCATAATGTTATTGCAATATAAGACAACATGATTTGAAGGGGAATGCAGATGGTTTCGAGGTGCTCTCTCTTCCATCTAGTGGCGGAGCCAGAAAAATTATGAAGTTTGGGCAAGTTTCCACTGACTTCGTCACTGGCTTCATAATTTTCTAGTCAGACAATACAATGCTAATCCCAAAGAAACTATTTCTTTGAATTGAAATTTGTTCTTCAATTTGTAAGATTTTAAATTCTAAAGTATATACACATTTCAGTATCATAGGTGTGCTCACAAAACGAACAAACCTATAAAAGTCGAGAAAATTAGTTCATCACGCTCATTTTTACGAAATTAAGTATTACCTAAAAAGACAAAAGTTTGGAAATAAATCAATATTTTAAAATTTATTGAAATTTAGTGTTAAGTTAAGCAATTGTAAAGCGATTCAAGTAGGAATCACTTTATGGGAGGCCGATCAACAAAACTTTATGCGTTTAAGTAGTTCCTTAAATCAAATTGAATTTTAATTCCAAAACTGCAACACATTTGTGAAAAATCAATGCTTTCCAAAAGACTTTTGTAAAGGAAAAATAAATAATAAACAAACTGAAGAATTTAGCGTTATGAAAAATCGACGAGACATTTAATTAAATATTCTATTTAACCATTAAAAAAATAGTTAATCAATTAAACTAAACAATTACTTAACTAAATCAATAATTATAATTAATCAATAAAAATAAATTATAAGTAATAATAAAAAAACAATGGTGTAAATATAACAATGTGGTTGCAAATCAATAAAAAATTAACAAAGCATGAGGTCATGGCCCATAAAAACAAAACCTAAAATTAATAACAATATAAATAAATAATAATAAATAAAAATATAATAGTAAACCTAATAAATATATTAAAAAAAAAAAAAACAAGAAAGTAAGACTGACACATTAATAAGAGAGTATTTTTTCTTTGAATTTTTAAAACTCCATAAAATCTCCACTCAAGCTGTGACATGTGACAATAAAAAAGAAAAATAAAAAAACAACTCAAAACTTCATCTCCCTCTTTCTCTTATTCCAACATACCAACAACATCAACATTCTCTATTTTTTCTTTTTTCATTTTTTTCTAAAATACTCTCTCACTGTATACAATCTCATGGAAGTGATTTGAGGCGGGAACCTGGACAACAGCCCTACCTGGCCGCATGCTGGCTCCACCTATATATATATATATATATATATATATATATATATATATATATATATATATATATATATATATATATATATATATATATATATATATATATATATATATATATATAGTGGCGGAGCTAAAAACAATTTGAAACCTGGACAAAAATTTACAAGAAATATGGAGATTTTAAAATGGCGTTTAATAAAACTGTCACTATTTACAGTAAAATATGACGAGTTTTATTAATTCACGTAGTGTTAATAGAAAAATGACAGTTTTGACCGTCTTTATTTTTACACGTCAGTTGTTTTACGGTGAATTTTGTTTTTATTGCTTTTTAAAATCGAATATTTTATTTTCTAATTGTGGGAATTGATTTATAGAATTGTATAGATTCTTAATTTATATTTTATATTATCATGAGGATAAAATTTATTCTTTTCATCTTCTTTTTTACAACATTGTATGCTTTTTTTTTTTTAAATTTTGTTAATTGCTTCTTTTATGTTAATTTTTATTTCTTCTAAGTATTCTTTTTTAATTTATGGTTAATTTGGTTCTAAATTATAATTGTATTCTTTATTTTAATCCTTGCATATTTTGTAATGTAGTTGAATCAAAATATTATAATATAAAATAAAAATTATGTAATGTATGCTTAATTATATAAAAATATAATTTATTTGCATAATTTATAATTTTTTTGGCTTAAACCTGTTTTTTTATACTTTTTTTTTTTGGTTTAAATCATAATTTATAACATTAGACATGTATTTTTTCTTAATTTATAATTTATAATTTAATTTTTGGGTTAAATTTATATTTTTTCTTCATTTTCGTTAATTCAGATGTTTTAAACCGCTGTAATAACATTTTAATAATTTACTTTTTGGTTTAAATTTATATTTTTCTCTATTTTTGTTAATCGTGGCGGTTTCAACCGCTGTAATATTATTTTTTAACCGCCGTAATTTGCAAAATTGTGGTGTAAATAAGGAAAAATTATAGACCAGAACCTGGGCACATGCCAAGCCTGGTCGGGCCTTAAAACTGCCCATGCTTCCATCATGATGCAAAAACTCCATACCATGTATTTCATAGATGATAGAACGACTTACTTTTCTTGATTTGATGGAGTGATTGTTTGACATAAACACTAATAGAACTAGCTACAAAAGTTATTTCAAACTTGCTCGTAGATGGTAAAGCTCTCTAACTAAGAATCTAATTATGACTTTCATCATAATAATTCTTTGGAAAACTTGGTACACCATAAATGATATCAGGTTTCATAATGCTATAATTGCCTTTGATAGCGACATTTTCATGTTAAACAATTTGTCTATATGGCATCTACTTATTTCGTGTGGCACATGTACTATTCAACTCATGAGTTTACAATTATTAAATGTTTTGACATCAAATAAATATCTCCTTTGGCACCTAGAATCATACAAGTTAATTGATGTTTTCCTAGTCATAATTGGATTGAGTGCAACACAGATGGATCTTGAAGAGGAAATTCTAGATTGTGAACTTGTGGTGGCATAATTAAGTATAATTTATTAACATTATTAGGTGATTTCTCATCTAAGATTGGAGTTTGCATCTTCTTTCAAACTGAATTTCATGGAATCATGTGTTTGCTATCGAATATCCTAACAAGAGGAATTAGAGAAATCTTTGACTTGAAACTAATTTAATGTTAGTAATTCATACATTTTCTAATGTGAATATTATTCCATAGCATCCCCAAGCTTAATGGAAAAATACTTTACACACTATACGCTCTTTCATATTCAAGATATCTTACATTTTGAGAGAGGGAAATGCATATGTAGATAAATTAGTCAATGAAATGTTTTTTTTGTTGATTATGATATTTGGTGGCATTCACTTCCTATTTATGCTTTTGATATTTTTCTAAGAGACGGATTGGATTTTATGCTCCATCCTTTTTGTTTTTCCTTTTATATTCAATAATTTGTCTTTATTAAAAAAAGAGTATAACATAATTAAAAGGAAACATGAAATATGTGTTAATGAACTTCGGAATTATTTGTAAACAATTGCCATTTTATAAAATGAGAACAAATTCCTATTTAATTATTATAATTTTATAATAATATTTTTATTTTAAAGTGTGTACAAGTTTATTTTATTTAAAAAAACTTATATTTATGAGATAGATACTCGTTAAAAAATTATAATATTTATCAATAACTTATCTTATTTACAAAAATTATATTTCTGAGATATTTATTCCAATTATTGTTAAATATATTTTTATTTATTTTTAATTTCAAACATACTATTTTCTAAAAATGATAGAAAAATTCTATAATTTATAATTTATACCTTTTGATAAAAGATAAAAAAAACTAGTTTTTTTTTTCATTAGAAATTGGATATCCTTTGTGGGCATTTGCATACCTTTTGATTAACAAAGTTCTTCCTCAAGACGATATAACACACTTGTATGTATAGGGACGAGTTGAAACCCAATCCCTCTGATTAACATAAAAGAGATCAATTACTATCTCATACAAGTACTCTTGGATATAAAAAAAATAGAGAAAAAAAATCTAGATTCAATAAATAAAAGTTATAAAAAGTAGAAAGGTTTTCAATATAAGAAAAAAAAACTTTGACCCAAAAGTGTTTATATATTTTAAAGGGTATTTTTGTCATTTTAAATTAATAAGTCATTTGAAATATTAAAAATAATTTTATCTAGATGCTCTATAGTGTTTCTCCTTTTTTTTTCTTCTCAAAATCAATTGTAGAGTCTTTGTGTTTGTTTGAAAGTAAGAAAATCCCAAATTGAAAACCTAGCTCTATACACACTCAATTTATCAGACAATATAATGGCTAAGATTGTGAAATCAGAGACCCAAATCCTAATTAAGGAAAAGAATGAAGAATCACCGATTCCAACATTAACAAAGTCACATAATGAAGATGCAAACCATCTGATCTCATTTGAACGCAAAAACCAAGAGATCTCTTCTCCAAATTCTTTCGTGAGTCAAAATTTTATTACAATTAAGTTTAATTACTTTATTTTTTGTCTCATGGATTTTTATTGTAACTTTTTATGTTGTTTTTTGTTTTTTTCTTGATCCTACTTTTTGATCAATCCTTGATGACTAAAAAGCTAAACTCATATTTTTAGATCTTGGCTGAAAAGAAGAATGGAGAATCATATGTTCAACATTTTTCAGAAACAAATATTGTTGATGCAAACCATGTGATTTCATCTAAAGGGGATGATCAAAAGATCTTTGCTGTCAATTCTTCTACGAGTGAAAAGAAAAGGGTAATCTAGCTAAATTCATTTATTGTTAGTCTCGTGAGTTTTTTAATATAATTTTGTATTTTTTTCGTTTCTTGAAACTATTTCTTATCTAACCCTAGCAACTAAAAATCTAGACTCACTCGCTAGATTTTGTTTGAAAAAAGGATGTCGATTCAAATATGAAAAATTTGCTATAGATTGAAAATGAAAATGAAAATGAAAGTCATACAATTTCTACTAGAGAGGAAATCCAAAAGATCAGATCTCTTCATTCCCTTGTGCGTAAAAGTAAAAGGGTACTTGATTAATTTATTTTCAATCTTGTGTAAAAAAAAGAATTTGCTTTCAATCCGTGAGTTTTTTTTCCTTTTTTGTATATTGTTTTTTATTAGAGCACAATGACTAAGATTGATGACCAACAAATTCAGATCTTGACTAAAAAGAAGAATGAATATTCAAAGTTTCCAACGTTACTACAAAATAGAGAATGAAGATGTAAACTGTGAAATCTTGTCTGAAGGGGAAAACCTAAAAATTCCTTTTTTAATACCAGTTGTGGAAAAAAATAGAAGAGTAACAAAGACTATTTACTTTATTCATATACTCATTACTTTTTATATATTATCATTTGTATCTTATCTTAATTTTTTAAAATCTTTTTTGGTAAAGTTTTTTCTTTACAAATAAGTAATATTTTAATGTATTATATTCCTTAAATAAATATATGATATTCAATTATAATATTTATTAAAATACATATATTGTATTTGATATACTACATTTCTCTTAATATAGGGAAGAAAGAGAGGGAGACCATCAAAACAATCCACTTCGGATTCGAAAAAGAAAAAAGCTCCTAATCCTCTATGGATTGGAAGATGGCTCAAGCGATATAAAATAAGGAGAAATGGAAGAAAAGATGTTGTAAGATCTTCATTTAATATCTTTAATTATTATTCTTTCTATACTTTATTTAATTATAAATAATAGGTTGAATAATTTGATGTTTTAAAAATGTAAAGTGAACATTTTTCTCATAATAAAAGATGATAATGATTGAATGTATCTTATTTATTTAATATTTTTATTCCTATTCAACTCTATTGATATTTATCAATCTAAATAATAATGTTATGAATGTTAAACTAATGCCTATCAAATTGATGTTTTGCAGTTTTACATTCATAAGATGATACCTAAACTTACTTGTCGATCTAAGAAAGAGGTAGAGAGATATGAAAACTTTGGAATTCGTCCAGGTAGAAAAGCAGATGAGAATGGAAATGAAATACCCAAGAGTATCACTAAAAAAGAAAAAGGTTAGTATGAGAATCTTCAATATTTTTTAGCATGCTTTACAACAATTTTTTTTAAACGCTCTTCTATCTAGAAATGTCAATTATGAATGGTGAGATATTGGATTGAATTTTAGTATAGTCGAAGGGTGGTTTCTTGGATCTGAGCATGTCGTCGAAGTCTGTTCACATGTTGTAGTCAGATTATGTTAGGTTTGTTAGCATGTCAAATTAGACTTTCTTGTTAGGTCTAATTGTTTAAGTTAGCTTGTACCCTAAGTTAGATTGTAATGGGTAATTGTTAAAATTCAATTAGTTTAGTATGTTAGGTTAATTATAAATACCATATTAGTCTCTCATCATAAGTGTGGTAAAATTCTAATTAGGGTGAGAAGGTTATTTGTTATTCTTAAGTACTTGTAATCTATTCGAAGAGAAAACAAAGAATATATGTTATAACCAATCCTTGTTGTTCTTATTTTTTTCCTTCTTTTCTACCCTTATGGATTTTCTTGCTGATCAAGTAACCAATTATACTTTGTTATTCCGGTATCATTCTCACAACAAATTAGCGCGGTGAGTGTGAAGAAGATGTCGTCAACAAAGTATGAGATTGAAAATTTCACTGGAGTGAACGATTTCAGTATGTGGTGCTTGAAGATGAAAGTCATACTGGTTCAGTAGGGTTGTTTAGAAGCTTGAAAGGAACCGCAACCATGGACGATGCGTTAACAGACAAAGAAAAAGACGAGTATGGTAGAGAAAGCCCATAGTGCCATCTTGTTGAGCCTTGGTGATAAGGTTTTATGTCAGGTTTTAAAGGAGACGACGACGTCAAGGTTATGGGTGAAACTAGAAAGTTTGTACCTGACCAAATCGTTGGTCAACCGCCTCTACTTGAAGCAAGCTTTGTATTCATTCAAGGTGAGTGAAGACAAAGTTCTGGTTGAGCAGTTGCATATGTTCAATAGGCTTATTATTTATCTTGAAAATATCAATGTCAAGATTGATGATGAAGATCAAATATTGTTATCGTTGTGTGTTATGCCCAGATAACATGTCCACTTCAAAGAAACTCTCTTGTATGGAAGGGAGTCTCTGACCATTGAAGAAGTCCAACCATTATTGTATTCGAAGGACTCAAACGAGCGAAAGGAGCATAAAACTTCGATGGTTGGTGAAAGTTTTATTGTTAAGGGAAAATTCTTGCGAAAGGATGATAAGTTCGACAAAAAGAAAGGTAAAAGTAAATAGAAGTCTTATAGTGACAAACATCTTGTATTTGATGTTATCATTGTAAGAAGGAGGGTCACACAAGAAAGGTGTTCCCTGAACGCCTAAAATATCATGGAGGAAAGGATAATGGAAACACAATCATTGTTCAAGATGATTTTGACTCATCTGATGTTCTTGTGGTTTTAAGCCGTGACTCAAGAAAATAGTGGATTATGGATTCAGGTTGCACTTGGAACATGACTCAAAACAAATATTTGTTCGAGGAACTATGTGATCAAAATGGTGGATTAGTGCTCCTGGGAAGCAACAAAGCTTACAAAATTGCAGGTATTGGATCTGTGGGATTCAAGCTCCATGATGAGTCAATAAAGTTATTCACTGAAGTCAGGTATGTACCTGATTTGAAGAGAAATTTGATTTCTCTTGGTGAATTCAACGAGAAAGGATATGTTTTCAAAGGAGAGAAAAGTATCCTAAGAGTCATGAAGGGTTCGAAGGAAGTCTTAAGAGGCATGAAGAAACAAGAATTGTATACCTTGAGGATGAAGTTGTAAGTTGTTCAACAACTGTTGCATCCATGAAACCTTTCTCGAAGACATAAATTTTGCACATGAGATTGGGCTATGTCAGTAAAAGGGGTCTGGTCGAACTGAGGAAACAAAATCTGTTTGGTGGAGACAAAGTCGAAAAGCTAAAGTTTTGTGAACCCTATGTACTTGGAAAATCTTGTAGAATGAAGTTTAATAAAGGAAAACAAAGAACACATGGATCCCTTGGTTACATGCATGTTGTTCTTTAGGGACTTGCAAGGTGTCCATCATATTCAGGAGCATGGAATTTTATATCCATAGTTAATGATTATTACAGAAAGTTATGGGTATTCATCCAGAAGACTAACGATGAAACTTTTGAGAGTTTCAAAAGTTGGAAGACTTTGGTCGAAAATCAGACTGGCATGATGCCTCAGGTATTGCAAGGAACACAATTATTGCACTTACCCCATAACAAAATGGTTTAGCAGAAAGGTTCAATCGAACTATTTTGGAAAGAGTTAGATGCATGTTGACTAGTGTTGTGTTCAAGAATGTGTATTGGGCTGAGGCTGTTTTGACAGCAGCATATATGATAAACAAATGCCCTTTGACTGCATTAGATATGAACACACTTTTCTGACCTGAGAGTATTTGGTTGTTTAACCTATGCTCACATTAGGCAAGACAAGGTCGAACCTAGATCTATAAAATGCATGTTCATGGGATACCCTGAAGGAGCCAAAGATTATAGGTTATGGTGCATAGAGCCAGGTCATAGGAGGTGTGTCACCGGTCGAGATGTAGTTTTCAACGAATCTCAGATGACTTTCAAGAAAACTGATGATGTTGACGAAGAGATAGAACAAGGAGAGATTCCTGTTGAGGTGGAGCACGTTAATGTTGAATTACGTATCTCAGATGAAGTCGAAGAAAAAGGAGAAAATGTTGAAAAGACTGAGGAAACTGTCAATGACTACCTAATGGAAAAAGATAGGTTGAGGACAATCATCAAGCCACCTCAGCAACTTGGGTATGCATATTTTATAACTTATACATTAATCTCTACTAGTGAGGTTCTAGACAAAGAACATAGAGACTATAAGGAAGTTATGAGAAGTTGAAATAAGACTGAATGAATGAAGGCCATGGATGATGAGATGAAATCTCTTCATGATAACAACACATGGGAATTGATCAAGAACCCTGCTGGAGCCATGTTAGTCAGTTGTAAGTGGATTTTCAAAGTTAAGGAAAGAATCAAATGAGTGGTGTCGAAGAGATACAAGGAAAGATTGGTCGTAAGGGGTTTCACTCAGAAAGAAGGTATCGGTGTCAATGATGTGTTATCTCCTGTTATGAAGCATATGTCTATTCGAAAGTTGTTTTCCACAGTGGCACAATTCGACCTTGAATTGGAACAAATGGATGTGAAGACTACATTCTTGTATGGTGATCTAGATGAAAGAATCTTGATGAGTCAACCTGAAGGGTATGTCAAAAAGAGGAAGGAATATTATGTGTGTAAATTGAAGAGATCTGTGTATGGACTGAAACAATCTCCTCGACAGTGGAATAGGAGATTTGATAAGTTCATGGCACGCATAAGTTTCATTAAACGTCAGTTCGACCATTGTGTTTACTTCAGATTTTGACATGGTAATTCATTTGTTATTTTGTTACTTTATGTGGATGATATTCTAATAGAAATCAACAATATTAAAGATGTATTGAGGGTGAAAGTTAAACTTAATAAGGAGTTCGACATGAAGGATTTAGGAGCTGCGTCCAGGATTCTTGGGATTGACATCCGAAGAGATAGAAAGTAGTTGAAATTAGGCTTATCTCAAGAGATATACCTACGGAAGATTCTTGAAAAGTTTGGTATGTCGAATTCAAAGCCTGTTGTGACTCCAACAAACCCTCAATTCAAGTTGAGTATAGATCAGTGTCCCAATACTGATGTTGAAAGAGCTTATATAAATAGAATTCCATATGTTGTTATAGTAGGTTCTTTGATGTATGATACGATATGTATTATACCCGACATGTCATATGCAGTAAGTCTTGTAAGCAGGTACATGGAGAATCCTGGAAAGGCCCACTAACAAGCATTGAAGTGGATTCTAAGGTACATAAATGGGTCTAAAAACAGAGTCCTAATTTACGGTGGAGCCTTGGATGAAGATAGTAAAGCAATAATTGAAGGATATGTCGACTTTGATTATTTAGGTTGTATGGATTCCAGAAAATCTATTTATGGATATGTGTTCACTATGTTTGGCACAACAATCAGTTGGAAAATAACACTTCGGAAGGTTGTTGTCTTATCAACCACTGAAGTGGAATCTATCTCCCTAACTGAAGTTGGCAAAGAAGCATTGTGACTTGAAGGTTTTGCAAATAAGCTAAAACTTCAAGGTCGAGTTATCATTATTAAATGTGATAGTCAAAGTGAAATACACTTGTCGAAGAATTCATCCTATCATGAACGAACCAAGAACATCAATGTGAGGATGCATTTCACTAGAGGGGTAATCAAGCGTGGAGAAATCCAAGTGCTAATGGTTTTGACAAATCACAATATTGTTGATATGATCACTAAGACTTTACCAAGTCGTAAGTTTTTCCACTGTATGCAGTTGATAAAGATGCATGAAGCAAGTTAGCTTGCTCCTTGATGATATAGAGTTTATTGCAAGGTGGAGATTTTTGAGATATTGGATCGAAATCTAATATAGTCGAAGGGTAGCTTCTCGAATTTGAGCATGTCGTTGAAGTCTATTCACATGTTGTAGTCGAATTATGATAGATTTGTTAGCATGTCAAATTGGGCTTTTTTGTTAGGTCCGATTGTTTAAGTTAGCTTGAACCCTAAGTTAGCTGTAATGGATAATTGTTAAAAAGTCCATTAGTTTAGTATGTTAGGTTTATTATAAATAACATAATAGTCTCTCATCATAAGTGTGGAAAAATCCTAATTAGGGTGAGAAGGTTATTTGTTATTCTTGAGTACTTGTTATCTGATTCAAAGAGAAAATAAAGAATATCAGTTATAACCAATCCTTGTTGTTCTTCTTGTTTTTCCTTCTTTTCTACCATTATGAGTTTTCTTATTGATCAAGTGATCAATTATACTTTGTTATTACGGTATCGTTTTCACAACACGAACTTAAATAAACATAGTTATTTTAAAATATTATTAAAAAAGGGTGAATAAATTAATAGTTTTTATTTTCTTGCTTAAATTCCTTTTTTAAATTTAGCGTGGCTTTTGAGACAATACAATTGGGATCTGTCATATCAATCCAAGTATGAGAAAGTGGTCTAACAAGAGAAAATATGGTCTAAAAGACTCTTAGTTTGCTATGTGATATTATGGTCCAACATTATTATGAGTTTTTTTTCTTCTATTGGTTAGGGTAGGCCAAAAGGCCATATTTTTTTATTTATATTACTTGAGTTTGGTGGTGGAAGTTTTTAAGTTGAAGCAAGAATTAAACCTTTGAATTTTGGATATGCATCTTTTTAATTTGAATTAGTTGGATAAATTTTGAAAAGTAACTAGAGGTTGCATTATTTGGTAATATGATATAGTTGTGAGATATGTATTTGCGGTAACCAGGTCTTCTTTTGGAAACTTCTCATAGGGATCCCATGGAGATTCAATATCATATCAAATGTTTTATTACATGTTTTATTATCGGGTCTTCTTTACTAATTTTTTTTATAAATAATGTATTTGATATCTAACTAGTGTAGCTCAGTTGTGAGATATGTTGTTCATCAGGTAAGTTCTATTTAGATTTAGGATCTCACCTAGAAGAGGGGTATTTTTGGTCAAGAACAAGAGCTTGCGACACACTTGTTTAAGTATTGTATGAGTATGTTGTTTCCCCCTGAAAAGGATGATTGATCTTGGTGCCATGGCTTAAGTTGTCATTAATCGATCAATTTTGTTTATATTATACTTATTGTTTCTATATTATATATGAGACCCTTTTGGAAAAGAAGCTTCGTCTTTTAGAGAAACTTTAAAATTTTTGGTGTTGTCAAATTAAAAGGCATACCAAAAAATTGATATGTGGAAACAAAGAACAATAGAATCCAAAATAAATGGCCTTCGACAAAAAAATACTCTATGTACAATAAGTCAATAATTTAACTTAGCAAAAGAAGATAAAAGAAAAAAATTGCAATAACTTATTTACCTAGTTCGGTAAAACTATCTACTATGAGGGATAGAAAACTCTCTGATTCCCTAAAATTCAAAGAGTTGTTACAAGAGATTACAAAATGAGTTACAATAAAATAACCTCATAAGTCCCTAAGAACAAACTCTATTTTATACTCAAGTAATTCAGTATCTCTTCAAATCTCTATATATGAAGCACATAAGTCCAAAGTGTTTAGAAGTGTTTCCTAATTCTTTTAGATATCTCCGAGGGTTTCCAAATTTCCAAAAACATACTCGAAGAATTCACCATTGTCTCTATAAGATATATTACCACTAGGAGTCCCAAATCCTTCACTTTGTCTTAAACACTAAAGTTATGAATGTTGTGAAGATAAGAATGATAAAGATACATATTTTTAATTGTTGGAACCTAATGGATGCTTAACGGGTCCAAAACACAACCCATTAACAAAATAATGTACAAACTTAAACAACCAAGATCGATACACAAAAACCCCCTGTACTGGATCGTATACCAAACAAACTAGAATCAACCACTACAATCGACATGATTGACTTCCAGACTGATGATTTACGACTTTTAAAATCTTAAAACATGCTTTATTTCTATTCATAACTTAAGGTTTTAAGACATACTTCAACAATATCCACCTTGATTTGAAATCGCGTTGATGTTAATTTACCTATCAACCACCTTGCTACACTTCCCAAGTCAACATCTATAGAATAATTTTTATAAAGTTCAAGCCTTATTTAAATCTTGGTTTTTCCCCTTGCATCCAATTGCTCCCAACCACATTTTTCCTCTACAGTTTTCTTCTATGATCTCTACTTTTCCTTATAAGCATCTTGAATCTTGAACTGAATTAGGCGTTAGAGTGATAACCATACAGTTCCACCACACGCCGCCATAACGAAGATTAACATCATCGATTCAAGATCATTAATTTTCCAACTGCATCCATTTTTGGTTCCTGAATGAAACATTTTTTCTTATGAAAAATTCATTAAAGTGATTTGATAAAACTTTTAGGAATCCAACATGTCGTGAGCTTAAATCACATATCTTGTTATTTTCATGAAAGTATTCACTAGCTGATAATGAATGAACAATAACATTGGAACCTTATAACATATATAAACATCATATTTAAGACCTTTTAGCTATTATTACTTCGTCGGGTGAAATCTCTAACACCCTGTGTTAAACTCTAGTGCAATAACCTGTATCATCAAACATGCTTATGGATAACAGATTTCTCCTGAGCTTTGGAACATACCTTGCATTGTAAGAAGAAATTCACAATCCTCAACATTTTAAGTATGGCAGTATCAATACCATGAACCTTGAAAGCCTTATCGTCAATAAGTTGAAGTACTATAACTTCCTCAAATTCTAATTATCATAATATTATTTTCTTGGACAAATGTGATAAGAGAAATTTGAGTGCATGGCTCATCTCTATTTTGTCTCTGTTGTGAATCAGATACCTTAGAAATAAAGTATATTTGGTTCCTTGATCAGTTAGGAAATCCACAAGTATTGGTTATAAACTGATATTCTTTCCTTTCTCTTTCAACAAGATTACAAGTATACAAGAATAACAAATAACCTCTCTCACTATTGAATTAGGGTTTTATCTTTCTATTTTCCCTTTTTATAAAAGATGAGAGACTAGTATGCTATTTATAAGAAAACTAACATACTAACCTAATGGGCTTTGTAACAATTACCCATTACAAGCGAACATAAACAATTGGATCCATAAAACAAGGCCCAATTAAACAACAACATGTGAGAGGACTTCGACGACATGCTAAACCTAGAGTTCGTTCCAATATCTCACAAATCACCACCTTGGAACAAACTCTATAACATCAAGGAAAAAAATTAAACATACATACTAAAACTGACTTCGACTACAATATGTATAACTTCTGCACTAGCATGTGAACCATCTTCGACTTCATGCTAAACGTCTTTCGTATCAAAGTCCGGTCCAATATTCCACAAATCTCAACATTGGACCAAAATCTATACCAACAAGAAAATAAAGCTAGCTTTCTTCATGCAGCATTATCAACTGCATACAGTTGAAAAACTTGCAACTGGGCAACATCTTTTCAGCTGCCATTAGCGCATAATTTATGGCCGCCTCTCCCTTCAATGCTTCCAAACAATCCTGCCGAACTAGTAGGGCTTTCATCTTCAAGCGCCACAGACCAAAATCGTTCACTGCGGTGAACTTTTCAATCTCATACTTTGTTGAAGGCATCTTCTCCACGCTCACTGCACCAATTTGTTGTGAATCAGATACCTGGGAAACAAAGTATAATTGGTTCCTTGATCAATTAGAAAACCCACAAGGATTAGGATTTAGGGTAACCAAAGATAACAATAAGGATTGGTTATAAACTGCTATTTTTTCCTTTCTCTTTCAACAAGATTACAAGTATACAAGAATAACAAATAACATCTCTCACTTTTGAATTAGGGTTTTATCTTTCTATTTTCCCTTTTTCTAAAAGATGAGAGACTAGTATGCTATTTATAAGAAAACTAACATACTAACCTAATGGGCTTTTTAACAATTACCCATTACAAGCTAACTCAGGGTATAAGCTAACTTAAACTATTGGATCCATAACACAAGGCCCAATTAAACAACAGCATGTGAGCGGACTTCGACGACATGCTAAACCTAGAGTTCATTCTAATATCTCACAATCTCCAAACTCGACACCACTAGTTATACAACACTATCATAACTATCCTCGTCTGAGGCAACTACAATATGAACATAATATTCAATGACCCTTTTCGAAGTACAATCCCTCATGACGTGATAAAATTCTGGACAAATAAAGAATTTTGACCTTACCTCATCAATTTATTTATTTATTTTGATATCCCTTAACACCCACTTTCTTCTCTTGACACACTAAAACCTTCGCCACTATTGTGAATATTAAAAAATTTCATCTTTAAAATTCTTTGGATCTCATAGTCGTCTAGACTTCATCCAAAGTAATAATACTATCCTTACCATAAAAAAGGCATATTTAAAGTTCTCAAAGAATAAAAGTATAAGTGTTTCCTCATCTTCAATCTTCACGCCTATATTTTTCAAATCATCAATGATCTTGTGAAATTATTTCAACAGCTCCGCTAAGGAATTGTTCTCTACCATTTAAAATGGATAAATATGTTGAATTAACCTATGAGTCAAATACTTAGTCATATACAATTATTCAAGTCTTACCCACGTTGAAGCTGGATTTTTCTCACCAGAGACTTCCCTTAGAACTTTATCCTCGAGACACAAGATAATGGAACTTATGTCCTTATATAACATCTTGGTCTTCCTGCTTGCGTAAGGTGTGCATGCATATTGTCTCACCATTCAATACTTCAATACACTTATCTTGAGTTAAGATTCTTGGACATTCACTTTCTATAACCAAAAATCGTTATCTCTGGAAAAATTCTCAATCTGGTATTTAAAATCCATAATGCTCACTTGTAAACAAAATCTCTCTGCTCCCACAATGGGCACCACTTGTTGTTAAATTGAAAAGTTCAATCACACTTAGAAATTCGATGTGTAGGGACAAAGAACAATGACAACCAAAATAAATGGCCCTCAATAAAGATAACTCTGTGCAATAAGACATCAAGTTATCTTGACAAAAGAATATAATAGACAAGAAACACAATTACTTATTTACCCTATTTTATCAAATAGTTTACTCTAGGGGAGAGAAAAGTTTTCCAAATCACTAAACTTGCAAGTGTTGTTACTAAACAATACAAATGAGTTACAAGAAAATAGTCACTCAAACTCTCAAGAACAAACTCTATTTTCTACGCACGTGTTTCCCAAATTCTCCAACACTCTATATATGAATCACACAAGGCCAAAGTGTTTAAAAATGTTTCCTAATTCTATTAGATGTCTCCAAGAGTTTCCTGAATACTAAGAACACGTTCTTAGGGTTTCACCATTGTCTCTCTATAATTATCCGTAGGATTTTCTAATATTTCTCTCTATCTTTAACTCTAATGTTGTGAATACAAGAATGATGGAGATATTTATAATTGTTGAAACCTAACGAATGCTTAACGGCCAAAAAACACAACCCACTAACAAACAAATCCACAAACTAAAACAACCAATCATAATATACCAAAAGTACATAGAGTGGATTTAATACCAAACCAACTTGAATTGGCCGACGAAACTGCCCAGCCACCATCGCTCTTTGGCGGTCAGACCCGTTGTTGGCCTCGCCTCTAACCTTTGTCAAATTCCAAGCTAATTTCTTTAGTTTCTACGATCTCAAAACATATTTCTCTTACACTTAAGTTTTAAAGGCATACTTCAATCATTGAAAAGTATCAAAGGTGATTACACTTCTCTTGGTTCCAATCCTCATTAACCTCATGCATTATATGACTATCTTTTAATGATGCCATCATATTCAACCAGACTGTCAAATGAGCTACTGGTACATCATATTCAAACCTCCTCCTTGAAATGTTTTTGTGTAAATTTATGAGACACATTCTGGTACATTAAATGTGTCGGTAGTTAAACCGTCCTGATGCTTGTACCTGTATATGACCATTGTTTTCGATGACTATCCTCTTTTAGTGTCTACATATTTTAGAATATTGCTCTTAAATTTACTCACTTGAATTAATACTTTGAAATTTTATTTTTATTTTCTAATTTTCTGCTCTAAGATATTTAACATAATTGTTGTAAGCAATTTAACATAGTTAGTTCATTGAATTATAACTTTTAATTACATATTTGTAGGATAAATTTTGCATTTCCTAAGTTTTCTATAGGCAATTTAATATAGTGTTTTTAACTAGATTATAATGGGTTTTTGCGGTGCAGGTTCATCATCAAAATAAAGGCTGGTTCAACTCCGAGTCTTTAAAAGTTTGTGTGCTGAAACAATATTTATCAGATTGAACTTAAATAGTATTTATATTTAGATATTTATGCCTTATTGTTCCGTAATTATGAATGTTTAACTATTGTTATTGTGGTTTGTAGGACTCCATTATCTTTTTATGCTAAATAATTAAAGTCTACATATGACTAACCCCTGAACTCTTAATGTTCTTGTTGTTCCAGTAGAAACCAGTTTGTCATCCCCTCACTTATACATAACACCTTTAATTATAACGAAATTTTCGACCCATTTTGAAATTGATGATAGTATAAAAAAAAAATTTAGAATTTTGAAATTTTTTATTATAAATTTTTTTTATATATTATTGAAAATTTTGAAATTTCCGATAATGAAATTTTTTTTTGTTTCAAAATTTTCCAGCTTTGGGATTATTAAAGTTTGGGATGCCTGGCAAATAGATTCCTATTGTTATTGGGTTGATTGGAATGGATTGGACTCTGCCAGGGCCCAATTGAAATTATCCAATTCCAAAGCTTTTCACCAAAATACATGAAATGGAAATTTTGTAGTTTTGTACTAAGGTCAAGGATCAAGCTATGTTTTACAAAGAAGAGCAAAACAATATTTGTGTAAATCTTTCTCCAAAGCATAGGCAACGTCTTAACAAGGATCAAGACCTTTATAATGGTCTTCTTACTCTCTTATATTGCATCACATTTTGAACAAAGAAATATCAAATTATCTCATTTCCCAACCTTACTCTTACTAAAGACTCAAATTTTATAGTATAGATTATTCTTTGTTAAGAGTAACATTATCTCAATAGTTATCTTGTGAAGATTAAAATGTATAAACATCACAAAAACTCTTGTATATCTTTTAAAGTTATTTTGAACTTGTGTTATACTATAAGCTTGTTGAGCTATTTAAGTTAGTGATGTATGCAAAATAAACAAGTTGCTGAGCATATTAGGAGACAAATCTGAAAAACTATGAAGATTATGGTTACCAATTTTTTCTGAACCAGTACAAATTCTTGTGTGAATCATTTTAACTCTTCTCTTTGAAATTTTTAGTTGCTTTATACACAAAAACACACACAACAACATTTTCATTATACTATTGGTCATCTACTCATCTTCAAATATTATTTGATAAAGTTTGTTTCAACGGTGTAAAAAAATTTAAAAAGGTCACTACTCAAACACTCCCGGATAATGTGTGTCTTAAGATTTGAATCAGAGACACTTTCATTACGAGAGATAGATACAATTGAAAAATTAATGAGTCGATTTATTAAATTAAAAGAATCTATTTATGATTTCTCTCCGCTCGACATTCTTACCAACCATTAATAGTTAGTTTTCAGAATTGTTTTGAGTTAAGGAATAAGCTTGATCCATTAAAGAACATTGCTTATAAATTAGTTTGTTTTTATTCATTCAATAAAACTATTACTATTAACTAACTATCTTTGTCCACTAATTTTTTTTTCTTCAAGAATTAATTTATACACTAAAAAAAATATAGATGCGTAGTACCCCTATACTGATAAGGGTGCCTAAAGCCTTTAGAGTTTTTGGTGTTTGGGACAAGCTCACAGTGATGAGAAGTCCTACATTGAGGTATTTTCTATAAGGTGAGAGCAAGCTCACGAGGATGATATACTTTGTATTTTTGGAGTCTTTTATGGTGAATTCAGAATATATTTTTCAACCCTAAGGATGAGATTTTTATAGAGGCATATGAGTATGGATTTGGGGAATCCTGAGAAGTAGTTTAAGCTACACAATCCCTCAAGCACAAGGATTCGCCCTGTTGTGGATCTTTACAGATATATCACTATATAGTCCCTCAAGCATAATGACTTATAAAGGGAGAAATCTGTAAGATTCTTCTCCATATAATCTCAAACCCTTTGTTCCTTTTAGAAGAATCACATATTCATGGATGAGTCCCTTAGTTATGGGTGAGTCCGTCAATTAGGGATGAGTCGCTTAATTAAGAAAAAAATTATATCCTAACTTTCCAAAATGGATCATGGCAATTGATCATTTAGGTCATCTAATCTATTAGGACCCTACACCAATCTATTTGGCCATTAAAATTGCTCATGGATTATTTCTTTTTTTAGTTCTCTCATCTCCCACGAAAAGGAAGCGCTTCTCCTCCCCATTTCAAACTACATATTTGAAGCTTTTTATTTCTTTGGAATTTATCTCTCTCTCTATCTCTCTTTAAAAATATAATTTTTCACATAAATTTCCTTAGTTCTTTTGAGTGAGGAAGAAATTATGTTGGTGTCTTGTTGAAGTTATTATTCTCAATGGTGTGATATTCTTGGGAAATAGACTTTGGTTCTTGAGATGAACCAATCTTAAAATCTCTGTTTGATTATAG
Source organism: Lathyrus aphaca (assembly GCA_963966055.1). Classification (NCBI taxonomy): domain Eukaryota; kingdom Viridiplantae; phylum Streptophyta; class Magnoliopsida; order Fabales; family Fabaceae; genus Lathyrus; species Lathyrus aphaca. Next base: position 111,137,480 of record OZ014521.1, on the reverse strand, counting down.
AACTCTTCTAGAAAAGTTATATTTGTTTATTGAGATTATCTTGGAAAATCTCTAATTGGTTTGTTAGCTCAGCCTAGATAAAAGCTTTCATTATGGTTGATGAGAAGTCTTTGTAAAATCTCTAAATGAGCTTGTATCAAGGATTGTGGGTATAACTTGTAAAAGCTCAAGATTATAGTAAAATTCTCAAAAATATATATTAGGGACAAGAGAAGGTCAACGTTCAGCCATAACTGGATAAATCACTGGTGTAATCTCTTTAAACAATTGTCTCTTTATTTTTGTAATTTACTTTACCTTTTATTTTCCACTATTCAATTTACTCTGATCTTAAATAATACTAACATAATTCGTCTCTTAAGTAACAAAACCTTAAAATTATTCGTGAATTTTAAATAGCACAATTAACACCCCCCCCCCTTCCTATGCTTGAAGTCACTTGTCCAACAAAATCCTCTCCATTTCTTTCAACTATCGCTCTACAATGAAGACACGTTGCTTGTGATCATGGTATTTCCCTTATAAAGGGTCATGGTTTACTTTTCAGAAAGATCTTATTCTCTCCCTCTTATTTTAGAATCCCCCTTTTTAATCATAGAAGTTTCACCTGTGCAATAGTTTTTCTCTAATCTTTAAGTTCAAAAAGGAAGGAAGAAGATTATGGTGTTCGTTCAACTCCCAGGGATTCAAGTATTGCATCCTTTTTTAACATCCTCCCTTCTTAATAGGAACTGATGGATAATAAGAATGCCAAACATAACCATGTTTGAGATATATTATATGTTCCGTTCAAGGACCACAAGTAGATGAAGTAGATGAACTGATGATCTTGAACTAGTGGTGTTGATCTCTGATACTCTGGCACAAGGTGGAATTGTAAGGTTAGTTCCAACACCCAATTTAGTTCAAGATGAATGTAGTGAAAAGTGGAAATCATAGAATGTACCTTACTTTATGTGTGGACTAAAATTTATACCTTTGTGTCAAGTGGAATGGATTTTAATTGAAGTGTGCATCAACTATTTGTCCTCAAGGATTTGTCAGGCTTTGAGAGAGATGAGGAACGATTAGTGATTTTGGCCAGCCTTCATAAATGTTGTCTGATGCTAGCTAGAAATGAAATGTTTTGGGCCAGTTAAAAGTAGTTGGAAACAAACACATTTAATGTATTCCCATCATTGAAAAGTTTCATTATTTCCTTCTAACATGTGGATTGGCCTGACAAGTTAGGGCATGACGTAGCTTATACTGCACTCAATTTTGCATTTACTTCTAAAGAGAAATCCGATTATTAATTTCATACTCCTTTCCATTACAGATCTTGACCGCTCAATCATCTTTACCTATAAATGGGGGAGATTTGAGCGCTTAAAAACTTTCTACAGTTATGGTCAAATCTCAAGTTATGGTCAAATCTCAAGATCTAATTTTTCTATCATGGTCGTTGTGCGAGCTGAAGTCGAGCTCGCCTAGATCTTGTTGTGTGAGCTGAAGGCGACCAGAAAGTTACCTGAAGCATGGAAAAACATTGTTTTGACAGAAGCTAACTTTGATATGCTCTTTGTGCGGCCTGGAGCTCATACAACGACTGTGGGCGTCATTTTAGCCTATAAAGTCACTTTTTAAGCATTTTTTTAAGTTCATGTTTTTGGGATCTTTTAACCCCAACTTCATCACAAACATATTTTTATGTAGATAGGCTTAGAAACAACATTAGTGTGTAAATCTTAATGATCCGGAGTTGGATCTACTTCAAACGGCATTGACAAACCGAGAAATTCATCTTCATCTTCCTTCTTCTCCTTATATCCTCTATTTGTTGGGGGTATTATGTAAGTTTATCTTGATTGTATGTATATTTATTTATCATTGTATACGATCTCTTTTAAAAATATTTATGGATATTATCTTTGATTTTTTACTTAATGGGTTTGAATTATTATAGACATATACGGTTCGAACTTGATCTAAGATGAACATCTGTTAGATTCTAAACTCTAGACTTAAATTTAGGTCTAATATTCACTTGGATATCAGTTATTAATGCCATGTGTTATTGAGTTGTGTGAGACATAACCAATGAGACAATACGGTTGTTCTCTCGACTTTGCGTTAGACATAACCTCTGTTGTGGGTGATACATGGGGAAGTTGATGAGTGATTTAGGTTGGGTACAATTGATTAATAGATGTTTTAGTATTTGATGGGTAGATGAAATACAATTCTTGACGAGTTTTTTCCTCTATAAAGTATGATTTATTTACTTGTTCATATGTTTTACTTTCCACACTTTACCCTTTTAAAACCATCCAAACCAAGCTTAGGAACGTAGAGACCATCAAATGACCTTCTTTCCCTTGCTTCGATCCATGTGGAGACGAAAATTCCCGAAATTCTTCCAAACTTAATTTTTGTTACTTTTCGCTTTACTGCTTCAATAAAATGGCGATGTCTTCGGGGATTGGTTTTGATATTGAATCTCATTGCGATAGTTTCTATATTTCTAAGATTTTTACATATTGTCTATATTGTATATATTTTGTTCCCGTAATGTTTGTTCAATGTGTTTAGTTAGAATACTTTCTTTAGATTTGCACCTTAAAGAAAATTATCGACATGTCTGTGAGGAAGTTACTAGCTAAGCACAATAAAGGTATTAGGATAACGATGTGAAGCAAGCGCTTGTTGGGAGGAAACCCAACGGTTTTTGAGTTCTTATAGCTTTATGTTTAGTTAGGTTAATTTGATTTTATTAGGTTGTTAAAAAATATTTGTCTTTTTCTCAAGTTTTGTTTTTGAATAGCTTGAGGATGCATTTTGTGATTGTTCAAGTTTGAGTGTTTCAACAAGAAAATGTGTGGTGGTAATTAGAGTTTGAAAGAAAGTTGTATTGTCAATGTATGGGTTTATTGCTTTCTACAACATAACATGTTTATGAACCTTAAACTTTGTACAAATAACAATTCGTTCATTCTCTAGCAATATTTTTCATATGTGAATCATTTTAGTTCATAGTCCAATGTGAGGAACTTTTCCATTGTTTACTAAATTGCATGGAGACCAACTTTCTTATTTAACTTGTTTGAATTATGTTTAATCTTGTATTTGTGTTGATTTGTATGATGACACTAAAGTGATCAAGGTATTTCGTTTGATTTTGAGTGTAGGTGTTTTAGATTAGCTACATTTTATGGTAAAACATGTGTCTGTATCAGAATGTCATATGAAATGTTATGATATGTGATTTAAGCATTATACAGGTGTGAAGATTTTAGTATGCAGCTATTTGTACCAGGATGTCAAGACTGATGTCATGACATCTCTGACTGGGCCTGAAGACCTAGATGAATCCTTATTTGTGTGCATGTTTTGTTGTCATTAAACATGAGATTTGTTTAGTTTAATTGTGCGGTTTATCATAAGGAAAAGAAGGATTCAACTTGGAGTTATTTTAGCAGAACATTTTCTTTTTTTATTTTATTCCTTTATTTAAGGAAATATTTTATCTGATTTGTGCAAGTTCAGCAGACCCATGTCCATTCAAGTTTCTACTTAAAGGTTGCTTACCCTAGTGTGAAAAAGTGTGGAAAATAAGGATTGTTCATTCAACGTTTTTGTGTGTGTTCTTAGTTTTCTTGTGAGCCAATCAATCGCCTTCTTGATGATTGTTTTAGACTAGGTGTGCATTTATATTTTGTCCACTCAAAGCTTTTAAGCAAGAGTGTTTGTACTTAACTGAAGCTTTTAAGCAAGGTTAAGGATTATTTTGAAGAGTGTTTTCGTATTTTCTGAATTGTTTGTTTAAGATCACTGTTGTGATTGAGGGGGAGTGAGAGGGGTCTCATATCTAGGAGTTCCTAGGTAGAAATTACATTGGGTAGGGATTAAGTGAAAAGATTGCAAACTGGGGGGTTTGTTGTGGATCTTTGAATTGATACTACTGATAGTAGAGTTCCTTCCTGGCTTGGTAGCCCCCATAGTAGGTGTGTTTGCACCGAACTGGGTTAACAATTCCTTGTGTTCTTTATTTTTGTATTTGCGTATTTAATTGTTTTTAACTTGTCAGATATTGGTGTCATGATATTGTATTCGGCATTGTATATCAGTTTCTAGAATTTCATTGAGCATAACCACTCGACCAAATAGTCAATCTACCTAGTGAGTGAGTGAGGATTTGCTTACCCCCTTTGAGCCTTTGTTAGAATCCAAGTTGGTGTTGAATTCATTTTGTATGGATTCTAATATTTTTCTAGAACCATAACTATGACTTGTTATTTGAGTTTTACCCTTGCCTAATACGTTTGGGAGCATTTATGTCACTATGTGTGGTTTTATTCAAGTTGAGTAGAAAAGAAAAAGGTGAAAAATAAAACGAAATGAAAAGAAAAGAAAAAAAGGGAAAAAGACTTGAAAAAGAAAAAATAAATAGAATAATGTTGTGCTAATAAATGTGTGGATTGATGTAACAATTTGGAGAAGGCAAAAAGGTGAAGGAAATTTGTGAGTGGTTGAAATTTTAGAAATGATCACTCTCATTTGATTATGCAAGTTTTTATTTCATTGACCTTGAGAAATTGACCATTCTTTGTTAGCCAAACCACATTACAACCCTTTAAAGCCCCTGTGATTTTTTCTTTTATACTTTCAATATGAGTTTTTTAGATGAATGCCTAATTTTAATTATTGTTTGCAAGATTTTTGGGTATGTGTTTGTAATACCCTTATATAAAATACATACATCAAAGCATATTTTTCATATAAAAATTCAAGTTTGGTACTGAAATACAATAAGTTTTTAGTACAACACATTGTAACATTTTAGCCAACTAAATACATAAGGTACTACAACAAAAAGGCTAACAATAATACAAGATGTCCAAAATAAAGAAAACTAAGAACTAGATCCGAAGATCTCAAAATATCCACAACGGAAGAAAAGCCATCGATAAGCAAGGATAATCAAACTTCCTTATCCTTACCCTTCGCGGAACATGAAGTACCTGTAAAAATATAACAATAACATGGGGTGAGATAACAACATCTTAGTGAGTTCCCTATCTTATAGTTCTCTCAGCTATAAAGGTTCAATCTAAAACATAGCTCGAGTATTTAGTCACTACCTCACAAGAAACCAAAGCAAGATGGAACAAAATCCATATAACACTCTCGATGTTATACGAGTATGACATCTATCTCAAGCCTTTACGGATGCTTCCCGTGGGACCAAGATCCACCCACCTCAAGACTTACACAAGACATTACGGAGGACTCGATGCGATACTCACCTTAAGTCTTTACGGACGCTTCCCGTGGGACCAAGATCCACCCACCTCGAGACTTACACAAGACTTCCCAAAATAACCTCGTGTAGTACTCACCTCAAGCCTTTACGGACGCTTCCCGTGGGACCAGGATCTACCCATTTCAAGATTTACTCAGACTTCCCGGAGGGATAATGTACATACACGCCTCAGGTCTTTACTGACGCTTCCCGTGGGACCAAGATCCACCCACCTCAAGACTTACACAAGACTTACGGAGGCCCACTCGTGAAATACACACCTCGAGCCCTTACGGATGCTTCCCGTGGGACCCAGATCTACCCACCTCAAGACTTACTCAGGCTATTACAGAGGCCTAGTGTATAGCATGCTAACTGTTTTGCAGCAACCTAGGGTAATCCTAAACATCTCACAAGTTATTTCTTTTTATTCCCGATATCTCACAATTCCCTAACTAACATAATTACGGTTAATTAGAAAAGTCGGGTAAAAATAATATTTCTTGGCATCATAAGATAGTACATATTTTTAGCTTCAAAACGATATAAAGAACAGTTAAAATGGATAAGCGAGAAAAAAGTTATGACTTTTTAAAGATGGAACAAATTAATATTTTCCCCCCACTTACAGTGTTAACCGGTTAACGCCCTGGGTTAACCGGTTAACCACACCAGGTTCCCAAATCCAGTAGCGCATATCAGTTATGTTAATCGGTTAACGCCCTGGTGTTAACCGGTTAACCACAGATAGTAGCAGAAAATCAGCATTTTTAACATACATAATTTTTCCAAAACTCATCCCAATCATCATCAATTGCCAAAACAAATAACAACAAGGTTCCTACACCTATAGTCAGCATACTCATGCATTTTAATCGATATTTCACCATTCAAATTCTCGATTCTATGATTTTCTAGCATTTTGCCCTAACTAGAACCCACCTCTACCAAAGATGATTGAGAAGATTGAGAGATGAATGGTTGATGAACTTCAAGAATCAAGAGATTCCTTCTTCTTCTTCAAGCTTTTCTTCTTCCTCCCTTTTCTCTTCTTCTTTTTTCTTTTTCCTCTTCTCTTGTTTTGTTTCTATGTTATGAGATATAAGGAAACAAAAACTTAGGTTATACGGGAAAACATATTTTCCCCCACAATGGGTCCAAATAGAGAGTAATAAAAAATGTCTCTTAATCCACAATTTAATAAAACCTCTGAGTCAGATAATATTAGTTAATAAAAATAAGTCTCATTATTGCTCTAATTATTTTTGTTAAAATCTCTCAGAGCAACCTGGAATCTTATTGATATCAAATAATTATTATCCAGAGCATTAAACAATTTACGGGGCATTACAGTGTTCAACCCCTTATGTTTGTTTTTCATTCCTTGATGAAGTTATGTGTTAAGTTTGATTCATTCTTGAACATATGTAATGCTTTAGAATGTTTGACATGTGTTTTGTGTTTAGACTTTGTTTCATATTCGTTGCATCGTTGTATTATAGTGGTAGTAAGCATTGTTGTACATGTACTTTAAATATTTATACCATACATTTATTTTCGTTTAAAAATACTTGTTGAGCATGGTTTCTCGACAATTGCTTTTGTTTGTTTAGGTTGATTGATTCTTGTTTGAGGACAAGCAAGTCTAAGTTAGGGAGATTTTGATGAGTGCTAAATTGTTGTGATTTTGAGTGTGAATAATTAGCACTCATCAACTTAATTCATTCATTTTATACCAATAAACCTCAATTTTTGTGTATATTTTGTATAGTTTATGTTAAAGTGTATATATTATGTTATCATGTAAATATCATTGAGTTTAATTGTGATTATATCATTTTTGTATGTATTCAAGAAATAATATATATTCATTTTCTTATAGGTCATTGAATAAGCTTGTCGACGCTTCCGACCGTGCGTAAAACGGAGTTAGGGTTCTCAAGTTATGGTCAAAACAAGATTTGATTTTTCTGTCATGGCCGTTGTGCGATCTGAAGGAAAGTTCGTCTAGAGCTTGTTGTGTGAACTAAAGGCAACCAAAAAGTGATTTGAAGTGTAAAAAAGCACTATTTTGGCAAAAGCTAAGTCTAATATGCTCGCAGTGTGACCTGGAGCTCGCATAGCGATCGCAGGACATCATTTTTGCCTATAAAGTCACTTTTTCAGCATTTTTTCGGTTATGTTTTTAGGATCTTTTAACCCCAACTTCATCAAAAACATATTTTTTAGAAGAGGGGCTTAGAAACAACATTAGAATGTATATCTTGATGATCCATAGTTGGATCTGCTTCAATCGGCATTGACAAACCGAGAGATTCCTCTTCATCTTCCTTTTTCTCTCTGTATCCTCTATTTGTTAGGGTTTTGTATGTAAGTTTATCTTGATTGTATGTATATTTATTGATCATTGTATAAGATCTCTTTTACAAATCTTTATGGATGTTATCTTTAATGTTTTACTTAATGTGTTTGGATTGTTATAGACATATACGGTTCGAACTCGATCTAAGATGAGCATTTGTTAGATTCTAAACTCTAGACTTAGATTTAGGTATAATATTCACTTGGGTATCAGTTCTTAATGCTATGTGTTGTTGAGTTGCATGATACATCACCGATGATACGATACAGTTGTTCTCTTGACTTTGCGTTAGACATAACATTTATTGTGGGTGATATGTGGGGATGTTGACGAGTGATTTAGGTTGCGTACAACTGATTGATAGATTTTTTTTAGTATTTGATGGGTAGATGAAATACAATTCTTGAAGAGTTCTCTCCCCTCTAAAGTATGATTTATTTACTTGTTTATGTGTTTTACTTTCTGCATTTTAACCTTTTAAAAGCATTGAAACCAAGCTTAGGAACGTAGAGACCGTCGAACAACATTTTTTCCCTCGCTCTGATCCCTGTGGAGACGAAAAATCCCAGAATTCTTCCAAACTTAATTTTATTTTACTTGCCGCTTTACTTCTTCAACAATTACACAAACACCCTAGGTTCTCTGGAGTAAGATGTGATTCCAACGTGTAGATTTGTGCCATAGTACTCGGCTTTTGAGAAGTACTCCCTGATTAGTTTATAATAATAGCCTGACATAAATTAGACTCGCATGCATGTATCATTGGTTGGGAAATAAATAATTTTAACACCAAAATGATTAAAAAAACTGTAAAATCCAACTACACTTCCTAAGTTTGGTAACCCTCATCCGGTTATTTATCCTAACGGTGGTTGAACCCCAAAAGTCATTCCAAATTGAACAAATAAGCCCGCAAAAGGGTGTAACTTCATAGGTAAAAGAAAAAATGGTGTCTAAAAAAATTTCTCAACCAACCTTATGCAAGTGATGACAAAAATATTTCTAATTACCTTAATTTGATTGTCCAAATGAAAAGATAAGGAAATCAAAAAAAGAGGCTTAAACACAAAGCATATTTGGAGAGGTGTTTGAAACAAAGGCTTAAGTATGTGGTCATACTGCGGTTATCATTCTTGTGAATATGTTTGGTGCCAAGTGATTACCAAGGAACTATACTTTAGCCGATAGGTACAAAAATTCATGTATAAGTACTGATAGCTTCATTTTTGTATGCATTTTCATGTAGTGAAATGCTTGATCCAAAAATTTGCATAAGCAAGCTTTGTTTCTTGAGGACAAGCAACCGTCTAAATTAGGGGGATTTTGATAAGTGGTTTTTGTACCGTCTTTACTAGTTGTTTTACCTTAGTATTTTATATTTTTTTCCTTTTATTTACTTCCTTTTATCGTATTTTATGCTTTTGTAGTGTGTTTTTCCGTTTTTAGGTTTTAATACGTATTTGAGGCAAAAAATGAACAAAAATGAGCAAAGCGCGAGAAAACATCAAAAGCTGGAAAAAACCATATAAAAACCAGAGGGCTACTACTACCACCTATAGCAGCTACTACAGGTCGTATGAACCAACCCCTAGAGATGACTTCACTTTTGATGTGCCATTTAAAGATCAGAGGGCTGCTATGACCATCCGTAGCAGCTTCTACAGGTCATAGTATGGTGGCGTGTTATCTCTAGATTTGTTTCTATTTTGGACCGATTTCATCTGTTTTTGGAATTTGGCATGTTTAGATGTGATATTTTCTGATTTAATGACTATTGATCAATGAGATATTGGTCCAAGTTTAGATTTTTCTACAAAACTCACAGCTAGTCTTTAGTTTAGGATGCAAGTTTTATTTCTTGAAGTTTCTACGTATTTTGTTTTCTCTATGTACTCAAGTCTCCATTAGAACACTGAATTAATGTTTATTCAATCAGGTTTTTTTATTTGTTCTCAATTCAATTTCTTATCTATTTTATTTGTCTATTATGAATTTGATTATGAACATTGTATTTATTGTATTTCCCTTCACCATGAGTGAGTATTTCATTATGGGATAGGGATCATGGGCTTATCTCATGATTATTTGTATTATTTGTCACAAATCTATTACGAGAGTATTTTGTATGTATTTATTTTAATACCTGAGTTCATGCACTCCAAACCTTGTACGAAAGTAAATTGTTCTCAAGTAACGCTAGTACTCTAAAAGGATATGTATCGGTGCTATAGCACATGTTTTTAAATGAACGAGTTAAATACAACAAAAACACTTGGATGAGTTTGAGACAAGTTCTAATTTTTATAGCTGATCAAAATTTACAAATCCATGACGAATAATACAGTCGAGCAAAAGCCAATGAGTTATTCGTCATTGATAAGGAAACACGTTGGCAAAAGCACGTGTTGTCCATATTTATTTATTTTCTGTAAATTGTGTCAGAACTCTCATAATAGAAGTGATTAGACTCATACGAGTGTATCAGAGTAAGAACCAAGACCCTAAGTCATGTTTGTTTCCATTGCAATTTAAGTGATTTTTAATTAAGTTATTTTTCTTTAAGTACTTTTTACTTAAGATATTTTTACAAAATCTCAAATTATTGATCTCTCTAGATATACATCGATAGAGCAAAATCAGATACTCAATCCATTGATCATAGTGGTGTTTATGGTGAAATTTGGTAAAACAAATACAAGTTTCTATTAATACGTAAGGGATTAAACTCGAAAATCTCCCAAACATATTTGTGTGTATTTATTACTTGTAAAAATCGTAATGTTATCGAAGTTAGAACGAACTTCTATAAAAAATGTTTGTTGTGATTAATTGCAATTAGAAAAGTGCTAAAGAGTAAAAGGACTAAATGTAAAATTGCAATTAGTAAAGTAAAGTAAAGAAGAAAAGGTTGAAATTGAAGTGCAAGTAATGTAAACTGACAGGAAAAGTAAAGGAAATTGAAATGGGCTTTAATGCATAAAAACACTTTAAAGGTAAAATTGTTGGAATTGTATAAAATGGTGGAACGCATACATACATTTTTTCCTCACTTGTTTCTAAAGACACATGTACATTGAGTTTACAAAAATGTGTGTACAATTGCGGACCCTTTAGAAAATGAACTTAAGTATATATATATATATATATATATATATATATATATATATATATATATATATATATATATATATATATATATATATATATATATATATATATATATATATATATATATATATATATATATATATATATATATATATATTACTCTATGATAAGTGTCTAATAATGGTAACTTACTCCTATGGTGACACGTCCCAAGTCCATGCAGTGGTTTCCCTCGAAGTGTTCCACATGTTTTTGAATAATTGTCGATGTTGACGTAGTTCCCACCTTGTGATACCATTTGAATTTGTTAAATGCTTTGCTAGGAGCTAAGAACTGACTATCCTCGTCAAGGTTTTCGACGTCAACCATGTTAAGGTAACATGCTTAATCGTATTATCCATTGTAGTGATGAACTCCACTCGTAGCATCCAAGTCAACATTGTTTCCATTATAGTGATGAACTCCATATGTGGTGACTGAGTCGACATTGCTTCCATTGTAGTGATAAACTCTAACCTTAGCTAACACAGTATAATATTCTATTCCACTAAGTCCTCAAGTTCCTCGCCACGTCCTTCGACCTTGCCACCTTCGACTGGTATCACTCTATGTGACTTCCGACCTTGAGTCATATTGATCCTCATGTGGACTCACTTTATTGTTCCCTTCCACATGGCATACTTATGGCTAATCTCATGAGTACTTTCCATTTATAGTCAATTCGAAAAATCCAGTATAATAAGTGGTTCGATAATATTTTACTACTTCGCACACTCGTCCACTTGCAGCATGTCATACAACACACACATCTTTGACTCCTACATGCTTGAACATAATTCAACTACAACATGCATAACTCTATAAAAATATGAAGTCATCTCTATCAAGATTATATTTCGATCCAAAATACCACAAATTTTTGCCTTAGAGAAAACTATACAACATTTAGGAAACAAACAAGCTTTCATCATGCAGCTTTATCAACTGCATACAATGGAAGAACTTGCAAGTAGGAAATGACTTGGTGGTCATATCTGTAGTATTGTGATTTGTCGAAACCTTCGTCACTTTGACTTTTACACTTTCAATTTTATCCTTGATGAAATGCAACCTAACATCAATGTGATTTGTTCTCTCGTGATAGGTTGAATTCGACATATGTATGGAACTTTGACTATCACCTTTAACAATAATAATGCAACCTTGAAGTTTCAGTTCCTTAACAAACCCTTCAACCCACAATTCTTTTTTCACGACATCAGAGAAGGCAATATATCCAACTTCAATTTTTGATAATTCAACAACCTTCTAAAGAGAAGCTTTCCAACTGATTGTTGTACCAAACATTATGAAAACATATCTAGAAAGATATTTCCTAGTATCCATACATCCAGCATAGTCGGGTTGACAAATATTTCGACTTCGGATTCACCATCACTCATGGCTCTACCATAAACAGGGAACCTACTCAGGGATATTTTTATGTATCTCAAAATCCACTTAAAATCTTGCCAGTCTACCTTCTCAGGATTAGCCATATACCTTCTTTCAAGGCTTACTCTATACGTTATGTCGGGCCTCATACAGACCATATCATACATCAAAGAACATATTATAATGGCATATGGAATGTTATGCATATAAGTTATTTCAAATTTAGTAATAGGACTTTGAGTCATAGTAAGTTTGAATTGAGGATTTGTCAGTGTTACAATAGACTTTGAATTCGACCTAACAAGTTTTTTTAGAATCTTCTTAAGGTATGTCTCTTGCGATAAGCATAATCTCGACTACTTTTTATCTCTCTGGTTATGAATCGTAAGAATCTTAGTGGTAGCTCTCAGATCTTTCATGTTGAACTCCTTATCGAGTTCATCATCCACCTTCATTACATCCTCGACAATGTTGCTTGCTATAAGGATGTCACCCACATAATGCAACAAAATAACAAGTGAACTTCCAGGTCGAAATCTGAAGTAAACATAATGGTCGAACTGGCTCCTAGTGAAAAAAATATGTGTCATGAACTTGTAAAATCTCCTATTCCACTATCTAGGGGATTGTTTAAGGTCATACAAAGACCTATTCATCTTGCACACATAATCATCCTTGCCTTTTTCTACATACCCTTTAGGTTAAATCACCTGGATTGTTTCATTTAGATCACCATACTAGATGGTTGTCTTCACATCCATCTGTTAAAGTTCTAGATTGAACTTCGCCACCATGGCTAACAACATTCTAATGGATATGTGCTTTACAACAAGTGACAACACATCATTGAAGTCGACTCCTTATTTCTTACTGAACCCTCTAACAACTAACCTTGCCTTAAATCTCTTCGACATCACTCCTTTGATTCCTTCCTTAACCTTGAAAATCCACTTACAACTAATTAACTTGGTTCAAACAGGTTCTTGTTCATTTCCAAAGTGTGGTTATCATGAAGATATTTCATCTCATCATCCATGGCTTTCATCCCTTCAACCTTGTTCTGACTCTTCATAACTTCCTTGTAATCTCTATGTTCTTCATCAAGTACCTCACTAGAAGAGATTAAAACAAATGTTATGAGATATGCATAACCAAGTCTGAGGTGGCTTGATGACTTTTCTCGGCGTGTCTATTTCTTGTAGGTAGTCATTATCAGCCTCCTTATCTTCATCAGCAACTTGTACCTGTTTTTCGACTTCATGTGGGTTATGCAATTCAACATCAATATGCTCCACCTTAATAGGAATCTCTTCTTGTTCCAGCTCTTCTTCAGAGATATTTGCATTTCAACCAACATCATCAATTTTCTTGAACACCATTTCTAATTCATTAAAAACCAATTCACGACTTGTGATACACCTTCTATGACCTGGTTCTAGGCACCACAACCTATAGGCTTTTACTCAGTCATGTACCCCATGAACATGCATCTTAGAGTTATACATTTGACTGTCTTGCCTAATGTGAGCATAAGCTACACGACCAAATACTCTAAGTTTGTTGAAATCTGGTGGATGGACGGAACAAACTTCTTCATGATTCATCGTCCTTAAGGTAGTCAAAGGACTCATATTTATCAGGTATGTTGTAGTCACAACAGCCTCAACCCAACACACCTTCTCCAATCTAGAAATAACCAACATGCATCTAACCTTTTCCATGATTGTTAAATTGAATCTCTTAGCCAAGCCATTTTATCGAGGAGTGCTTGCAATAGTCTTATGCCTTGCAATACCAGGCATACTACAATAATTGTTGAATGCTTCATTGCAGAACTTAAGGCTATTATCGGTTCTCAACCTCTTGACCTTTCAACCAGTATGATTTCCGATCATCGTCTTCCAACTTTTAAAATTCTCAAAAGTTTCATCCTTAGTCTTTTGGATGAATACTTATAACTTTATGGAATAATCACCAATTATGGATAAAAATACCTTGCACCTGAAGGATTCATTGCAGGCCCCCAAAGATTATCATGAATGTAATAAAGGGGTCCATGTGTTCTTCATTTACCATTGTTAAAATTTACTATGCATAATTTACCGAACACCCAAGGTTCATAGAAGTCAAACTTTTCAACTTTGTCACCACCTAGAAAATTTTGTTTCCCCAGTTCGACAAGGCCCATTTCACTTACATGGCCTAATCTCATGTGCCACGGTTTTTCCTTCGACACATGTTTTGTGGAGGCAAAATCTAATAATCCATTTAAAACCTCAACCTTAAGGGTATACAAGCCTTGCTTCTTCATGTTTCTCAAGACTACCTTCCACCCTTTCATGACTTTCAAGATACATTTCTCTCCTCCGAAAACATATCCTTTTTAAATCAAATTTCTATTCAGATCAATTACATACCCGAAACCAATCAATAACTTTATTGATTCATCATAGAGCTTGAATCTTACAAATCCAATAGCTACAATTTTGCAGGCTTTGTTGTTTCCCAGTAGCACTGATCCACCATCTTGATCATATAATTCCTCAAACACTTCTTTGTTTGGAGTCATGTGCCAATTACACCTTAAATCCATAATCAACTCCTTGCTAGAGTTGTTGCTTGAAACCACAAGAACATTAAATGATTCAAAATCATCTTGCACAATAGTTATGTTGCCATTATCCTTACCTCCGTGATTATTCAGGCGTTCAGGGCACACCTTTCATGCGTGACCCTTCTTCTTATGATGATAACACCTAATTGTCATACCCTAAATTTTGACCAAAATTTTTCAATTTTTGTTCATTTTAGACGCATTTTGTCGATTTATCGAAGATCGATCTTTTTGCAGTTCTAAGTTAAAACATCTCATATTCCATTAATCATACATTTTACTATCATCTTTTGTTTTAGAGTTTTGTTTCATTTTAATTAGAATGTTTGGTTATATTTTAATCACTTTATTATTGATTTTAGAATTTGGATCAATCCTAGGAATTTTTATTTAGATTATTTTGTCTCATTTTATAATTTATTTATTATCTTATTTTTTTTAGTTGGATATTTAGTTTAGATCATTTTCTAGAATTTAATCAGAATTTTCGGCTTGTTAAATTAAATTATTCTATTTTTTCTAGGTAAACATCCATATTAGATCTAGTTTTGGGTCAATATGAGTCTATAACTCTTTTCTTTAAATTTAGGCTAATTAACTTTTGTTTAAACTCTTGATTTATCTTATTCTTATTTTTAAGAAAAAAGGTTCAATCTAATGTTTTAAATTTCTTTTTAGATTTAGTTTTATTTGTTTTGGTTAAATAATTAGTTGATTTTTAATTGAAAATAAATTTACTTTAAGTTAATTTTTATTTTAATTTATTTTTTAGTTTAAAAATTAAGTTTTATGTATTTTGCTTTATCAGTTTCTAATATAATTTATTTTTGGTTTATTTCAAATTTTGTTTCTTTTAGAAAATAATCCAAAAAATATATTTAGTCTAATATTTTAAGTTTGTTAGTTTAATTAGATTACTATTAGGTTTCAATTAGTCTATTTCTAATTAGCTTAAATTAGTCAGTTTAGTTTAGTTTTAATTTAATAATTCATTTTCTCAGTTTTAAAATTTAATATTTTGATTAGCTCTGGTTAGTACATTTAGTTGTTCTTGTTATAGTCCAAAAATTATGCACCAAGTCCAAAACCTTTAACATGAACCAGCCTGTATCTTTACACCAAAGAGGACCCTTACTCAAACCTGCAACAAAAGGGCACTGTTAATTTCCAAAAGAAGGTCAATTCTTGCTACACAGCCACTTCGAGCCTAGAAGTAGGAGTTTCTTTCAGATATTTCAAAACCCTTACACTTGACCCGGGGAAGGGTAGTGTTCAGTTAATCTGATTACACAGTCAAATCATAAGATGAAACATCCCATCAGGGAATATACTACAATTAATGACTTGACAGTCACAACTTTCAGCCTTCCAATGATTAAAAAAAAAGGGAGAAAATAAAATCCCGCTAAGTCAAGCGCCCAAAAGGAGACTTAGGCAAAAAAATCAGGGACCAAAGAGAAATTCGAGTTAGAAGAGGCCTTTCAATCCTCAACCTAAAGCTTACGATTTAGTGACCACCATACCAAAGTCAAAGGGGTCACTGATATCCATAGAGGACAAATAAGATGACTGTCATTTCAAGCAAACCTTGAATTTTCATCTTTACTACGCTACAAGATAAATGTATGTGTCATTTTAGCTGAACCTAGGATTGGAGAACATCACGGAGAGTGGGTGGGCACCGAATAAACTTTGAGACTTTATCCTTTGTTTCTAAAACCGTGAACCAAACCCCATTACAACCCTCAAAAGTCCTAATTGAAGTAGGGTTTATTTCGAAAGCACACTCGATGAGAAAGTGTTTCCCGACTCCCATGAGCTTGACTCAAAAATTTGTGTTGGCTTTATAAAAAAAATGAATATCACTTCCTAGCTAGTGATTCGGTCACAGGCTATTGCGAAAATCTTTTCAAAAACAAAAAAAACTTCGAGACAAACACGTGTGTTGCATTAGCAGTCTTAACATTAACCTTTTTGCTTGTTAGCATTTGCTTGATATCATAGAAACCTATGTATGAGCACCAGTGATGAGCTTAATCTCTTGAGATTTGAAACTCTGATGAGTAGTTGAACAACCATTTCAGAGAATGATCATCCACAGGGGCATGTTGCCTTGATATTTTTCCAGACAGGGGCAAGTTGCCTTAATACTTTGCAAGATAAGGGCAAGTTGCTTGAATACTTTGCTAGACAAGGGCATGTTGTTTGAAGACTCTGCTAGACAGGGACATTTTGCTTGAAGATGTTGCCAGACAGGGACATTTTGCTTGAAGACGTTGCCAGACAGGGGCATGTTGCTTAAAGACTTTGCTAGACAGGGGCAAGTCATTTCCCAATTTGTGTTTACACAGTCCGACCATCCCCAAAAGACAAACATTGAAGACTCGTTTGTGCCAAACACAGTTAATCTGAGGCAGTTACGTCGAGATTCAACAAAATCTCTCCAAGAGTTTGAAGACCCTGGGGCATCTTGAATGCCAAGTCTTCTATAAAATCCTCTTGAGATGACCTCTTCTCACAAACCATTTCGTGAGCGCATGACCACGTGTTCCCCTAAGCAAGGCGCTCTTGAGATTTGCCTTGCAAGTATCTCCAGATGACAGGGTCCTTACGCCAAGTTGCTATGATGTGTCGGGGGCATGACTCATTATGTTCTGGTGGATTTCTTTTACTACTTAGTGCTTCAAGTGAGATAATAAGTCTAGTATCCCCATTTGAGCTTTGATTCAAGCTTCTCCAGCTGAATGTGATTCTTTTCCCCAGCGGAGTACAAGTTTACTTCATCTTAAGTAAACATAGTTTGTATGTTTTTTACTTCTGATGGACATTGAAGTTAGAAGCTTGTCTGGGTTTATTTCCCGAATGAAGTGTATTCCTCTCCTCAAAGAGATTTGAGCTTTGTAAGCAGGACCTTGTTCCATGGATGGCTCTTTACCCTATCTCCAGTGATGTTTACACTTTGACGAGATTGGTCGAGTATCCGTTTGTTGTGATGTTTATTTCATCACCAGTTCACCTCTTGTGTCTGTTATGCCTGTCTGTCAGCATAAACATAACGCATATACATACGTGTACATCATAATTGAATTCATATTCATATTCATGTCGCATTCATTAATGCATACCTCCTCTACCTTGGTTGTGTTTACCCCCAAGTGATATGTCTCTCTCCAAATAGAGTTGTCAGCCTTAGGCAGAAAATGTACATTCTTTCTGATTCCCCACTGAGATTCTACCCTCGTGGAAGATTTTGCTTTAGTTCTCCTTTCCACACTTGGATAGGATTAATCCCCAATTGAGTTTATTCCTCATGGGTTAGCGACTTGCTTGACAGTTTCTTTCCAGCTCGTTCCTGGATTGAATTTTGGTCGTTGGCAATTTTTGATAATTGAACTACCAATTGGAAAGTGCATTTATTTTGCACCTTTGGATGCTTAGTTTCCCAGAAGGAATTTGTTGGAGGCTTCCATTGAAGACAAATTTTGCTCTCCAGCAGTGTTACTACAACATTCCCTTGGATTACTTATACCCGACAACAAGTGGCCGTCTCTTTATTCGAGAAGCTTGTTTCGTCCTAGAACTTCTAAGTGGAATCAACAAGTGGCAGTCTCTTTATTTGAGAAGCTTGTTTTGTTATGAACTTTTGAGTAAATCAACGGATGACAGTCTCTTTCCGAGCAGTCGATCCATCCCCAGCGATTCCAGATGAAAAGTGAATTCATTTTGCGCCTTTGAGTACTTTGTCTCCTAGAAGGAATTTGTTGAAATTTCCCCCAGTAAAGACAAATTTGTGCTCCCCAGCAATATTGTTGCAGCATTCCCCTGGAGTATTTACACCTGACAACAAGTGGCAGTCTCTTTATTCGAGAAGCTTGTTTTGTCCCTAGAACTTCCAAGTGGAATCAGCAAGTGGCAGTCTCTTTATTGGAGAAGCTTGTTCTTATCCCTGGACCTCTAATCGGAACCAACAAGTGGTCGTCTCCCTATTTGAGAAGCTTGTTTCTTATCCACGGATTTCCCAGTAAATTAACAGATGGCAGTCTCTTTTCGAGCAGTTTGTTCATCTTCAACAAGGTTTATATTCTATCAAATGGCATCTCCCCTGTTCGGCGGAGAAGTTTGATATGAATCTCTTTATATTTTCAACAAATGGCATCTCATCCAGACAAGGTGAGAAGTTTGTTCGGCAAATGGCATCTCATCCAGACAAGGTGGGAAGTTTGTCGTGATTCCAATTTTCAACAAATGGCATCTCATCCAGACAAGGTGAGAAGTTTGTTCGGCAAATGGCATCTCATCCAGACAAGGTGGGAAGTTTGTCGTGATTCCAATTTTCAACAAATGGCATCTCATCCAGACAAGGTGAGAAGTTTGTTCGACAAATGGCATCTCATCCAGACAAGGTGGGAAGTTTGTCGTGATTCCAATTTTCAACAAATGGCATCTCATCCAGACAAAGTGAGAAGTTTGTTCGGCAAATGGCATCTCATCCAGATAAGGTGGGAAGTTTGTCGTGATTCTTCAATTTCCGTCAAATGGCTATCTCTTCCATACAAGTCGAGAAGTTTGAGCGTGAAGTTGTTCTCCATCATATGGCTGTCTCTTTCAGAAGAAGGGAAGTATGATGAATGTTCTATCAAACGGCTATCTCTTCCATACAAGTCGAGAAGTTTGATATGAATCTCTTTTATTTTTCCAACAAATGGCTATCTCTTCCAGACAAGTTGAGAAGTTTGTTGAGAATTTTTCCAATTTCCGTCAAATGGCTATCTCTTCCATACAAGTTGAGAAGTTTGAACGTGAAGTTGTTTCTCCATCATATGGCTGTCTCTTTCAGAGGAAGGGAAGTATGATGAGAGTTCTATTCAATGGTATCCTTAGTTTAAATCTCGACAGAAGATTTAACAACAGGTGGTTCTTTTTATTTCTGGCAAGTCTCGGCAGAAGATTTCCAGTCTACCTCGGCAGAAGGTATTTACTTTGTATGATCTCGAGAATGGCATCCTTAGTTAAATCTCGGCAGAAGATTTAGCAGCAGGTTTATCCTCAGTTAATCCTCGGCAGTAGGAATTTCTTTTTTGATACCTCGGCAGAAGGTATCTCATTTCTAGGTTCTCCAAGATCTCGGCAGTAGATTTTTGGTTCATTTAGTATACCTCGGCAGAAGGTATCTCGTTCTTAGAATCGCTGGTAATCTCAGCAGTAGATCTCCAGCAGACTTCAACAGAATTTGTTTTCGTCCCAAGATCTCGGCAGTAGATTGTTGGTTCATTTAGTATACCTCGGCAGAAGGTATTCCATTTTGGATTATCTGGTAATCTCGGCAGTAGATCTCCGGTAGACTTCGGAAGAAGTGGTTTTTGTTTCAGAATCTCGGCAGTAGATTTCTGTTGCGTTATTGATACACCAACGAAAGGTTTTTCCAATTGAGGTTTCAAATCTCGGCAGTAGATTTCCTCAAAGTGGAATTTTGTTCAAAGATCTCGAATTATCTTAGGACCTGTAGACAATTGTCGTCTGGCTTCGCTCAAGATGAATTCCTCGTGTGGATTGCACTCCAGTCATGTGCGTCTAATCCCCAGTAGTGGCAATTTTCTTTCCCAGTAGCGTTGTAGCCTTTGTCTTGCATTCTTGCATTGCACATCATATCATTTCATCTGCATCTTCGGTCAAATTTTAGGTATTCTGATATTTAATCCTCTGCCACCTTGAATGTCCAAAAAAATCTTTGTTACTCGTACATTCAGGTTCAAGATGATTAAATAGGGGCAGCTGTCATACCCTAAATTTTGACCAAATTTTTTCAATTTTTGTTCATTTTAGACGCATTTTGTCGATTTATCGAAGATCGATCTTTTTGCAGTTCTAAGTTAAAACATCCCATATTCCATTAATCATACATTTTACTATCATCTTTTGTTTTAGAGTTTTGTTTCATTTTAATTAGAATGTTTGGTTATATTTTAATCACTTTATTATTGATTTTAGAATTTGGATCAATCCTAGGAATTTTTATTTAGATTATTTTGTCTCATTTTATAATTTATTTATTATCTTATTTTTTTTAGTTGGATATTTAGTTTAGATCATTTTCTAGAATTTAATCAGAATTTTCGGCTTGTTAAATTAAATTATTCTATTTTTTCTAGGTAAACATCCATATTAGATCTAGTTTTGGGTCAATATGAGTCTATAACTCTTTTCTTTAAATTTAGGCTAATTAACTTTTGTTTAAACTCTTGATTTATCTTATTCTTATTTTTAAGAAAAAAGGTTCAATCTAATGTTTTAAATTTCTTTTTAGATTTAGTTTTATTTGTTTTGGTTAAATAATTAGTTGATTTTTATTTGAAAATAAATTTACTTTAAGTTAATTTTTATTTTAATTTATTTTTTAGTTTAAAAATTAAGTTTTATGTATTTTGCTTTATCAGTTTCTAATATAATTTATTTTTGGTTTATTTCAAATTTTGTTTCTTTTAGAAAATAATCCAAAAAATATATTTAGTCTAATATTTTAAGTTTGTTAGTTTAATTAGATTACTATTAGGTTTCAATTAGTCTATTTCTAATTAGCTTAAATTAGTCAGTTTAGTTTAGTTTTAATTTAATAATTCATTTTCTCAGTTTTAAAATTTAATATTTTGATTAGCTCTGGTTAGTACATTTAGTTGTTCTTGTTATAGTCCAAAAATTATGCACCAAGTCCAAAACCTTTAACATGAACCAGCCTGTATCTTTACACCAAAGAGGACCCTTACTCAAACCTGCAACAAAAGGGCACTGTTAATTTCCAAAAGAAGGCCAATTCTTGCTACACAGTCTGTGTCATTACACAGTTTAGAGATAAGAGAAAAACTGCATAGAAAGAGGGGAAAAAGGTGATCCTGACCCGGGCACTTCAAAGAACCAAACAAACCTGTAGATAAGGGGGAAGCACAAAATACACAAGGGAGAAAAGGGATCTTCCTTCAAGAACAGGACAAAAGGACCTTCAAAAAATCTAAAACACAAAAGGAAAAGGCCTTAGCCACCGGTTAACAAAAAATCAGAAAAGTCCATAAACATACCGCGTATTCTTCAGCAGATTCGACATTTTTTCACGACCACCATCAACATTGCACAAAAACCTTAGCATCACCATACAAACCGAAAACACAACCCTTCCTCAACCTTTCTTCATCATCTCCATCAACAACCCTTGAACTCAGTAACATAGCCACCCTCAATAACATGATCTTCCGCCATAACTTATTCAACCTTAATCACACGAACCTCCCTCTTCATCTCAACCTTCAAACTCACTTAAAAAACAACATCTGTAAACAAACCCAGTGAACCAAACAAACTTGAAACGCGAGAGAGAACGAGAAACGCAAAATAACCACCTCTACCTTCATCACTGTTTCCATAAACCCAGAACCTCCTTTAAAACCACACAAACATCATCAGAACCACGGCCTGCTCAAACCACACGTGACCGCCGAACCTTCAACCGTTGTGATCTGCCGGCCACCTAAGCAACAGCGACAACTGAATCTCAACAAATAACCGCAAAAAGGACTCCGAACCAGAAAACCGAATCATATCGAGAGACCCCTTGATACTCACGGGATAACAACAACGAATCTACCATCACTCTCTTCCCAATAACCCATTTCATCCTTAACCGCAAGTTTCTCCTTCACCTTCGAACACAACCGGCGACCGTTCACCTCCACAAGCCGCGACACCACCGAAACCACCCTAAACTTCTCCTTCACCAGACCCTTCACCGTAAACCTCACCACCATCCCGTCGCTGCCAAAACACTTCCTCCACCCACGTTCATCTCCAACCACTACCTGCAAACAGAAACAACAAAACGCCGGTAACCCAAATCCGAAACCCTTTCTGAAACCACCGCATAACACCATGCAGACCCTTTCCTCTTCTTCTTCAATACCCCATCCACAACTCAGATTCGCTCCACCACCATCCTTTCCGCCGCAAACCTTGACCGTGAGTGAGAACAACGAAAGGCTCTTGAATCCAAATCGGGGCAACCCGAAGCCGAGATCGTGCAGGAGAGCGATTCGGGTAAACCGAACCCAGAAATACTTTGAAGAAAGGAGGTTGGACGGAGGTGAGTCGGTGATAAAAGCCATCATCGCGGAGGGGGATTGATGAAGAAATCGTGATTTTGTTCCGTCATGGCTTTCATTCTCCTTCTTTTTTCTCTTTTACTGAAAATCCTTTACTATCTATTTTTACGTTTTTCTATTTATTTCATTTGGTTTCAACTTTCTTTTTGTTTTGTTTATTTTTGTTTAATCTGTTTTATAAGTTTTTTTTTCTTTATATGTTTTTGCAGCTGGGCTAACTTAGCCCATTTGATTTTATTCACTCTCACCCCATATTCATGCAATTCACCCTTTCATTTATTTATGTATTTCCTTTGATATTAATTTTTCTAATCTTTTTCTTTGTTTAGTTAGTTGTTAATAAAATTATTAATACTTGTTATGGACTTAAATTTAGAACTTATTATAATGTGGATTTAATATAATTAATATGGCTTTGACCTTAGTTTCGACTAATTTGGTCTAATAGGTTTGTACCTGACTTTGGTTTTTTTTGCCTATAGTTTGACATTTTGTAGATTTGTTAATTTTGATATTAGTATAGCTTATCTTTTTTCTTAGTTCCGATTAATTACTTTGGTTTAATAGGATTCTGTTTTAATCTTGGTTTCAGTTTGTGTTTAAGGTGTTGTAGGTAGATGATATTGGTTTTTGTGGTTAATTGTTCGTTTATGGATTGTTTGATTTGTTAATGATTGTGGGGTTCTTAATACAATCTGTGAAGAATAGCGGATTATTATCTGGGTTTGAAGATTTGTCCTGATAAATATTCTTGTTGATTCGATTGTTGATTTGCGATGTTAAGTATCGGGGGGGGGGGGGGGGGGCTTACCGGATTGATCGTGTGAATTTTCTTCTTAAAGCTATTACTTGAATTCCTCTGCGCGTATTGAAGAGGCAACGGACCTTCTCCGTTAGGTACCTTAAAATTCAATGTTATCTCTTTTGCGCCTCACTGTATTCCTGATATCACACGTGCGTTTATCTGATTACTAGTACCTCACTATCGATTCTAAATCTTAAATCTCTTATACAAAAAATGCGATTTTTCTTCAAACTTTCAAACTATTTAAATTACGAAAACAGAGTTCCGGAGTCTAGCATTCCGCACGTTCTGGATTGGACCGCAACTGGGCTAGCCCCACGCGATGGTTCAATCACCATTCGTATATCAAAATATTCAAATCACTTATTAATTTAATACGAAAAAAGGAATTCCGGAGTCTAGCATTCCGCACGTTCTGGATTGGACCGCAACTGGGCTAGCCCCACGCGATGGTTCAATCATCATTCGTATAAAAAATATTCAAATCACTTATTAATTTAATACGAAAAAAGGAATTCCGGAGTCTAGCATTCCGCACGTTCTGGATTGGACCGCAACTGGGCTAGCCCCACGCGATGGTTCAATCATCATTCGTATAAAAAATATTCAAATCACTTATTAATTTAATACGAAAAAAGGAATTCCGGAGTCTAGCATTCCGCACGTTCTGGATTGGACCGCAACTGGGCTAGCCCCACGCGATGGTTCAATCATCATTCGTATAAAAAATATTCAAATCACTTATTAATTTAATTACGAAAAAGGAACTCCGGAGTCTAGCATTCCGCACGTTCTGGATTGAACCGCAACTGGGCTAGCCTCACGCGATGGTTCAATCATCATTCGTATTCACAAACAATTCAACAATCTTAAAGGATCAGGCATGATTCATCTCCATAGGAAAGTTGTTCCTCCTATCCCCACAAACACAAACAAAAATCTTACAAACAATTACTTTCAAAGGAAGAACGTGGCATTGCTTGTCGATACTTATATCCAAGTTTAAAGCTTCTTCCGATTTTATTTATTCTCAAAGAAAGAATGTGGCATTGCTTGTCGATCTTATATCCAAGTTTAAAGCTTCTTTCGATCTCTCATTTCTCAAACGTTTGTGGTGGAATATGTGAGATACTTCTCTTAAAGATGACGACGTGTCTCTTTCTTTCACATACAATTTAAAACCCACCAACCAATATAAACTATTTTTCCGCAATTAATCACGAAAGACAGAACTCCGGAGTCTAGCATTCCGCACCTTCTGGATTGGACCGCAATTGGGCTAGCCCCACGCGATGGTTCATTCGCCTTTTCGTTTAAAACATCTTTAACAAAGATCAAACATCTTTTCTCAAAACGAACATTGTTTAGATCATTCTATCTCTCAAATAAGCTAGCGCTTCAGCCTCCTATCGTGAGCAGATAAGCCAACGCTTAACAGTAGAATGCATTTCCAAACAATCGTTCAATAAAAAACACAAATCGTAGTAGCACGAACTACGGAGCTCTGACTTTCCCATTGCACAAGGGAATACGTAGGCACGGGGATTTTAATCCTTCGCGAGCCCAATAATAAAAAACTCTAATCTTTCCCTCGTAATAATAATTAAAATATTAACAAACTTTAATCATTAAAAGAAGACAATAATAACAAGTTAACATTTTAAGCGCAAACTAGACTAAGAGGTTCCCGTTGAGTACAACGGACGTGAGGGGTGCCTAACACCTTCCCTTTGCGTAACTGACTCCCGAACTTAGATTAGTGGTTTCATTGACCATTCTTATCCTTTATTTAGGTTGTGTCTATATCTTCCTTTTCTCTCGTAGAATAAATAGAATTAGGTGGCGACTCTGTTGTCTTGTTTTAGGATCGTATTTTTCGAGGTACGACACTAATTGCAGAAGCATCACCCCCATAGGACTTCTATTGACCTTTACCCTTCTTCTCAAACCTTCCATCTTTCTTCAAGAATTTCTCCTTAACGGACAAACCTTCATCAACAGACGCTGGCATATACTCCTTTTGTTCGTTCAAACCTAGAGTACAATGTTGATTAAACTTCATCAAAGGTCAACGGATCACTTTCGTATAAGATATTTTCTTTGAAATGAGCATGAGATTTAGTTAAGGAACAAAACAATAACAATGTTTGATCTTTATCATCAATATTGACCTCGATATTCTCTAGATCAAGAATTAACTTGTTGAATGTATCCAACTGCTCTATCAAAAATCAACTTGTTGAACTTATCATTAAGACTCGATATGATGGCATTGTGAGCTTTCTCGATCATCGTCATCTTCTCCTTATTTGTTAATATATCATCCATATTCTTTGATCCTTTCAACGCTTCTAACAAACTCTGATGAACCAATAAGACTTGCATCTTCAACCGCCACAAATCGAAATCATTCACACTGGTGAATTTCTCAATCGCATACTTCGTTGACGGCATCTTGATCCACATTCACCGCACTAGTTTGTTGTGAAAATCGTCGCACTAGGAACGAAGCAATGTTGTGAGAAAAGGAGATTTTCTTGAACAAACACAAGAAACCCTTTTAGTTTTACGAGAGAGAGGGAGGAGAAGAAGAACAAGAATTGGTTAAAATCGTTTTTTTCTATTCACTTTTCAAATTAGGACAAAAGGTTACAAGTGAATAATAACAACGAATACTTAAATCTCTTTCAACAACCTGAGAGAGCAGCCTATTTATAATGTATATGATAACTTAAACACTAAGCTAACTTATACAACTGCATGCTTGGACATGCTTCGACTACAACACACACATATTCAACTCCTACAAACTTGAATAGAGTTCGGCTACAATATATACAACTTTATCAAAACATGAAAGTATCATTTTCGAAACTAGAATTCGATTCAAAATACTACAATTACAAATAAAATTTGAATTTTATTTATTAAAATTATAAAATCAAACTCTTATAAGTAAACCGACATATCTTCTATAAAAGGAAAATAAATGAAACAAAAGGATGACTGGTGAGCTCTCGCAATCAAATAGATCGGCACAATTATTTGTATTAGCATTCAATATACTAATAAGTTCCATCAATGTGTTTCAATTCGGTTGGAAGAGCAAGAAAATAGTGTTGTTATTTTACAAAATTAATTGAAAAAGACCTAAGATAAATTGTGGACAATCAAACTTCAAAATACACAACCCCCTCGAGGGACAGCTAACTTACCAATTATATCCAATTTCGGCGCCATAAATAAATACAACTATAAGATATTCCACAATGGAGTTCATTTATGAGTCTTATTTCTAACATCATTTATTTTACCAAAACATTTAATGTTATGTTACTAACACCAACTTATTTAATTATCTGCTTCAATAAATATTATTAAATAGTGTTGAATTTAATTATGTATTTTAAATAAATATTACTTCCTCTATCTCGTGTCCTCTATTTGTCTCAAATTATTTTGTCTATTTAGATTATTAATATGATATTTATTTTTTTTATAATTAATTTATTTTTATTTATTATATTTTAATTCATATAATTATTCCACTATCTATTATTAATAGGGTTATTTTAATAAATAATATTTATTTTACTATTGAAATCAACGCAATTAATCATTATCTTAAAAAGTATAAAAATCTTTAAAAAAACACCTATTATAAAACAGATTGAGTATCAAATATTTAAAATAGAAAACAAAACAAAAACAACGTGGTTAACAGATGATAACAAAATGTTATTTGGTTAACAAATGATAACAAATAATATTGTATTAAAATTGTTACAACATATAAACTAATCTCAAATATCCCCACTTCCTCCATTACATTCACACTATTTAAAATAAATATTTACTCATAACTTATAACTCACAACACTCATACATAAGAGAAAAATAAATAAAGTTTAGATACATTTAGGATCCTCATATTTTGAAATTTTTCAAAATTTAGTACCCCATTTTAAAAATTAACTTTTAGGTCCCTGAACTTTACATCAGTTGGGATTTAGTAGGTCCCCCTTCACTTTTGATAATGTGGTATTGATGATTGAAATAAATAATTATTTTTTAATGACATGGTATTGCTGACTAATTATTTGATTATTTATTATTTATTTAAATTATTAATTAATAATTTTAATAGTGTTTATCTAAAACTTAATTAATAAATATTTTGTAGAAATTAGATAATTAATTTTTTAAAAAAATATTTTGGGTTTCAAGCCCATTTCATTTTAACATTAGCTCAAGATACAAGTTTACAATTAATAGTCTTAATGAGCTATATAAATACTAAACATTTTTGTTAAAAATTCAATGTGAGACTTTAATGGGAAACAAAACCCACATTAAACCTGCAATTTTTGTTTCTTTTTTTTTAGACTACATTGGAGAAAGGTGTTGTAACATGGATTGCATTTTACCATGAATGATGCAAAACCAGTACATAACACATCTAAGAGAATTTGGCATTCGCGCCAACCTTGCAAACATATACAAAATCTGCGACCTTTTACTGCTAACTTAGAATAAGGATCCTTAAAAACCTCACTATTGTATATTATGATGTTCAAAGTCTTCAATATATTATTATCATTAAATAGTTATTTACATGTTATCACGCCTAAATGCATATGATTTATAGTCTTATATTATAGCATTATATATTGATAGGATTAATGAATAAAAGACTAAATATTTTGTAATTGGAATTGATGAACATTGCAAACTACAAGAGAAAGAAAAGTAGGATTGTTAAAAGCCAAGAAACATACAATACCCATGTGCATAGGAAGCAGAGTGCATACTAGATCTCATATCCACTTACAGAAAAAGAAAAAAAAATCATTTAAGAATAGTATTATAGTGGTATTTAAAGGTTGGAAGTGAAACAACAATTTTCATTCAAGAACGGTACCATATTGGATTATAAGAAATCTTGTTTTTTCAGAAACCCATTTGAAATTGAAACCTGAAAGTTTCCACTTTTTGTTTGAGAATCCATCAAGTAAGAATCTTTCTTTCTTGTTTCATTCATCTTTCTAAAATAACATCCAAAAGGGTTGTGTGGTTGAGAGAGATGAGGTATGTTGCTTCAAGACTAGAGGAAAAAGTGGTAGCTATTTATTTGTAGAGAGAGAGAGAGAATATAAGGTGAAGATATAAATTGTGTGTAATGGATATAAGTCCCACATCGGTTTTGTTATATTAAAATATAATGTTTATATTGCATATAGAAACATAAATGTTCACTTGTGTGTTTGATACTAGGTTGATTGTGAAATGAACGGTGTCAAATCACAAAAATAATTTTTCTAAATTTTAACTAATTAATATTTTAAAAATATAATTAAAATTATTAATTATTAATTTAATAAGTAAAATGAAAATAAAATAATATAATATCCTAGTCGTCATTAAAAAAATTAAAAATATAATTAAAATTATAAATAATTTAATAGTTAAATAATAAAATAATCTAGCCATCAACTCCATCTAACTAAAAATATTTTTTTATCCAAATCAGTATTGCCACGTATTCAAAATAGGAGGTGGACCAACCAAACCCCAAGTGATGTCAAGTTGAGGGGCCAAAAAGCTGATTTTTAAAATGGGAGGACTAAAATATAAAAAACATCAAAATAGGGGGACCAAAAATGTATTTAAGCCAAAAAAACAAATACAAACTTAAACAACTTCCATTATTATATCTTGTATTGAAGCATGAAGCATTAGACCGTGTATACACACACACTCACGCGCGCGAACATACCCACACACACACACACACACACACACACACACACACACACACACACACACACACACACATATATATATATATATATATATATATATATATATATATATATATATATATATATATATATATATAAATTTTGTGAATGATAACAAAATTTAATATCAATTTGTGGGCCAAAGAATAATAGCAACCAAAATAAATGTTCTACATCAATAATAATCCGTACATATGTAATATAACATAATAAAGCAAGAAATAAAGTAAAGGTTTGTTTATCCAGTTCGATCAAACGATCTACTCTTGGAGAGAGAGAACAACTCTCTTGAAACACTAATACCTTTAAACTTTTGCTCTCCCTTATTAGTGTAAACTCTAACATTGTCACACATCAAACATTTAAGAGATGCATATTTATAATAGCAAATACCCAACAAACAAAACCCAAAATCTGGATCCATGGATCGAACAAATAAAAGCCCAAAAATCTGAAAACACAATTCACCGTACGAACAACACTATTTATCCGTACGGACAACATTATTCATCCATACGAATGACACTATTCACTGCCACATTTTTTTCTCGACTTTTCGTTCGACTTTCTAAAACTTTCAATTTTCGCGGTAAATGCAATCTCCAAAATATATTTTCTTTCTCTTCATCAACAAAGGTTTTAAGGCATATTTACAATAATCTCTACCTTGAATTTAAACTGTGTTGATACCAATTTAACAATCAACAACATTGTTTCTCTCTACCAAGTTGAAACTTTAACCAATAACTTTGATCATATTCAAGCAACCTTTGAATCTTGATCTCACTACTTGAATCCATTTATTTCCAATTACCCTTTTCTTCCTAGGTAATTTAACAAGCCTAGAATATGATTTTTCAACCATCCTTGACTCCACCTATTTTCAAATTCCTCCCTGAAACTTTTTCTTCTTTTATTTTGCATTCCTTCAGCCACATTAAGAACATAATATCCAAGGCTAGCATAACCGCCCCTTTGAGATGCTACAATAACCTTCCTTACCTTATCATGGGTCAAATGATAATCAGAGATCTTTGTAACCGTTCCCTCACTATTGCTAGCATCCATAGTAGGAAACTCCATCTCAAACTGAGTTTTCTCCATTATAGTTTCTACCGGTTTTCTCCCTTGGTTTTCAATATTCTTCTTCTGAAGAAATTCTCTATCAACCAAGTAAGTTGTTATAACCTCGACTCTTCCCCAAAAACTCAATAACAACTCAGCGGTAACATGCATTTTTATCCCTTGATTTCTGCAAAATTCATTATATTCCTCTAAAACTTTCTCAAGGCATTCATAATGCCTTAAAGTCAAATTCATAGCTCTTCATTGTCATGAAAGCCTTCACTAGTTACCAATGAATGAATAACAACATTTGAACCTTCTAAAATATATAGACCACATATTTTAGACCATTTAGAAATAATCAATTCATCACGCAAAATCATCATCACTCCATGTTCAACTCTAGTACAATAACCTAGATCATCAAACATACTTATAAATAATAAATTTCGCTTGAGTTCTGGAACATACCTCACATTGTGAATAAGAAGTTCACGATCATAAAATTTTTTAAGTTTTACCGTACCAATACCATGAACCTTGCAAGCCTTATTATCACCAAGGCGAACAACTCCACCTTGCATTATCTTCAAAGTTTCAAAGTATTATATTCTTGTACACATGTGATAAGAGAAACCTAAGTCAATGACCTAACTATCTTCAGTTTCCAAACTCAATACTACTAGTACATCGACATCCTCATAACTTTCCTCACCCAAGGCATCTGCATCTTGAACAAAATCTTCATTGACCTTTCTTTTAGGACAATCCCTTTTAAAGTGACCGATTTTCTGACAATTAAAACATTTTACCTTTGACTTGTCAAACCTCTTTGATTTGGACATCCCTTTAAGTTCACCTCCTCCTCTTGACACATTTAAGCCTTCACCACTATCTTCAATCTTCAAATTTTTCGACTTTGAAAATTCTTTGGATTTCACCGCCGTCTGGACTTCATCCAAAGTAATAGTACTTTCCTTACCATAAATAAGGGCATCCTTAAAGTGCTCAAAGGATTTGGGTAATGAATTCAACAAGATCAAAGCCTTGTCCTTATCATCAATATTCACTTCAATATTCTCAAGATCATCGATAATCTTGTGAAATTCTTTAAGCTGCTCAACTATAGATTTACTCTCCATCATTTGGAATGAATAGAGTTGTTGTTTCAGATACAACCTGTGAGCCAAAGACTTTCTCATATACAATGATTCAAGATTTGCCCACATATCAACTGAAATTTGCTCTCTGGCGACTTCTCTTAGAACTTTATCCCCGAGGCACAGATAATGACACTTCTGGCCTTATCCACCATCTCGGTCTTTTGTACTTGTGTAAGCCCTTTAGGCATTAACACTTCACTATTCAAAGCATAGATACATTTCTCTTGAATTAAAATTGCTTGCATCTTAATTTTCCACAACCTGTAGTCGTTGTTACCGGAAAATTTCTCGATTTTCCATCTACTAACCATGATGCTCACTTTGTTCTACACTTACTGCACCACTTATTGTGAATCTTGTTGTGAATTACAACAAAATTCAATATCAATTTGTGGGGGAAAAATAGTAGAAACCAAAATAAATGGTCTACAGCAACATGTAATATAACATAATAAGGAAAGAAACAAAACAAAGGTTTGTTTACCCAGTTCGATCAAATGATCTACTATGGGGTAGAGAGCAGCTCTCCAATTCACTATACTTAGAAAATTGTTACAAGAGATTACATATGAGTTATAAGAAAATAGCATTTTCCTTCGCCTTCAGGTTTCCAAGAACAATCCTGAAGGCACCCAAGAACAACCTTATTTTCTACCCAAGTGTTTCACAACCTCTTCAACTATCAATATATGAATCACTCCAACCCAAGGTGTATTCCAAGGATTTATTTGTGCTGAAACCATAATACCTTTAAACCTTTGCTCTCCCTTGTTGGTGTAAACCCTAAGATTGTCACACACCAAACATATAAGAGATACCTATTTATAATAGCAAATACCCAACAAACAAAGCTCAAAATCTTGATCCATGGACCGAACCGAAAAAAAGCCCAAAAATATGAAAACACAATTTAATGTACGGACAACACTATTCATTTGTACGAATAACACTATTCATCCATATGGATATCACAATTCACCACCCATTTTTTCTCGACTCTTTGTCCGACTTTCTAAGACTTTCAATTTTTGTGGTAAATGCAATCTCCAAATATATTTTCTTTCTCTTCATTAACAAAGGTTTTAAGACACATTTACAATATATATATATATATATATATATATATATATATATATATATATATATATATATATATATATATATATATATATATGGTCTTCTGTTTCTTTTACAATACTAAACAATGTGAAATTTATTAAACATGTTTCTTTTGCAACAGGTAATTGAACTTTATCAGAGTAAAATGAGATAACTAATTCAGTCTATCCACCACAACCAAAATCTAATCACGTCCCTATGATGTCTTCGACAAAACTACCACAAAATTAATAGAGATGTTATCTCACTTCCACTCAGGAATACTCAAGCTTGCATCAACCTAGACGGTTTTTGATGCTTGATCTTTGATTTCTAACAAGTCAAACAAGAATATACAAATTCAGCAACATCCTTCTTCATACATGACCACCAAAACATCTTCTTAAGATCCTGATACATTTTCTTTGCACCGAAATGAATACTCTAACCACTTATGTGACCTTTCCTAATAATTATCTTCTTAAGTTCTTGAAAATCTGGAACACAAACTCTACCTCAGAATCTCATAACTCCATTCTCATCAACTCTGAAATCCACTTCCATACCTTTGAAATTTTGTTCCTCCGGAGGCATATATCAAACTTGATGCTTTGATAACATGTTCGAAAAGATACATCTTAACCACTATACTAACAAGAAATAGATGATGAAGCAGAAGAGCAATAAAGAACACAATCAATTGTTTACCAAGTTCGATGGAACTACACCTACATCTGGGGGTTGAGTCCATAACCCAAGAAAGGAAATTCACTATTAGTAGTTTAGTACAATGATACTTACAAGCAACAACAAACCCTATGTTATTAAATTCCTATTTCTAACACCACCAAATTACTTTCTATTTAGAGCATTCCTCTAAATATGAGAACCTACTTCTTTTCTTCTCTGCCACAGTCCTAGTCATAGTTTCATTTCATCTACATCTAGGGTTTGTGATCAGGAGAATCCAAGAAGTGATATGAGCCTTCCCAAAGGTCTTGAAGCTTGCCAAGAGGGTCCATGTGTGTTTCATGATCATAATATGCTCCCCAAAGTTCATAAAAGTCACAAGATGACAAACAATGGCAAAGGCATAAAGGCAGATTGAAGATTTCCTGCACAGATGACCTAAAATTAGGGTTTTGGTTTTAGAGGCCTTAATCCCAAATTTTTTGGTCATTCTTGTTTCTAATAATCTTAATATGTTATAAGGATCATGTGTACCAAATTTGGTGAAGAAATTCACTATGGAAGTCATCTGATCATTGGGTAACTTCTTGAGCAAGTCAAAATCAGGGCATCTGAGGCCTCCACCAAGGGTACCAAAGGGTCATCATCATCATTTTAAGTCTCTATGATCTTTATTTGATCTTAGAAGTGGTTGGAAGTTCAGAAAGTTGAAGAATTTTGAGCCAAATGCAAACTTGCTATTTTTGGAAATGACTTGTAATGGAAACTTTCCATTTTGGGAAAGATATTCAACCTATTCTTTCATGACCAAAAATGCTTCAAATGAAAAATTCTTGGGCATGAAAGTTGTAGATTATGTCTTCCCATTTTCAAAAAGTACAATAACATGTCTTGATTCATCCTATAACTCAAGATATGACCTTTCAAAGTTGGCAAAAGTCCTATAATTTTCAAGTTCATGCCAAAGAGGGATTTTTGCAAAATCAAGTTTCAAGCCATTTCAGGACCTCTAATCAACTTCTATGTACCATAACATGTCAAAGAAACTTCAAAACATCATAATTGGCCCAAGAATTCATGGTTTTCACGGCTTGATTCACAAGAAATCTCAAAATGGCAATTATGCATAACTTTGCAAAAACCATGACAACTCTTGATCCAAGTGTGCCAGCTGCATAAACTTGATCCTAGGGCCATCCTTGAACTAAGTTGAGGCCAAGACACCCCAAAAGCCAGCTTTGACTCAGCTCATGCTTATGGTACCATAACTTTTGACTTTTTGCAAATCAAGCCATACCAATCAGCCTGTGCCACAACCACTCTCTGGCCAATCAGCATGACTTATGTGGACATCAAGGAGCCCATTTCACACAAGCTTGGAGCCTGAATCCTCAAGAACTCAGAAATCCCCAAAATTTCCATAACACTTCCTCTCTTCGAATTGCACAACACAACCATCAAAACTCCAAAATTCTTTCACCATTCATCTCAACATCACTCAAGGATCATTTCCCACCCCTTGCCATGGCCTAAAAACCCCTCAATCAGAAATACGATTTCTGCCACACCAGAACCAAACACCATAAACCAACCATTGTAAGCTTGTTCTAAGCTCTCCAGAAGCTTCAAGGGACCAAATGGAATGGTTTTGCACAAAGGAGGGAGTCAGAAAGCTCAGAATCTCAAAGCTTCAACTCAGGTAGCTCCTTAGAACAATTTTTCCAGAACCTCTCTTTTAAGTTATAGAATGAATCTACATGCTCCCCTGATCACACTGATATAATTTGTTTTGAAAATGATGGAGAAATGGCCATGTATGCTTGCTCTGAAACTTTTTATCCTAGAATGTTTTTTCTTCGATTTCCCTTTTTGATGCATGATAAATGAGTTTTGAGCCTGAATTCATGTTTAGGAAGTTTAGGGGAATGTTTCTGGAGCTTTAGAGAGTCTGGGTGGGCCTAGGGAGAGAGATTGAGTTTTGGAGTTGCCGGAGAAGATGACCGGAACACTGTTCCGGTCACCAGAGAGTCATTAAGCCCTAATCCTGTATTAAATGCCAGTTTGAATGATAGTCGTAGGATCTTGCTTATCTGCGTGTTTGGATGGCTCAGATTGCCTCATTAAACCCTAATCTTTTAATAAATTTAATTAATTAGGTTTAATTAATAAAAATGCCAGATTGAATCCTGACCTTACATTCACACGCGCAGTCAACATATTTTCCCACAGTTTGAATCTCAGCCTTCAGATCCTCATACTTTTCATTTTATTCATTTTAATTCATTTTCTTTTTATTTTTTTGTTCATTTTATTTAAAATAGCAAAAAACATCAAAAAATTCTCAATCTTTGCATTTTTGTTTCAAATATTTTTCTTTATCTGAAAACATTTTTATTTTTATTCTTTGCATTAAAAAAATATTTTTTAAATATTTAAATGTTATTTTTAATTAATTAATGGATTTTAATTAATTAAAAATGCATTTTAATTAATTAAAAATGCATTTAGGTTTCTAAAAATCACCAAAAAAAATCATGAACCATTCCAATACATTTAGAAACATTTTCAAACTCACCATACAAATTTCTTTTTAGGTTTGATCACAATTTCACAATTTTCTTTGAATTAGGGTTCTTAAAAATCACATTTTCTAACCCTAACTTGTAAAATTCATTTCTGCCTAACCATGATGAGTTTGAACTTGGTTCTTTTTGCATTGATTCATAAATTGCATATAGTTTCTAGGTTATTTATCTAATGATTTATCTTTCATTTTCAATTTGATTTGCATTTTCCCATTAGAAGCACCCAAAAACCCTAATTAACTTAGGAATTTCAAAACTTTCATTAGGTTAAGCTTCTGACTTTCTCCTTTGGGGTGTGACCTTATATGGGACTAGGGTTTGTTTGAGCTTGATTTCAATTTTTTATCATGTTGATTGCTTTTGTCTTGGTCATATGCATCTCTTGTTGTCTTAAAACCCTAATTTTGCATCTTCATTTGCATTCTCCTTTGCATATCATCATCATATGAACTTGCCATGACATTTCAAGCATTTGTATGATATCTTAGACATCTTAGGACATGCTTGAACATTTCTTGATCATTTCTTCATTCATTTTCTATGTTTTGCATCCATTACATTTCATGAACATCCATGTATTTTCATGCTTCTAAACATGCTTCCATTGCATCTCATCTTTGTATGATCATTCATATGCATCTTGTATGACTTCGCATCATCTCATGTGCCATTTACATTGCATTTTCACTTCTGACTTTGGTCTTTGCATCTCATTTCATCTCATTTCATCTCATTTCCTTTTGCTTTATGTCTTATGCATTCATACTAACATTTCAAGAGCTTTTGGTAAGTTATCTGGGAGGTGGATTTGCCTTCACCTCTCACCTCTTCTTTCCTTTGCATTTGCATCCCTTACTTGTTTTTGAAGTGAACTTGCTTCACTTATTCTCTCTCCTTCATACTTTCTTTCTTCCAAGTTACTTATCTTCTTCAGGAAGTAAGTAACTTGTTCTTCTTCCTCCTTCTCTTTTCAGCTGCTTCTTCCATGGTGGCCTTCTTGAAGATCTTTTCTCTTAAGCCTCAAAAACCATAGGATGTCCAAGCATGATAAATTTTAGGGTTGTATAGTCCCCCCTAGCTTTTTACCTTTGATTCTCCTTGAGTCTCTCTTCTCATTGTCATACCCTAATTTTTGACCCTAAGATTTTTCACATTTTTCATCTGCATCTTGCATACAAACAAGATCGCACTAGTTGCACGGTTCTTCTCGGGTTAGATTTTTATCTCACAGGGGATCACTGTTACCTTTATTGCTTTATTTGTTTATGTTTACTAACCATTAATTAAAATCCAAAAAAAATATTTTTGTTTCCTTTTACTAACATTTTCAGGAAAGAGGAACCAATTGAAAACGCCAAAAATAACAGTTTTGCCGCTCGAACGAAATTTCACAGACGAAAGTCGAAGTTGATCCGCAATTAATTCAAAATCATCTAATCAAGGATTTCCCAAGTTAATTGATTCATTCAAGGAATTCCAAGGTTCATGTATTTATTTCCATGCCTTCTTCAACATACAAAAAGAATCGGGCCGAATCAACCAAGCAATCATGTTTGGATAAAAAATTCAAAATTTAGCTTGGTTAACCGGTTAACCAGTGCGAAATTTGAATATTTTATTCAAATTCAGCATCACTTTGATCATTGATTTAATTGGAATAATTCTAGATCCATTGGTTTCTGATTTCTCTACATTATTTTGATCATTTCCCACCATAAACCCTCACTAATCACCACTCTTTTCAATTTCCCACCAAATTTTCAATTACCAAGCCTAAATTCAAATTACCAAAGCAAGCTCCATTCCACCAAATTTCCATACCTAAGGTCTTTAAATAGCACCCTAATTTCATTCATTCCACAAGCTTTTGAGATCCAAATCCACCTTGCAAAAATTCCTTGAAACTCTTGCAAAATTTTCCCCCAAAAAAACCAAATTCACCAAAAGCTCACTTTCTTTCTTTTGAAGTTATCAAGAATTCACATTGAATTCTTGATCAACTTGAGCTAAACCTTCATCCTTTCATTCTTTTGGTCATCAATTTCAGTAGATCTAAGCTTGTGTTGGTTCAATTTGAAGAAAAGCTCTTGGTAATTCATTTTCCTCCATAAACCCCTTTTCACCATCAACATTCAAGATGTAGATCTTTGGTGCTTTTGTTTCTAGACCCATTGGATCTTTATTTGTTGTTTGATTGCAGGGATTTCATTGTATTTTAGTTTTAAAATTCGTGCAAATTCAGATCATGATCACCAAATGTTTGTAAGAAGGTTTTGAAAATGGATCATGCTGAATTTTAGCATTTTTTCTGCTGTTAGTTCAGCGTTAACCGGTTAACCATTTACAGTGTAAATTGGTTAACGGGTTAACGGCGTTAACGAGTTAACCAGTTTCAGTGTAATTTGGTTAACCGGTTAACGCAAGTCAGAATTGACTTTTTGGCTTGTTTTAAGCCTCTTTTTGGTTCCTCTTTTTTCTTCTTCTTCCTCCTTTTTATTTTTACCTTGGGAAGTATTGTTGGGAGTAATTCCTCCTTAATTTCAATGGACTTTGGGTGTAGATTAGAGTAGTTAATGTTCATTAATTCAAAACTACCTTTAAGTGGATTATTCAATTCATTTAAGGTACTTTGCATTAGTGATACATTTTCATGCTTGAATCCACCAAGATGAGTGATTGAACTTAAGGATGGAAGAATACCATAAGTATGACTCAATTTGGTATTCATCTTTAGTTTTGTGCGGTATCGCGTTCGGATAGCGATTTACATATCGTTTATCTCGCATGCATTAGCACTAACATTGTGCACCTTAATTGGTGGTGGCCGGCCTCATTTGTAGGGTAATTACTTCGTAAATTACTCGGCGATTGCTTAACATAGACCTAAATGTGTCCCGACTTTGGAATAAAAATCTAATTGGGTACTTACACTTTCGTGGACCGGATCTCTTGTTGATCGCGTAATCCCAAAGTGGTTAATCATATTGCATCAAGAATCGAGACTTGTGAATTTTTTATGCGTAGGTGCTTTGGGTCTCCCAATCGCCTTTCAAATTTCATCGAATTCGGTTCAGTTTGTCTTGATTAATCGCTATAGTGTAAGATGCTAAGCGGATCCGGTTGCCTTCGGTTTTGGTTACCTTTTCTTCTTTTTGGTTGTGGATGATTAAGTTCACCATACCATTATTATGTAAATATTACTATACTATTACTACTATTAATATTTTAGATTCTTTCATTTTTATTTCTTTTTTTACTAACATTTAATTTCTTGCACTTTTAATTGCCTTTATTCTATTTTGCTTTATTCATCCATATCATGTTTGTTATTTGTTCTTATTATTGTTGATTGATTTTCTATTTGTCCATTTGGACACAAAAACATTAATAAAGGATTAAACCTCTAAAAAATTGGTGACTTTAATTTCGGACTATGGTTACTATCCTTAGCGTTGGACTTGGAGTTCGGACTTAGATTTTAGGATCTATCCCTTTGCTTGAGTTGTTATGGATTGAATACTTTGGCTCCGATTAAGTTCACTTGTTCATGAAGATGGAAATCCAATTGTTTCAAAGAATGCTTGCCATGCGGTTTGATCGTTCTTCCTTTAGATTTTATTTTCAAGTCTTAGGATAGTCCCTTCATCTCTTCCCATCTTCTTCAATTTTCAAATCTCCTTCCTATTTTCAAAACTTTCTTTGTTTTCTAACTTCAAACATTTTCGCAATCAAACCTTGACTTCGGTCATGTGCTTTTACTTTTTCATTTCATTTCTTAATAAATGCTAAACCACATAAGCATATCGAAACGTTCTTTCTCAAAAACTTTAAAACTTTCAAAATCATTCAATTGTTTTTGTGCCCTCGTGCACGTTTCTTTTAACCTTTTTTTTTATGTTTAGATATGATTCATTCTTTCTAGCGGAATTATTCGCTAAAGAATGACGACTTATCTTTACATTTTAAAATCAATTCAACTCATTTGCCTTTTCACAATTTGTACCACGAACTACGGGGTTTTGATCTCGCATTGCACTTTGTGGGTACGTAGGCATGAGACGTTCGTCTCTTCAAACACAAAAATCTTAAAAAAAAATTCATTCTTCTCATCTCTTCAATCTTTTTCAAGCAAACCATTTCAAACCAAAAATGCAGTAAATATTTCAAAGGGTTCCCGTGGAGTACCACGGACAAGTCGGGTGCGTAAAACCTTCCCGATTTGTAACCTATCCCCTTACCCGTTCTCTGTTTGTTTCTTTTAGCTTTTGCTTTTAGATTCATTAGGTTTTGTTCGTTCTTTTTCCTTTTTCCTTTTGGAAATAAATAAAAGCGCGGTGGCGACTCTGTGTACTTTGAGTTAAGTTAACCAATAGCTTACACTCATGATTTTACCGCTACAGAAAAGTGGCGACTCTGCTGGGGAGTCAATCTCTAAGTGGATTCGGCCTACTTTGATTTATTTACTGCTTTAGTATGATTTGCTTGTTACTTGGTTATTCTGTTTTGGTTTTGGTGATCCTCTGTGAGATGGATTCTAACCCGGATCTGAGTGGAACTTATGATAGGACGACGATATTCGAAGCGATATGCGATGGAGTAGTCCAAAGCGATATCAATTTGATAATCTCCACTCGGTTAGGCTCTCTTGGAATATCAATGTCATGACGAGTAATCGTACGTGGCATTATTTTCCGACCTTGAGCTGATCATACTGAGGACCGTAGAACCCTTAACCAATCTAAGCCAATTTAGGAACGTAGTGCGGAAACTATCTGAGTGTAAACTTAAAGTGGTTGTCACGCGATACTACACTCGGACGAGGTCTATTTTAAGAATATTATCGGTTGGGGAGTAATCCAA
Organism: Lathyrus aphaca; assembly: GCA_963966055.1. Lineage (NCBI taxonomy): Eukaryota > Viridiplantae > Streptophyta > Magnoliopsida > Fabales > Fabaceae > Lathyrus > Lathyrus aphaca. Next base: position 111,096,470 of record OZ014521.1, on the reverse strand, counting down.
CGTACCGATGATATTCTAAGGATGGCTGTTAACTCCGGGAACTTCTGTTAGCACCCTTCTGGTTTTTTGCAGGTACAATGAAGACAAACCTTAGTACATGCCTGTGTGGGTTGGTTCTTATCCATGACTCCATGCTCGTGATTCGAACCTTTGAACCTGTGTGATTTGCGTGATCTTGTTTGTGTTTGTTGCATCTACATATTCATCATGATCATTATCACAACCATTTCTCAAGGAAAATAATTCCGATTATTGCAAATATTGGAAAGAATAAATATTCCTGTTTGTCAAGATTTTTCATGACGGTATTCTCGATGTTGACCATGTTTGCAATAATCGAGTTGTTTTTCTGAAAATGGAAGTGAACATTGCATATCATTGCATTCTCGCATATTCTTGCGTTCATCCGAGTTGTGTGGGAACTCATCCCGGTTGTTTCTTTCCTCAGTTGTCTGTTGATCCGTCAAGCTGACTCCTCACCACAAATACGGTACTAGAGCTGCTAACAGACTGAGAGCTATTAGATTGAGAATGGAACACCAAGAACAGCATAACATGGAAGTCCGAATGGAGATTGATGAGTTGAAGGTCGGTATGACCAGGCTCACTGAAATGATGCAAGTTCTGATTGCTCGAGGTGAACCACCTCAAAGGACTGTTATCTCTGAAGTTTTTACTGCTGTTGTTGATCCTCCTGTTGTTCAGCAACCGGTTTTTACTTGGCCAGAATATGGGTTACCTCCGGACTATGTGCCAGTTTCTGCTACTGCTCAGATAGGTGGTCCATCTATTGTGCCAGTCTTTTCAGCTTCGACTTTTGTCGAACCTCAACCTATTGTGCACACTACTGCTCAGACTACTTATCAGAATTCTCCTTTCTTGTACCAAGCTGCTGGTCCACAAGCTGAAAGTCAGGGTGAACCTGGATATATGGATGAAGTTAGAGAGCAATGTTTGACTCTTGAGAAGAGGGTAAGAGGTCTAGAAGGAAAAGATGTCTTTGGTTCTGCTGCAATAGACATGTGTTTGGTTTCCGACTTGGTTCTTCCTGATAAGTTCAAGGTTCCAGTATTTGAGAAGTACAATGGTCATACTTGTCCAAAGATTCATCTGCTGATGTATTTTCGCAAAATGGTTGCGCATGCCAAGGATGACAAGCTGCTTATTCATTGTTTTCAAGATAGCCTGAGTGGTGCTTCTATGAAGTGGTATGTTGGACTTGAGAAGAGTCACATCCGAAGCTGGAAAGATTTATCTGATGCTTTTGTAAGGCAGTATAAGTACAATCTGGACATGGCGCCTGACCGTCGTCAACTTCAAAACATGTCGCAGAAAGAGAAAGAATCGTTCAAAGAGTATGCTCAGTGTTGGAGAGAGTTAGCTGCTCAAGTGGAACCACCTTTTCCCGAGAAAGAATTAACTGGTTTGTTCATGGACACTCTTCAACCATTCTTTTGGGAGAAAATGGTAGGAAGTGTTTCATCTGGTTTTTCTGATCTAGTCACTATTGGAGAAAGACTAGAAGAAGGTATCAAGAAGGGTAATATTACCAATTCTGAAGCTCCTAATGCTGCAAGAAAGTCGTTTGGGAATCCTCACAAGATAAGAGATGGTGATGCTTATGCTGTTTCAACTGAGAGGAGGCCTTATCACCCGCAACAACGATATGTTCAACCATATGTATCCGCAGTTGCTCCTATTGTCAAAACTCAACCTGCTCAAACTCAAGTTCAAGGTCAAGCTCGACCAGCTCAAGCTCAAGTTCAAATTCGAGCTCAAGCTCAGGCTCCTCATCCTGATGCTGGACAAAATCACTATCGCAATAGGCCAAACTTTGATCCTATATCGATGCCTTACACTGAGTTGTTTCCTTCTTTGATTAAGAGTGGTTTAATTACTACTAGGCCTCCGCCTCCTGTTCCAAATCCTCTTCCAGTTGGTTATAGATCGGATCTTCGCTGTGAGTTTCATCAAGGTGGAACTGGTCATGACTTAGAGCATTGCTTTGCACTAAAGGCTAAGGTGCAAGAACTTATCAGGAATAACATCCTTTACTTTAATGACCTTAATCCCAATGTTATCAACAATCCTTTGCCGAAGCTTGGGAAGTGAATCTTCTAGAGGACTTTAACTGTTAATTTTCTTCAAGGCCAGAATATCAGCCGGGACAGCTCATCCTTGTTGTTGATGGATCACTAGGCCATTGTTTCTTCATGTTTGCAATTTTCTTCAGTTGTATTGACTTGTTTGCTTTTAAGCTTGTTTGTACTTTCATGATGGTTTTAATGAAATGAGCATTGCTTTGTTTTGATTCAATTTCATGTTTTATTTGCATCTTTATACTTTATACTTCAAAGTTCATTTATCTTTTCCCAAAGCTTTTACAATGACTGGAGGGAGGATGATGAAAACGAGATACCCATAACTGTTGTTGGTATGCTTTCAATTGAGACTTGGTTGATGATATACAGGCATTGTTTCAAATCCTAAACACTGGAGAAATAAGGAGGTTAATCCTTTGACAATCCCTTTGAGCCTTGAAGTTGGAGTTTCTTTCTATTCGAAAAAACCCGCATTTTTAACCTGGGAATGGGTAGTTCTCAATTAATTCGAATATGCATTCAAGTACAAGAGAATCATTCAAGACACCTTTCAATAAAGGTTGCAATCTCAAGTTTTCCTTCACACACATCAAAGAAATGTTAAAGATGTTTCTCAATTCAAAAGCCAATGATGGTTCACCGTAATCATTAAGCCATGCAGTCATTATCTTTCAAAAAAATGATATTTGAAAAAATTATTGAAAAAAAATTAAAGCCCGCTAAGTCAAAACCTATGAAGGAGACTTAGGCAAAAAACTGGGGCATCCCGCTGGCTGTAAGTTCAAATGACGCAATTCAGGCAAAAGTTAGGGATAATAAAAGAAAGACTTGTCAAGAGGTCATCAAAATCCTCAACAAAAATAAGTTGAGTGGACCAAAGTCCTCATTGGAAATAACAAGGGAGAAAGATGTGACTGCTATCTCAAAATCCTTTGGCTTATGAATCATCTTCATCTGTGCAATCCCAAATATCTTGGAACTTGAATGCATATGCTGAATTAATTGAATGTAGGACTGGAAGTTCATCACGAAGTTGGGTTGGGTACAAATAAACTTTGAGCCTATATCCTTTGTTTCATAAACCGTGAACCAGGCTACGTTACAACCTTCAAAAGTCCTAATTGAATCCAAGTTTCTTTTTGAAAAGCATACTACAACGAGGTTGCGTAAACTGACTCCCAAGTTCTTTACCAATCATCTGTTTCTTACCGTTGCTTTATCTTTAATTTTTGTCTCAACCGCCGTGTTTTGACAATGTTTTCATTTACTTTACATCAATAAATTTCATTCCAAAAATGATTCTTGATTTCAAACTTTGCATTGAACTTTGCATTAAAATTACCAGGTTTGTACAAACACTTTTTATTTGCAAATAAACTTTCCACATCAAGGAATTTTCAAACAGTTGAGAAATTCGGTCAGTGATCTTATCAGGGGGCAAGTTCTTCTCAGTTCCTATGGTTCAAGGTTGGCTGTTCAGTACAAGTTGTTCTCAGATTTGGTTAGTCAGAAGATTCTCTGCAAGTTTCATATTGAGTTATTTTCTCAAGGGCTGAAGCCATGATCAGTTTATTCTTCTCAACAGTTACCTCAAGGATCTGATTATCTTCTCCAGCAGTAGTCAAGAACTGAATCCATTATCAGTTTATCTTCATCAGTTATTGAACTTGGGGCATTTTTTTCTTCAAGAATCCCCAAGCAGCTTTGCATGACTTCTCTCAAAAGATTTTCAACTTGGTACAGTTTACTGGTGTGACAGAGATTTGTTCAGTAGTAACATCTCTAATTTCCGAGCAGAATGGCAGTGATCTCTGTGTTGAGGAATCAGTCTTCCATCTTTTCCATTCCTCTAAGAGTCTAAACTGGTTGTCAAACATTTTATATCACCTTTTTCTCTTGATTGTGTTATTCCCCAGTCTTGTTTAACCTTGCATATTTGAGTGTTTTAGTCCTCATTATGCGTGTTCTTGGGTGGTTTAGTCCCCGTTTTTGTAAGGGTCTGCATACTGAGTGTTTTAGTCCTCATATGCATTTCCCGAGGTCTTGTTGTTTTCAACTTCTTACTTTTTGGTCAAAGTCCAACTTACTTGGCATTTGTCTGTCTCTCCAGAACTTTTTCTTCACCTACTTGTTGTGTCTTCTCATATATTACACCCTTTTATCCGATTGCCATTCTCGGATGTCCATAGTGAAGTCATCATTGATTTGATGAATTGTCCCGGACTTTCTCCCATGTCATTCAGTTTTGTTCCTGAATGTTGTGATTCACATTTTATCTGATTGCTATTCTCAGATGTTGTGATCACTTCCCTTCCGATTGCCATTCTCGGATGTCCATAGTGAAGTCATCATTGATTTGATGCACTGTCCCGGACTTTCTCCCATGTCATTTAGTTCTGTTCCTAAATGTTGTGATTCACATTTTATCTGATTGCTATTCTCAGATGTTGTGATCACTTCCCTTCCGATTTCCATTCTCGGATGTCCATAGTGAAGTCATCATTGATTTGATGCACTGTCCCGGACTTTCTCCCATGTCATTCAGTTCTGTTCCTGAATGTTGTGATTCACATTTTATCTGATTGCTATTCTCAGATGTTGTGATCACTTCCCTTCCGATTGCCATTCTCGGATGTCCATAGTGAAGTCATCATTGATTTGATGCACTGTCCCAGACTTTCTCCCATGTCATTCAGTTCTGTTCCTGAATGTTGTGATTCACATTTTATCAGATTGCTATTCTTGGATGTTGTGATCACTTTCCTTCTGATTGCCATTCTCGGATTTCCATGTTGGAGTCATCATTGAGTTGATGTACTTTCCCGAATTTTCCCATTTCATTCAGTTCTGTTCCTGAATGTTGTGATTCATTTTTATCTGATTGCTATTCTCAGATATTGTGTTTACCCTTTTACGACTGCTATTCTCGAATATTCCTAGTTAAAGTCAGTAATGTCATCCCTGGATGATTCTGATGTACCCTTTTTTTGGGAATTTTCTCACTTCATTCAGTGCCATTCCTGGATGTTGTGATGCTTTCTGTCCAATTGCCATTCTTGGACATTTTCGCCTCAGCTGAGCCATGTGATGGTCTCTAGCATGCTGCTTGTTCCTGTTGGAGTTTTATGCTCCTTATCCCCAGCGTTTATTTTATTTCTTGTGTCGTCTTGTCCCTCTCGGATTTCTCTGTATCTCATTTGGTTCCAGATACATTTCATATCATCTCATAAATTTTCTCATAATATTTCATTTGTTTTCACATATTTTCTCTGCATTTCATATATTTTCATTTGCTTTCATAATATTTTCATATGCTTCATATCATTTCCATATCATCTTCATATTGTTCATGTGTTTCATTCCATTCCAGTTTTTGGCATCTTAGGATCAAAAATTGGGTTTTTTGATATTTAAGTATCTTCCATCTTGTCGAAACGAAGATTTCAATCTTCATTATCTCCGAATTGAAGAAACTTAAATAGGGGCATCTGTCATACCCTAATTTTTGACCCTAAGATTTTTCACATTTTTCATCTGCATCTTGCATACAAACAAGATCGCACTAGTTGCACGGTTCTTCTCGGGTTAGATTTTTATCTCACAGGGGATCACTGTTACCTTTATTGCTTTATTTGTTTATGTTTACTAACCATTAATTAAAATCCAAAAAAAATATTTTTGTTTCCTTTTACTAACATTTTTAGGAAAGAGGAACCAATTGAAAACGCCAAAAATAGCAGTTTTGCCGCTCGAACGAAATTTCACAGACGAAAGTCGAAGTTGATCCGCAATTAATTCAAAATCATCTGATCAAGGATTTCCCAAGTTAATTGATTCATTCAAGGAATTCCAAGGTTCATGTGTTTATTTCCATGCCTTCTTCGACATACAAAAAGAATCGGGCCGAATCAACCAAGCAATCATGTTTGAATAAAAAATTCAAAATTTAGCTTGGTTAACCGGTTAACCAAATGCGTTAACCGGTTAACCAGTGCGAAATTTGAATATTTTATTCAAATTCAGCATCACTTTGATCATTGATTTAATTGGAATAATTCTAGATCCATTGGTTTCTGATTTCTCTACATTATTTTGATCATTTCTCACCATAAACCCTCACTAATCACCACTCTTTTCAATTTCCCACCGAATTTTCAATTACCAAGCCTAAATTCAAATTACCAAAGCAAGCTCCATTCCACCAAATTTCCATACCTAAGGTCTTTAAATAGCACCCTAATTTCATTCATTCCACAAGCTTTTGAGAGCCAAATCCACCTTGCAAAAATTCCTTGAAACTCTTGCAAAATTTTCCCCCAAAAAAACCAAATTCACCAAAAGCTCACTTTCTTTCTTTTGAAGTTATCAAGAATTCACATTGAATTCTTGATCAACTTGAGGTAAATCTTCATCCTTTCATTCTTTTGGTCATCAATTTCAGTAGATCTAAGCTTGTGTTGGTTCAATTTGAAGAAAAGCTCTTGGTAATTCATTTTCCTCCATAAACCCCTTTTCACCATCAACATTCAAGATGTAGATCTTTGGTGCTTTTGTTTCTAGATCCATTGGATCTTTATTTGTTGTTTGATTGCAGGGATTTCATTGTATTTTAGCTCTAAAATTCGTGCAAATTCAGATCATGATCACCAAATGTTTGTAAGAAGGTTTTGAAAATGGATCATGCTGAATTTTAGCATTTTTCTGTTGTTAGTTCAGCGTTAACCGGTTAACCATTTACAGTGTAAATTGGTTAATGGGTTAACAGCGTTAACGGGTTAACCAGTTTCAGTGTAATTTTGTTAACCGGTTAACGCAAGTCAGAATTGACTTTTTGGCTTGTTTTAAGCCTCTTTTTGGTTCCTCTTTTTTCTTCTTCTTCCTCCTTTTTATTTTTACCTTGGGAAGTATTGTTGGGAGTAATTCCTCCTTAATTTCAATGGACTTTGGGTGTAGATTAGAGTAGGTAATGTTCATTAATTCAAAACTACCTTTAAGTGGATTATTCAATTCATTTAAGGTACTTTGCATTAGTGATACATTTTCATGCTTGAATCCACCAAGATGAGTGATTGAACTTAAGGATGGAAGAATACCATAAGTATGACTCAATTTGGTATTCATCTTTAGTTTTGTGCGGTATCGCGTTCGGATAGCGATTTACATATCGTTTATCTCGCATGCATTAGCACTAACATTGTGCACCTTAATTGGTGGTGGTCGGCCTCATTTGTAGGGTAATTACTTCGTAAATTACTCGGCGATTGCTTAACATAGACCTAAATGTGTCCCGACTTCGGAATAAAAATCTAATTGGGTACTTACACTTTCGTGGACCGGATCTCTTGTTGATCGCGTAATCCCAAAGTGGTTAATCATATTGCATCAAGAATCGAGACTTGTGAATTTTTGATGCGTAGGTGCCTTGGGTCTCCCAATCGCCTTTCAAATTTCATCGAATTCGGTTCGGTTTGCCTTGATTAATCGATATAGTGTAAGATGCTATACGCATCCGGTTGCCTTCGGTTTTGGTTACCTTTTCTTCTTTTTGGTTGTGGATGATTAAGTTCACCATACCATTATTATGTAAATATTACTATACTATTACTACTATTAATATTTTAGATTCTTGCATTTTTATTTCTTTTGTTACTAACATTTAATTTCTTGCACTTTTAATTGCCTTTATTCTATTTTGCTTTATTCATCCATATCATGTTTGTTATTTGTTCTTATTATTGTTGATTGATTTTCTATTTGTCCATTTGGACACAAAAACATTAATAAAGGATTAAACCTCTAAAAAATTGGTGACTTTAATTTCGGACTATGGTTACTATCCTTAGCGTTGGACTTGGAGTTCGGACTTAGATTTTAGGATCTATCCCTTTGCTTGAGTTGTTATGGATTGAATACTTTGGCTCCGATTAAGTTCACTTGTTCATGAAGATGGAAATCCAATTGTTTCAAAGAATGCTTGCCATGCGGTTTGATCGTTCTTCCTTTAGCTTTTATTTTCAAGTCTTAGGATAGTCCCTTCATCTCTTCCCATCTTCTTCAATTTTCAAATCTCCTTCCTATTTTCAAAACTTTCTTTGTTTTCTAACTTCAAACATTTTCGCAATCAAACCTTGACTTCGGTCATGTGCTTTTACTTTTTCATTTCATTTCTTAATAAATGCTAAACCACATAAGCATATCGAAACGTTCTTTCTCAAAAACTTTAAAACTTTCAAAACTCATTCAATTGTTTTTGTGCCCTCGTGCACGTTTCTTTTAACCTTTTTTTTTATGTTTAGATATGATTCATTCTTTCTAGCGGAATTATTCGCTAAAGAATGACGACTTATCTTTACATTTTAAAATCAATTCAACTCATTTGCCTTTTCACAATTTGTACCACGAACTACGGGGTTTTGATCTCGCATTGCACTTTGTGGGTACGTAGGCATGAGACGTTCGTCTCTTCAAACACAAAAATCTTAAAAAACATTCATTCTTCTCATCTCTTCAATCTTTTTCAAGCAAACCATTTCAAACCAAAAATGCAGTAAATATTTCAAAGGGTTCCCGTGGAGTACCACGGACAAGTCGGGTGCGTAAAACCTTCCCTATTTGTAACCTATCCCCTTACCCGTTCTCTGTTTGTTTCTTTTAGCTTTTGCTTTTAGATTCATTAGGTTTTGTTCGTTCTTTTTCCTTTTTCCTTTTGGAAATAAATAAAAGCGCGGTGGCGACTCTGTGTACTTTGAGTTAAGTTAACCAATAGCTTACACTCATGATTTTACCGCTACACTCATCTCTTAATCAGAGGCTAAACTCTTAAAGCTTTAGGACTTTGGAATTAGGGTTATGCCTGCATCTTTATCTTAGGATGGAGTGTATAACATTAATCCTTAGTGTTAAACCTTTAATTTGTTTACACCTCTTAATCACAACACATTAATAATCACTAATACTTTATCTTGTAACTTGGGCCTTACATTAGGTTTCTATCTCTTCCTTATGGTTAAGAGGGACTAACCCTAGTGTTTAATGGACAAGTCCCCCTCAAGTTGTCTTACAAACCATAAAATCCATTTCTTAATTTCACCCTTTAATTAAAATCCATTTAATAAAGGCTTGTTATATAATGAATTTAGTACCTAACCATGGATTAAGTTGAGGTATCTTCCTCAGCTTAAGTGTTCTCATTTATCATCCTTCTATTAGGATGGTGTAATGAGTTCACTAATCTGTGATTAGAGATTAAACTCATTACTTAACACGAAACAAAACACCAAAATAAAACATCTAAATAATCACAAGTAGGTTAATGATCTTAATCCTACATCATCATGGTAATTAAGTTGATATGCTTATCTCATACTTAAGTAGGCTCATTATCCCTAATCAGGGAGGATATAATGAGTTTACAATCCTTGATTTAGGCTTAAGCTCATAATCCTATGCAAAACACCCAAAAACAATAAAAAACTGAAAACATCAAAAACAAACAATAATCGTCTCCTCCGGAATTCTTTTCTCATCACACTCATTCTATAAACGAGAACTCGCTTCTTCCGTCTAATGCAAGACATTTAGCACTCGAGCCAGACGAGTCACACACTTGAGCATAGACAAGTAAGCAGTTCACAACAAATCATCCAGTCTCTTTGAGTCGAACTACGATGTTCTGAGTTCCTCATTGCACGAGAGGATACATAGGCATAACTTAACAGTTATCGAACAAAAGTCTCTGTGTCTTCCCCCCCTTTTCAGCATTCTTTCTAAGCCTCAGTCCTTGAGCAATTCACCTTTTTGCACTAACACCTGTACTTTCTTTCTTTAGCTTTTGCACACATATAACACATACACTTACCCCTTTTAAATACAATCTTGTAAGCGTGGATCTCGTCTAGTACGACGGACGATCTGGGTGTTAATACCTTCCCAGGTCGTAACCAACCCCCTTTCTCAGTTTCTCTGGTTCGCAACCGTCTTATCCATCTTTTTCCAGGTTTATGCAGCATTACCTTTCCTTCGGGATAAAAATTCCTAGCTGGCGACTCTTTTCAATTCAACCTCATTTCTCTCTCGTCGACCGTTCGTGTCTGCACCTTGGGACCTAGTATCTTTTCAGGGGAGCGACAACTTGGCGGCTCTGCTGGGGACTTTCTTGTAATCAAGGCTTCTGGTTCTTTTTGTGGGTTTCTCCAAGCGCCTGTTTGATTTGTGTTTATGGGGGTGTTATGTGTGCTTCTTATTTATTGCTTTATTTAATGTTTTCTGTATAGCTTTATTTATTGCTTTTATTTACTATTTTATGCATTTCATATTATTGTCATCATATCATGTGCTGGATTTGTTGTTTTACCCTGGTGGGAAGGATACTTCAGTGAGTAAGGTTCCACACCGGGAGCCTGAGTGACACATAGGATTAGAGTGGCTTCATATTCTTTCCCATTCCATTTCGGTCTGGTGCGAGAATATGAAACACGGTTCAAACATGGGTTTCTTCTTGAGAACTATGTGCTACGGATTTCCTGTAGTACTAGGGCTATTTGGGAAGCCTGCTAAGTCTGGATGACCTTTTTAGATGACCTTCAGCATTTGAGGTGAATTAGAGGAGGGTCCTTTATGACTAATGTAAACATTGTACCTCCGGGTTAGAAGTGTTTACACTTCTCATAATATATCCAAGTATGAGGATCCTTGTTCTAGAACAATACTTGTGAGGGGGTTTGGATGTTTACAGGTTTGCAGGAACCCTTGGCCTCAACATACCCTGTTACTGATATTGTTTTGAGGTTACACTATTTTGGACCGATACTATGAAACCCTGGACTTGTGACACTTTATTTGAGTCCCCCACATGGTTACTGGTTCTCTAGCCTTCATCTGGACTTATGAACACTCATGGACCTTATCAAAGCAAATAACAGATCCGGAACTTGATCATAAACCCTTGCATATCATTCTGCTTACATCATTTTGCATCATTTTAACATTTGTCTATTTGTTTTACAGGGTATCCACATCTTCTTTGGTTTGTTTTGACTGTTCTTCGGCTCAGCCATCTTCATCATTTATCTTCCTCAGAGATCTTCTTCAGCTGATATCTTCTCCAGTTGTCTTCATCAGTATTTCTCCTCAGTTATCTTCATCAACACCCATTATTATTATGGATTCATCCAGGAAGAGCAACATCACTTACCATTTCTTTGAGCCCTCTCTAGCAGGCATCAGACAGATTCAGGCACTTATCACTCCTAATCATGTCCCTTTATTCAGGGAACATTATGGTGGTATTATGGACATGATCATGGACTTGGATGCATCACGGAGGAGCATGATTCACACTTGCCTTCAGTTCTATGACCCTCCTCTCAGATGTTTCACATTCCCATACTTTCAGATGGGTCCTTTGTTGGAAGAGTTTTCCATGTTGTTAGGTGTCCCTATCAGAAGGGGAATCCTTTTCAACCCTGAGATGACTGCTCCTAGGAATGAAGACATAGCTAAGGCTCTGCATTTGGAAGCCACCCTCATTGATCAACATATGACCACCAAGGCTAGAATCTCAGACCTCCATTTGGACTTCTTGATCACTCAGGCCACCAGTCATGCTGCAATTGGGAAGTGGGAAACTATTTGTGTTCTCCTGGCTCTTAGTATATATGGGATCATTTTATTTGCAGACGAGACAAAGTTTGTATTCAAGAGTGCTATCCACCTCTTCCTGCTGAAGAACTTAGTTCCTACCTTGTTAGGGGATTTCTACTACTCAGTGCATCAGAGAAATGAGAAGCAGAGGGGAAGATTAGTCAGATGTTGTGCACCTATCTTCTACTGTTAATTATTGAGACACTTACCGAAGACAAAAGCTTTCTTGAATCCTCATCAGTCAAGAAATTAGGCTAAGAGAATGATTGCTCTCACTTCAGAAGGCATCAGGTGGTGTACTCAGAGCACAAAAGGCAGGGACATAATTACAAGCGGTGGGCAGTATCCCAATGTACCTCTTATTGGTGTGAAGGGTTGCATCAACTACAATCCTTTGCTTTTCAAAAGGAAGCTAGGGTATGCCTTAATACATCCACCAAGAGACTGCTATTATTGGCAAGTGCAACAACATAGCTTCAGCTCAGTACATTGACTGGTCTCGCATCAGGGGACAAATCACCCGCATGCCATTCACCCTGGAAGATGTGTCATGGCCATCATCAGTAGAGCCTATAGCTATAGTCAGTTTAGAGGAGTTTGAGACGTTGAAAGAGAGGAATGCGCAGCTTTCTGAAGCTCTAAAGAAGACCCTCTGGGAGAGGAATGATAGTCGTCTGGACAATGAGAGGTTAGAGAAGCTCCGGATCGAGCATTTAACCAAGATTGAGAAGACAGATGATTACATCAGAAAAGCCCGAGCATGAGAGTTAGTATTGAAGAATGCTTGCAAAGAAGCCAAGATTCAGAAGGCCAGAGCTGAGCACTATTTGGAGGAGAGTCAGGCTAGGTGGATCAGGATCACTGAGGCTCATGTGCAAGAGGACCAGAAGACTCAGGCTAGGATGGAGTAGCTGGAAGCTAATGAGAAGAAGAGTCAGGAAGACTTGTTAACAACACAGAAATAAATCTCTGAGTTGAAACTCCGGGCGGGGTTGTAGAGATCAAAGTACCAAGACAAGTACCTGAAGTTGACAAGTGTCATTACCACCAGGAACCTTCTTATCAGGACCATTACAGAGCATCCAGTTGGACCAGTGACTGATGCTCTTCTGAAGGAAGTCAAGGAGGATGACTTTGGGCTGGATGTTTGATTTCTTTGTATTTGTATTTTTATTATTTCTCACGGTGAATGTTGTATTTCTCGACTTTGTTGTATTTTTGACCCACCATGGGAACTTGTTGTAATCATAAACTATGTATCTTTTGCATTTGAAATGTATGGTTTATGATTAATTGGATTTTCTGATGGGCTTCATTCCTCTTCAACATCTTCATTCCCCGAGGTCTGGAAGGTCAAAACCAAAAAACCAAACCGGATACCCTTGGAAGACAAATAGATATAATGCATTGCATACTAACCTCATTCTTTGTTTTGCAGGTACTTTTGTTGTTGTTTTCTCACTTTGTTGTTGTTTCAGGAAACATTGCTCGTAGGAGGGTTTTCCCCATCAACAGAGTTCACCGGTATCCTACAAGAAACAACCTTCCGAGCTTACAAATGGACCAAGTTCAGCAAGATCTGACTGACGTGAGAACTCAGATGGCTAATGAAAGAACTAAGATGTGGGCTCAGATGAACCAGTTCATGGAAGTAATGACTGAGTTGGCCCAAAGCCGAGAAAGATTAAGAGAGTTGGTCGAGCGGCAAACTCCAGAAGAGAATCATCCAGGTACAAGAGGTACTAGCAACAATGATCACGAGCAGCCATGAATAGACGCACTAGAATTTGGGCCTCACCTCAATCCTGAAGTCAATGCTATCAGGAATACCCAAGGAAACACTGGAGGTTGTGCCTTGCAAGAGGACCCTCAGAAGGAACAGTTTATAGTAATTGGTGTTGGGGATGAAGCCTATGATCGTCGTCTGGACGAAATAGCAGAAAAGTTGAGATCTTTGGAGTCCCAAAACTCTCTAGGATTTGATGTTATGGACATGGGTTTAGTTGAAGGAGTCAGAATTCCTCACAAATTCAAGCCTCCTTGCTTTGAGAAATATAATGGTACCTCTTGTCCACGTACTCACCTGCAGTCATTTCTGGGGAGACTGAAAGCTTATACCATGGACGAAAAGTTGTGGATGTTCTACTTCGAAGATAGTCTGACCGGGGAATCCCGTGAATGGTATTCTCACCTGTCCAGAGAAACAGTCAGAAATTGGAAGGATTTGGCCGAAGCTTTCATACACCAATATCAGTATAACTTGGACATGGCTCCCAACAGAACTCTCCTAATGGGTATGTCACAATCTTTAAGAGAAAGTTTCAGAGAGTATGCCCAAAGATGGAGACAGCTTGTTGTTGTTTTCTAGCCTCCAATGTCCGAGAGGGAAATGGATGACATGTTTGTGAACACCCTACAAGGGACATACATTGACAGACTTGCTGCATTCTCATCCACCAGCTTTGCCGATGCAGTTAAAGTCGATGAGAGAATTGAGAGTCTTTTGAAGATGGGCAAAATTTCAGACAATGGTGCCAGTTCCAGAAATACAAGGAAACCTTTCGCAGGACCTCGAAGGATAGGTGAGACCAATTCAGTGCACATGGGCAGAGGTAGGCCTCAGTACATGCCAAGAACAGTAGCTGCTGTCACAATTCCAGCTCCAGTACCTCAACAACAGTATCCTCCACAACCACAACACTTTCCACCGCAACAACAATTTCCTCAACGGAGATCTTACAATAATAACAATCAGCAACAACGTTCGTTTCAACAAAGGCCTTCACAAATCAACAGGGTTATCGATCCCATTCTGATGCCATATGCTGCCTTACTTCCACAACTACTAAAGCTCAATCTGATTGAATTAAGGACTCTGGCTCCTCCAGATCCCCAGAATCTTCCAAGAAACTATGATGCTAATGCTAGGTGCGCCTTCCACTCCAACGCACCTGTCCATACAACAGAAAAGTGCAGAGCTTTACACATGAAGGTTCAGGATTTGATTGATTCTAAGGCAGTCAACTTTGAACCTCCTCCAAGTGTTACCAAGAATCCTATGCCTAGCCATGGTGGGCCTAGTATAAATGCCATTGAGGAGGATCAACTGATGAACCAAATTGAGAGTGTTGCAAGAATTCAGACACCTCTGGCTGAGGTTAAAGCCCAACTTTTAAAGTGCCAAGTGTTCCCGGATTGTGAGGCCCACTGCGAAGCTTGCAAGACTTCTATCAATGGTTGTGCAGATTTGAAGACCGATATCAATAACCTTATCAAAGAAGGCACTTTACAGATCACTTCAACAGTCCCAACTCCTGCAACATCAATAACAATCATTCTGATAGATTCTTCTACAACATCAACAACAATCATTCCAACGGATTCTTCTACAACATCAACAACCATCCCTTCTTCAACATCAACAGACATCAATTCAACACATCTTTCTACAACAACAACAACAACCATCAATGAAGACATTTCCACAGTTACTATTTACTATGATCCTGCAACAATCCACGTTCCAGATTCACATCAACATCTCCATCAACATCAACAACCTTCATCACCAGCACCATCTCCAGTCAGACCTCCTGTCACAATTTATTATGAACCTCATATTGTCTCAATTCTTTCTTCCGCAACAATCGGTTTGGTTACTATCATGGTACCAGGACCAGTTCCATATGACAGCAGCAGTGTCGTGCCTTGGCACTATGGCTCAGATTTATATTGCAATGGAAAGAAAGTCACTCTTGATACTTCTACACCACAGATTGATAATGTGGGGGGAGGCGGAGGCTTCACTCGAAGCGGACGTCTCTTTGTCTCACAATTCCAAAGAACTAATGTTGAAGCAGAAGATGCTGCCAAGGCTAAGGGCAAAAGTGTGGTGCATGAAGAGCCTATTACCAAGGAAACTCAGAAGACATCCTTTGACAAGGATGTAGACGAGTTCATGAGAATTATCAAGAAGACTGACTATAAGGTTGTGGACCAGCTCCATCAGACACCCTCCAAAATCTCTATTCTATCACTGCTAATGTGTTTCGAAGCTCACAGGAATGCACTTCTTAAAGTCCTGCACGCAACTTACGTGCCGGAAGAGATCACAATTAATCAGCTAGAAACGGTGGGTTCAAATGTCAATACTAGCCATGGGCTAAGTTTTACTGATGCTGACCTAACTACGGAGGGCCGTAACCATAATAAGGCTTTACACATCACCTTGGAGTGTAAGGGTGTTGTTCTCTCTCATGTCTTGGTTGACACTGGGTCTTCTCTCAATGTTCCTCCAAAGAAAGCCTTGGTTAAGATGGAATATGATGGTCTTGCACTGCGTCCAAGTAACCTGGTGGTGAGAGCCTTTGACGGTTCTAAAATATCAGTTCTTGGGGAAATTGAGTTACCTGTGGTGATTGGCCCACATATCTTCAAAACTGTCTTCTACATGATGGACATTCAGCCGACATATAGCTGTTTTTTGGGTCGGCCATGGATTCATGTCGTTGGCGTTGTAACGTCGACCCTTCACCAGAAGTTGAAATACGAATGGGAGGGTCAAGTCATCACAATCTGTGGGGAAGAGGATATCTTCGTTAGTCATCTAGCTACTTACAAATATATTGAGATGGACGGAGAGATTCATGAGACAATGAGCCAAAGGTTTGAGGCCCTCAATGTCAATGAAGCAACAGCTGAAGTGTCTGGTACTTCAATTTCCTCTTATAAACAAGCTCGGAAGGTTGTTGAAGACGGGAATGCCCAAGGTTGGGGCAAGTTGCGGCAAGTTCAGGTCAAGGAAGACAAGTTCGGGTTGGGTTACAAACCATCCCGATAGGTCCAAGAGGAGGCTGCTGAAGCTCCCAAGTTTATCAATGGGGGGATGCTGACCTCGGATGAAATCAACAATATGGAAGACGAGACTGAAAGTGACTTCAACCTGGAGAGCCGGATTCGTCCAAGGGTCCCAGGCCAGTAAGTCCTTAACTGGTCTTCCCAGGAAATTATAAGGATTACTTCTGCAGGGTAATTATTATTTCCTATTTAAGCATGCATCAAGTCCTGCATCTTTCCCAAGGTGTCAGGACTCATTTTGTAATAGGGCCATATTTGTATTTTGTGCAAATGAATTATTAATGAACAAATGGACATCTTTTGCAAACGATCTTTTTTTTTCCGCTCACTGTCTTTCATTTTTGTTATTTTTGCACAAAGTAACAAATGGAAATGTTTTTCAAAATAATAACTCCATTCACACTTTTTCTTAAACAAGATTAAAATTAATCACTAAAATGAACAAATCTCAACCCTTGCAAAGATAATCCTCCAGATTGCACCGACAACGGTGTTGTTATGACTTTGTATGACTTCGACAATCCGATTAATCAAGCAGATGAATGGGTTGATGAAGACTATGAGTTACTTGAAGAGTTGGCTAGGTTGTTGAGGCAAGAGGAAAAAGTGATTGCTCCTCATCAGGAGGAGGTTGAAACTGTCAATCTTGGTACCAAGGAAGAAGTGAAGGAAGTGAAGATCGAGGCTAGTCTGCAAGCTCCAGTGAAAGAACAACTCATCAATATGCTTCGGGAATATGTTGACGTCTTTGCTTGGTCCTATCAAGATATGCTAGGTCTAGATACAAATATTTTCATGCACAGATTGCCACTGAAAGAGGATTGTCCACCTGTCAAGCAGAAGCTACGCCGTACTCGCCCAGATATGGCCATGAAGATTAAGGAGGAAGCAGTGGGACGCCAGTTTTCTCCCTATAACTAGTTACCCTCCATGGGTTGCTAACATTGTACACGTACCTAAGAAGGATGGAAAGGTGCATATGTGTGTGGATTACCGGGATCTGAACAGAGCCAGCCCAAAGGATGATTTCCCATTACCTCACATTGATGTATTGGTGGATAACACAACTCAGTTCTCGGTATTTTCTTTTATGGATAGATTTTCTGGATACAAACAGATTAAGATGTCACCTGAAGACATGGAGAAGACAACTTTCATCACACCCTGGGGCACATTCTGCTACAAGGTAATGTCGTTTGGTCTGAAGAGCACCGGTGCAACATATCAACGGGCTATGGTAACAATATTCCATGATATGATCCACAAGGAAATCGAGTGCTATGTGGATGATATGATTGGTAAGTCCCTTGCAGAAGAAGATCATCTGGTGAATCTGCTGAAGTTGTTCAAGCGTCTAAGGAAGTATTAGTTGAAGTTGAACCCCAACAAGTGCACATTCGGGGTACGTTCCGGTAAGTTGCTGGGTTTTATTGTAAGTGAAACGGAATTGAGGTTGATCCTGACAAAGTGAAAGCCATTCAGAAAATGCCTGCACCTAAGACTGAGAAAGAAGTTCGAGGGTTCTTAGGCAGATTGAACTACATCTCAAGGTTCATATCTCATCTCACTGCAAACTGTGAGCCCTTGTTCAAGCTGTTAAGAAAAGAACAAACAGTCAGGTGGAACGATGATTGTCAAAAGACTTTTGACAAGATCAAAGAGTATTTGCAGGAACCTCCAATTCTCATGCCTACAGTTGAAGGAAGACCTCTAATAATGTACCTGACAATATTAGAAGAGTCAATGGGGTGTGTGTTGGGCCAGCATGACGAGTCTGGTCGAAAAGAGTACGCAATATACTACCTAAGTAAAAAGTTTACCGACTGTGAACAACGTTATTCACTGCTCGAGAAAACTTGTTGTGCTTTAGCGTGGGCTGCTCGCCGACTAAGACAGTGTATGTTGACTCATACTACCTTATTGATCTCAAAGATAGATCCAGTCAAGTACATATTTGAGAAGCCAGCACTTACCGGAAGGGTTGCAAGATGGCAAATGATTCTAACTGAATATGACATTCAATACACCTCTCAAAAAGCCATCAAGGGCAGTGTATTGTCTGACTATCTGGCTGAGCAACCCATTGATGATTACCAACCTATGACATTTGATTTCCCTGATGAAGACACCATGTTCTTAAAAGCAAAAGATTGTGAAGAGTCCATTCACACTGAAGGGCCTGACCCAAAAGAAGCATGAACTATGATGTTGGACGGGGCAGTTAATTGCAACGGTCGTGGGGTTGGTGCAGTACTTATCACACCTAAAGGAGTTCATATGCCTTTCTCGGAAAAACTCACCTTTGCCTTCACTTACAATGAAGAAGAATACGAAGCTTGTATCATGGGTCTTGAGGAAGCTATTGACCTCAGGATCAAAACCTTGAATGTATTTGAAGATTCAGCTTTGGTAATCAACCAGACCAACGGCAAGTGGTACACTCATCAGAAGCATCTGATTCCCTACCGCGACTATACAAGGAGATTGTTGACCTTCTTCACAACAGTTAAGCTTGAATACATCCCTCGAGATGAGAATCAGTTTGCAGACGCTTTGGCTACCATTTCATCCATGATCAAAGTACAAGTTGTTAATTATGTACCTCGTATTTTGGTATCCAGACTAGACAGACCGGCAAACGTATTCTCTGTGGACACTGTCACTGATAACGAGCATTGGTACCATGACATCAAACACTTCTTGGAAACTCAGACGTACCCACCTGGGGCATCGTCAAATGATAAGAAGACATTAAGAAGGCTAGCCGGCAGCTTCTTCCTCAATACTGATGGCTCTTTGTACAAGTGAAACTTCGACATGGTCTTGCTCAGATGTGTTGACAAGAAGGAAGCAGACCTACTGATGCACGAAGTAAACGAAGGTTCTTTCGGTACCCATGCCGGAGGACATGCAATGGCAAAGAAGTTATTAAGATCAGGTTACTACTGGATCAAAATGGATGCAGACTATTATGCCTATGCCAGAAAATGCCACAAATGCCATATCTACGCAGATAAGGTGTATGTGCCTCCGAATCCTTTGAATATAATGTCTTCACCTTGGCCCTTTGCCATGTGGGGCATTGACATGATTGGAAAGATTGAACCGACTGCTTCAAATGGTCACAGATTCATCCTGGTAGCCATTGATTACTTCACCAAATGGGTTGAAGCAGCTTCATACGCAAACGTCACCAGACAAGTGGTAGTTAGATTTCTAAAAAGGGATATCATCTGTAGGTATGGAGTTCCCGAGCGAATCATTACTGATAATGGTTCCAATTTGAACAACAAGATGATGGCAGAACTTTGTCGGGACTTCAAAATTCAACATCACAACTCTTCTCCTTACAGGCCAAAGATGAACGACATTGTTGAGGAAGCTAACAAGAATATCAAGAAGATTGTGCAGAAGATGGTAGTCACCTACAAAGGCTGGCATGAAATGCTACCATTTTCCTTGCATGGGTACCGAACATCTATCAGAACATCTATTGGGGCAACACCTTATCAGCTGGTGTATGGTATGAAAGTTGTCCTACCTGTTGAAGTTGAACTACCCTCCTTACGGGTAATGATGGATGTGAAACTAGATGAAGCAGAATGGATCCGATCTCGATACAACCAACTGAATCTGATTGAAGCGAAAAGGTTAGCAACCATCTATCATGGGCAGCTATATCAGAAACGAATGAAGAAAGCTTTCGATCAGAAAGTCAGACCTCGGGAATATCAAGTGGGAGAGCTTGTACTGAAAAGGATTCTTCCTCCACATACAGACCACAGAGCCAAATGGATACCAAACTATGAAGGTCCCTATGTGATAACTAAAGTCTTCTCAGACGGAGCACTGATGCTCGCAACCATGGATGGTGAAGACTTCCCGTCTCCTGTGAATTCAGACGCAGTTAAAAAATACTTCGCATAAAATGACCCGCTGGACATAAAAACAGAATGTAAGTCCAGGCAAAAATAGGGCATCCCGGCGAGTCAAAAACAGTAAAAAAGACTCGGGCAAAAATAAGGGAAAATTGAAAAACAAACGCACACCCGGTGAGTTGAAAAGCCACATCGGACAGCTCAGGCAAAAATGGGTATCCCAGTGGATTGAAAACCCGAAAGGGCGATCCATGCAAAATCAGGGAATAAGCGAACAACTGCATTCTGAATTTGTTTGTATCACTCACAACTTGGCAAACTCCAAAAGGATAAAGCGTCGGTCAAAATTAGCCTTCTTCAGAAAGCAAGATAAGAAGAACGTCAAGGTCATACGGGTCATAGCAAAGGGAGCTCAATGGAGCGTCATCTTCAACATTGCCAACACTTTTATTTTCTCAATTTACAGCAATCTCCTCCTTTTAGGGGATTCGCTTCTTTGACTATACTTGCCTATTCAGGGCACACAAATCAATAAAATCAGAATTTTCCGTCACACTTTGTTTTGTACATTTTTGTTTCGTTTGCAAAATTTCCAAATTTCATAATACAACACTTGCATAAAACTTATGAGCCATTTTAATAAATGCTTGCAGAAAATATGTTATTTTCATACAAATCTAATTCCTATGACGGAATCCAGTTAAGGATACCTCGGGACACTTATGCGTTTTCCTTTGTCTTAATTGGTTGCAGGTACTCAAGGCAGACAATCTTTCACAGCATAGAGCATATCAAGCATAGTATCCCCAGCCAAGTCAGCAATCACATCATCAGCAGAACTCCTTGACAAAAAGAATCTCCTCGCAAAGTTTCATCCTCCCAAAGGATCCCTTGAGGAGTTCATCAATCCCCAGCGTATTACTTCCCAGAAATTATCTCCTCCCTAAGCAGGATCTCCCGAGCAGTGCCTGACGGCTTTTCCCAGCAAAGTGGTCAAGAACTTTCTATTCCCCATCAGAGCTGCCAGGATTCTCTCATCCTCAGCAGAGTCGGTGGAATTGCTTCCCCACAAAGTAACCATTCTCTCCCCAGTAGAGCAATGCCTGAAATACTTCCCCAGCGGAGTTGCTGAAACTTCCTCTATCCCTAGCTGAGTTCTCCCTCCAGGAATATCGCCCAGAGATCTTTATCCTCGCAGGATTCGGATATCGGATTGGGTTTCTCATTTGCATAAATCATAGCATTCACATCATATTCACCAAAATAAGCGTAGCATTCCGTCTAATACGGAGCATTACGACAAAAATCAAACATTTGCATGATCATGAGCCAGGTTCGAGCCAGTCACCTGCAAATACCATTATCACTTCACCAGCAATATACAAAGCTCATATCCCTTGCAGATAAAAGTCAAAGCCTCCCCTTTGCACTCTCAAATACAGATATTTATACCTGCTATTTTCGACACTCGTCCGTGTCATCTTTCCCTAGTAAAGTCGCCACAAATCCTTCAGAATTCTCAAACACTTGTTCATACATGTACATATTCTTTTCGGCACTCTCCCATGTAATACATCCCTAGCAAGTCAAAACACTCGTCTGTGTCTTGC
This sequence comes from Lathyrus aphaca, assembly GCA_963966055.1. Classification (NCBI taxonomy): domain Eukaryota; kingdom Viridiplantae; phylum Streptophyta; class Magnoliopsida; order Fabales; family Fabaceae; genus Lathyrus; species Lathyrus aphaca. The sequence goes on along the minus strand of OZ014521.1, from coordinate 111,074,381 downwards.
ACATATCTCCCCAGTAGATCATACTTGTGCATACTTATACATAAGTCTTTGATACTCGTTTGTATCTTATATATATCACCCCTCAGCAGATCCAACACTCGTCCATGTTCCTTGCTTAACCGGTTGATACTCGTCTGTATCATCATCCTTAAACATGTGTCAGCGTTTGCTTCTACCGATACTCGTCTGTATCGTGGTCCTAAGGATGCTCGTCCGCATTTTTAATCTATATACATTGTCAAACACTTATACCTTTAAAGTTTAAGCACTCGTCCGTGTTTACCATTCCCCAATAAGTCGCCATTAAAAAAACTTTCTCCTATTCGACATTCGTCCTATGTCGTGATACTTTCGGCAGCCGTCCCCTGCCAGGTGATCATCCTTCACCTTTGGATGACCGTCCCTCATCCTCTCCCTAGTGGAATCCCCATTGTTGGAACTTCCTATCCGACATTCTTCCTATGTCGAGATAAAAAGCAGTCGTCCCCTGCTAGGTGATCGTCCTTCACCTTATGATGACCGACCCTCATCATTTATCCGATGGTCGTCCCCATCGTTGATCTTTCTTATCCGACATTCTTTCTATGTCGCGATAATCCCCAAGAGCAGCTGTGCCCTGTTAGGTGATCGTCTTTCACCTCTTGATGATTGTCCTTCATCATGCTTATCCGATGGTCGTCCCCATCGTTGACCTTTTCTATCCAGCATTCGTCCTATGTTGTGATAAAGAGCAGTCGTCCCCTGCTAGGTGATCGTCATTCACCTTAGATGACCGTCCCTCATCAAGTATTTCATTTATTCTTTAACCCGATGGTCGTCCCCGTCGTGGTCCCTTTTTTTCTAATGATCGTCCTTCATCAGTTTAGCCTGATGGTCGTCCCCATCGTTGTTTACTTTACTTTCCAAGCCTGATGGTCGTCCCCATCAATGCTTCTCTCAAATCCCCAGAGAATTTTATTGCCTTACCCGATGGCCGTCCCTGTCGCGGTTTCTTTATTTCCCAGCATGATGGTCGTCCCCGTCATTGCTTTGCTTACCGTTTTACCCCCAGTAGTCGTCCTCTGCTCGATGGTCATCCTCCATCGCTTTCATTTGATATTCATATTATACTATATTTTACAATTTATATCCCTTTTCTTCTTCTCCCTAGTGAGTGCAAATTTCAGACTGTCTTTGGTATTCAACCACAAGTTATCTTATTTGTCTGTTAAGTCAGGCGCTTACATCCTGCACAGCTAACTCATGCTTGAATAGGGGCAGCTGTAAACACCCCAAATTTTCCCTCACTATTTCTCACACCATGACTTGTGATCTTTCATTTTTGCATAAGCATAGGCATACCATCTCATATTGCATATTTGTTTCATCTGCATAGTTTCATTTCATCTGCATCTAGGGTTTGTGATCAGGAGAATCCAAGAAGTGATCTGAGCCTTCCCAAAGGTCTTGAAGCTTTCCAATAGGGTCCATGTGTGTTCCATGATCATAATATGCTCCCCAAAGTTCATAAAAATCAAAAGATCACAAAGAATGGCAAAGGCATAAAGGCAGACTGAAGATTTCCTGCACAGATGACCTAAAATTATGGTTTTGGTTTCAGAGGCCTTAATCCCAAATCATTCTTGTTTCTAATGGTCTTAATATGTTATAAGGATCATGTGTACCAAATTTGGTGAAGAAATTCATTGTGGAAGTCATCTAATCATTGGGTAACTTCTTAAGCAAGTAAAGTCAAAATCAGGGCATCTAAGGCCTCCACCAAGGGTACCAAAGGGTCATCATCATCATCTTAAGTCTCTATGATCTTTATTTGATCTTAGAAGTGGTTGGAAGTTCACAAAGTTGAATAATTTTGAGCCAAATGCAAACTTGCTTTTTTTGGAAATGACTTGTAATGGAAACTTTCCATTTTGGGAAAGATATTCAACCTATTCTTTCATGACCAAAAATGCTTCAAATGAAAAATTATTGGGCATGAAAGTTGTAGATTATGTCTTCCCATTTTCAAAAAGTACAAGAACATGTCTTGATTCATCCTATAACTCAAGATATGACCTTTCAAAGTTGGCAAAAATCCTATAATTTTCAAGTTCATGCCAAAGAGGGATTTTTGCAAAATCAAGTTTCAAGTCATTTCATGACCTCTAATCAACTTCTATGTACCATAACATGTCAAAGAAACTTCAAAACACCAGAATTGGCCCAAGAATGCATGGTTTTCACGGCTTGATTCACAAGAAATCTCAAAATGGCAATTATGCATAACTTTGCAAAAACCATGACAACTCTTGATCCAAGTGTGTCGGCTGCATAAACTTGATCCTAGGGCCATCCTTGAACCAAGCTAAGGCCAAGACACCCCAAAAGCCAGCTCTGACTCAGCCCATGCTTATGGTACCATAACTTTTGACTTTTTGCAAATCAACAAATCAAGTCATACCAATCGGCCTGTGCCACAACCACTCTCTGGCCAATCAGCATGACTTATATGGACATCAAGGAGCCCATTTCACACAAGCTTGGAGCCTGAATCCTCAAGAACTCAGAAATCCCCAAAATTTCAATAACACTTCCTCTCTTCGAATTGCACTACACATTCATCAAAACTCCAAAATTCTTTCACCATTCATCTCAACATCACTCAAGGATCATTTCCCACCCCTTGCCATGGCCTAAAAAACCCTCAATCAGAAATACGATTTCTGCCACACCAGAACCAAACACCATAACCCAGCCATTGTAAGCTTGTTCTAAGCTCTCCAGCAGCTTCAAGGGACCAAGTGGAGTGGTTTTGCACAAAGGAGGGAGTCAGAAAGCTCAGAATCTCAAAGCTTCAACTCAGGTAGCTCCTTAGAACAATTTTTCCAGAACCTCTCTTTTAAGTTATAGAATGAATCTATATGCTCCCCTGATCACACTGATATAATTTGTTTTGAAAATGATGGAGAAATGGCCATGTATGCTTGCTCTGAAACTTTTTAACCTAGAATGTTTTTTCTTCGATTTCCCTTTTTGATGCATGATAAATGAGGTTTGAGCCAGGATTCGTGTTTAGGAAGTTTAGGGGAATGTTTTAGGAGCTTTAGAGAGTCTGGGTGGGCCTAGGGAGAGAGATTGAGTTTTGGGGTTCCCGGAGAAGATGACCGGAACACTGTTCCGGTCACCTGAGAATCATTAAGCCTTAATCCTGTATTAAATGCCAGTTTGAATGATAGTCGTATGATCTTGCTTACCCGCGTGTTTGGATGGCTCAGATTGCCTCATTAAACCCTAATCTTTTAATTAATTTAATTAATTAGGTTTAATTAATAAAAATGCCAGATTGAATCCTGACCTTACATTCACGCACGCAATCAACATATTTTCCCACAGTTTGAATCTCAGCCTTCAGATCCTCATACTTTTCATTTTAATTCATTTTCTTTTTACTTCTTTTGTTCATTTTATTTAAAATAGCAAAAAAACATCAAAAAATTCTCAAACTTTGCATTTTTGTTTCAAATGTTTTTCTTTATCTGAAAACATTTTTTTTATTCTTTGCATTAAAAAAGTATTTTTTTTTTTAAATATTTAAATGTTATTTTTAATTAATTAATGGATTTTAATTAATTAAAAATGCATTTAGGTTTCTAAAAATCACCAAAAAAATCATGAACCATTCCAATACATTTAGAAACATTTTCAAACTCGCCATACAAATTTCTTTTTAGGTTTGATCACAATTTCACAATTTTCTTTGAATTAGGGTTCTTAAAAATCACATTTTCTAACCCTAACTTGTAAAATTCATTTCTGCCTAACTATGATGAGTTTGAACTTGGTTCTTTTTGCATTGATTCATAAATTGCATATAGTTTCTAGGTTATTTATCTAATGATTTTATCTTGCATTTTCAATTTGATTTGCATTTTCCCATTAGAAGCACCAAAAAACCCTAATTAACTTAGGAATTTCAAAACTTTCATTAGGTTAAGCTTCTGACTTTCTCCTTTGGGGTGTGACCTTATATGGGATTAGGGTTTGTTTGAGATTGATTTCAATTTTTTATCATGTTGATTGCTTCTGTTTTGGTCAAATGCATCTCATGTTGTCTTAAAACCCTAATTTTGCATCTTCATTTGCATTCTCCTTTGCATATCATCATCATATGAACTTGCCATGACATTTCAAGCATTTGTATGACATCTTAGACATCTTAGGACATGCTTGAACATTTCTTGATAATTTCTTCATTCATTTGATATGCTTTGCATCCATTAAATTTCATGAACATCCATGTGTTTTCATGGTTCTAAACATGCTTCCATTGCATCTCATCTTTGTATGATCATTCATATGCATATTGTATGACTTGCATCATCTCATGTGCCATTTACATTGCATTTTCACTTCTGACTTTGGTCTTTGCATCTCATTTCATCTCATTTCCTTTTGCTTTATGTCTTATGCATTCATACTAACATTTCAGGAGCTTTTGGTAAGTTATCTGGGAGGTGGATTTGCCTTCACCTCTCACATCTTATTTCCTTTGCATTTGCATCCTTTACTTGTCTTTGAAGTGAACTTGCTTCACTTATGCTCTCTCCTTCATACTTTATTTCTTCCAAGTTACTTATCTTCTTCAGGAAGTAAGTAACTTGTTCTTCTTCCTCCTTCTCTTTTCATCTGCTTCTTCCATGGTGGCCTTCTTGAAGATCTTTTCTCATAAGCCTCACAAACCATAGGATGTCAAAGCATGATAAATTTTAGGGTTGTATAGTCCCCCATAGCTTTTTACCTTTGATTCTCCTTGAGTCTCTCTTCTCATCTCTTAATCAGAGGCTAAACTTTTAAAGCTTTAGGACTTTGGAATTAGGGTTATGCCTGCATCTTTATCTTAGGATGGAGTGTATAACATTAATCCTTAGTGTTAAACCTTTAATTTTTTTACACCTCTTAATCAAAACACATTAATAATCATTAAGACTTTATCTTGTAACTTGGGCCTTACATTAGGGTTCTATCTCTTCCTTATGGTTAAGAGGGACTAACCCTAGTGTTTAATGGACAAGTCCCCCTCAAGTTGTCTTACAAACCATAAAATCCATTTCTTAATCTCACCCTTTAATTAAAATACATTTAATAAAGGATTGTTATATAATGAATTTAGTCCCTAACCATGGATTAAGTTGAGGTATCTTCCTCAGCTTAAGTGTTCTCATCTATCATCCTTCTATTAGGATGGTGTAATGAGTTCACTAATCTGTGATTAGAGATTAAACTCATTACTTAACACTAAACAAAATACCAAAATAAAACATCTAAATAATCACAAGTAGGTTAATGATCTTAATCCTACATCATCATGGTAATTAAGTTGAGATGCTTATCTCATACTTAAGTAGGCTCATTATCCCTAATCAGGGAGGATATAATGAGTTTACAATACTTGATTTAGGCTTAAGCTCATAATCCTATGAAAAACACCCAAAAACAATAAAAAAACTAAAAACATCAAAAACAAATAATAATCGTCTCCTCCAGGATTCTTTTCTCATCACACTCATTCTATAAACGAGAACTCGCTTCTTCCGTCTAATGTAAGACAATTTGCACTCGAGCCAGACGAGTCACACACTTGAGCATAGACAAGTAAGCAGTTCACAACAAATCATTCAGTCTATTTGAGTCGAACTACGGTGTTCTGACTTCCTCATTGCACGAGAGGATACGTAGGCATAATTTAACAGTTATCGAACAAAAGTCTTTGTGTCTTCCCCCCTTTTCAACATTCTTTCTAAGCCTCAGTCCTTGAGCAATTCACATTTTTTCACTAACACCTGTACTTTCTTTCTTTAGCTTTTGCACACAGATAGCACATACACCTACCCCTTTTAAATACAATCTTGTAAGCGTGGATCCCGTCGAGTACGACGGACGATCTGGGTGCTAATACCTTCCCAGGTCGTAACCAACCCCCTTTCTCAGTTTCTCTGGTTCGCAACCGTCTTATCCATCTTTTTCCAGGTTTATGCAACATTACCTTTCCTTCGGGATAAAAATGCCTAGCTGGCGACTCTTTTTAATTCAACCTCATTTCTCTCTCGCGGACCGTTCGCGTCTGCACCTTGGGACCTAGTGTCTTTTCAGGGGAGCGACACCTAGTGATCAAATTCAATCATCACAAGATAAAGAATGTTGAAAATTATAACTCAACTAGATAAACCTTTTATGCAAAGTTACTGAAACATAGAGTTGTATATAAATAATATTGATTACAACTCAACTAGACAAACCATATATGTCAAGTTACTGGAACATAAAGGTGTACATAAAAATCTTACACTAATCCTATTAGGGAATTAGTGTGGATACATGATAGAAAACCTAAGACTCTAAGTTCTTCAATGGGAGTGCTCTCTTTCTATAGCAATATAACTCTTGGATTTTCTCCTAGGATAATATCTTTGGGTTCTTCTAGAATTAATGCAGAATATGTTGGATATTTGATTTTATCCTTGAACATCTCCAACAAGATATGATTAGTTTTAATTTAAATTCAATTTGAAATATTCATTTAAATCTGAATTAAACTCAATCCAGCTGTCAAACAAACCAACTAATCATATTGTTAAATCAATAATGATAAAATCTGTAAAAATCTTCTGCATAACACACTCCAAAACGCAGAATTTATGCGCCTGTTGTACAAGGCCCAAATGTCGTACCAACATGCTAAAGCATTGCATAAAACATGTGTCATTTAAGCAACTTCATACAACTTTAGCAAGCTAGACCCACTACAACAAATAATGTTTTTCATGACGAAGTTTTCACCTCGAACAATAGAAAACTGGGGTATAAAGCCAAAGAGCACAATTTTCTATTATTTAAAAAACAAAAAAAAACATAAATTCTCTCGGTTTTTCATAACACCGAGGTGAAAAACCAACTCAGTACAAGCTTCAATTCCCAGCTATCACATTTTATGATTTTATTTGTTTATAAGTGTGAACAAAATGTTTTAACCCTTCAGTTTTCTATTTAACTGAGGCATAAAATAAGAGGATTTTACTATAAAAGCACTTGTTAAATAAATTTTACTGTAATCCTTACTAATATGAAGCCGCCTCAAACTCACAAGCATCATTCTTTGGAATGGATTGCAAGACAAAAAAAATATTCAATGTTCTTTTATCTTGAACACAACATTTCTTCTGCCCTTGTTATCCATCCCAATATAATGGTGTTGATGTTGTCGTTGTTTATTTTTGGAATAATCTTCAGTTAAAGAAGGAAGCTCAACCTTTGAAGAGTACTAAATTGATTGATTGCAAGTGTAGAAAATCATTATTGCTTCAAGTTACACAAATAATCGAGCTTAACCAACAAGGAAATGAGCTTAACCATTGAACAAAGAAGGGAAAACAATTACATTTAGATATCAACGAAGATATTCAATAATAAGAGCAAATATTTGTTATAAACAATTTATTTTAATATTCTATGTAAACAATGTAATTTATAAAAAAAAATATTCACCTCGATTTGCGTCATTATCGAGGTGATAGTTAAAAGAAGAAGAAGATAAAAAAAACCTCGGTTTTATAATAAAACTGAGGTATTTAGTAATCATATTTTACTATAAAAAACACTAGTTAAACAAATTTTACCTTAATACTAACTTATATGTAGTCACCCCAAAGAGAGAAAATATTTACCACCGTCCATTTGATCATGAGTTGCTACTATAGATCTCTAGGGTGGATTGCAAGTGCAGTAAATAAAAATTATTTTTGGGAAACAAATCTCTAGCATCTTGCATGAGACCTAGACATGGAAAATAAAAATTCTCATTGGGAAACTGATTTTACAATGTATTTTTAATATTCTCTATAAACAATGTAATTTAAAAAAAAAGCTTATTCACCCCGGTTTTCTTTGTGACCGAGGGGATAGTTAAGCATTTTTTACTATATTCAATGCCCTTAAACAAATCTTTACCGTCTATTTAATGTTTATCAATGCTCAAGAATCTTCCACTAGTGATCCGCGTGAAACCTAAGGGACATCCATTATAAAAGCATGTTGAATATTGAAAATCTAACCGATATGGAACATGAAGCGCTTGAAACATAATGATGTTTGGAAAAGTTCTCTAAGATTGATTGCAAGAGCATAAAATTACTTGGGTTTAAGGTTTGTTTTCTTAAATATTTATTTGAGCATAAAATCATATATTTGAATATTGATTTTATTTATCTAACTTTTATTGTGTTTTTCTTCAGGATCAAATGCATGCAAGATCTGTAGATAATAATCTTGCACCTAACATTTGATTTCCCCCTAGATTCAATAATTCAAGATCTAAAATATATATCTTCAAGGAATTTTATTTTTTATCTAGATCTCTAGGGAATTTAATTTTTATTTTAATATCATGTCTAAACAATGTAATATTCTGGGTAAACAATATAACAATTTAAGAGAAAAAGAAATAATCTTACACCTCGGTTTTCAAGATAAACCAAGATATAAGATACGCTAATTTTGAAAATAATAAAAATGTTGCTGTTGAGGTTCGAACCCATATACATATAACTTTATCTCTCGGTTTTAATTCCACTAAGGTGATAAACAGTGAGCTTTCATGTCGTTATTCCTTACCTCGCTTCTTTAGCTAAGGTATTATGCATTTCGCGTCCGAGGTAAAAAGCGTATTTTGTAGTAGTGAATATTTTGGTTATTGATCGAGAACTGGCATCCATGAATGATGTGGAAGTTGTGTTTCCAAACTCAACTCATTTGATGTGTTTGTTCCATATTTCAAAAAAAATGTTAGTATGAAGTATAAGGAGTATGTTGAATCAAATAGGCATGATCATGTTATGAATATGTGGAACAACATCGTTTATTCGAAAATGAGACTGACCATGTCGTACACCTAAAGCATTTTGAAGTTGTATGTGCAGATATTCAAAAATGTGTTCAGTATATGCATGAAACTTGGTTGACACCATATAAAGAAATATTTTTTTATTGCTTGGACTAATAGATTCACTCATATAGGGAACACAACAACCAACAAGTACATTGATGCTGATATGAATATAGTTACATGATTAATTATCAAATAATGTCATTTTGTTTTGTTTATGTTTTTTAAGCTTGAATATGCTCATTGGAAACTACAAAATACGTTGTTAAAGAGCAAGAGAGATTTATGTAGAAGTTGGGATGTTGTTAACACCGTGTCGAAGTTGCAATTAGGTTCAATTAGAGTATCATTTCAAAAAAAGTGTATGCAACTTTAATCATTGGAATAACACTTCATTTTACTCTAGATTGCTCGACTTTGTTTCAAGACAGTGTATATAACACATTAGAAAGGAGCTAGAAAAGATAAATTTTGTTGGTTGTGACAAAATAACACATGGTTCCTTCACTAACAACCCATGGGTTACCTTGTGCATGTGAATTTGTAGGGTATCAAATACAAGGAGATCATATCCCGTTAGAATTAATACATGTATTTTGGATAAAATTATTTATTGAAAAACACGAGGTCACTGAAGAAGATAGTGGGACACAACTCGATTTAGAAGAGTGTAAAGAGCCGAAGAAGCATTTCGATATAATGGATATTATATGTCTAAGGGAGATAAAGAAGAAAATCTGAGAACTAACACATCCATCCACTAGTGAAGTACGAGCCAAGGAAGAAAAATAAGAAGAGTAAAAAGGGTGAAGAGAGTGATGTGCATCGTGATCCTTCACAGTGGAAGTATGTTGAGGGGCTGAAGAAAAGTAAGAGTATGAAGAGATCATATACAAACCCAACTAAAAGTCAATCATATAACGTGTCTTCAAAACTAAAATATTTGTCTCAGTTTCTTGTTTTCTTGCATTAATACATTGATGTCATTTTTGATGAGGGAGACGATGAAAATTGTGGTTTCGGGTTATTTCAGCTATAGTTGGATAGGGTGAAGAGTTTTGGCCTTTGATTCAGGCGCGATTAGATACTGAAGTTTATCAACACCATCAATTGTAGTCCAATTAGTTCTATGACATGGTGTCAGAAGTTATGAGTGCATTGTGGGTTGATGGCTTTGGTGTGCAGGATCGTGAGAAATGGATGGAGATTTTTGATATGGGTTACCTTATTGCTTATAGATATAGTGTTATATCGGTCTCATTGTCCAGGAACCTTAACATCACATTCTTCTCATTCGTGATAGCTCCATGAATAACTTCAAGTAAACACAAAATGATTGTAGTTGGTTTTGTTAACAAAAATCATCGAGTGCAAGTGAAGTTGAAACTCAATTGTCATTTACCTCCCGTCACTGGCTGATGGAAATAGAGCTATGTGAAATGGAAAAAGCATTGGAATCAACATATGCGAGACGTATTAGGCCCTTGGAAGAAGTAGCTAGGAAGTCGAGATAGTTTGTTTGGTAATGATATGATAACAATTTTGCATTATATGCATATGTATTATCCGTTTAACTTTGTTAAAAAAGTATTAAGAAAATAAAAAATTTCATTACTTCCTACCAGACTTTTCAAATTCCTAAACTTTTGGTTCATACCGTATTTTTCAAAAAAAAATGGTAGGTTTATTTTTTTTTCTATTTTTTTTTCAAATATCTAGTAACTACATTCTAGATTTTTTAAAAATCTGAAAGTTCTTCAAAACATTTCCAATAAATCTTAATTTTTTACCAACAATTTTGAAAATGTTTGACATTCCTGGCATCTTGAAAACTTGAACACTTCTCCAAGTTTTTGTTTTGCTAAAATGCAGTCATCCAAAGGGTCAATCATATAGGAACAACAATCCCCCCTTTGGAAAATTGTGGCAAAACAACTCTTGAAGAAAATAGAACGTCTCCCATGTGAACAAGTGATAGCCATTAGATGTACTCAATTAGAGTATTTTAGAAGAATTAGTTTCCATGTATCAGAGTTAAGCACCAAAAACAACAGAAGTCAGAAGCATCAACCTCTATATGCTTTCACATACTTCATTCAGTTTATTCCAAACAAAATAGACAATCATGCAATCATTCACAGACTTAGTCATGCATGAATCTAGTACCACATAGTTAGTAGTATACAATCCTAGTAACTAACATATATCAGCATAAAATCATTCAAAAACTTAGTCATGCACATAAAATCAATTAGTAGTTGATATCAATGAATACTACTAACACATATAGACCTGTTTTCACATATACAAGGACCAATACCAGATGTTTTGCTCGACGTTCCAGCATGCAACACAACATTACTAGTTTCCTAAGAAACACCACTACTCCCTTTTTTGCCATAATTTGGAAAAGGGTAAGGCTTCAACTAGACATCTAGAAGTTAATCAAGCATAGATTAGTATGTTAACACATACACAACTAGATTATGAAAGAACAACTAGAATCAATAATATTTAAATTGAACACACCAATCTTAACATGCCATGAAGCCTTTAGATATTATAAACACACTGATATAGAATTTATTTGAGACAACTCTCCTCAGATTTGGTCTCCAGTACATCCTTTTGAGTTCATGAAGGTAACCCAATCATCATACGCATCTGAGTCACTACAGAAGCCTTCTTCAAAGTCTTCATCCTAGTCACTAAAGTTGTCCCAGTTATAGATGCTCCAGTTGTAGATCCACCATGTGGTGCTTCAACACTTGCATAAGATAAGGAACCAACTTTCTTGTTCTTCTTCTCCTTGGTTTCCAAAGTTCTCTTCAAATTAAGGGAATTCTTCTTAGCTTTCTCCTAGTTGTGAACCACATTGATCTGAAAACACTTGTGTAAGGTAGAAAAAAGAGTAGATTTCACAAATAAAAAATAAGACTAAACGACCTTTTTTTTTAAAGTCCAAATATAAGGAGTGATTGGAAACTCATAAATCACCATGAATAAATGTGCACCATAAAGATAATGAGATACTATTTGGCTTGGTATCCTTTCATGTTTCCCTAGCTTTAATTGCTATAGGACCTAACATATGCAAACACTAAGTGCACTTCTCAAATGTTCAAAATGAACAACATCTAAAGGTTTAATGAATATGTCAGCTAGTTGTTCGTCAGTTGCAATGTGCTATAAATTGAACACTTTGTCATCCATAAGATCCATAATGAAATAATGGTGTATGTCAATATTCTTGGTTCAGAAGATGATATAGAGATACAATTCCGCTTCTTGATGAACAAAGGAATCAGATTATTTCCAAGAAAGAAACATCCACCTGAACTACTTTTTATGTCATCAGTACATCTAGCCCAATCTGCATCATAGTAACCTACAATAATAGGATTTGTATCATGAGAGTGCAATACACCATAATTATAAGTCCCATTGATGTAATTCAAGATCCTCTTTACTTTAGAGGGATGGCTAGCCTTAGGATTAGCTTGGTATCTAGCACATACACCTACAACATATGTAATATCGGGTCTACTTGCTTTGAGATATAGCTGACTTCATATCATGCTTATGTAGATACTTTGATCTATATCCACTCCATTTTCATCCTTAAAGAGCTTCAAGTGAGTTGTTGAAGGAGTTTTCTTAAGGATTTAATTTTCAAGACCAAACTTATTTACTACATTCTTAGCATGCTAGATTTGAGTCACATAAATATTTCCCCCCATTTACTTAACTTGTAGAAAAAGGAAATAAGTGAGGAACTGTCCTTCCTGCTGGTATAGATGTGTAGGAACTGTCCTTCCATCGGGCAATCGCCGATGAATATATCTGTCGCGCCCTCTGATTCGAGACACTGTAAAGAAAACAAAAAAATATTAACAAAAAATAAATAAATAATTTACAGAACACACCGGAAGTAGCATAGATGCTACATCTGATGTGTATTAACACAAAATTCCTCAACCGGAAGTAGCATATAGGCTACTTCCGATGAGTATTTAAAAAAAACAAAACAAAACCGGAAGTAGCATAAAGGCTACATCCGGTTTGTAAATTTTAAAAAACGTGAACCAGATTTAACTCACTTAAGTTATCCTGTGTGTAAATTTACTGAATCGAAAATAGAAGGGCTGGGTTATCCGGGAGCGAAAAAAATAGAAATTTTTTTGGAGAGAGTTTGTTTCTTGCGAAAATGATCAGAAACAATTTAAATTTTTGAAATACAAACTATTTATATCAGGGCAGTTTCGTCCAAAAAAAATTGGTGTGGGGGTACAAGAATAGTTGTAGAGGTACAAGGTTTAATTTCCGAAACATCATTATGACATGGGGTGGCCATGGCCCCCCCAAAATTCTCAATTTTATTTTAAATTTCATATTAAAATATTTAATTCTTTTATAAGTTATATTTATAATAATAATAAATGTTGTTAACAACTTATCCGGATTGGTGGGGTGACTAGGTATTATTTTTGCATTCAAATGTATTAAATTTAGATATGGTTTTTATTTTTATTTTTTTTACGAAAAATATATGAAACATAATAGTTTATCGTATTTTTAATAGTCTATTAATCCTTTTAGCATTATTTTATATCTTTTAAGAAATGTGAAATTCTAGTGTTGAATCCTTGTTTTATAATTAAAATTTTAAAAAAATGGTTAAATATATTTGTGATCCTCCAAAAGATTTTATATTTCATTTTTAGTTTTTCAAAAAATTTCCTTCAAAAATTATTCTCCTAAAAAATTTCATTCACACTTTTGGTCTCTTTTGCTAAACTCGTCAATAATTTTGTCACAAAATTGTAAAAATCATCGCTAAATTGTAGGAGACCAAAAATATGATGGAAAATTTTAGAAGATACATTCTTTAAAGAATATTTTGAGGGAATAAAAATAAAATCTAAGATATTTAGAGGACCACAAACATATTTAATCCTAAAAATTAATTATTTTAGCATAAAAAATTTATATAATTATATTTAGATTAATTAAAATTTACTCTATTTGATCATTATTATTATTATGAATAAAATATTAGTTATTTAAATTTATTAAACAATAATATTTTTGCATCGGCCCCTCATTATTTTCGGTCTTGTTCATATTTTTATATCGCCCCCTCATAATTTTTGATCTAGTTCCGCCATTGTTTATCTATAGTTACATGTGTGGTTATATATTCATGTAATGTTTAAATTTGTAGACAAGAAAATAGCCAGGAGGGTACGAGTATGGATATTATATAATGAAACATATGATAAACATTGTCTTTGTCAATATTGTTGATTCTTGGGAGCATGCATATATACACACACAATAACATATTAATGATTTTTACCGCAAAAAAAGTTTGTTTTGTATTTCAAATTAATTGATCTTATATTTCTTCAAATTTTATATAGATGTTTAACGACACTACATCATTCTCACTAGAATACTTGAAAGACGTTTGTACACGTCGGACATCTTGCTTCATTGGGATATATAGTCGAGGTTTTCATTGATTATGTAAAATATATTAGAAATACATTGGTTTTGATGTAAATAATATTTAGGATATTTTTGAACTATATGGAAGCAATTTTGGTACTTACATATAATGTATAGTTTTGTTAAGAAAATGGTGCATATGTTCATATTTTGTTGTGGTAGAAAATATGATATAAATACATAAATAAAAGAAGGCTTAATATACTTTTTGGTTCCCTAACTATAGGCATGTGTCGAATTTGGTCCTCTTTTTTTTAAAATTTCCAAATTGGTCTCTTATGTTATTGAAATTGTCAACGTTTGTCCTCGCCGTTAGAAAAGTTAGAATTTCACTTAAAAGGTTGATGACATGGATTGATTGAGCTTATGTGTATGTTAGTGAATGGGGATGTGACACGGTTTCTATTTTTCAATGCTGATGTGGAAAGCCTTCCAATTCTAAATGAGTTGCTTCAAAACTCCAACTATCCATACACAAGCCAAGTCGTTCAATCCACCTTCATCTACAAAGCTACACAAACTCATATCACAACAACTTAACATATTGATTCACCATTTTCAAAAAAACCTCTAAACCTGCAACAGAAAAAGAATCATCAATATATATCTTCAATAATTTTCCATTCAACTCCTTTCCTACAAAAACCAAATCGCAACAATACCACAAATTCAACAACAATACACACACAAGAATCTCATGACGATAATGAAATTCTCAGCAACAACTTCAACCGCAATAAATTCAAGAGTAAGAAACTGAAATTCAGTAAAGATTCAACACAAACCTTCAATAACAACAGTGATGGCGTGTTGACGGCCTTTAAGTTCTGCGGTTTTGAAGAAGAAGAAATGGATTTTCAAAGGCCAAAAAAGAGAAGAGCAGTGACAACGTGTTGATATGCTAACAAAAAGAGGTGGAACTATTGTTGATTTTCGTTGGCACTTTTTACACGAGAAAAAGAGACTGAGTCCGACAGAACTTAAAGGCTAGATATGAATTGAATAAAATATATGTAAGGGCAGCATCCTGCAGAACTTAAAGGCTAGATATGAATTGAATAAACCTCTCCTATTTGCTTGAGCCTGGAGTCATGCAGAACTTAAAGGCTAGATATGAATTGAGTAAAATATATGTAAGGCTTCTTCCCTTTGATGCGATAAGATCTAGGAGTTTATCAATAAGTTGTTGTTACCTATATTCGTATTTTTTATGGAAGACTTATACAGGAAATGTTTTATTGCAATAAATCCATTTCAAAAACTGCCTCATATTTATGGTGCACAAATGATGCAACAATACAAGGGAGTTCCACTTGGAGAATTAAGCCCTCATGTATTTGCAATTGCTGGTGTTGCATATAGGTAATCTTAAAAAAAAATTATTATGATTCAAATATCATTTCTACCATTGAAGCAAATATTAATTGATGAATATATTAATATCAGGGCAATGGTTAATGAAGGGAAAATCAATTCCATTATGGTCAGTGGGGATAGTGCAGCTAGTAAAACAGAAAGTACAAAACTGCTTATGCAATTCCTGGCTTTCTTAGGTGGTAGAGCTGTAACTGAAGGCATAACAGTTGAGCAACAAGTTCTTGAAGTATGATTCAAATAATGACACTCATAATTTAACTTATAAGAAAATATTTATTCTTGTTTTCTTTTTATAAAACTATCAGAAATAACAATTCCAGGTGAGACCTTCTTATATCTAGGCAATAAGGATTCCATTAGTTTTGTTTGTGATTTCCTGGTGCATATAACCTAACTTTTTTGTCTGTCCTTTTGATAATGGATGATAAAGGATTTTCTGATAGTCTGATATTATCAATTAACTTGGTCTTCAGTTTGTTTCATTTCACTCCATTAATATTTCCACGAGGTAGTTTGATGTTAGTATAGACAGTTAGTATGATGACTTTTGAATAGTTTTATCATATTGTCTTTCAAGAAAAGGAATTTTTTTTGCCATCATAGATGGATACATTCTATTTGTTTCTAAGATATTACCTAAGTTCTTAATGATGCAGTCGCTTTGGAGAAAGAGGCATAATTGGTGATGCAATTGGAGAAGAGAAAGTCATGATTGGAAGACGATTTTCGTTTCGATTTGTTTAATTTTGAGGAATATGTGACCTAGGGCTTGCAATTGGGGATGGCTTTATAACAGACTCAAAATCAAGGAAGAAAGAGATGTTGACTATGCAAACTAACCATCCAACTCAGATTACTCATCATCAATTTTAACATTGTTAGCCTTTATAGTTGCAAACAAATTGGGCATTAGAAAAGGGATTGTCTAAATAGAAAACACGGCTCATCTAGTTTTGAAAATATGGTTCAAATTGATGATTCTGATAGTGAAGCAAATATGTTGTGTGCTTCATCCAGCAAGTGAATAAATGTATGGATTCTTGACTCTAGTTGTTCTTACCACATGACATTGCACTAGGAAGGGTAAAGAAAGTTCTCAAAAGAAAAAGGTTTTAATCCAAGTATCAGAAAACAAGTGAGTGTTATAGTTGCAAATAGATTGGGCATTAGAAGAGGGATTTTCCAAATAGAAAACATGGCTCATCTAGTTTTAAAAATATGGTTCAAATTGATGATTCTGGTAGTGAAGCAAATATGTTGTATGCTTCATCCAACAAATGAACAAATGTATGGATTCTTGGCTCTGGTTGTTCTTACCACATGACGTTACATCGAGAATGGTTCACTACATTTAGGTCATGTAATTTTGAATTTATTTATTTAGGTGATAATAAAGCATGTATTATCACTAGAATGTGAAAAATTAAATTTTACATGGACGATGCATGTGAATATTGAACAATGTTAAATAAATTCCTAAATTGAGGAAAAACTTAATTTTGCTAGGTACTATACAAAAAAATAGTTTATCCTACATGTATGATGGTGATATGGACATTATGAAGGTTAGAGAGTATGTCTTAATATGAGAGCAAGGATGTTTGCACGTAACACCTAAGATCTATTGGGGAACACAATTGTTGGTGATGTTGCTTCAGTTTAGTCTAATAATGATGCAATGAAACTCTTGCATATGCGTATGGGTCATCTCAGTAAGTGTGGGATGATGGAACTTCATTAGATAAATCTATTGAAAGGTGTTCGTATTTGTAAGATGGATTTATGCAAGTATTATGTACTTGGGAAATAGTGGCATGTTCAGTTCAAGATCGAAAAAACACAAAATAGAGAGAATTTTTGATTATTTTCACTTTGATGTGTGGGGCCTACGAAAGAGGTTTCAATAGGTGGTTCATGTGTTTTATGACTTTCAAATATGTTTTTTCTCGTAAGTTTTGGGTGTATTTCTTAAAGAAGGAATATGAATTATTTACCAAATCTAAGTTATGGAAGGGAAAAGGTAGATAGTCAAACATGTAGAAAAATCAAGTATTTGTAATCATATAATGGGAAAAAGTACATTGATTTGAGTTTCAAGAGGTTTTGTGAAAAACATGGTATTCAAAGGAATTTCTCAATTCGTAAGACACCATATAAAAATTGTGTGGCAAAAAGAATCAATACGTGTCTAACTCAAAGGGTAAGATTTATCTTGTAAAATGTTGGAATATTAAAAGGTTTTCGGGCATATGATGTTATCGTATCACTAGGTCATCATGGGCTTCATTGGAGGGGAAGTTTGTACAAGAGACATGGTCATGTCATCCTATTGATATTGACCATTTAAGGATTTTTGGGTGTCCAACTTATGTGCATATATCTATTAAAGATCAATCAAAACCTGATTCAAAGTCAAAGAAGTGTGTCTTCATTGGTTACACAAAAGGTGTGAAGGGATTCAAGTTAAGAAATATGATTAAAAATAAGATGGTGATCAACCGAGATGTTATTTTTACGAGTAAATAATGTTTAAGCAATCAGCTGCAATAGATGTGTGAGCATCTGAAGGATAAATTTCCAGCAAACATGTGATTCAGGTGGATGTTGATCCTCTATGAGTGAAAAATGTGTTAGTAGTGTTTGAATCATATTAGGAACCATAATTTGATACTCAAATTGACCACAGTGCTGACTCTTCATGTGGAATACATGATTGTATTCGTGTACATGAAAAAATCATTATTTAACCAAGCCACCAGAAATATATAAGTATGAAGGCTTGGCAGCATATGCACTTCTTACTAGTTCTAGAGATCCTTTCACGTTTCGAGGGTTATAGATAGCTAAAAGAAAGATAAGTGGAAGAATGCAATGGTGGAGGAGATTGAGTCCTTGAAGAAAAATTGTACATGGGAGTTTGTTCAAGTTCCTAAGGGAAAAATGGCTATCACTTGTAAGTGGGTATTAAGGAGAAAATCATTAGTAACATAAAAAGAAGGGGGATTTCAAGGCTCTTCTTGTAGTAAAGGAGTAGTCACAACAACAAAGGATTGACTATGATGAAATTTTTTATGATCCTTCGATATACTTTTATCAACGCATACCTTGGTAGCCAACCAGGACATGGTTTTATACATGATAAGTGTGAAGACAACATTTCTTCACGATAGTCTAAATGAACAAATTAACATTAAGTACTCAAAGTGGTTCGTTAACATTGGATGTGGAAGACTAGTTTATAAATTGAAAAGGTCCTTATATGGTTTAAAGTAGTCTCCAAAGAAATGATACAATCGCTTTGATTCATACATGCTTTAGATTACCTATAAAAGGCGTGAATATGACTGTTGTGATTAAGTTAGGATCCTTGATGATGATTCTTTGTTATTCTTGATATGGAAATTCACAAGGATATGAGTACTAGAAAATTACGATTCTCTTAGAAAAACTATGTTGAAAAGGCGCTAGAAAAGTTTGACATGAGTAATTAGAAGGTTGTAAGTACTCCATTGGCGAATCACTTGAAGATCTCGCTAGATCAATGTCCAAAAGACAGATGCAAAAGTTGAATATATGTCAAAGGTTACATATGCTAATGATGTTGATTATTTAGCGTATGATATGATATGCACTAGACCTGATTTGACATAAATTGTAAATCAAGTTTATAAGTTTATGTTTAACCAGAACAAACTTCATTACAAAACAATCAAATAGATTTTCAGGTAGTTTAAGGGTGTAATGTGCCATGGTTCATGTTTAACTGTGACCATAACAAATCTTTAATTGTAAAATGTTAATTCAAACTATATAAGTGATATAGATTATATAAGGTCTACGATAAGATATCTCTTAATTTAGTATAATGAATTTTTTTATTAAAAATCATTGATTTAATCCATATTAATCATATTGACAACTAAAACTGATTATATAGCAGGCAATTGAAGCTACCAAAGAAATTTTAACGCAGAAATTGTTGAATATAGCTTGTATTAAATCACCACAACACATACATTTGCTTATTAAAAAAAACTTTACAAACATCTCAAATATATTAATTGAAAAATGATATTTTTACTTATTCTTTTATTGTTATGTACACATTTTTTTTACATTCACTCGTTTTATTTTTTTGGGCAACTTTATAACAAGTAATTTATGCAATTAACTTTTAGGTTGTCTTTGAGAAGTTATGCAAGTTTTGGTGGACTATCATATTCAAAATCTAAAGCTAATAATATCAACCAAATTAAACTTTGGGTTATAAAGGACCTTATACATGATCTTAGAGTGACACATCATTTTCTTGAAGTATAAGTCGTAAAATAAAGCACTCAAGTAACAAGTCCATAGCCATTATTATCATATTTAGTCAAAAATAGTGAAAAGGACTTGCAACATCATGCTTGCTTCACGCTTATGCCAAAATATATAAGTCACACTATTGTATATATATTTTAAACATGCTTAAGAAAATGCATGAAAATTGATTGCTTAAACCCTAAAAGGACAATAATATAACCTACTTTTATATAAACCATAATCTATGATAAGTGGAATGATTATATGATCCTATGTACTTTATTAATTATATAGAATTAATAGCAAAATCTATACATCCAATTCAAGCAAACTCCATTAGTATTATTTCCATCTCACCCCCTCATAGGTGTTTGATGATGAACATATAAGATATTATTTTATATATATTTCTCTTGAAAGCTAAGACAATTTATGAATTTTCTACTAAATCTTGAATTTTGCTTCTTCATTACTCAAAGGTAACATAGTGTGGCTTTTGTATATGAATTAATGAATGACATTTTGTACCTAACATTCAAAAAAGAAAAAGAAAAATAGACACGCAAATAGATATCGCATAGTATTTATTTGGAATCAAATGGAGAAGCTAGTTAGGCAATAAACAATTTTCCATTAAAATAGTAAATTTGAGATCTAACTAATGAAAGTGATATTCATTTCAAAATAAATGAGACTGATGGGTGGGAATTCAATTTTTTAAATAAGAAAATTTAGGAGAGTTAAATTCTTAATACTTATATTAAAACAGACATTGAATTCTGAATATATTGAGACGTAATTACATATTATTCATTAAAAATATCATCATATCGATGGTAGGAATAAACCAACGTTTAGAGATAAAAATAAATAAGACTAATTAATAAGAGTTTACAATCTATTAAAACATAGATTAAAGACATATTATATTTCTTTTTTTAAAATGGAAAATGACTTCATTTAATCTATTTAATTAAAAATATTAGATAACAAACTATTTAAAAAAATTAAAAATTTTCAAATCAATCTAATTAAATAAATATAAATAAATTTATTATTATTATTATTATATTATATTTTTAATAGATAAGATATTTTGACAAAATTTAAGTCAGCTCCGCGTATTACCCACGTCCTTGCGGACGGACAACTAAATTTGAATTATAATCTACATTCGTTTTGCATGATATAAAGTAACTTAGGGTTACAAATATCAACAAAATTTAATTAAATTAAATGATCCTAGCTTTCTTCCATTATTTAGAATAACATGCATGCAAGATATCTTGATGCTGACCCCTGAATTGAGGCATGTGGAGACTGCAAATTGCAATTATAGTGCATGGGGTGTAATACACAACTCATTTTGTGACTCAACCACTAACAGGTTGGCCCTATGATCACAAATTACTTAGCTTGGTAAAAGCTAGAAAAACTGAATATTTCATTGGATTAGTTTAATTAAGACATATATTAATAATCCTAAAGTTTTAGTCTAAAGCATAATATTATTTGTGGTCACATTACATCAAAATGAGAATCCGTGACTAACAGAATTATGGGTATCTTTACCTTTAATCAAACAGGTGTATATAGAAATCAGACATGATGGGTCATTTAGTTTTGTTTTGCCTTGGAACTATTAGCATCTTATTTGTCTCATATCAAAGTTAAAGGAACAAATTTTTTACCTTGATCATGTTTACCCCCTTAATTTTCTCTAACTTAGCCTCATTTATAAATCATCTTATTGGTTGAAATGGTCAACAGTTTGGTACTTTTGTTAGGGATTGCCTATTCATTATCAATCTCGTGAACATTGCTTTGTCTTGTTTTTGAGTTTAACAATAATGTGGTTTAGTACTTAGTATAAAATAGTTTCACATCAACATCTAACAAAATCTTACTATATTGCCACATAACTCTATTTTTGTAATATATATATATATATATATATATATATATATATATATATATATATATATATATATATATATATATATATATATATATATATATATATATATATATATATATATATATATATATATATATTAAAATCAAATTACAATAAATAAATAAAAAAAACACAAAGCACAATTGGTGTCTGAAAATAAGATTAAGAAATGTTGTGGAACTTTTTTCAGGTTGTGAACGGTTTAAAGATGACTGAAGTTGTGAACAAATTGTGTTGTTCGTATGCTGATGAAGAACGAAGGCTTTATGCTCTTTGTTGCTTTTTCTTCTTCTTTCTTGTGGTTGTATTGGTGTGATGACGTGGAATGAAACGTGGAAGATGATTCGAAGAGGTTTGGTTGTGTGTGTAAATGTAATTGTTTGTGGCAATGTTATTGTTGTTGTTGTTGATTCACCACCATTAAACACCATCATCTCTTATTCCACTTCCCACGTAAACACCACCAGGGAAGGAAGCTTTTCCCACAAGCTCATTATTATGTAGTAATTGATAAAGAAAGTGTTTGTGCTTGTGTTGTATGTCCAAGTATAAGGGTATAAGTGTGCATGTTGTTGTTGTGGATGATGGAAGATAGCTAATGGCCATGCATGATGGAAGAAAAATTGGCGTGAGAGGTCTCATATATTTAACCCTAAAATTTAAGAACTCTTAAATCAGAAAAACTTCGAGAAACAAAACTGCAACTTTTATAGAATGGTGTTGCTACTCTCAAGTTGGTTCTCAAACAAATCATATCCACCATATATCAAATACCACCTGAAGAGGAAAAGAAAATCTACCACCACGCTCTGAACCAAGACAAACACTTGATCTATTATAGGTGTAGACAAAGGATACAGTTCTAAAGTCAATCCATGAAAGTGCAAGAGTTTTTCCCCAACCTGCCCAAAAAACTAATTTCAAGCCAAAAATTATTATTCTCATTCACTTCTTTAGTTGTTTTTGTGACTCCATTGAAGATAACAACATTTTGAGCTTTCCAAATAGACTAGATTACAATGTGCCAAACAATAAGGTAACTACCCCTATACTTAACTCTACTTCCTAAAAAAATAAAATACTCAAATAACAACTTAAGATCCTGGTGAATAATTATCTACCATCACAACCACCTGAAAACTCTATACCACAATGATGGGGCTATCTCATAAGTAATAAAAAGTTGAGAAGAAGGCTCAGTCGAAAGCTTGCCAAATGGACAAGAAAGCCTACTAGAATCCAATAACACCCTTATTCTAACCAAGTTTACTCTAAAAGGGAATCAATCATGCAATAACTACCAAGAAAAAACAAGATCTTAGACGGGACTCAACTACTCCAAATAAAGAAAAAGATATGTCTCTGAAACAAAAGTGATGCCATAGAAGAAGTCAAATTCTTCCTCTAGGAGAGATAACTATAAGCCACATAAAAAGTATTATACTAGAATGCTTCCAAATCAACTTATCGATGTCCAGAGTAAGAATAACATTTCTAAGCAAGGCATGAAACTCCTTAAGAACGATCAAATCTCTAAGGAAGAAAGATCTCCTCTATCTAAAGTCTAAGTCTAGGACCCCATTGATAACCTCCCATATCTCACATACCAACCCTACTTGCTGGAGAAAATTGGAGAGCAAACCAGGATACTTAGACTTTAAGGAGTTGTTCCCTAACTAAGGATCCTCCCAAAAGGAAGTCTGAAGACCTAACCTACTTTTCTAGCAATACCATAAGTAAACCAGTATGAGTTACATTCCTCTTTTGTTCCAATGAAAAATATATTTTTCCACCAGAAAGAAGAAGAATAAAAGCCATTAGTCCTACCTCCACTATAAGAGGAGATATAAATATCACCATATCTAGCTATCATAATATCCTTCCAAATCCCTGAATCCCTTACAAGGTACATTCATTTTTCCAAAAGATAAAAATTAACTAACTAGAGATCCCTCACTCCTAAGCGTCATCTAATTTTACAGTATGTTTAGGAATAAATTTCTCATTGTTGTCAACTGAGAAAATCAATAAATTATGGAGTGTTTTCTTTGACTGACAACATAGAAAGGTTATTTCAAAATATAATAATCGACTTGAAAGAGTTGGAAACAACAACAACAACAACAACAAATACACCATAATGTGAGATAGATTTCAAGAGTAGAAAAAAATGTTTTGTTCAAGGCTGGTGTATAACAATGGACTTAAAGATTTTTAATGTCTTGCAATTAATCCCAAACAACGGCGTACAAGTTTGTAGCAATTATAGATGTGTTAGGTTTAGGGTAAAACTTAATGAATGAGTGCTTTTATAGTAAACTCTAATCATCTAATTCCCTCAGTTATTAAATATACCGAAGGACTAAATCATTTAATTTACACAAAAAAAAGCACAACTTTTAAAGAAATAAAAACATAAACTACATTTGGTGGGATTCAAAACATGTCCTGAATTAGTTTTCACCTTGGTTATATTCAAAAACTGAGGGAATATATGATATTTTTTATAAAAACATAAAACATGGTGCAACCTAGAATTATAACTTAGTTTTTTGTTGGATGAGGTGAAAATTTTGTCATGAAATGTATTATTTGTAGTAGTGTAAAACTGATAGGTAAAACCTATTTTTTGTCATTTATAATTTGTCTTAAATCTCAGCTTGAGTGACTTGTATTATTTTCCACATAAACTATATAGAAATATTGTGACAGAATCAAAATATTTTATTTTGTAACAGAACATAGCTAAATATACTCAAAATATCAAATTACATTGTTTACAAAATAAAATGTACACATATAAAAAAATGGCACACCAAGAGAATGCATACATATTTGATAACATAACCATCTAATGACAAAACCAAATACACATGTAACAGAAAACATATACACAATGTTTACAACAACCAAGAAAAACTAATGTTGTTGAGATTCATAAATGAATAGGAAGTAATTGCCCCAACGATATTAGATGTCATTTATATCTTCTTGTGGGATTGGTGTTCGGTCGCTAAACATCTATAATTTGAACAAAATTTAAATTGTATAAGCTAAAAACAAAAACAATATCGACGTAACAAATATAAATAACATACATGAATATAGCTAAAGTTAATACCTTATCCCATGGACTAATAATGCCTCCAGAGATAATATTAAACATATGTTTCATAACATAGTATCCACACAAATGGCTGTCAGGTATTTTCACAACTACAAATAATTTTTATACAGTTAGAAATTAATACACTCAAAGTACAAGTAATACATTAGCGAAAATAAATAAGAAAAACATCAAAAACCAAAAGTAATACATACTTTTGGAAAAAAGAACCTTAGCATTTTATCTATTACTTTACAACTCAGAAAATTGTATCCCTCCATACCTCAACATGTTGATAAAAATTAGACACGATAAAAAACTATTCAAAACTAAACGTACAATTTAAATATTACAAATAATATCACCCACACACTCAAAACTTCTTGCATCGATGAATCAAGATCATAGTGTAACGAGCATAACATGATTACAATATTTTGCTTCAGATATATAATAACTAATTGCTAATGTGAACTGCATAAACATTCAGAGTAATTAATAATATATATAAAATTAATTTATAAAATAAAACACAATCTAATATATACTTACGAATGGTAAAAATGACCTTATGTAACATTCTTTGTTCCCATCAATCAACGCATTTTGTATGTACGACTGGATATCATTTGGTTCCCATTGTTTAAATTGAATTTTGATCGGGTCTAAGAAATACTACTTACTTAAGTCCCTTTCAACATACATCTCATATATATGGACCTAAAATTTAATGCAAAACTCAAATCTTGAGGTTAAAGTATGAGAACAATGAATAAAAATTAAAATCACCATAAAAATTATACTTATGAACACCAAAGTTGTAGTACGATTATCTCCCTTCAAAAATTCCAAAATACAACTCTTATGAAGTATATATTCTTGTTTTGGTTCATGTTTTAATGTCATCTCGAATCATTGATAGTCTTTGCATGTTATCTAGTTGAGGTAATGTGGTGTTAATATTGCGTTGTGGGTAAGAACAACTACCTTTCGTGCTTGCACCATCCATAACAACTTTCTTAGCTACTTTCTTAACTAAGTCTAACTTATTTGAATTTGGGTGGATGAGTACACTCATTGATTCAATTATTGCATCATTAAAACAATCGTAACACAATACATATATTTAAATACATAAACAATAACAACAACATACAATACAATTTTATTAAACCAAACTTATACTTAACTCAATCACATCACGGGTACATTTTTCTGCATTTTATCTACCAACTTCTCTCGCTTCTCCTCGGTCAACCTCTCTCTCTCTCTCTCTCTCTCTCTCTCTCTCCTCCTCCTCCTCCTATAAGCTCTCATGTACCTCCTGTAATAACTTCTCGCGTTCCTCCAAATGCACCCTATCACATTCTTCTTGTGCCAATCTCTCCTACGCCTCATGAGTCCACTTCTCCAACACCTCTTTAGTCCACTTATTTCGCTTCAGTTCTAATAATTCTTGAAATTTTTCCTCCTCCCTTTAACCAACTATCTATTTAATTTATTTCTTATGTATTATTTCATTACTTGTCTGCGATGGTCTAAAAAATAACCTAAAGTCGACACCTCTTCAAAGACCACACACACACATATCATGCACATATATTCCAATTGCTTCTAACAAGATGTCATGACGTTCTCGTGGAACAAAGATACCATCTTTGGATTTTTCAACCACTAAATCCTACAACACATATAAAATTTCAACTTTACCAAATTAAATTAACTTAAATAAGTAATGTTGAAAAACGTATCTACTTATAATCTTTTCGGCAGCTTTGTGTGTAACCTCTGATGTGAACTTGCCTATTGGTCTTTGAATTTCCCTCTTCCATTTCTCATGGTGTGATGATGGAGATGGGTTGCGATCAAGGATTCTAGTAGGATCTTCCAACTCTAATTCTCTTTGTTTTCTTTTATCATTAATCAATTATCTATTCCAACTTATCATATCCTCCACAAGATAATTTATGTGGATATATATTTCTTGCTATATACTCCTTTCCTTTTTGGCTCTTAGTCAAGAATTAAGGAGTGGTACGAGACTTGAGAAACTCCTATCAAATGTTCTTATTAATATATGAATACATCATGTATGGAGACTCTATCATACGCTTTGGTTTTGTAATATAATCATGTGCATGTTATTTCTTAAAGTCATTATAACGATCACTAGTATATCTAATTCATTTCTTTTTTAGCATATCATCCTCTGGAACAATAAACACTTCCCATTCTTACAAAATAATGTTGATATTAGTATTAAAGAAAAAATAAATGGTCATCTATACTTGGAAAACACATAAGAAAAATTAAAATAAATATTGTAATATTGGTCCATAATTGATCTTTCAATTCACCGTAAACTTCATGCCAATTAACTATCAAAGTGGTAACTTTACTTCTACCTTGTATTTACACATAACCTCTAAAACTATCAACACGTTCACCATAAACCTTACCGGTTCTTGGACAAAAATTAATCGGGAAGTGAACATCGCTCTCATGGGATTTTTCACCTTTGCCAACATTGTAGCACCTCTAGTTTTCTTTTACTTTTAGTATTAGCCGAGGTTGTATGAGAGGTGATGTTCGAATTTCTCATCTATGTATAAACCAAGAACTATACTACTAAAATCAAATTTTTTTTGCTAAGGAACCTAATTCATATAAACTATACTATACTCATGGTACATTTCCTAAGAACATACATTCAATATAATCTCAAACCATCACTATTCCAGGAAAAAAACATTTCAAGAAAAATAACTTTTCTATGAACATTTCAGTGGTCAGTATGTACCATCATTTACTCAAACTAACACTATTCAAGAAAAAAACATTGTAATCAACATTTTGGTAGTCAGTGACACCATGTTTTCAAATTAACACTTCAAGCAAACAACATTTATATCAATATCTCAGTGGTCAGTGACACAATTTTCTAAAACTAACACTATATAAAGTGAGCTACGTACCAAAAACGCGATGACAAAGCTCCAATGAGTTAGGTTGGAAGAGTTGATGTTCAAATTGATGTTGGAAGAAATGATGGAATCCGAGTTTTGATGAAGATGATAATTGTCTAGTTTTTTTTAGAAGAATGACGATGAAACGAGGAGTGTTGTTAGGTAAATGAAAAGTTAGAGTCTAGTTCTATGATGTATTCATGCTAAAGAAATTTTATGTCGGGTTTTGAGAAAAATATAGAGAACAAATTAATTAAAAATAAAAAGATAGAAAAACACCATATTCTTATAAATTTTTGCAAATGATATTACCCATCGGTTGGGCAAAATAATTGAGGGGCTATAGAAATTTAAAAATAGAAAAAATAAGGCATTTGAAAATATTAATTTCGTAATTCAAAATAAAAAAGAAAAGAAAATGGTAATGCGCCAATAAAGAGATGGTAACGCTCGGTCCCTTAGCTAATTGGAGAGAAAAAAAATAGAAAATACAGTAACTAGGATTCGAAACGAGATCCCTGGTAGATATAACACCAACATGAAACAAAACAGACATAAACAAAGATTACAACAACATACAACCAACCGTAGAAAACTAAAGAGAGGTAAACTAGATCACTTGTAGAAAACAAATAAGTGCAGTTGATCACCCAACACACCTCTAACAGAGAATGTCCCAAAGCGGGTCACGCTCTTAGTCAAGCAAAGAGAATATAAAAGTCAGAGCATGTGAATATACTCACTTTCAAGTTTGGCCAATTAATAAATTCACCTAGTGACTAACCTAGAAACTTTCTTGATCAAAATTGATTTTATTACACCGTTTCCAAATGATCCACTGAATTTCAGATCAAAAGTAGGTATATACGACTCTTCTCACCCTTTCCAACCCTTTGTAAAACCCGTAAAATCGACCACGAGAGAAGTACTACATTTCCACCCAACTAAAAATCTTATACCGGATAAAAAAGACAACATGACACAAGACAAACAAATTATTTACTGATTCGACCTGTCTTAAACACATTGCAATCCCGAAACCACTTTTAACGTACATAATTTGACTCTTATAAGGATTTTACCTAGTTGCCAATTTATTTTGAAGTAGTTGCTAAAAAAACCATCATTTTAGAAGGCGCCCAATTAAAGCAATTTCCAAGATTAACTTCAGAAAAAAAAAGTGTGATTTATAAATACACATAAGAACGATCTCACATTTTGAGATTTATGCACCAATTGACTTGAAGTTAACCAATTACAAAATATTCTAAGATAAAGCCAGTTTGTTTTAACTTTAAAAAAATGATTTTTTTTTGTATTTTCGGAAATGGATTTTGTAAAACCGTTTTTTAAAATATTACAAGTTTTTCAATATTCATTTTTTCTAAATTGAAAGACTAATTTTGACATCGTAAAATATAAATATACATTATTGAAGATCAAAACATAGTTGAAATCACAATTTTTGAAAAAAGTTGTATCTCGAAAATGATTTTATGAAAATCTATTTGAAATAACTTCTAAATTAAGTGATTTTTTGAAATTTTGATATCCAAATATTTTCCGTTAAAATGATGAAATACCTAAAATAACATTTTAAGAATAATTATTCAAACAAAATTTTCATTTGAAACTTTTATGAAAAGTTTCTTTGTAAAAATTTTTCCACAAAATTATATTACGCTAAAAAAATCATTTAAAAAAAAAACAAAACAAACGGGCCCATAATATGTTTGTGGTTCTCCTAAATATCTAAAATTTCATTTATTGTTCCAATTTTTTTTTCAAAAAATGGTCTTTTTTAAAAATTTTCATCTATATATTTGGATTGTAGTTCAATACCTCTTTATTTTTATCTTTTGGATAATCATGAAAATTCTCGAATGCAGCAACAAGCAACTGATCCAAACCATATCTATTTTTGTTTTTATTTTTCTCTATATCAACAATACTCTAATAAAAATCTTGTATAGACGTTCTAATTCCCTTATTCTGGATATAAGCAAGTAAAAGGTATACGTCGGAATTAGATTAATCTCAATGACAGAAAAATAGAACAAAGAAGACAATAAAAGAAATCAAAATAGAAAGTAAAAATAGGATCATTTAGTACGTTGGTTATATTTCTTTATGTTGTTTGTACCAGTAACTGTTTTACCTACTCCAGCTCCATCGAAAAGTCCTATTTTTCCGCCATGACGATAAGGAGCTAAAAGATCGACTACTTTAATTTCTGTTTCAAAAATGGATAATTGTGTATCTAACTGTATAAAAGAGACCGTTTTAATACTAATTTATTACTTAATAACTTAATTAATAGCAATTTTAATATTAAGGACCAAAAATACGTATATAAAATTTTAGAAAAAACAATCTTTAAATAAAATATTTTGAGAAACAAAATAAAATTTGAGATATTTAAGAGTATCGGATAGAAATTTATCCAAATATTCTAATTGAATGACATTCTTAATAGTAACTCTCTCCTTTGGCTTTAATATTTCTATCCAAATATTCTAATGGAATGACATTCTTAATAGTAACTCTCTCCTTTGGCTTTAATTAGACTCTTCCTTACTACTACATTTCACAAAAAGTGTTGGAAAAGAAAAGAAAGCAACTTTCTCTAAATTATTAATTTGATTCACCCCCCACTACAAATTACTAAAGGTCATTGCTTGCTCAAGGTATCTAACAAACAAAGAGTTTCACATGGTGGGGTGTGACATTTCTCTTCCAAGGCCAATGAAAGCTACACATTTTTATTTTTGTCACATAATTAAAGCTATGTCCTTATTAAGATGTGGTCCATCTAAAATTCATCTAATTTCTATGCATTATTTCACTTTTCTGACTATGTTTTCATCTTGTTTTCCATTAACTAAAAGCATTCTAATAATATAATTTTTTATTGATATTTTCTAGGGAGTTTTATTTTATTTGATTTGTAGTTGGTCATTGGTCAGTTGCCAGCATTAAAAATTCAAAGAAAATATGAATATTAGTCTTCATATCTACTCCTCTTTTTTTATGGAAATAATGTAGTAGAAGCAATTTCATTAATGGAAATGAATTATGATTTATGAAATGTGAATTGAGAATGAGATTGATATTTAGTAAACCCTTTCTTTACTTAAAGTCAAGCAGTTACAATATTATTTATAATATACTTTTAAGTAGTTATAGAGTGATAATTAAAATTTACTATTCTAAGATTTCATTGCAAGATACTGGTTTGGATTTTTTATAATGAATTAACTTGACTTTAGTATAAAATAAACAATTGAATTGTAATTCTTTTTTTCTTAAGGAATTGAACAAGAATTCTGCGGTGGTTTCAATTTTCTGACATGTTCAGGACCACTTTAACTAAGTAATTAAAAAAAAGTTCGTAAACCATAAAACTACTCCGGTAAGGAAGTTACTATTCTATAATAGAGTATATTTATATATAAAAAGTAAAATTTAAGTAATAATTTAATTTCTCAAATGATTATAATTATTATTTTTTCAAATAATTTATCCACTCAAATTCATCATTTAAAAATTTAAAAATAAATAAATAAAATATCACAAATTTAAACCCGCGACTATATGTTTAATATATCTGTAGAACTATCAACTAAATTATTTTAACTAAAAAATATGTTTAATTATCCATAATTATCTTAAGGAGATAGTCTAATTTCCCTTAGAATATTTTTTTTTAACAGTAAAACAAAAGAGCTAGCAGAGTTTGTTACATCCTTTTCAATCCTAAGTTGAATTAATCTTATTCAATTCCCAAATGCATATACAAACAAAATAATGTTTAGAAGAAACACTTTCCATCCTAAATTCCAAATAAACACCACCTAATCAATTATCCTCCATTGTTTCCCTTCAACACACACCTCACATGATCCCACCTCCTTCTTTTTTATATCACACCCAACTTCTCTTCCTCTTTTCACCATTTCTAATTACACATTTCCACTAACAGACAAAAACATCACACATTATATACAACACCCCTAAAGGGTATTTCAGTAAATGCACTCAACTTGACTCCGTCTCTGTATCACCCGTATCAACTGTAATCTAATCTAAAGGATAAGCTTAGATCTGCAGGAAAAACACTCTCTCTCTCTCTCAATTCTCTTTCTCTCTCTAAATTCTCTTTAAATAGTTACTCATATTCTACAGTAACTGAATCCAACGTTTTCTTGCCGGAATATTCTTTTTCCTCGCCGGAAATGGTTTTTCTTAGTAACCACTGAGGACGGAAATGGGTGATGAAGAGTTAGACAGAGAATCCGAACTGGCGGGAGTACCTACCGGAGCTTCCCGTCTCCGGCGAGCTGTGGAACTCATATGTTCGTTACTCTCTCTTTCTCTCTCGATTCGAGTATTCGCCGGAAAATGGCAACTGATTCGGAACAAGCTTGAGGAGCTTCATTCGGGTTTGGTCTCCGCCGAGAATTGCGATTCCGGTGAGAACCCGTCGCTTTCGAGGTTAGTGACATCGATAGTTGTGACTGTAAATGAGTGTCACGATCTAGGTCAGCGTTGCGTCGATGTTGCGTATAGCGGGAAGTTGTTGATGCAGAGTGATTTGGACGTTGCGTTTGCGAAGCTTGATGGTTTAGCGAAGAAGCTTTCGGAGATATATAAAACGGGGATTTTGACGAATGGGTTTGCGCTTGTTGTTTCAAAACCGAGTCTTGGTGCTTCTAAGGAGGATATGAGGTTTTATGTGAGAGATGTTTTGACGAGGATGAAGATTGGGGATTTGGGTATGAAGAAAATGGCTTTGAGGAATCTTCTTGAGGTTGTGGTGGAGGATGAGAAGTATGTGAAGGTGATTGCTGTGGATGTGAGTGATGTTGTTCATGTGCTTGTGGGGTTTTTGGGTTCTGGTGAGGTGGAGATTCAAGAGGAGAGTGCTAAGGTTGTTTCTGTGGTTGCTGGTTTTGATTCGTATAAAGGGGTTTTGGTGAGTGCTGGTGTGATTGCGCCGTTAATTCGTGTTTTGGATTGTGGTAGTGAGTTGGGGAAAGTTGCGTCTGCGAGGTGTTTGATGAAATTGACGGAGAATTCGGATAATGCTTGGGCGGTTTCTGCTCATGGTGGTGTTACTTCCTTGTTGAATATTTGTGGGAATGATGATTGTAAAGGGGAGTTGGTTGGTCCTGCTTGTGGGGTGTTGAGAAATCTTGTTGGTGTTGAGGAGGTTAAGAGGTTTATGGTTGAAGAGGATGCCGTTTCGACGTTTATAAGGCTTGTGAAATCGAAGGAGGAAGCTATTCAGGTGAATTCAATAGGATTCATTCAGAATATTGCCTGTGGAGATGAGTTGATTAGGGAAAAGGTGATTAGAGACGGCGGAATCCGAGCTTTGTTACGTGTTTTGGATCCGAAATGGTCATATTCTTTAAAAACAAAGGTAATAGCAATGAGGGCTATTGAAAGTTTGTGTTTCACTTCATCTAGCTCTGTAAGTATTTTAATGAGTTATGGTTTTGTGGATCAACTACTATATTATGTTCGAAACGGTGAAGTTTCAATTCAAGAGTTGGCATTGAAAGTGGCATTTAGATTATGCGGAACATCTGAAGAGGCTAAAAAAGCAATGGGTGATGCCGGTTTCATGGCAGAGTTTGTTAAGTTTCTGAACGCAAAATCATACGAAGTTCGCGAAATGGCAGCCGAAGCACTCTCTGGCATGGTCATGGTACCTAGAAATCGTAAGCGATTCGTGCAGGACGACCATAACATTGCCCTGCTTCTGCAATTGCTTGATCCAGAAGAGGGAAATTCAGGTAACAAGAAGTTCTTAATCTCAATCTTAATGTCATTGACAAGTTGCAATAGCGGGAGAAAAAAGATTATTACTTCCGGTTACGCCAAAAACATAGACAAACTCGCAGAAGTCGAAGTTTCTTCCGATGCTAAAAAACTTGTCAAGAAACTTTCCACAAACCGGTTCCGCACTATGTTGAATGGAATCTGGCATTCATGAATGTAGTTCATTCATCAATCATTTTTCTTTTTTCTTTTTTAACTGTATATTTAATTTACTCTAGTGTCTTACAAGTTTTGCTAATTTGTTTATCCCTCTTGAATATGCTTTCTGTTATAAATTTCACTGGATAGTCCATGAAAATAACAGTAGCACACACCATTATGTTGATTGTAATCAAATTTATTTAGTGATGATACCATAAAAGCTTTGTTGTAGATTTTCTTGAGGATACTCTACTCTACCATTGCTGTGATGTGAGAGAATTATAAGAAACAGAAAAAGAACATAATTACTTGTTACAGTTATTTCTCCACCTACCTAACTCAGTTTTTGTTTGGAAGTGTTACAAAAATGTTTTATAGTTGTAAGCATTTGTGAATAGTGTGGTACCACATGGGAGAAGAGATACATCTACATCAATCCTTGGTAAGCATGTGAGTAGTGTTGTCAATATTGCATTTTCTATATCCAGCATTGTATATTATAAAGCAGATAGTGATAGATGATGTTTCCATCTGTAATGTTTTTTGTCTCTTTGTAAAGTTTTGTACTTTGTGTTCTATCTATATTTCCTAGTTGTTTATTCATATCAAGGTTGTAAACAAACATGACATTTGTCCACATATTTTTTGCTTGTGAACTCTTTAAGATAAGATCAATGAATGGTCTCAATAATCATACATCATTATATAGTAATTTACATTATCCTTATGCTTTAAATGAGTTGTGGTGTGAATTGTGAAAGTGCAAGCTCCTAAAAGTGGGAAATTTGGTTCATGTTGCGTGTATGCAACCAATGCTTGCGTGAGTAGAAAATGGGAAACATGTGAATATGCAGAAATCAATTAGGGTGATCTAGGGGCATGGAAGGCTTGGGAATCTCGTGTCTTGAAACAGTTTCCAAGTTTTCTAAATCAATGAGATCTTGAATATGCTAGTACTCATTTGGTTCAACCTATGTTCTTAGAATCGAACCGGAAATTGAACCGGTTCAACCTGACATTGTTCCTTTCTATGGGATTGTGAACCAGCTATCAAACTTGCCGGTTCTCGGTTGAATGAGTTAGATCGATAAATCCGGTCCGGGTTTGTAAACATTGATTCTTTATTTTTTATTATTTACTCCCTCACAAGAATTTGTTCCAATTCGGTATGTCCACTTAAGTACACCTATGGCTTTTCTACTTCGTATTCTTTTTAGACTTTGGGTCGTTCAAAATGCTGCTAAGAAAAACAAGATAACTTAAGGTGAATTTTTTTTGGGAATTGCTTATCTTATTCCAAAATGTATCTCTGAATTAAAAAAATATTTTCGGCCCCATTCAGAGTCTCTCCAAAACACCTCCACTTGAGTCTTACCTTATATATTTTTTTTCAAAATTTATTCTTAAGATGTCTCTTCGAACTCACTCATATATATCATATACATTCCTCATTTTAACGCTCTCACTTTGACATAAGTTAACTCGGAGGTGCATCTTTGTATTTACCTCATACATAATTCGAAGATTCATTTATATATTCACATCAGACAATAATTTTTTACAATGAAATTAATGATGTATTATTGTTATATTACTATATTTATTTTTATATAAATTAAATCATTCACTTTCGGAATAATATGAAATAGTGCCCTATAATGCATAATGAAGTCAAAATAAAATACAACCGATAATAATGTTCATGTTCTGGGTTGGACCAACGACTAAGCATGGCCCAACCCTTTTCGGCCCAGAAACAGCTCAATAACTCATCATCCAAGGGACCCACCTCCATGGTGCTCGGTCTCTTCGGCTAGGACAGGGACCATTGAAGTTCTGATTACTAGGTAAGATCAGTGACGCTGTCTGTGGGAACGTCGTCTCCCCGTCTTTTCATCCTCTGTTCGTGAAGACAAAACATCACTATCGATTTCACTCTCGATGGCTCACCAAGAGGATTTCGCAGCATCTCGTGTCCTTTCCAACGTCCCCGTTAAGCAACGGGACAATGACTTGAACAACCCTCCCCTCGGGGAGCCAGATCGCTCTCAGGATGGACGAACAACATCTCCATCCCCTGAACCATCCCATCAGCCTGTCATCACGACCGCTAATATCTCGTTGATCCCTATTCTAGAAGGGACAAATCAAACTCTAGCAGCATTGTGTCGCTCTCGGGATTTTCATCCTAGTACAAACGCGAAAGTGGCGCGGAAAAGGTAGAGTCGCCATCCAGACATTTTTATCCCGAAAGAATGGGAAAGGTAATGCTGCACAAACCTGAGGAAGAAGGAAAGGACAAGGTCTTGCGAACCAAAGATCTGGGTTCGGGAGTCGGTTACGACTTGGGAAGGTATTAGCACCCCAGATCGTCCGTCGTACCCGACGGGATCCACGATTGCTTGTTTGTTTCAAAGGGTAAAAGAATATAACTACTGCTGAACAAATGAACTGCTAACTGGAATGAGAATGAGAAAGGAAGTGGAAAAGAGAAAGAACAAAAGGGGGAAAATGTAGGGAAAATAAAGAATGTGCTTGAACTGGCCCTACCCCGCTGCCTACGTACCTCATCGGGAAAATGAGGATCAGAGTCGACGTAGCTCGCCTAACTAAGGCGAAAACTATTTGTTTGTGTTTTTTATGCTGGAACTACGTATGTCTATGCTCAGGTGTTGCAGGCTCGTCTGATACGAGTGCGTTTATCGTCTTGCATGCGAGACAAGTCGTCGCAAGTTCGCGTTGGGAGTGAATGAGATGAGAAAGAGGAGTTCCCGCAGGATAGTCGCTTATTGTGTTTTTGTCTTTTATGAAAAGTGTTTTGAATTTGTTTGTGAACATTCTCATACTAAGACCTATCCATCGTGGTAGATACTTACACCTCGCCCCGAAACAGGACGCGTATAAGTACTCCGCAACAAAGTCTCGTGTCGTACAAGAATGTTCGATTTTTATTAAGTATTTTTATTATTTTTCTTTATGAGGAGAGAAAGAAGGACTCAAGTTGCAAAAGGTAAAAACTAAGGGACTAAGATTCAATCCTACTTTAGT
Organism: Lathyrus aphaca; assembly: GCA_963966055.1. Taxonomy (NCBI): domain Eukaryota; kingdom Viridiplantae; phylum Streptophyta; class Magnoliopsida; order Fabales; family Fabaceae; genus Lathyrus; species Lathyrus aphaca. The sequence goes on along the minus strand of OZ014521.1, from coordinate 111,037,206 downwards.
TATTTATTCAAAAGTGGTCCTAATGGTTTATGTGGTTTTCTAAGCCTAATGAATAAAAGGAACTAGAAAACTACTAGAATTCAACTTACTTCCTAAGGAAGTTAAGTTGATTCTAAGAAACAATGGGGAAGCCTATACAAGTGGGAAATTCAATTAATAAGGCAAAAGCATTAAAATTGAAATAAGAAATAAATTCTAAAAAATGCATATTAAGGCATAAACCAAAAGCAAGCCTAAACTTCACCTAAACTTATTTGTTGGAAATTCTAAGCCTAAGTCCTAAAACTAAGGGGATTTACCTAATATTACTATTCTAAAATCAGTAATTAAACTATACTAAATCATTCTAAAATCCTTAGATTAAACCTAATTAAACTAATCCTTAATGAACCATAAGATTCTATGCTAAACTAGGTTGATTTATCATGTAACAATGGCCTAAAGATTAATGCACTAAAAATAGTAAAAGTCCTGGAAAAAATATGAAATTAATTCTCTAGGGTCCTTAACATGACTATAGTATTGTGCTAAAAAATATCCTAAAAATTCAGAACCTAACTATGCCTGAAAGTCACTTAAATCTACCTAAGAATTAACCACAATTTTACATGGATTAAGCTACCAAAATAGTGGATAAAATGGCCTAAAAATATACCAAACAATATCCTAAGTTCTATTACCAGTCCTCTAATCATAGCAAAAAGAATGGGCTAAAAATCCTACAGGAAGTGGAAAAAATAAAATGAACGAAATTAAGTATAACTAAAAGAATTCAATAAAATGCTAATTACATGGAAAATCGAAATTAAATCAAAGAAATCCAAAATTCAGAAAGTGAAAAATTCACAAATTTCTAAATTGAATTATAAACCTACTGGAATTTTTATAGAATTTTATTATGAATTTTACTATTTTTTAAGGATTTAATTCTAACTATACCTAAAACAAAAATTAAAAAGAAAGAAAATAAGAGAAGGGGTGCGAAAAGCAATTTTTTTTAGTTATTATGGAATGGGCCTGATTTAAGAGGGTGTAGAAAGAGAAACTCATAAGGCCCAATCCGCGCAGGAGAATTGAGGTGCATATGGTGGAATTAGTCAACCTCTGTTGACTCTACGAGAACCGTGTGATCTAGGTATTTCTAAAGGTACTCCTATCATGTGCTCATCAACGCAGGTTTATGAAATGCCATGGTATGCTGCCACGCACAGGAACAACCACACGAACTGCCAACCGGACGGTGACAAGTGTCACCGCCGGTATGGCCAAGGACCCACAAAAATCTCCATCTTATCTCAATGGAATCTTAACAGAAGATTAAGCGAATTAATGCTCATTATCATGGATTAATCCTCTTTATGGTTGCTAATCTCCTAATATTCTCATTAATTTTCCATTAATTTAATTTATTCTTATAATTAAAAAGGATTACATACAACATACATACAAGTTTTACGAAAGAACCCTAAAAAAAACCTAAGTCCTCTTCTTCCTTTCCTCTCGCTGCCGCCACCTTCCTTCTACCCTCTGCCCTCTTCATCCTCTTCCACGAGCTTCTTCTTTCCGTCATCACCATCACCTTCTCCTACTCAAACCGTAACCGGACATTGAAACCTATTCCAATCTTAACCCTAACCTAAATCCTCTTCATAAACCTAGTTGGTTCCTCATCCCACATCTTAAATTCGAACCGATCCTTCCTAAATCCAAAGATGAGACCGCTTCAGAAACGAAATAAGAGGAGAGAATCAAGGACTCGTACCTTCGATCGGAACAATACGCGTTGACGTTCGAGGATTTGGATTGCAAGGTCGTTTGAGACGAGAACAATGATGATGAACGGAGACGCGAAGCTATGTCTTCACTTCCGTAATGTTAGGTCCTCTTTGCCGCGCGACGAAGATGCTTGAACGTGATGCCTTGGAGATTCGCGATCGGAAGCACCGTTTTCGTGGTATGTCACTCTCTAAATCTTTGCGTTATCTGTAATTGAAACTCCATTGCTAGATATTAGTTCATACTCTTGAGCACGTCCCAATCTTCTTTTGAGCTTTCAGTTTCTGAAACAATGGCGCTTTTGCTTTTGCGAATTGTAGGTTATTTATGGCGGTGATGCAACGACATTAAAATGCTGGTGATTGAGGGAGATAGAAGTTGGGTGAGGAAGATGATGAATGTCGAAATGTTGCAGATATGGAAACTAAAGCCACCAATCCGAAAAAATGGTGGAGAGTGAAGAAAATGGGGTTCAGAAAAATGGTGGAGAATAAGGATTGAGGGGAAGAAGTTATGAGAAGAATTGAAGAAAAATGGTGAACCGAAAAAATGAAGAGGATTGGTTCTTCTTTATAGAGATTCAAACAAGCTGTGTTCTAGAGCTTTCTAAGGTATTTCAATTAGCTTTTCTGCTACAAATTCGGTTAGGATTCAGTTATAATTCAGTTATGGATTTTGTTGGGAGTTTGTGATTTTGGTTAGAATTCTGTTAGAGTGGTAACTAAATTCGTTTTGTGAAGCTTTTTTTTCTGATAAACTTTTCTATCTCTTTTGTTATTCTTCTGCACTTATGCATTTGCGAACCGATTTTCTATTTATTGATAAGTGCCTGAGTCCTCTTGTTAGCCTTGCTATTGCACTCTTCTGTCTGCTGCGAATCCGGAAAAAACAAAGAATGTTGAATTCAGTGTGTTCTCTTTTATGCAGGGTTGTAAGAGATTCTGTGGCTTATGGATACCTTATGAAGAAAATCATTGCAGATCATGATGAAGGAATTCTGATGTTGCGATTAGGGATGAAGAGTTTAATTGATTCAAAAATTAACAACTTTCTGATTCTTTTGAGTTTTTGAATGATTCTTTTTTCATTAATTCTAAAAAATATTTAAATAATTTATTCCATGAAAAAATCTCCAAATTTTTTTTTAAAATATATTTATTATTTTCTTAAAGAATTAATTTTATTTGTTTCAAAACATTTTAAAATTCATTTATTTCACTTGATTTTTCAAACACAAATGATATTCAAGTTGTCTCATGGATAAAACATAATTCTTCAAAAATTAATCCAAGGTTTCAACTTGTTTTTCATTAGTGCTTGAAATTTATCAAATATTTTATATCAAATAAATATTCAAAATGAAATTCTGGTATGACAGACTCAGATGTCGAATATGATGTTGAGACATCTTATCTGTTACTTATAAACATGGTAAGGCATACATATCAGTACTTAAATAATTCTGATATATCAGAGTCAAACATGCTTCAGGATGTTGGGACATCTGATAGGACATTCAGTTCAGGTACTGCATAAAACATAAAAGATATAAAGAACACAGCAGAATTGTTAACCCAGTTCAGTGTATCTCCACACTTACATCTGGGGGCTACCAAGCCAGGAGGAAATCCACTATAAGTAATATTAATTCTAGACTTAAACCACCCTGTTTAATCTTTCACTTAATAACTACCCAATGCAATTTCTACCTAAGACACAACTTAGATATGAGTACCCTACTCACTCCCCCTCAATCACACAGTGATCTTGTTTACAAGTTTAATAAAATTGAAGTCATACTTCAAACAAAACAGCTTGATCTTACTTCACAGTTTCAATCAATTCACAAAACTTCTCTTGCTTACAAGCTTCGAGAATCACAAGTGAAACAGCCACAATAGAGTTCCTTGTTATGCACGGCTGCCACAAGAACACAACCCTAATAATGTTTACATTTTCGGTTGATTGGATTGGTTCTAAACTAGGTTACAGGGTTTCTTTTATAACCTATTCCCAACTGGATTTGGGCCTAAACAATCACAACAATAGCTGCTACAAATATGCAGAAATATCTGCTACAAATATGCAGAAATATCTGCTACAAATATTCCAAAATATCTTCAACTCCTAAAATATCTCTAAATATAGAAACCTATATTTTTCAATATTTGTCTTCAATTTAAATTGAGTCTTTAAGATCTTCTAGATCAGCACCACATATGATTGCATAATATCTCCAGAATATTCTGCATAATTCAGATCTGATAAATCCAATGTCATCACCTTGAATTAGGGTTTGTTACTTCCTAGATTCTATGTGATTTAGTTCATCTGATTATGCTGAAGTTTCATAATAACTCTCCCTACAGATGCGCCTTGTTCTGTTTTTGTCCATCCATAATTAATTCCAAATAGATTCCCCTGAATTTACTCAGTTCTGTTATGCATTAATTAATTCTGGTAACAGGTCTGAGATGTCTCAACATCTGTTGGGACATCCTGAAAAACTGAACTTACTTCATTTACTGATACAATGTCACAACATCTGATGTGACATCCTGTAAACTGAACTTATTCCATCAACTGATACAATGTCCTAACATCTGGTGAGACATCCTGATATCTTGATTTAAGTTCATTAACTGTTACTCTGTTTGACAGTGTCACAACATCTGGTGTGACATCCTGAACTAAGTTCAACACTTCTTGTAACATATGACAGTAATGTTGTCATGACAGTTGCAGATGTTTCAACATTTTCTTTGACATCTGTCATGACATTTGCAGATGTTTCAACATCTTCTTTGACATCTGTCTGTAACATATGACAGTAATTCTGTCATGACATTTGCAGATGTTTCAACATCTTCTTTGACATCTGTCTGTAACATATGACAGTAATTCTGTCATGACATTTGCAGATGTTTCAACATCTTCTTTGACATCTGACTATAACATATGACAACATCTGTTAGGACATCCTGAATTAAGTTCTTATACTCTGTTTGATAATGTCCCAACATCTGATAGGACATTCTGAACTGAATTCAACATCTTCTTTGACAACTTCCTTAATCATGTCTTGACTTGTTCTTCCAGAGTCTATACCATGTTAATTTAATATATGGAACTTTTTATTCAACATTTTCCAGCCATATTAGTTTTACCAAACATAATGCCAATCATAAAATAATAGCATTAACAATCTCCCCCTTTGGCTTATTTTGGCTAAAACTAATTTACATACAGGTGTAGAAGTACTTTATGTAGAAGTTCCTTAACATCACATCTTCATATCAGACCTCACACTATTACTTCTCCCCCTTTTTAGCCATAAAAAGACAAAGGTACCATAATAAAAATAGATAATCTCCATAAGCTTGAAACACACACAATTCCTCAAGAATCAAACATAAACTGCAGAGAGAAGCTTTATGTAATATAGCCTTCTAGACTCTTAGGATTCTCCTTATCTGGTTAAGGTATTACTCCCCCTTAACACCACAAAATCAAGTGCACAAACTTGTACCACACTCCCCCTGTCTAGGATACTCCATGCTTCTCTGTACATTGATGAAAGGAAAACATAAGACGCATCTTCATGTCTTCAAGAGCTCACTCTCTGTTCAATTCCCAATTGAACACATTCTCTTCTTGTACCAAAGCATACCTGATTCCTTTCTGGGTTTGTAGTTACCACAGACTACACAAGATGAACATCTTCTAGCACACAGGTTCTTGACACTAAGCCTGATATACTTCTGGTGGATCAACAGAGATGTGCTCTTCAGTTGAGGCCTTGTGCTGGTCCTCAGATGCTTCTTCATCACAATTATTGAAGGCCTTTTTCTGGTCCTCAGATGTTTCAACATCTATTGGGACATCCTGTTGAGCAGGAGTGTCCTTTGCAGCCTGAGTTTGTTGATCTTCTTGTGGGGCTGGCATAGTGTTCAGAGAGATAGATATGCCACTTACCACTCTTTGCTCAGATAGGATCTTGGTTACCAACTCCTTTATGGAATCATCCACATATTCAGAAGCTTTTGAAGTGTTGTACAATGGTGAAGGTATGCCTTTGGTCTTGCTGAAAACTTGATCTTTTTGGAGTTCTTGGCTTTTTAGCATGAGGAACACTTCCAGTCTCTTCTACATGTTTCTTCCAATATAGATCATCTACTTCATCATTCTCCCATAGAAACCATGTAGATAAACACCCCAGATAATGTACTAACACTTAGTTAGAACATTTTTCATACACCAAGACCTTATCACCATGATCCTAGATGTGCTCCACCAACTGGACTTACTATAGCATAGTAATCCAAGAACTGAAAATCTTCAACTACACTGTGCCACCAGTTAGAATCAGAAATCCAGAAAGAGTGATAAACTCTCATCCACCTTCAAGAAGAATAAATCCTCTTGAGTCTTCAACTCATCACTCCTCTGCCCAAGAGCAATTTGTTCCAAGATAATCTTCAAGAACAACCAGCTGCCACACTCTGATTATCTTGATTCTTCGAATCCACTTTAAAGATCAACCAATTACCACATTTTGATAACCTCCTTTATGAATCCTCATATGAAAAAGCCAATTGCCACTTTTGTCTTCATGTTTATAATAAATCTTCCAAGGATATCCTGATCAATAAAGTTGATCTTCACCAAGCTGTCAAGATAAAAGGCCTTATGAAGCATTCAATCCCTATAGATCATTTTATCTTGATTTATGTGTCACTTCACCAATTAGACTCTGATGTTGAACTAGATGTTTAAACATTATTAGCCCACATCCATCTGTTAAATTTAGGTCCTTCTTCTGCCACTTGAAAGAACCTCCTTTATTTATAGAACAAGAGTTCCATGCTCTCATAGACTTGATTTATCCATCAAGTTTGAGTAAACAACCTCCATTCTATTGGTTTTGCAGAAATTCCTACCTATAACACATATTGATGAGAAACTTCAATGTTTCTCCAAAGTCTTCAAACCTGCCACTGTCTGATTATTCAGAAGAAATAGTTAAGAACTACACCTCATAACTATACCAAGGATGCCACCTTTCCTTGAGTAAGGCAGTCTTAACAAATTTATGATATCCCCACCTATCTTAACTCCATGATGAGCATTCTGGACTACACCTAGATCAGAAATAAACCAATCCAAGTAGTCATCAAGATTATGATATGTTCATGGTCTTTCATCTCCATCTTCAGAATCAATAATATCCAGACCAGTTCTTTCCAAGAAACTTTCCAGAAATACATAACTCCTGTCACACAAGACTGAAGCCAATGCTACAACTTATGCAATACCTCTCCCATGATTCTGCACAAACTCTGATGATAAGATGTTCCAACATCTTTTTGAACATCACCAATCTTGAATCACAAGGATAATCAATCAAATATTTGTGAACTCCACAAACAACAATTGATCTTAATACCTTATCAGATAGTTCTACACAATCTGATCTTTTAATTTTGTAGGATTTTAAGGTTAGCTCCAGATAAGATTAGCAAGATCTCCTCATGTCATGGATAAACAATACTCCAGCTGAGCATAAACTCCACTAATTCTCAATTTCACACCCCTGATGAACATACAAAGAGCACAACTGATAAATATCCACACTTGATTTTATATTCCAAACAGATGCTCTTAGTTTGCTTGCTACAAAGGGTTCATACTGCCACTATCCATGACTAATAGTAGAAGAGACTACCAGTTCAACAACCATTCTGATCAGACTTCTCAATCTGACATTCTTCCCTTGCTTCTAGCAAATGTTGGTCACATTGCTAGCTTTAATCATGACCAAAGTCATGCATTTATCATCCACATTTGTAAATACATTTAGAAGCTTCTTCATCTTCAGATTCATCATCAGATTCATCAGTATTCTGAGCAACCTCTTCCAGCTCCAGCCTTTGAATTACTTCCTCAAGCTTTTTCTTCCTGGCATCCAGCTTTTTGCAAGTGTTTTTCAGATCTGCAATCAAGGCAGATTTGGATATGGGAGTCTTTGCTTTTGAAGGTCCAGCAGATGTCCTAGTGGAAGCTTCAACATCAGCAGCATGATGGCTCAAGAAAAGTTTGTAATGGAAGGCTAGAGGACTTTTTCTTTTGCATACTGAATCCTTCTTAGTGAGGATACCTGGATACTGGCTTAGTATGATTCCACATAGCAGAGAGGAAAAAGCAATGGGAAGATTTGTTGCTGATGTTCCTTCATGCTTTAGGGTTTGATCAAAGGTATAAGCCCCAAAGTCCAGCTTTGTTTGGGTGCCCACAACATATATGAATCTGCCCAATCCAGTTTCTATTGAAGAAGTATGGTTGGTAGGCACCCTGTTTACAGTGCCAATTCTATGCAGCATTGCATACTTCCTTGTTAGCAATCTAACATAAAGTTTGCCCTTGACTGGCCAAGCTTTGACTTGATTGGCAGTAATGACCTTGCACACCTGGTTATCTGTCTTACCCAGCTCATTAGGTCCATCAGATTCTTTCCCTAGATAATGGTTGATAACCCTAGAAGAGAATTCCACACATCTCCCTCTTACTTAGACTTTTCTGAATTCATCTAATTTACCTTCAGCACAGTCCTCTTGTAGGTTGACACTGAATTCCTTGACTAGCAGCTCATAGCAAGGTGAAAAAGTTTGATACTGTTTTGAATAAACCAGCAGAAGAAATTAGGTCAATTACCTCAGTGTACTCAAGTGCATTGCTGCCCAGCTCTCTTTCAAGTGCTACCCTTCTTTGGTATACAAATTTCCATCTGCTCACACTTGACATATGATGGAATGAAACATTGTCCAGAGGAGCTTCTGGAACAGCAGAGGTGGACCTTGAGGGTGTTGGTTTCTTCTTTGGTTGGGATGTTGGAACATCCTCTTCAACATCTGAATCTGGTGGAGTTACAACTTTCCTCTTTTGGGTATTCACCTTGCTCCATTGTTTAGTAGGACTAAATACCACTTTGGCCTTGTCTTTCTTTGGAGTAGGCTGCTTCTTTTCAGGAGTTGAATGTCCTGCAGTCTTCTTTTCCTTTCTAGCCCTAAGCCTTTTGGCTATGCTAGGGTCCACAGAAGCAATGATCTCTGTGTTAGAGTCATTATCTAAGTCTTCAACATGTAGCATAGATGCCTCCTCTTCCAGGTTAGGAGTAGGTTCCAAACATATGTGATCATCACACATTTGTCTAGCACCCAGAGCATCCATCATGTTAGCAGGATATCACACCAGTTTCCTTCTTCTGGAACACAAAACTAAGCTTGGTTCTGAAACATTATTGCTTTCAAGATTACTATCTTTTCTTCAATCAGCTCCAACTGAAGTGCTATAACATTATGAAAGATACTTTGCACACATACAATAGATAGTAGCATCTCAAGGAGTATTCAGCTTCATAGCTACATAAATCCAAAAAAAAAACAATCTTTTAGGTCTTTGATTCAATATTTACCAAAAACTGTTGATGTGTAGTGTGGTGTCAAGCCATTAGGATTGACATATCAATTCAGCTTCTTTCTTGATGAAACTTCCTTCAGTTCATGATTTAGACAATCATAAACATGTATCTTCACAAGAGAGATTTTCTCCAGCTATACCTCTTCTTTCATCAAGAACCACAACATTCTGAACTAAGTGTTCTCCAGCTCTCACAGAAAACAAAATACAAGCCTCCTTCAAATATAGAATTCTCTGAACCAAGATGTCAGGACATTCTGTCTGACATCATAGCTACACAGCACTTCACCAGCAAATTTCCAGCCCTGATAACACCAGACTGGTCCAATATACACCATATGATGAATAGTCCATCCTCCACTTCTAGGGACCATTCAAATTCCAATATGAACCTTTCAAGTTCCAACAGCTTTTCATTATATCATCCTTCTTCCTTTACCATGAACCAGAAAGTATCCCCCTTAGATCTCATCCAGAAACAGACCAGGATGCCTGCTCTGATACCAATTGAAATTCTGGTATGACAGACTCAGATGTCGAATATGATGTTGAGACATCTTATCTGTTACTTATAAACATGGTAAGGCATACATATCAGTACTTAAATAATTCTGATATATCAGAGTCAAACATGCTTCAGGATGTTGGGACATCTGATAGGACATTCAGTTCAGGTACTGCATAAAACATAAAAGATATAAAGAACACAGCAGAATTGTTAACCCAGTTCAGTGTATCTCCACACTTACATCTGGGGGCTACCAAGCCAGGAGGAAATCCACTATAAGTAATATTAATTCTAGACTTAAACCACCCTGTTTAATCTTTCACTTAATAACTACCCAATGCAATTTCTACCTAAGACACAACTTAGATATGAGTACCCTACTCACTCCCCCTCAATCACACAGTGATCTTGTTTACAAGTTTAATAAAATTGAAGTCATACTTCAAACAAAACAGCTTGATCTTACTTCACAGTTTCAATCAATTCACAAAACTTCTCTTGCTTACAAGCTTCGAGAATCACAAGTGAAACAGCCACAATAGAGTTCCTTGTTATGCACGGCTGCCACAAGAACACAACCCTAATAATGTTTACATTTTCGGTTGATTGGATTGGTTCTAAACTAGGTTACAGGGTTTCTTTTATAACCTATTCCCAACTGGATTTGGGCCTAAACAATCACAACAATAGCTGCTACAAATATGCAGAAATATCTGCTACAAATATGCAGAAATATCTGCTACAAATATTCCAAAATATCTTCAACTCCTAAAATATCTCTAAATATAGAAACCTATATTTTTCAATATTTGTCTTCAATTTAAATTGAGTCTTTAAGATCTTCTAGATCAGCACCACATATGATTGCATAATATCTCCAGAATATTCTGCATAATTCAGATCTGATAAATCCAATGTCATCACCTTGAATTAGGGTTTGTTACTTCCTAGATTCTATGTGATTTAGTTCATCTGATTATGCTGAAGTTTCATAATAACTCTCCCTACAGATGCGCCTTGTTCTGTTTTTGTCCATCCATAATTAATTCCAAATAGATTCCCCTGAATTTACTCAGTTCTGTTATGCATTAATTAATTCTGGTAACAGGTCTGAGATGTCTCAACATCTGTTGGGACATCCTGAAAAACTGAACTTACTTCATTTACTGATACAATGTCACAACATCTGATGTGACATCCTGTAAACTGAACTTATTCCATCAACTGATACAATGTCCTAACATCTGGTGAGACATCCTGATATCTTGATTTAAGTTCATTAACTGTTACTCTGTTTGACAGTGTCACAACATCTGGTGTGACATCCTGAACTAAGTTCAACACTTCTTGTAACATATGACAGTAATGTTGTCATGACAGTTGCAGATGTTTCAACATTTTCTTTGACATCTGTCATGACATTTGCAGATGTTTCAACATCTTCTTTGACATCTGTCTGTAACATATGACAGTAATTCTGTCATGACATTTGCAGATGTTTCAACATCTTCTTTGACATCTGTCTGTAACATATGACAGTAATTCTGTCATGACATTTGCAGATGTTTCAACATCTTCTTTGACATCTGACTGTAACATATGACAACATCTGTTAGGACATCCTGAATTAAGTTCTTATACTCTGTTTGATAATGTCCCAACATCTGATAGGACATTCTGAACTGAATTCAACATCTTCTTTGACAACTTCCTTAATCATGTCTTGACTTGTTCTTCCAGAGTCTATACCATGTTAATTTAATATATGGAACTTTTTATTCAACATTTTCCAGCCATATTAGTTTTACCAAACATAATGCCAATCATAAAATAATAGCATTAACACAAAATATTAAAAAAATCAGGGTTTTGACTTTCACACCCTCAAATTGACTTTTGTCACACTCATGGGCCTCTATTAAAGTGTAAGACCTATCCTTTTTTTGAAAAATGAACCATTAGGGTTCATCTACTCCATTTTCAAAAAGGAGTGTTAGTGTAAGGAAAGAGTGTAATGCTCAAGACAATGAGGCTTAAAAGAATAATACTGGTAGAGGGGGGATATACAGAGACTTTTGTTCGATAACTGTTAAGTTATGCCTACGTATCCTCTCTTGCAATGAGGAAGTCAGAACACCGTAGTTCGACTCGAAGAGACTGAATGATAAATTGACTATGAACTGCTTGCTTGTCTATGCTCAAGTGTATGACCTGTCTGGCTCAGGTGCTAACTGTCTTGCATTAGACGGAAGAAGCGAGTTCTCGTTTGTGAGTGAATGAGGTGAGAAAAGAATCCCGGAGGAGACGATTATTGTTTGTTTTTGGGTTTTCAATCTTTTATTGCTTTTTTTTGAGTTTTTCATAGGAAAATGAGCTTAAGCCTAAACCAAGGGTTAGTAAACTCATCACATCCTCCCTCTGATTAGGGGTAATGAGAATACCTTAAGTATGAAGTAAACACCTCACACTTAAGCAGAAAGAAGCAAGTCAACTTACTTTACTTAAGAAGATAAGTTGCTTGAAGAAAGAAAGTGAAGAAAGTACATGAATGAGAAAGCTCACTCTAATACACATACAAAATGCAGCAATGAATGCATAAGAGAGATGAGAAGAGATTGTGAGAAGTGAAGGCAAATTCACTTCTCAAAGTAACTTACCACCTGAAAAGTTAGCAAAAGGAAATGAAATGAAATGGAAATGGAATGAAATGCAAAGATGCAAACCAAAACCAGAAGCATGTTCATGATGCAAATGATGCTAAGAGATGATATGAAAGCATGCCAAGAGATGTGAATGATCATACAAGAGATGGGAATGCAAATGAAGCATGTAAGAAGCATGAAAGTTCATGAATGCACATGAAATGAAATGAATGCATAACATGGCAAATGGATGATGCAAATGATCAAACATGAATCTAATGTGTCCTAAGATGTCTTATATGTCATGTGAATGCACAAAATGTCATGGCAAGTTCATGAATACAAGCATATGCAAGATGAATGCAAGTGAAGATGAGAAATTAGGGTTATATGAACATGTGAGATGCAAAACTCAAAAACAGAAGCAAATCATAAGATAAAAAATTGAAAATTCACTCAAAGGAACCCTAAACCTATACTAGGTTACCATCCAAAGGGGGAGGTCAGAAGCTAAACCTAAAAGGAGTTATGAATTTCCTAAGTTTCTAGGGTTTTAAGGGTGATCCTCAAGGTAAAATGCCAAACAAATTGAAAATGAAAGATAAAAATGAAACAAAAATGTTTTTAGAAACTAGAAGTCATGTATAGAACAATGCAAAAATAATCATTCACAAACTCAACTTGGTTTAAAAGTTATGAATTTTTGAAGTTAGGGTTAGAAAATGAACAATTTTAAGAACCCTAATTCAATGAAAAATGTCAAAGCATGATCAAAACCAAAAAGAAATTTGTATGGTGAGTTTGTAAATGTTTCTAAATGTCTAAGAATGATCTCTGATTTTTTTGGTGATTTTTAAATACTTAAATGTATTTTTAATTAATTAATTCTCATTAATTAATTAAATAAAACATTTAAATGATTTAAAAATACTTTTTTCAATGCAAAAAATAAAAATAAAAATATTTTTCGTTTCTGAAAATTAATAAAATGTTTGGTAAAAAATTTCAGAATTTTTTTGATGTTTTTAACTATTTTTAAAAATTCGTATAAAATAAATAAGAAAAATGAAATAAAAATATGAATTAAACAAAAGTATGCTGAATGGATGGTGGGGATTGATTCTGGGCTTGGGGTCTATTGACTGGCGCGCATCTGGATGGCCCATATTCAAACTTAACTAAACTGAATTAATTAATTACATAAACCTAATTAATGGCTAATGACACAATCTGGTCCACACAATCATGCGCGGGAAGAAGGATCTAAGGGCCCAGATCTTGCACTCATTGATTTATGCACCTGTTGTACTTGTAAATGGATTTCCATGGTCATGTAAACATTATTTATGATATGTGGAGGCCTTGGCTCCTTTTCTCATGAAAATTTTTATCTGGAGGGCTCAGTTGACTGAAACCCTAATTGGTGATTGTGATGGCTCGGGGCCGAGATCACTGAGACTTTTGTATAGTCTTTGAAAGATTTCTCATCATTTGAGATTCCTTAACCTTTTAATAGTGATTAAAAGGTTGAAAATCTTATGTATTAATGATTGGTCCTTTGCCTGAATCCTCTGAGGAACTCAGGAATCCTGATTCATTGCGGGGATACTGTTCAAACCACTCTGGCACAATCCTTTGGTCAGTAGATTTCTTCTAATGATGTATATATCTTAGGGTAAAAATTTAGAGTATGACAAGGTGCCACATAAGAATAATGGTGTTGTGGAAAATATAGAGTATGTGACATATGACATGTCATGATATAATTTGTCGCTTTAGATTTAATACATTATATAAATATAAATTAATGTATACAATACAAGTTCAAATTTCAAGATTAAAATTATGAACATAATTTATAGAGGAAGAGAAACTAACATGTGACCATGCATACAACAACCTTAGGATCTTTGACATATTTATCTATTTAGAAGTATATGAAATCTCAGACAATTTCAAGTATAAAGCTTTCTAGCCAGTGACAATGGTAATCCTAAAACACGAGAGTGTAAAGACAAGTGATTGTCACTTGTTGATCTGTGAGTTTTCTTCATATGGTACTCTTACTATCTGGAACATTTTTTAGGTGAGCAGAAGAGATATTCTATTTGTAGTAAGATATATTAGGGACCATAATCAATGAATGGTGATTGTTAATCAGGGTTTTTATTATTCCAGAAAGGATCATCATTACATTCACTCATATTTGAGTTCATATCCCTTTATTTGATTAATTAATTAATTAATTATTTAATTACTAAATAACAATATAATTAGCCTTTCATATTTAATTTAATCACTTAATCAATTAAGACTTTTAATTTGATAAATTGCTATATAATTAACATAAATATATATGCTTACTTTTAATTATTGGAAATTATAATTAATAATATTAAAATATAAAATATTCCAACGGTTTCCCACTTGAATAATATATGTTAACAATTATATCATAGTTCTATAGACGCACATCCAAATGCTATTTATTTTTAGATTTCAACTTTACAATCTATGGTAAGGATGATAGATAAAATAGAGATAAGTCAAAGCGGCAGAGGAAAATGAAGAGGAAAAGCTAGAAAGATTTTATGAGAAGTTATTAAGAAAGTTCTTGAAGTTCATAATTTGGACATAAATAGATAGAACATTATGGTAAAAGTTGATCTATGTAGCAAACCTCTTCTTAGGGAATAAGACTGAATTTTTGTTAATGTTGTTGTACAACTAATGTTTATTACTTTGAAAAAGAAATCACGAAAAATATATATAAATTAATTTAAACATCACATTTCATGTCTAATAACAAAACATATATTACTATAATTCAATAAAAATTACACTTGTTTGCTGATTAGACCATATTCTAATTGTGGCCTTTTCTAATTATTTTTAGGAGAAACACTAAATGAAAATAAAATTCATACAAAAATAAGAAGAAAAATTTTATAATCAAAATTTTAAGATATCCACATCAAAATTTCTCCAGCCGCTTGTTTGAAAATTTCCACCATTAAATTTGTGTCATACGAACCTTGTCTTGCCTGCAAAATAACAAAGTTCAACTTTTTTTTTTTAATTTAACTAATACTTATTTTATTTATTTGATAATATATTATTGTATACGGATGTTTGGTATCACTATACAAGTAAATTTGAAAATTTTATTGTGATATCCAATATGAACTTTAAAGAGGAGATAGATCGAGTTCAAAACTTACATGAACTAGAATCATGTAGCCATCTCCATTTCCATTGAGCATAATATTGATAGATACAATATCAATCATATTTCTCTCCAACACAAAAGCAATTTTCATTAAGAGACCCGACTTCTTAGTTGCACATATGCAAAATTGTGCTTCGCCCCCACAAATGTTCAACACAACATTTTTAGAAGACCAAGTTTGAAAAGCTACTTGTTGCAGTGGAGGTGCATATAGTGATAATGCATTTGAAGTTTCAAATGCACTAATAGGAAATTTATTATTAAAACTAGAGGATCCATGATCAACTATGATAGTTTCCGTAGAATCATATGAATTCAATGGGGATTTAATAGTAGATGATGACTCACGCACAAATGGGGATATAGATTTAAGTTTTTCTTGTTTCTTCTTTTCTAGATTTTCAAGAATTTGCTCTAAATTTTTTATTTCCTTCATTGCTGCATCCACAATTGTTGACTCGTCAACCTGGAAAAAAAAATCAAATTCAACATCTAATTTAGAAAATAATTCATAGTGATGCAATTTTTTTTTACTATAATAACAAATGAAGATGACTATAAATTTACCATAGAAGGCAGATCTGGAAGCAAAGCATGAAGGCGAGCAAACATGTTCCTCATTATTATGTTTCTTTTTGAGAAAGAAAGAGAGTATAACATAGGAAAAATAAGATAAAAAAAGTATTGAAGAGTGATGTATTTATATACAAGTTTAGTAGAGTTTAGTGAAAGCTATTGTGAAAAATAATATTAAAATATAAATAAAATGACAAGTTTTATGTAGATGCATCTAGAATATAATTATAATATCGAAATTCTAAATCCTAATAAAAATTGATAAATTGATTATACTAATATTGATGTTAAGAAAACATACAAAAAGTTAGAGTTGTGAATACCAAATACAACCTCATTCTTACGTATTAGGGTCCCTGTTAATATATATTAATATTAAACTTTATAAAAACAATTAAAATATAATTTATAATTGACCAAATTAATTTAATTAAGAATAATAAAATTTTATAATAATTTTTTTAAGGAAAATTATGGGCATAACTCATCTTCTAGACAATTAATTTTTTTATATTATATTATATAAAAACAATTAAATTATAATTAATATATATATATATATATATATATATATATATATATATATATATATATATATATATATATATATATATATATATATATATTTATATATATTTGACCAAATTAAATTGATTAGGTATATTAAATAATAATAATAATAATAATAATGATAATAATAATAATAATAATAATTATATTTTTTTTTATAAAACTATAGGCATAACTCTATCTTCTAGGCCTTATCAACTCAATCTTCTAGACTTTTCCATGGGAAGATATGGAAGATGGAATTATGCCCACACTTTACCATATATGAAAAGATCTAGAAGATGGAATTATACCAATAGTTTTCACGAGAAATGATTATTATTAAATTTTATCATACCTAATCAATTTAATTTGGTCAAGTATATATTATAAAGTCATTATTTTTTTAATATAATTTATTTGATTAATTATATTGACTAATATAATATGCATTGAAAAGTGTGTACTCTAACATTGCCAACCAAAGCACAAAAATAATATACACAAAAAGTACACTCATCATTATAAGCATGACAAAAGAGAAAGAGTGATGACAGTTTGGATGTAAGTGTTAGAATTAATTTAATAACTAGATTAAGACATGCACGATGCACATTTGTAAATTAATTTTTATTTGATTTATATTGAATTTAAATTATAATAATTTATTATGAATTATGATATAGACAACAATATAAAAGAAAAATGAGCATTTTACTTGAAAGAAAAAAGTATATTTTTGTAAATTGGCATCGATATTTAGAATTTAGTTTTAAAAAAATTTAATAACCCTAAAAGATATTATTTGTAGTATTTTTTTTTTAATATTTTGATTCTCGTGTCTCTTTGACACTCATATTTGAGAAATGAATAATATATATTTTTTGTCTTTAATTTATTTGTTCATCATAATACCAAGAATATAATAGTAGAGTATATAAATATGATTTAAAAGTGTTGCATACTCTATCATATATCAATATCAACAAATAGTGACAAGTCTTTGAAATTTGTATAATAATTTAATTTAAAATTAAATACATTTGTTTCAACTTTTACCTTTTTTATGATTTTAAGAAAACCAAAAATATTTAATAGTGTTTGTGCAACATCCAAAACCTAATTACAAGGTACTTAATATTCCATTTGACGAGGATTAATGTTAAACAATGGGAGTTAGAAGATAAATTGGAATATTAAGCAAGGGAAAATTGGTAATGTGGTGGAGAGTGACACTTTGGAAAATTCAAGAGTTAGTAAAGGGAGATTTTAGCATTTTCCAACCAGGTTCACTATAAGAAAAACAAGTTTACTAGTTCATTCTCTTTTATTTTGCCTATCACGTGTAGATTTTCATGTTTGAAAAGGCTAACAAGAAGAGTGGTTGAAGGGAAAAGAGAGAAGGCTTAGGAAAAATTGGAAAAGGAGAGAGGAGTTTCTTGAGTTCAAGCTTCAATAAGCCTTGCATGTGTAATTTAAGAGTGAACCCTTGAAGTATGAGTAGCAAGGTGAGCTTGGTTGGATCATCTTCATCTCTCAAGGCCAAAATCTTTATTCAAGGTGAGTCCTTAGATAAGACCTTGGGGAAATTAAGGGGATTTCAAGTTTGATTTATACATTTCTATAACATGTTAATATCCTTAGAACCTGATTGTAAGTGTTTCCTTTAAATTGGATTGAGAAAACTATGGAAAAATATACAAAATCTGAAATTTCGGAGGTTTAATTTGAAATTCGAGAATGAAAGGAGAGAAAATGGAGTATTAGTATGGTGGGGTTGTAGCACCCGTTTATTTAATTAATTATTTAATTAAATATAATTGTAGTATGTTGTGTTAAGTCGCGTTGATTTAAGTTGATTTCCAAAATATCGGAATATTATGTTGATAATTATAAGTTGGTTTAAGTCGAATTTAATTAATTAAGTTGATATAAGTTGTGGAAGACGATATGGAATATTCTCCGGGTATTGTTGAATATGTTGATCGGACCGTTTGGATCATTTGATTGATAATCAGAAGTTAATCGATTAAGTCAGAAATAAGTATTTATTCGTGAATTATTATTCAGTTGGTTTGGCGTTGTGGTGAATTAAGTCGTTAAGTCGGAAAGTCGATGAAATTATATTATAAGTGATATTATTGAATATAGGAGCATGTTGGTTAATGAGCTTAGATGGTGTCGGAAATAGCAATTAAAGGAGGTGTAGTGTTTAGGCCCATTAGTTGATTATTATATTGGATTATTATTAATTTAATAAAAAGAAGGAAAAGAAGAATCAGTAAAAAGGAATTAGTTTCGAGGAGAAAAATCAGTAAGAAGAGGAAATTGTGAAAATTGGGGAGAACGAGGAAAATTGGGAGAAACGATTACGAGAAGTTGCCGTCGGAAAAACCATATCGGAAGAATCGGTCAGAGATTCGAGCGACCGTCGATTAAGGTAAGGGTGGGGTTCGATCTTTATAACCGAGTTTGATAAATAATACCGAGATTTGGGTAGTTAGGTTGTTGTGTTTTTGTTGATAATGATGTTGTGTATAAAGATTTGTAGATTATTGTTACAGTACTTGTTGGTGTAAAATTGTGTCTGATTGTTGATTTTTGTTGGTTAAAAAGTTATTATGGTTATGTTGATTATTATTGATGTTACTGTGTTACGTTGAGTTTCTGGAAAAATGTTGGTTTGGGGACGATAGTAGAGACCGGTAGTGGAAGGCCGACGGGAGCCTTGCTCCCTAGAGGCACATGGCGCAAGCCATGACTTCATGTGGCGGGTGCCACAATTTTTAGTGGCTGGGGACTGAAAAGTGGCGCAAGCCACTTCATAATGTGGCTGGTGCCACATTGCACATTGTCTTGTTTAAAGTGGCAGGTGCCACAAATTAAAGTGGCGGGAAATGTATAGAAGTGGCGCAAGCCACTTGCCTTCATAGGAATGGGTGGCATAAGCCACCCTTAATTGGGGGGAGACTTAATTTTACTTTCTATTATTTTGATAAAAATAAACCTATATCCTGTAGTTTAGTTTATGCAGAAATTAACTAATTAAATTCCAAGTAATTTTAGATTAGGTTGATTAACTTTAACTATAGCTAATCTAATTTTGTGAAATGGAGATTTTAATAAGAATTAGAAACTAGTATGGAGAAGTAGGATTCAGGAGCACTTGTAATGCAAACAACAAGAAACAGTTCTTATAATCAATACTGTGTTATGTAACTTTTAATAGAAAGTAGCAGATTTAAGAATTTAGTAGAAACTGTTAGCAAGCCTATATTTTTATGGCAAACAATATGTATCAGAAAACATAATATTATAGGTTAATAAACTTGTGATAATCGCAGCATGATGAAAACAGAGTCGGTTTAGCCGAATTAAGCGAAAAAACTTAGTTGTCCAGAATTTTTCGGGGTAAGTCGGGTAAATTAATAGTTGATTTTTGTTGCGTTGTTTTGTTGAAAATATGTCGTAAAGTTGACTTGCAGGTACAAATCGAATTGGTAATATTATTCCGGTTACAAATAGATGTTGAAGGCGTCTTAAGCCAAAGTTGATTTTAGTTTGCCTATGTCGTATATGTTGTTTGTGTTGCTTGTTTATGTTGTGTAAGTTGCTCAAGTTGTTTAAGTTGTTTATGTCGTTGAAGTTGTTGAGTTGTTCTGAAGTTGCAGGTCTTGTGACCAATGTTGATTTAAGTTGTTCAAGTTGTATAAGTTGGCTGTGCTGTTTGATGTTGTACATTGTTATGTTGTAAAGTCGTGCATGCTATGTAGATCATTTGCATTTTTAAGTTGGAGCGTTGCTCACACCACGTTAGCATGGATTGGCACCAAGTTGAAAGTTGAAGGCGTATGCCTTGATTGCCTCGATAACCTGGCAATAATTTTAAGTTGGGAGTTTTACTCCGAATGGTACCACATGCATTTACATAGTCGAGTCGTATCTGTGTTGCGCTATTTATGTCGATTACGTTGTATATGTTGTTCAAGTTGATAAGTTGTTTATGTTGCGTTAAGTTGTTCAAGTTGTTGTCATTACAGTAGTGATGTGGTGATACTTGTTTATGGGGATTGTTTAAGAAGGAGGATTTATCCCAAATGAAAAGATAAGTTGATGGATCAAGTCGGTAGATTGTTATGCTTTGAGTGTAGTTGGATTAAAGTCGAGTAATTTTGTAGTTTGATGAAAAGAAAATATGTTGGTAGATCTTGGAAGTAAGAGGGAGAGAGATGAAACTTATATTCATCATTCTAAAAAATTCAGGTTTTTGCAAGCTTGAAGCAGCTGTAACGAGAAGAGGCATAAATTTTTACCCGTGATTCGGATTGAAGTAGTTATGGACGTTTTGGAAAGCTTACGAAATTTTCTATAGTTTGCATATAAGATTTGCATTCAGGAGGTTTGTAAAGAGTGAGATAAGTGTGTTTTAATAGTTGGTTCTGCTGCTGATTTTTGGAGAATTCTGCATACGGGAATTCTGAACCAGTCCCATTGCAAGGAGGTTAACATTTTACTCGTGAGTCGGATTCAAGATATTTTTGAAGTTCTGGAATCTGCACAAAATTCTCTTCACGTTAGAATATAATTTTGTGATTTGGAGGTCTTTATTGGAAGAGATATTTGTGTTCGAAGTTGAGCGTTTATTGCTAAAATTTTTAGAAAGATGAAGACGAGTGTGGAATATTGATAAAGAATAAAATGTTAATATTATAGGGAATGTGAAGGTATCGGAGAATGCATAGAAATGTGATTTATGTCGAATGATGAAATACCCCGTATTTAATTAAATACTCTGGATAATATTAATTAAGTTTAATAGGGTTTCGGTGTGCTTTGAGAGTTTTCAATTAAAATAATTAGAGCATCAAGTTAAGTGGCATTAATAAATGATTCGTTTGACAACTTTTGAAGTGGTTTTAGTAATTGAAGGACTTGTTTTAATAAGAGCTTTTTTTGGAATTTGTGCATGGATAAGATTTCTCTAAGATACTTTGTAGAGTTTTGTCGAGAGTTTGTTATCCCTAACCCAAGTTGGAGTGTTATGCTTTTGTGATGTGACTCAATAGTAGGAACTAGAGTAGTATGCTTCTCTGAAGGAGAGATGAGCCTAAGTGTTTTAGTATGAAACAACAGATGAATTGCAGAAATAATAAGTTAGAAGTTAACCCAATATTGAGATAAGTGTTTGAGTAAAGACATAAGGTTTGATTTATTATGAAGCAAGGACTTTGGATCGCGAAGTCAAGAGTTGGATTTGAGTATGTCAGATTATGTAGAAGAAGTAAGGATAAGTATGGATCTAAGACAATGTTGTAAACTGTGGTTATTATGGATTTAGGGAAATTCAAGGACGAGTTTCAATTTAAGGGGGGAGGATGTAATACCCCGTATTTAATTAAATGCTCTGTATAATATTAATTAAGTTTAATATGGTTCCGGTGTGCTCTGAGAGTTTTCAATTAAAATAATTATAGCAACCGACGAACTGAAATTAATTAATTAGTATTATCTGACTCAGAGGTTTTATTAAACAGTTGACTCAGAGACATTTTTGGATACTCTCATTTTGGACTCGTTAAGTTACTAACTAATTGATTTATATGTATAACAAGTTATTTGTTATAAAAAGAAAAAGAAGAAGACAGTTAGTAAGAAAAAGGAAAGAAAAGGAAGAAAGAAAAGAAAGAAAAGAAGAGAAGGAAAAGAGGAAGAAGAAGGAAACCCTAAAATAGGAATGCTTGGATCATCACCATTCTTCATCAATCTTCATCATCTTCATCAAACTCCTTTTCATGGTTAGAAGTGGGTTCTAGTTAGATACTTTTGTTTTAGATTTTGGAGTTCTAAGAGTTAGGTTAGAAAATATGATAAAAATGATTAATCGGTTAAATCAAGATTTTGAATGGTTAAAGTGTCGATTACATGCTTGTGAATGATCATGTTATGTGTGGAAATAATCAACAATAAGTATGGTGAGGTTACTATGTGTTTTGGGGTGAGAAAACATGGTTTCTATGATGAAAAATGCAGGTTTTTAGGCTTCTAACTGTTGGTTAACTGGTTAACCATACGCATTAATCGGTTAACGTTGTAGGTTTGGAAAATATTAATTCTTCAAAAATTCATGACTTTTTACTCGGGTATCCGATTGAGGAAAACTTTATATCGTTAGAAAGCTATGTAATATCCAATGGTAGAGGAAAATATTACTTTTGAAGTGGAAAATAATTATTTATTTTATGCCGATTAAAAGTACCGATATTATAATATAATACGTGAACCATAAAACATGAAATTTTAAGTATTGTGAGGAAACCTTACCATAAACCAATAGTGTGGCCTAGTAATGTAACTAGAAATTGTTAGATGGTATGACTTGTGAGAAGCATGTATTTTCTGCTACTGACAGCTGGTTAATTGGTTAACCTAGGGTGTTAACCGGTTAATGGACCTATTTTTATGCTGCAGAATTCTGGAACTGGTGTGGTTAACCGGTTAACCCCATGCGTTAACCGGTTAACACTGTAAGTGTGAGGAAAAATGATTATTTGTTCCATCTTTAAAAATTCATAACTTTTTCCTCGTTTATTTGATTTGTGTGTTCTTTATATCAATTCGAAGCTAGTAATATGTTTTATCTTTTTAGACCGAGAAATATTAATTTGAGCCGACTTTTACCCGACTTTTCTGGTAAACTGTAAATCAAATTATTTAACTAATTGTGAGCTTTTGGAAATAAAAAGAATCAACTTGTGAGATGCTTATGATTACCCTAGGTTGTTGTAGACTGTTGGCGCGTAGTACACGATGTCCTCCGAAAGCTCTTGAGTAAGTCTTGTGGTGGGTATTACATTGAGTCCCACGGGAAGCATGGTTTAGGCTTATGGTGGATATTACACTAAGTCTCACGGGAAGCATGGTTTAGGCTTGTAGTGGGTATTACACTGAGTCCCACGGGAAGTATGGTTTAGGCTTATGGTGGGTATTACACTGAGTCCCACGGGAAGTCTTGTTGTTAACACTTACGATAGGTATTCCACAGAATTCTATGTAAGGTGTTGTGAGCGTTGTATGGATGTTATCCATCATGTTTTGATTACTTATTGAGAAGTAA
This sequence comes from Lathyrus aphaca, assembly GCA_963966055.1. Lineage (NCBI taxonomy): Eukaryota > Viridiplantae > Streptophyta > Magnoliopsida > Fabales > Fabaceae > Lathyrus > Lathyrus aphaca. The sequence continues at coordinate 111,013,336 of OZ014521.1, read as the reverse complement.
CCAGAGATCTTGAAGATTATTTAGATTCAAACCTTTAGAGCCGAGAGAACTCTAAGATAGGGAACCCACTGATATGTTGATATCTCACCCCACTATTGTTGTTGCTTTTCAGGTTTCTTGTGCAGGTTTGATTTACAAGTGGAGTTATGCTCGGGATGTTTCAAGAGAAGCATAGTCTTAGTTCTTACATTGTGTATTTATCTTGTACAATAATGGATATTGTATTTGATCTTAGTATTTCTTTTTAGTATGATTTCCATGTCTTGTACCATTGTTGTATTATGTTTTAGAATTGGTCAAGAATGTGAATTGTACTATTAGCCACTTATGATGGTGTCAGTACCAACATAACACTTGTATGATATTATTCTAAATATATATTATATGGGCGTTACAAATGAGGACGATTAAAGTGATGATGTTAGATGATGTTAATGTTGAGAGGAAGATGGGTGCTTGATTAGTGTTGTTAAGAAGTTTAGATTTAATGTTGAGAGGAAGACGGATGCTTGATTATATCGCTTTAGATTTAATAATATATATATATATATATATATATATATATATATATATATATATATATATATATATATATATATATATATATACAATACAAATTCAAATATAAAGATTAAAATTATAAACATGATTTATAGAGGAAGAGAAACTAACATGTGACCATGCATACACACAACCTTAGGATCTTTGACATATTGATCCATTTAGAAGTATATGAAATCTCGGACAATTTAAGGTATAAAGCTTTCTAGCTAGTGACAATGGTAATCCTGAAACACGAGAGTGTAGAGACAAGTGATTGTCACTTATTGATCTGTGGATTTTCTTCATATGGTACTCTTACTATCTGGAACATTTTTTAGGTGAGCAAAAGAGATATTCTATTTGTAGTAAGATATATTGTGGAACATAGTCTATGAATGGTGATTGTTAATTCGGGTTTTTATTATTCCAAAGAGGATCATCATTATATCCACTCATATTTGAGTTCATATACATTTATTTGATTAATTCATTAATTAATTATTAATTATTTAATTACTAAACAGAAATATAATTACCCTTTCATATTTAATTTAATCACTTAATCAATTAAGACTTTTAATTTGATAAATTGCTATATAATTAGCATAAATATATATGCTTACATATTAATTATTGGAAATTATAATTAATAATATTAAAATATAAAATATTCCAACAGTCTCTCACTTGAATAATATATGTTAATAATTATATCATAGTTCTATAAACGCATATCCAAATGCTACTTATTTTTAGATTTGAACATTACAATCTATGGTAAGGATAATAGATAAAATAGAGAGAAGTCAAGCCGGTAGAGAAAAAGGAAGAGGAATAGCTAGAAAGATTTAACAAGAAGTTATTAAGAAAGTTCTTGAAGTTCACAATTTGAAAGGAAATGGATAAAACATTATGGTAAAAGTTGATCCATGTAGCAAACCCCTTCTAAGGGGAATAAAACTAGATTTTGTTGTTATTGTTGTTGTACAACTAATATTTATTACTTTGAAAAAGAAATCACGAAAAATAAATATAAATTAATTTAAACATCACATTTCATGCCTAATAACAAAACATATATTACCATAATTCAATAAAAATTGACGAGGAAAAGCTAGAAAGATTTTATGAGACAGAAATGGATAGAACATTATGGTAAAAGTTAATCCATGTAGCAAACCCCTTCTTAGGGGATAAGACTGAATTTTTGTTGTTATTATTGTTGTACAACTAATGTTTATTACTTTGAAAAAGAAATCACGAAAAACATATATAAATTAATGTAAACATCACATTTCATGCCTAATAACAAAACATATATTATCATAATTCAATAAAAATTGAAATATTACACTTGTTTGCTCATTAGACCATCTTCTAATTGTGGCCTTTTCTAATTATTTTTAGGAGAAAAACTAAATGAAAATAAAATTCATACAAAACAAACGAAAAATTTTATAATCAAAATTTTAAGATATCCACATCAAAATTTCTCCAGCCGCTTGCTTGTAAATTTCCACCATTAAATTTGTGTCATATGAACCTTGTCTTGCCTGCAAAATTACAAAGTTCAATTTTTTTATTTAATTAATAATTATTTGATAACGTATTATTGTATATGAATGTTTGGTATCAGTGTATAAGTAAATTTGAAAATTTTATTATGTTATCCAATATAAACTTTAAAGAGGGGGTAGATCGAGTTCGAAACTTACATGAACTAGAATCATGTACATATTTCCATTTCCATTAAGCTTAATGTTGATAGATACAACATCAATCATATTCTTCTCCAACACAAAAGCAATTTTTGTTAAGAGACCCGACTTCTTAGTTGCACATATGCAAAATTGTGCTTCGCCCCCACAAATGTTCAACACAACATTTTTAGAAGACCAAGTTTGGAAAACTATTTGTTGTGGTGGAGGTGCATATAGTGATAACACATTTGAAGTTTCAAATGCACTAATAGGAAATTTATTATTATAACTAGACGATTCATGATCAACTATGTTAGTTTTTGTTGATTCATATGAATTCAATGGGGAGTTGATAGTAGATGATGACTCAATCACAAATGGGGATATAGATTTAAGCTTTTCTTGCTTCTTCTTTTCTAGATATTCAAGAATCTGTTCTAAATTTTTTATTTCCTTCACTGCTGCATCCACAATTGTTGACTCGTCAACCTGAAAAAAATCAAATTAAGTATCTAATTTAGAAAATAACTCATAATGACACTAAATGTTTACTATAATAACAAATGTAGATGAATACAAAGTTACCATAGAAGGCAGATCTGGAAGCAAAGCATGAAGGCGAGCAAACATGTTCCTCATTATCATATTTCTTTTTGAGAAAGAAAGAGAGTATAACATAAGAAAAATAAGATAAAAAGAAGTATTGAAGAGTGATGTATTTATATACAAGTTTAGTAGAGTTTAATTAAAGCTATTGGAAAAAATAATATTAAAATTAAAAATAAAATGACAAGTTTTATGTAGATGCATCTAGAATATAATCATAATGTTGATACTCTAAATCCAAATAATAATTTATAATAATTTTCTTAATGGAAAATTTTGGGCATAACTCATATTCTAGACATTCTCAATGCATATATATATATATATATATATATATATATATATATATATATATATATATATATATATATATATATATATATATATATATATTAATTTAATTGTTTTTATATAATTTAATATATCTTTATATCTATATATATATCTATATCTATATCTATATATATATATATCTATATCTATATATATATCTATATATATATATATATATATATATATATATATATATATATATATATATATATATATATATATATATATATATATAGATATAGATATATATATAGATATAAAGATATATTAAATTATATAAAAACAATTAAATTAATATATATATATATATATATATATATATATATATATATATATATATATATATATATATATATATATATATATATATATATATATATATACTTGACCTAATTAAATTGATTAGGTATATTAAAATTTAATAATAATAATTTTTTTGTGTAAAACTATGGGCATAACTCTATCTTCTAGACTTTTCAATGGGAAGGTATAGAAGATGAAATGGTTAAATATGTTTTTACTCCCTATAAATATCTCACATTTCATTTTTAGTCCCTATTAAAAAAAATATTTTTTGGTCCCTAAAAAAATTTTATACATGCATTTCTAGTCCTTCTTATTTTCTAAAATTTTAAATTTTGGGCATAACTCATATTCTAGACATTCTCAATGCATATATATATATATATACATATATATATATATATATATATATATATATATATATATATATATATATATATATATATATATATATATATATATATAAGATATATTAAATTATATAAAAACAATTAAAATATTATATATATATATATATATATATATATATATATATATATATATACTTGACTTAATTAAATTGATTAGGTATATTAAAATTTAATAATAATAAATTTTTGTGTAAAACTATGGGCATAACTCTATCTTCTAGGCCTTCTCAACTCAATCTTCTAGACTTTCCCATTTGAAGGTATAGAAGATGAAAGGGTTAAATATGTTTTTGCTCCATATAAATATCTCACCTTTTATTTTTAGTCCATATTAAAAAAAGATATTTTTTTGTCCCTAAAAAAATTTTATGCATGCATTTTTAGTCCTTCTTAGTTTCTAAAATTTTAAAATCTATTTAATTACCTCTAAAATTTTAAATTTTTTAATAATTTTTTGCATACATGTTCAGATTACTATAAATATTTATTTACGAAATTATATAATTTTTTAAAATGAGAATAATTAAAAAAAAATTAAATTTCAAAAGATAATGATAAAAGTAATGAAAATCTCGATTTAGAAATCAAATTTTGAATTCTTTTTTTTCGAGGAACTTTCTATAATGTTCTAAACATATCTCCAAAAGAGTTATTCAAAAATACATATTGGTTTAACAATAGGGACTAAAATTACGTGTATAATCATTTTGTAGGGACCAAAACACACGATTGTTTTTATAGGGACCATAAATAAAATTTTATAATTTTATAAGGACAAAAAAAATATTTAACTCTTTCATCTTCTATACCTTCCCATGGAAAAGTCTAGAAGATTGAGTTGAGAAGGCCTAGAAGATAGAGTTATGCCCATAGTTTTACAAAAAAAATTATTATCATTAAATTTTAATATACCTAATCAATTTAAATAGGTCAAGTTATATATATATATATATATATATATATATATATATATATATATATATATATATATATATATATATATATATATGTATATATATATATATATATATATATATATATATATATATATATGCATTGAGAATGTGTAGAATATGAGAAGATCTAGAAGATGACGTTATACCAACAATTTTCTACGAAAAATGATTATTATTATTAAACTTTATTATACCTAATTATATATATATATATATATATATATATATATATATATATATATATATATATATATATATATATATATATATATATATATATATATATATATATATATATATATATATATATATATATATATGCATTGAGAATGTGTAGAATATGAGAAGATCTAGAAGATGACGTTATACCAACAATTTTCTACGAAAAATGATTATTATTATTAAACTTTATTATACCTAATCAATTTAATTTGGCCAAGTATATATTATTATGTCATTGTTTTTTATATGATTTATTTATATTGACTAATAATGTGCATTGAAAAGTGTTTACTCTAACATTGCCAACCAAACCACAAAAATTATACACACAAAAAGTAAACTCGTCATTATAAACATGACAAAAGAGAAAGTGTAATGACAATTTGGTAAAATGAATTTTTATGAAAATAAAAAATAAAAAATATCTAATTAAATCAATATATTTGATAATTTTAAATATTTTTATGAATTAATTATAGGAAAAAATATTTGTGTAATAGTGGGATATCCTTAAATTCACATAGTACCGGTGTGTTACACCCATTTATTTTCAAAATATTTTTTTTTTAATTTATATTTTTAACATAAATATATTTTTTCCATATATGCAAATATTTGGATGAACCATATATTTTTATGTAAATATTAATTTTGTTCTCATTATTTATAAAAATATTTATACAATCATTTAGTTTTATAAAAATCAACTAATAATATAATATTTATAAATATTGTTTTAATTATAAAAATAAATATTAGTAACATAAATAAATGTATTTTGCCTGTATTTGGATTCAGACAATATTTTTATTTTTATTTTATTTTATTATACAAAAAAATATAAAAACTCGTGCGTTCGCATGAATTTTAGTATAGATACCAATGCATTCACATGAATTATGGTCGGGATACCCTTGTGTTTGCATGATACCCTTGTGTTATACCAATTTTATTCTAAAATGCAATCAGAATGAAAAAATAGAAAATAAATTTTTTTAACAAAACATTTCGGTGTTGTATAAATAAAAATTAGCAACATAAATAAATCATTTTTGTTCGTGTTTGGATTCATATATTTTTCAAATTTTTAAAACAAGAAAGTTTTTAACTTTAAACTTTACCATATCAGTATTTGTGTGTCCAAAAATATAGTAAATACAATTAACAAAAATCGACAAAATATATATAAAAAAAGTTGTTTATATTAAAAATAATATATGAATATCCATGGAAACCGATTGGGCGACGCGTATTTGTTTTTTAAGAAATAAAAATAATATATAAGAGAATTGGTACAATTAAAAAATATATATAGCTCACTTTTTCATATATTATCTGAAAATATATATTGTGTCTTAAATTAAAAATAATTTGAAAATAAAAATTTTAGTAACATAAATAATTAAAAAATAATATCTTTTTCCCGTGTTTGAATTCATCCATTATTTTAAATATATAATTACTTTTATGTTTTTAATTGTAAAAGAAATATAATAACCGGTAAGTTAGAACAAATTCAGGTTTGAATACGTGTGTGCTTATTTGGGTAACATAATTTATTTTTATTTAGAGCATAAGAGTGGTTTCTAACAAACCAGTACCCGTATCCTATATTTGACGCGGAAAGAGGTAGAGTCGCCAGCCATACATTTTTATCCCGAAGGAACGGGAATGGTAATGTTGCACAAACCAAAAGGAAAGGAAAGGAAGGACACGGGTCCTGCGAACCAAAGAAACTGAGTTCGGGAGTCGGTTACGATATGAGAATGTATTAGCACCCCAGATCGTCCGCCGTACCCGACAGGATCCATGCTTGCAAAGAAAATGTTTCAAAGGGTGAGAAAATGAAAGTTGTTGCAAAAATAAAGACTGGAACTAGATAAGAAAAGAAAAGAAATGGGAAAAATATAGGGAAAATAAAAGAGTGTGCTCGAACGGGCCCTACCCCGCTGCCTATGTACCTCATCTGGTCATGAGGATCGGAGTCGTCGTAGTTCTCCTAACTAGGGGTGGAAATAATGCTTGTGAATTATGGCTTAAACTGCCTATGTCAAAGCTCAGGTGTTGCAGGCTCGGACGACGAGTGCGTTACCGTCTTGCAAAATGACAAGTAGGAGCAAGTACGCGTTCAGAGTGAAGGTGATGAGAAGAGAAGTCCCGAAGGAAAGACATTTATTGTTTGTTTGTGTTTTTTATGAGTTTTTTAGGAGTGTGGCACAGGGAAGTGAACTCAAACTCTTTTTCATGGAATGTGTACTTGCTACTATATTCCAAGATGGAATAATAGAACAAGCATGCCAAGTAAGGAGAATTTATCCAAGACTTGTTTCCAAGGGAAAGGGCCTAAGTTCACTAACTTGTTGAACTTATTAGATGCTTTAGTGATTAAAATGAAGAAGTATTTCTTATGGTTTTCTTGATGAAGATGACTTCATGATCAGACTCGTGTATCATTCTAGACAAGTGTACTATTCCAAGATGGAATGAATACATATGCCCCATGGAATAATGCTATTGCACAAGAAGTCACTTCTTTCTTTATTAATGTTTGTTTATAGGTTTTTTTTTAAGATGAGAAGAGAAAGAACCAAAAGAGCAAAAGGTAAAAGTCTAATGGGGGGAGACTAAGTCTGAAATTATCATACAAAGGTGGTCCTAAGGTTAGTGTGGTTTGAATTTTATCCTAATGAAGAAGAAGGAAAGAAAAGAAATAAGAAGAAGAAAAGGAGAAGAAGACGGACATAGAAGACAACTTACTTCTCTAAAGAAGCTAAGTTGTTTCTAAAGCGGGATAAATGAAGAGTTGAATCACATGATGGCATAAGGAACATCAATAATCACAACATAGAAAGCAAAGTAAGAAGAAGAGATGAAGAGTTGAAATGTGGATAAACATCCACACTTCACTTACCATTGCACCTACAAATGTTAGCAAACTTTCCAGCACATATTCAGCACATCAATCAATGCTAACACATCAACATAATTCATGGAATTAACATGTTCAAAGTTTCAAGAAAATCAACAAAACATGCCAAGCTTTGAAAATATACGAATTCACGTATTGAGAAAATGGAAGCATACATCAACCAGCAAGCAAACCACCTTAAACAAGCATACAAAATGATCATACAATGATCCATGATGATTATGGCAAGTAGGAGAAGCAAACAAACTCAAAACAACCCAAAATTGTCACTCTGCTTCAGTGTTAACCGGTTAACCAATGCGTTAACCGGTTAACCAACTTAAACCTGCATCAAATAACACTAAAAACAGACGCGTTAACCGATTAATCAAAGCGTTAACCGGTTAACACTGTGCGAACAACAATAAAACCTGCAGAAAAATCAGTCCAAACCAGCTTATTTCCAATAATCCACCAACAGTCCAACAATCAATTATGCACGAAATAGTAAGATCAATTCACATTAATCAAACACAATTAAGCTCATGAACATTAACACATAGATCCAATCACAAATCAACCAAGCAAATCAAGCAAGACAAGCAAATACACAAGCACATGGTGGATCTAAGCACAAACATGCAAATAAGTTAAAAACAGAGATAGATTTGAACTTAACCAACCTACAAAGCTGAGATATGCTTTGGTAAATGTTGTTCGAGCTGGAAATGAGGAATCTCGCAGAAAACTTCGAAGATCCGGTGCTATTCTTCCCACGCAATGCAAAATAAATGCAAGCAAAGAATCTTGATGTAAGAACTTGGCTCCAAAAGCACTTCTAACCACAATATCAGATATGAACCAAGTAGTGAAACCAGAAAATTGATGCAAAGAAGCTATGGATGAAGGTCTAGTTCCAAGATCAACAAACTTTAATGCAAAGTTTAGTAATCTTCAAAGAGGAACTTTGAGTGATTTGGAAATTGGAAGAGAAAATGAGAGAATGGTGAGGGAGTAGTGAAAATTCAGAAAGTGAGAAGTGTGAATTATGAGAGAGTTTTTTTCTGGTTTGGAGGGAAATGGGATAAATATCATCTAGGTTTGGGGCCCAAAATTTTGGTTTGGAGTCCAAAAATATGGTTTGGAATTAGCTTAGAAAGGTGATTAGGATCTAGCTTTGGAATTAGGCTTGGTAAACTCTTTAGATCCTTCTCCATAATTCCCAATTAATTCAAAATGAATAAAATCAGAAAAATGAAAAAAAATGGAGCCAAAACACATGTTGAAACTGCTGCTGGAATTCAAAATTCGCAGCCGTTAACCGATTAACTCAAGCGTTAACCGGTTAACGCAGGAGAAATTTGAATTCCCTCCTTTTGGTGGGAAACTCCAAGAATACATCTGCACCAACCATTCAAATCTGATCTTGATTATTAATCCTTTTAGCGCTTTGACCATGATACAGAGCTTGTACAAAAGGTCCCGTGAGCTTCCTTCCATGTCGTCTGGATCTTGACTTTGACTTGCAAAAACGTGAATTCCCAGATGATTGATCATATGCCTTATGCTAGAACATGTGAGCTATGTGTCATTTTTATATGCAAAATGCTAAGGATATGACATGCTTATGATGATTATGATATGATGATGATGCTAGAAAGAAGAGGGTAAATTTGGGGTGCTACAGGTGTTTTGAGTAGGAAAGGGCGAATGAATCATGTCCCTTGGGGCGAGCTTCAGGAATGATTTATTCAAGAACCCATGGAGTGCTAGACTCCAGAATTCAATTATTTCGTTGTTTAGCTTAGAAATAGTTTTTTGAAGCTTGAAAGTCATAAAATGAGTAGAGACTAGCGATTATCTTTGTGACAAAGTAAAAGATTTTAAAAGGTTAATGGCTTATAGAAGGTAGGTGAATAACAATAAGTCAACATAACGTCATTTTCCTTTGGATCGGATAACGAACGTCGAGCAACAACAAAACGAAAATGTACACAGTGGAATATCATGGTATCAAAAACAAAAACAAAAAAAGAATCGAGAACACGCACTAAGGATTGGATATCAGTTGAAAGCATCCGCGAAGAAAGAAAAAAAACTAACTTTTATCTAAGGTTTTTTGGATTTTTTTTAATATCTAAAATAAACTAAATAAACTAGCTAAAAGAAATCCTTTTTTTAAAGAAAAAATAATAAATAAATAATAATAAATAGAAATAAATAAATTAATTTTTTGAGTTTTTTCTTAATATGTTATATACTATTCTCTATATATTATCCTATTTTAAATCACTAGAAATAATCAAGACCTAATTAAATTAAACTAACTAAAATCTTAAATCTAAAACTAACCAAAATCTTAAATCTAAAACAAATTAAACTTAATTGATGAGCATGATATATGTCAACTAAAATAACAAATTGGTTAATTTATAATAATAAATCAAATTTAATCAATTATATTTTTTTTTAAGAAGTACACTATTCTATCGTCTAAAAAAAAGGGAGGTGTGAACAGTGTATATACCAAGGACTCAGTTAAATACTTTAAGGTTAATCCAAACACATATATTATTGATATAAAAAGAAATCAAAATAAATAAATAATGAAATTAAAAGTTAAAAGGGTAGAAAAAGAAAGGAAAAAAAACGGACGGTTACCCTCTTCTTTATCAAATCGCTATCCCTTTGTCTAAATCGCTATCCCTCTATCTCATTCGCTCAACCGGTCTCCCTCAACAATGTACTCACCGCCGGCGAAAACGAATTCGTCGTCCTCGTTTCCGCGTCGGAAACCAATCTCTAGGTCGGAGTCGCCGTGAGACTCACAACCATCGGTGAAGTATTGCAGTTCGTGTTTTGAATATTGATGTTCGTTTTTTTCACAAGGTTTGTTTCCATTTTATGCTTCAGGTTCACTAACTCACCCTCTTCGTCCCCGCTCTGATTTTTTGTTTTTCTCTTCCAGGTGTTATACGGGTTTGTTGTTTTTTTTGTGTTGGGTTGTGCGTCTGCGTTTGCAGATATTGTTCAAGATGCGTAGAAAAAATGAAGGTTGTAGTTGGTTTTGTTGTTGTTGATGAGGATGTGTGAAGGTTTGTTGATGAAGTTGTGAATCCTTTTGAAGATTTTTGGTTGGTTTTTTATTTGGAGGTCATTGATTGTTTTGGGGTTTCCTAGTGGTGGTTGAATTCTTCCTTTTCGATATTGTAGGTTCGGTTTGCTATGGTTGAAATGTGGTGAGGATGAACAAAGAAAATTATGATTTGTTGTGTGAAAATCGTCCTTCGCAAGGGGAGACTTCCAGTCAAGGGAGTTTCCTTGAACATAGTATTATTTTCCTTTTTCTTTATCTTTTTAAACATCTATCGTTATACCCAAAACTCATACTCCCCCCTTCAATTTGGTAGTACAAATTTTTGTTTTGTAATGATTGTTATCTAGTTTTCAATTCCAGGGTTGTCACTGTGTAGGCTTCAGAGTTGTGGTCAAAGATTCAGAGTTGTGCATAATTGCAGCTTGCTTTTGGAGGGTAGTCTTTGGATGTTACAAGTTTTTGGGTGTAATGCAGAATTGGACTTGAGGCTGCAAAATTTTTCCTTCCATTCTGATGTGTCTTCTTGGGCAGGTTGTAGCATGTGATGGTAGATTGTTGTGTAGGGGTCAAGGGGTTACTTAATTCATGTGTGGGGTCATGTGTAACAAAAAATGCAGAACTTTATCTCACTTGATGCATAACATTTATGTATCGTTTTTGGCAAGTTTTATGTACTGTTGTTTTTAAGACTTAACAAATTTATTGTAGCACTTCCAAACTCTTTTCTTCCCCAAAAAAATTAAGTGAATGGACCTTATTATCATGGGCCTTTATTTGAAGTCTCTCTTTTTTTGTGAAATATTGTGACAAGGTGAGAAATCAGAGTTGTATGATCCTTAGATCAAATCATGAATGAATCATAATGAATTCTCAAGAACTTGTATGAAAGTTTTTCCTTTGGTATGTTCGCCTCAAAACCACTCTCTTGAATTAAATTTGGATTTTTATGAATGAGTCAGTCTTATGGTCTTGAACAACATGAAATAATGATTTTTTACAGATTGAATCTTGGGTGAAATGTGGCCTTTGAATGAAATTGCTTTTTTTTTTAATTCGAGATTTGACATTTGGACTTAAAATTTGAAAAGAAGATTTGGAATATGAATTTGAAACTTGCATTTGAAATTTTGAACTTGAAATGGAATTTTGACATGAAATTGGATTAATGACTTGAAACATAATTGAGACTTGGAATAGAAATTTAGAATAAATCTTAGAAATTGAAAAGAAAACTTGTAATGGAAATAGAAATTTAATTGAGAACTTGGAATAGAATTCAAAAAGGAAGTTGGAATGAGAACTATGACACAGAAATTGCAATTGAACTGGAAATAAACTTAGTATAGAAATTTTGAACATAAAATGGAAACTTGACGTAGAAATTGGAAATTGACTTGAAAATAACTTAGAACGAACTAAATAAAACATTGGAATTAAAAATGAGACTTTGAAGCGAACTTTTGGGATATGTGATCGTGAGCTTTGAAATTTGAGAACTTGACATTGAATTTGGAATTTGATATGAAGCTTGGAATTTCGGCGAATGAACTTTTAACTTTGAGATTTTAGAACTTGAACTTGTAACTTGAAATTGACAACTTGAAAACAAGTTTGGAATTGTCGTCTTAAAATGGATTTTCCTTTTATTCCAAGTAACTACCAAAACTCGTTCTACAAGATGATCACCTGAACCAAATATCAACGTCCTCGACTAATCACCAGACAAACACATGATATGAGGTCTTGAACCATGATTCAAACTTGAAATCCCTACTCCGCCACTTATGAGACCACCTCAAAACCCCGTGCTTTCAGCATAAAACCCTAGTTCCTCAAACCAAAAGACCATATTGTTAGAACAAATGTGGTTCCAATCCTCTAAGTGTTTTGATGATAACAAAGTCTTTTCATATTAGAAGTTCTAATGAATATTCGTACTCTTGTGTAGAAGATAATATTGCTTGAGTAAATCGTATGAGCTAAGAAGAACCATTATAGAAGATATGCTCTAAGAGGAATCCAGCATTAAATGGCATATTTAATTGCTGCGCATATATTATTTATTATCTCTGATTTCCGCTTAGAAGATGCTGGTATCCTTATTAAAAGCTTTAATTAAAGAATACGATCGTTAATATTCAAAGACAAGAATCTCTGCTTATGGAAAGAAATTATGGTATTAAAGTATATCCTAATTTGGCTCAAGATGTCTTCAACGGATACTTTATCAAGAACTATATAAAGGACATCATTTGAAGAATTCAGTAACGAACGAAAAAGCTATACTCGTATCTCATATATTCAAGCATATCATTTTATCTTGTTCTTATTGTTGTAACTATCACTTAGTGATATCTGCTTATCTAGAAGCACTCTAAGTTACGTCTTTACATATCTTGTAATAATTATATTTTTTCCTTGAGTGACTAAGTTTAGTCAGAAGACTCAAGAAGACATTGACTATAGGTCTTTGTGTGTATTCTTATTGAATAGTGGATTAAGACCTCAGTAGAGGCAAAATCACCTTGGCGGGTGGACTGGATGTAGTTTGAGTTCAAACGAACCAGGATAAAGTAAACGTGTCATTAGAAGATTATTTTTATTATTCCAGAAAACCCAATTCCAACCCCCCTTCCTTGTGTTTTGCCACCTTCAATTGGCATCAGAGCGCTAGGTTCTGAGTATTACACTTAACCGTGTCAGTAAAAGATCCAGAAGATAAACACATGGCAGAAACTGGAATTAACAATGAATATCAGAATGACAAGATCAATGCTAAACCACCAATGTTCAATGGCGACAATTTCGACTACTGGAAAGATGTTCTAGAGAGTTTCTTTCTAGCTCTAGATGGAGATCTCTGGGACATGGTGACAGATGGATACATTCATCCTGTTGGAGAAGATGGTCAGAAGATTGAAAGAAAAAATATGACAGTCCAACAGAAGAAGGAATTCAGAAATCATCACAAAGCTAGAACCATACTTCTAAGTGCTATCTCGTACACAGAATATGAGAAGATCACAAACAGGGATTCAGCCAAACACATGTTTGATTCTCTAAGGATGACACATGAAGGCAACTCTCAAGTCAAGGAGACCAAAGCTCTAGCTCTCATCCAGAAGTATGAAGCTTTCAAGATGGAAGAAGATGAAACTATTGAAAAAATGTTTTCAAGGTTTCAAATTCTGGTTGCTGGACTAAAAGTTCTGGACAAAGGCTACTCAACAGCAGATCACGTGAAGAAAATCATCAGAAGTTTACCAAAAGCCTGGAGACCCATGGTCACTGCTTTAAAGTTATCAAAAAATCTGAATGAAATTTCTTTAGAAGAACTGATCAGCTCCTTGAGAAGTCATGAGATTGAATTAGAAGAAGATGAGCCCCAGAAGAAAGGTAAGTCTGTAGCTCTTAAATCTAACAAACATGTTTCTAAAGCTTTACAGGCAGAAGAAGAAGAAAGCTCTGGATGCTCATCAGAAGAAGATGAATTATCTCTCTTGTCAAGAAGAGTTCAACAACTCTGGAAGCACCGTCAGAAGAAGTTCAGAAACACCAGAAGATCAAACAATTATTCTGAATCCAGTCACAAGAAACCCAGAAGCAAAGAAGTTGTGTGCTACGAATGCAAAGAACCAGGACACTATAAAAGTGAATGTCCAAAACTTCAGAAAGACAAACCTAGAAACAGATTCAGTAGAGAAAAGAAAAAGAGTCTCATGGCAACATGGGATGATTCTGAATCATCTGAAGCAGAGTCAGATTCTGAAGATGAACACGCTAATATTGCATTAATGGCAAATATACCAGAAGATGATCACTCATCAGAATCAGAGTTAGAATCAGACTCAGAAGAGGTATTCTCTAAATTCTCTAGATCAGAGTTAGAAGCTAGTTTGTCAGAAATTCTTGAAAAATATCAGAAGCTTCAATTCAAATACAAAGACGTTAAACAAAATCTTGTATCTGAATTAGAAGATATTAGAAAACTGAAAACAGAAAACTCTGAGCTGAAAGAAAATCTCTTTGAATGTAAAAATTCTTTTGAGAAACTCAAAGCTCAGAAGAAATCTGAATTAGAAGATCTAATCAATTCTGATAATATCATAAAACAATATGATTATAGTTTTCAACAATTTCTCACCAAAAGCTTAGATAGAAGTAAGATTGCTTCTATGATCTATGGTGTTAGCAGAAATGAAAGAAGAGGCATAGGATATGAAAAAATTAATGAAATTCAAAAATTAAAAAATATTGATGACATTGTTATAAATCCTAATACTCCTCTAAGTTCTCATTTCACCTACGGTCATAATCATGATCTTATATACACTAGTGAGTCATCTTGCTCTACAAGTTCTGATTTAAAACCTAAAATAAATCAGAAGTTTGTAAAATCTAACAAACAAGGACCCAGAAGAATATGGGTACCCAAGGATAAAATTGTGTATGTTGCAGATGTCTTTAACAGCAAAACTGAAACACCAATCATGGTACCTGGACTCTGGATGCTCACGTCACATGACGGGAAGAAAGCATATGTTCCAAAGTCTTGAATTAAAAGATGGAGGCCACGTAGGTTTTGGAGGCAATCAAAAAGGAAGAATTATTGGATCTGGAACTATTGGTAATGGAAATCTTCCTTCTATATCTAATGTTCTACTTGTAGAAGGATTAATGCATAATTTATTATCCATAAGTCAATTAAGTGATAATGGTTATGACATAATCTTTAATCAAAAGTTCTGTAAAGCTGTTAGTCAGAAAGATGGAACAATCCTCTTTAGTGGAAAAAGAAAGAACAACATTTATAAAATAAAGCTTTCTGAATTAAAAACTCAAAATGTAAAATGTCTAATGTCTGTGGAAACTGAGCAATGGGTCTGGCATAGAAGATTGGGACATGTTAATATGAGAAGAATATCTCAACTTAACAAACTCAATCTGGTCAGAGGACTTCCAAATTTGAAGTTCAACTCAGAAGCTCTATGTGAAGAATGTCAAAAAGGCAAATTTTCAAAAACTGGATTCAAAGCTAAAAATGTTGTTTCTTCCTCTAGACCATTAGAACTTCTGCACATTGACTTATTTGGACCAGTGAAAACTGCTTCAGTCAGTGGCAAGAAGTATGGATTGGTGATCGTAGATGACTTCAGCAGATGGACATGGGTAAAGTTTCTTAGACACAAGGATGAGTCAATTGCTGTATTCTCTAACTTCTGCAAACAAGTTCAAAATGAAAAAGAATCAAAAATCATTAAAGTCAGAAGTGATCATGGTGGAGAATTTGAAAATAAACAATTAGAATCTTTCTTTAATGAAAATGGCATCTCTCATGATTTTTCTTGTCCTAGAACTCCACAACAAAATGGGGTTGTAGAACGTAAAAATAGAACTTTACAAGAGATGGCCAGAACCATGATCAATGAGACTAATATGGCTAAACATTTTTGGGCAGAAGCAGTAAATACAGCATGTTACATTCAGAATAGAATCTCTATAAGACCTATTCTTGAAAAGACTCCTTATGAATTGTGGAAGAACAGAAAGCCCAACATTTCTTACTTTCATCCTTTTGGATGTACTTGTTTTATGTTAAATACTCTTGATACTCTGAACAAGTTTGATTCTAAGGCACAAAAGTGTTATATGTTAGGATACTCTGAACGTTCTAAGGGATACAGAGTATACAATACAGAAACACGTATTGTGATAGAATCAATTCATGTCAGATTTGATGATAAGCTTGGTTCTGAAAAACCAAAGCAGAATGAATTTACTGCAGATATAGAAGTAGAAATCTCTACAAACAGAACCTCTAAAGGTCAATCCTCCAAAGCTCAAAACAACACAACTGCTCCATCAACACCTGAAGAACCCATCCAGAAGAAACTTTCCAGAAGCACTATTAATCATCCAGAAGATAAAATCTTGGGAAAGAAGGATGAACCAATCAGAACAAGATCCTCATTCAAAAACTCTGAAGAGACACTATTAGGACTTGTCTCCCTGATTGAACCTTCTTCTGTAGAAGAAGCTCTATCAGAAAATGATTGGATTCTGGCTATGCAAGAAGAACTTAATCAATTCACCAGGAATGATGTGTGGGATCTGGTTCCTAGACCCAGAGGATTCAACATCATTGGCACCAAATGGGTATTCAGAAACAAACTCAATGAGAAAGGAGAAGTTGTCAGAAACAAAGCAAGACTGGTTGCACAAGGTTATAGTCAACAAGAAGGAATTGACTACACAGAAACCTATGCACCAGTCGCCAGGTTAGAATCAATAAGACTTCTAATATCATTTGCTGTAAATCATAATATCATTCTATATCAAATGGATGTCAAAAGTGCATTTTTAAATGGCTATATTGATGAAGAAGTGTATGTTCACCAACCCCCTGGTTTTGAAAATACAAAATTTCCAGAACATGTTTACAAACTCAAAAAATCATTATATGGATTAAAACAAGCTCCCAGAGCTTGGTATGAACGATTGAGTAATTTTCTTCTGGAAAATAGTTTCATCAGAGGGAAAGTGGATACAACTCTTTTCAGTAAAAACATTAAAAATGATCTTCTGATATGTCAAATTTATGTAGATGATATAATTTTTGGTTCTACTAAAAGTGCCTTGGGAAAGGAATTTGCTAAATCTATGCAGGCAGAATTTGAAATGAGCATGATGGGAGAATTAAAGTTCTTTCTGGGAATTCAAATAAATCAAACATCAGAAGGAACATACATCCATCAAAGCAAATATGTAAAAGAACTTCTGAAGAAATTTGAATTATCAGAAAGTTCTATATCCAAAACTCCTATGCATCCTACATGTATTTTGGAGAAAGAAGAGGTAAGTAAGAAAATAGATCAGAAGCTCTACAGAGGTATGATTGGATCACTTCTCTATCTTACTGCTTCTAGACCAGATATTCTATATAGTGTATGTTTATGTGCTAGATTCCAATCAGATCCTAGAGAAACTCACTTAACAGCAGTTAAGAGAATCTTTAGATATCTGAAAGGTACTACTAATCTTGGTCTGTATTACAGAAGATCAGAAAAGTATAAACTTGTAGGATATTGTGACGCTGACTTTGCTGGAGATAGAACAGAAAGAAAAAGTACTTCTGGAAGTTGTCAATTTCTAGGAGATAACCTAATTGCTTGGTCCAGCAAAAGACAACCAACCATAGCACTATCAACTGCAGAAGCTGAATACATTGCAGCAGCTGGATGCAGTACGCAGATGCTCTGGATGAAAAATCAGCTAGAAGATTTCAATATCTATGAGAGTAACATTCCAATCCTCTGTGATAATACTTCTGCTATTTGTCTCTCTAAAAATCCTATTTTACATTCTAGAGCTAAACACATAGAAGTTAAACATCACTTCATTAGGGACTATACTCAGAAAGGAATTTTAATGTTAAAATTTATAGACACAAATCACCAATGGGCTGATATTTTTACTAAACCCCTTTCTGAAGATAGATTTAATTTCATCCTAACTAACCTTAGCATGAAGTTATGTCCAGAATGAAAATGATTTAATCATATGTCTTATCTCTAGAAGTTCTATTTTTTTTATTTTCTACATGATTATCTCAGAAGATTCTATGCTCTAACGTTTACTCTTAGAACTTCTGTTCAAAAGATTTACTTGTAGATCTTCACATCAAATACGTGTCAACAAAGTTCTAAGAACTTCCATCAGAATCAAACACGTGTCCAAATTCTGACAAGTAACAGAACGTGCTTAGCAACTGTTTCGCTCAGAAGGATAACTGTTGAGATTCTGGAATTTGATACGACTAGGTTGACATCAAAAAGGCAAGAAAATCTCTTGGGTAACTGTTCCAGAATCAATTACGCTTTACCCCATGTCAGCGCATTTAATGTTATTAATCATTATGTTTTAAAATTAATTGTTTCCCACTAATTTTGCATTTAATTAATTGCATTAACTTGTTTTCTTTTTCTATAAATATCAAGTTCATTCCTCATTTTCAAATTTTACCGCATATTACTCTCTCTAAATAGTATTCTCTCAGTCTTTTGTGCTTCCTCATTTTTTTCTAAAAACCCTAAACCCTAACAGTTCATCTTAGTCACTAATGGCTTCATCATCCTCTCAAAAAGATTTATCTGATGATTACTACGTTGAACCATCAAAGACACTTTCAACCTCTCCTGAGAAACTGGAAGTTTTGTGTGAATTGTTCGTTGATTTTGCAAGTCTGAAGGATAATGGGTTTGACCTCCTCCCTCAAGTTGAAGCTCAAGGCTGGGATAAATATTTCGACAGGCTGATGGGACCAGTTTTCCCTAAACTGGTGAAGGAATTTTGGGTGTACGCATACTCAAATGATGCACAAGTCACATCATACGTGCTTAGTAAACAAATTATCATCTCTGAAGATCACATTGCCAAACTCTTTGAAACTGATGGCAATGGTATCAAATGCAGTGATATGGATAGAGTTTCTGATGCTGTTGTGATTGCCAAAGAGATTTTCACTGCTGGTAAACCATCAAACAAAATCAAAGACCTCAAGACTCCTTTGAGAATTTGGGCAAAAATAATTCTTGGGACAATCTGTCACAGGAAACCAACAAATTCCCCAGACTACATTAATCTGGATCAACAATTTCTTCTCTACTTCATCTCCAAACAAAAGAAAATAAATCTTGCTCATACACTATTTCAGAATCTCAGAGTTGCTGTGAAAGAGACTAGGGATACCGAGAAGACCAAAAGGGACTGGATACCTTTTGGACGATTAATTTCTGATATTCTATGTCAGAACAAGCTAGTGGACTTCCTAGCTGAAATCAATCAACATGCACTGCTGGAAACAGATGTTGGAAAACCTTTGAATGCGAAAAACCTTAAGAAGATGAGGTTCATCACTTCCATTCAGCAAGAACCCACTCTACAATCTAGAGAAGTTATCAGCACTAGAAGGATACCTCTAGAAGGCTTTCCTCTCTTCTCTTCTGATACACCAGCTGATGTTGTTCTCAACTATATGGATATTTGCAAGCGCCAAGGAACAGTACCTGATTTCAACCCAAAAGATCTTCAAAAACAAATCCCAGATGTTGCCTCTCTCAGATTAAAGAAAAGGAAGACCGCTGAAGACCCCTCTCAGAAGATGCAAAAATCATCTAAGACAACAGGTAAGTCTTCTGCTTCTAATCCTGATTCCATTACTGTTGTAGAAGCTGTAACTGTAGAAGTGTCTGAACAACCTTCTAACATACAACCTTCTAGCCAACCATCCTCTGATATCAATTCTGAACAAACTCATGATACTGAACCACCTCACAATATTAGTCCCATTCAAACAGAAGTTCCTACAACTTCTGCTGTTGCTTCCATTTTATCCTCTTTAAATCCACCAGAACCAGAACAAGAAACAGAAATAGAAAACCACCAACCACAAACTATTGCTGATTTTGATATTCCAATTGATGACACTCCACCCTCTGATGTTGATTGCTCTCTTACCAATGAAACACAATCCGCCCTAAAAGCTGCTCTTGATATGGATCTTGAACAGTTCCAAGATTCAGATGCTGCATCAATTTCCCATAATAATTCAACAAACCAAAATTCTCCTACCATCATAATTCCTGACTCACCAACAAAAACAGTCACTGAAAATGACAACCACCTTAGAACTTCAATTGACTTTGAAGCACTTCAAAAATTGTCCTCCCTGTCCAACAAAAGAACTATTCCTGTTCCAAAACCCAAACCATCCAAATCAGACATTTCTACTTTACTGTTAGCTTTTGAAACAGTTCTGAAATTAAAATTAGAAGATCTGAAGATTGCCTGTGCAGAGTTAACTGATCCTGCTGCATCTGATTTTCTCTGGGCTGACCTCAGAAAATGGTTTAGTGCTGAGTCCAAAAGACTCAAAGACATCTGCTATGATGTTGCTCATCAGAACTTCTGTGAGTACCTTCAAGCAATAGTCTCAAATGTTGCACAAACTAAACCACTCCTGCTGGACAACAAGCCTTGGAAAGAATCAGAACCGCTGGAAGAGCTCTCAGCACTTCAGATGGTCTTTGTATCTTCTGTAGAAGAAACTGCTGATGATCAAGCTGCCACTCCAACAGAAGAACCTCTGGGAACCAATTTTGTGCTCCAAACTCTGCAAGAATTAAAGAAAGAAAATCAACTAGTGAAGGAACGTCTGGACAAGCAAGAAGAGACAACCGCTGAGATGAAGACCCTCCTAACCAAGCAAGTGGAATCTTCATCAGACATTAAGTCTTTGCTGGAGACGTTGGTCACTAAGATGAACACCTGATCTTCTGCTTTAATTATTTTTTTGATATGTTTTAAAAAACTTCTGTTCCTGCTTTTCTATTTGAACTTCTACTGGATGTCTGCATTTTTCTCTAAGTACTTTTAACTCCATTTGCTTTGGTTTATAAATATTTTTGTTGAGTTATTTCTTGATTAACCTTTTTGATTATGACAAAAAGGGGGAGAAACGTATATGATTCTGATCCATAGCAGTTCACCATAATCTGCCTTTTACATATTCTAATACAATTATTTGAGTTGTTATTATAAAAAGAAACAGGTCAAGTAATTAACTCAGGGGGAGCTAAGGATCGTAGAACATCTGAAAGAAGTTTATCTTCTAATCAAAGGGAGTTCAATTCAAATTCATTAAACTTTATTCCTGTTAAATTATAATGTTTTGTCATCATCAAAAAGGGGGAGATTGTTAGAACAAATGTGGTTCCAATCCTCTAAGTGTTTTGATGATAACAAAGTCTTTTCATATTAGAAGTTCTAATGAATATTCGTACTCTTGTGTAGAAGATAATATTGCTTGAGTAAATCGTATGAGCTAAGAAGAACCATTATAGAAGATATGCTCTAAGAGGAATCCAGCATTAAATGGCATATTTAATTGCTGCGCATATATTATTTATTATCTCTGATTTCCGCTTAGAAGATGCTGGTATCCTTATTAAAAGCTTTAATTAAAGAATACGATCGTTAATATTCAAAGACAAGAATCTCTGCTTATGGAAAGAAATTATGGTATTAAAGTATATCCTAATTTGGCTCAAGATGTCTTCAACGGATACTTTATCAAGAACTATATAAAGGACATCATTTGAAGAATTCAGTAACGAACGAAAAAGCTATACTCGTATCTCATATATTCAAGCATATCATTTTATCTTGTTCTTATTGTTGTAACTATCACTTAGTGATATCTGCTTATCTAGAAGCACTCTAAGTTACGTCTTTACATATCTTGTAATAATTATATTTTTTCCTTGAGTGACTAAGTTTAGTCAGAAGACTCAAGAAGACATTGACTATAGGTCTTTGTGTGTATTCTTATTGAATAGTGGATTAAGACCTCAGTAGAGGCAAAATCACCTTGGCGGGTGGACTGGATGTAGTTTGAGTTCAAACGAACCAGGATAAAGTAAACGTGTCATTAGAAGATTATTTTTATTATTCCAGAAAACCCAATTCCAACCCCCCTTCCTTGTGTTTTGCCACCTTCACATATCTCATATACTTATTACAAAACCAATAGATTTTTTCTTGTCATTCATGCAAAACTTTAGAATACCTGGTATGCATTTTGGTATGCTTATGATGAGATGAATACATGATATGAAAAGGCTAGGGGTAAAATTTAGGGTGTGACATCTGCCCCTATTAAATGACTTTAACCGATGGCATGAGTGATGGTAGACACTCATGAGATCAGGGTGAAAGGTATTTAAATATAGAAATAACCGAAAATTTTGCCCCTAAATGTAATGAACGATGATTATGATATGAATGATAGGTGTGAAATACGTCGATGACCATGTGTAAAGACTCACTGGGGATGACAACATATCAACTCGGAGGTTGAGAAAGTAAAGATAACATATCAACTCGGGGGTTGAAGGGATAAAGACGACATCGACTCAGGGGTCGAAAACACAAAGACAAAAACAGTGACTCGGGGGTCCACTGAAACAAATATAAACTCGGGGGTTGAGGAAAAGACAAAATCATTGACTCAGGGGTCAAACATAATGCAACAATATTGACTCGGGGGTCAAAATACACATTAACTCTTGGGTTGAGGAAATGATAACAACATTGACTCGGGGGTCAACGAAAAGATAACAACATTGACTCGTGGGTCAAGAAAAAATATGACAATATTTACTCGGGGGTCAAAATAAATCAACTCGGGGGTTGAGGAAATAACTAAAATGACATTGACTCGGGGGTCGAGAAAGCAAGTCAACTCGGCGGTTGAGGAAATAACTAAACCGACATCAACTTGGGGATCGAGAAAGCAAGTCAACTCGGTGGTTGAGGAAATAACTAAAACGACATTGACTTGAGGGGTCGAGAAAGCAAGTCAACTCAGCGGTTGAGGAAATAACTAAAACGACATCGACTCGAGGGTCGAGAAAGCAAGTCAACTTAGCGGTTGAGGAAATAACTAAAACGACATCGACTCGGGGGTCAAGAAAGAAAATCAACTCGGCGGTTGAGGAGATAACTAAAACGACATCGACTCGGGGGTCGAGAAAGCAAGTCAACTCAGCGGTTGAGGAAATAAATAAAACGACATCGACTCAGGGGTCGAGAAAAATAAAGGAAATATTCAAAGTAAATGCGCAACAGGTTCAAATGTAACTGCTGACACTAAGGATATAGAGAATATTCAAGGTGAATGTGCAGCGGCTTGATGTGACCAGCTAACACCAAAAATAAATATAAGATAAAACATTCAAAGTGAATGCACAACAGGTTCATGATCGGTTGAAACTAAGAATAAAAGACAAGAAACCCCAAGTATCCAAAGTGATAAATCAACAGGTTCAAGTGTAACTGTTGACACTGAGGATAACAAAGACAAACACATTGATTGGGCAGCGACTCTATGAGACCAACTGGCGCTGGGAGTAGAATGTAAATTATTCAAAGATAGATCAACGACTCTAAGCGATCGGCTGGCACTGAGAATAAAGGTAAGAAATGTTGGAGTTTTCAACAAGATAAAACATCCAACCTCTGGAAATTCCTTAAATGAAGAGCCAAATAATACCTTTAGGAACCATCAGGAAAAAAGTACAGGTATATGCCAAATCAAATGAACTTAGACTGCAAGCAAAAGGGTTTCACGACCAGCTTAACGGATTCGCGACAATGACAATTGGACTTCAAAGAGATTTTTGTAAAATGACAGTGTAAAAAAAATGCTTCTGCAATCCTGAGACTTCTTAGGGAGAGAAAAGATTACATGTCAGAATAGGCTTATTTTGTAATGTATGACTCTTTTACTATGGTCATATGCTCGATCAATAAGACGGTAGCAGGGCTTAACACCAAGAGCGAAGCGATGTCATTAATACATGAAAATAATTTATGCACTGACTCAACGGTTTCCAAATATGCCCCTGTATGAGTATTGGATGAAATAGTTCTTTTTGCAGAAGACTCTTTAGAAGGAGACAAAAGATGACGACATGATTCCCGACACCCGTCTTAAACTCAGAATTTGTTGTCGCATAAGGTCTGCTTGGACATATTGAAGGCATGGAGAGGACTTTCCCTTGTGTGATTCATTTTCCCCCAAATCAATGGGTCTTTGCACATATCCTTTTCACAAAAAGGTTTGGAAATAACTCTCCATGACATGTCCTTTGAAATGGTTACCCCAGTGCTTGAACATCTAATATTTTACCCTGGTTATCTAATCCTTGGGATGAGAAACTCCTGGCTTGACTGGCCGTTGAACTCTTCGTGATAGCTCAACTCTAGTCCAATTCTTGAGAAAACTTCGACCTCTGAGTAGCTGACTCTTGAAGAGATTGATCCAGATTGACCTATTCTTGAAGTGGTTGCCCCTGGCTGGGCTTCTCTTACCAAGTTAAATTCCCTAACTGGCTGAATTCGTTGGGATTCCCATAATGTTGAATTGACTTGCAAATAAACATTATTCATTTAAAAAAATTGGCAATTTTAATGCAACATTTATGCAAGTTTTTGAAATCACAATTTATTGGTATGATGGTGATACAGTGGAATAATTATTGATTGAAACAACAAAGTAGATCTAACCATTTACAGAATGGCTAGACAAAGTGATTAAATAAATAGCAAGGATCGTTAAGAGTCAGGTTAACACAACCTTGTTGTAGTATGCTCTCGAAATAAACCTTGCCTCAATTAGGTCATTTAAAGGTTGTAGTGTGGTCTGGTTCACGGTTTTTTGAAACAAAGGATAAAAGGCTCAAAATTTATTTGTACCCACCCATCTTTGTGATGAACTCCAATCTTATATTCAATTAATTTGACACACAATCATATCTCAGAAGTTTTTGTAATAGTAAGGATCAAGAGGAGATAGCAGCCACCTTATTTCATCTCTGGTTTGTTTAGGACTTGATGACTTCTTTTCTTGACTTCAATCCGTTGAGATGCCCTAATTTTTTTGCCTAAGTCATCTTTTCTGGTTTTTGACTTAGCAGGCTTTTTCTTTGTATTTTTTTTCTTCTGTCTTTTGTTGAATGCTTGCGACTGCCATTTATGGAAGATTGGGAATAATTACTACAAATGTTTGGCCCTTCAAGACTTCACTAATGTGTGAAGGAAAGTAGGTAGATGATGTTTCTTGAATGATGGACTGAATCTCTTGAAGATTGAACGCAAATAGATTAACTGAACCAACTACCATGCCCTAGGTTTAAAATTAAGGGTTTTTTCACGTTTTGAAAAAGAATAGAACTCCTACTTCTAGGCTCAAAAGGGGTTAGCAAGGGATTATCATCCTTATTTCACTAGTATTTGGGAATTTGAAACAATGCATGTACATCATTGGCAAGGTTTTAATTGAGAGCATACAAATGGAAAATTCAGGTATCTGGTTTTCATCATCCTCCCTCCAATCTTTGCTAAAACAATAGTTTGATAAAGATAAATAAATGGGAGAAATAAATTTTGTTGTTTGTCATAACAATGAAAGAAAATGAGTGAATACGAATGGATTGATTCAAAAGATGCATAAATATTTCATTAGTCTTTCTAATTCAAAAACAACAATGCTTACAAGCAAATGAAAAATTAACATGCAAAGAAGAAAAATACAACAATGCTGAAACAAACAGGGGACTACCAGCTTTAGGGAATTTGAACTTCAGGTCCTGATCTCCAGACTTTAGGGAAATGTCTTCTGAAGCTTGATTCATGCTTCACGCTCCATGTACTAGACAAAGATTGTCCCTGACAATCGGAGCAGTGTCTCCAAGTGAAAGAATTTTCTTCTCGGTTAAATCTTTCACAATGTGCTTTAAGGCATAACGACCTTCCAAATCATGCCTTGGGGCACCTTCATGAAACAAACAGTGAACATTTGGGTTGTAGTTTGTTGGGAGTGGATCTGGCGGAGGACCTAAAGGCCTTGGAACAACCAATCCTTTCTTCAACAATGAAGGATATAATTCAATGTAGGTCATATGGATCTGAGGGATTAGAGGTTTTCCCCCTTATCTTCTATGATGATTTGAGACACCTTGTGGGCGAGAATCCTGAACTTTCGATCGCTGATAAGCTGACACTATTGGCACTCTAGGTACTGCTAGTTGTGCGTTATGAATTGTATAGAAGTGATTTATGCTCAAACCATTCTGATTCTGACTTGGTTGAGGGAAAACAGCCAAAGGTGATTGATGTTTTGATTTGGAAATCAGAGGTTGACTTTGACTTAGTGGGGGGCATGGGCTGGTAGATGAGGAGTTTCCACATGGAAGCACTCTTGATTCGAGGTAGCATAAGATGGAAGTAGAACATTAGCTCCCTCTACTGCGGCAGGGGGCACAAAGTGACCTTCCTTTCCCAACAAAGCTTGCAAAGTTTCCAAGACCCATTCCATCTGTCTCTTCAAGGAATTAATCTCTTCTTTCAACAATTCTTTTCCTCTCCTTAGTTCATCCACCGTTCCTTGAGACATTGTTCTTGGTTCTGGACACATGTTGGGAATCAACTTGCTGACCCAAGACAAAGGATGAAATGAGTTTATTTTTTGAAATGACACATAATATACAATGCAGATGCAATGGTATGCAAATGGATGCAATGCAAGTATGCTTAGGATCACAGGTACAATCAGACTCGAAAATTGGAATAACTCAAAACTTCTTATCTGGAAGGCTATAAGAGATTGGTTCTATGTTATTTACCCATAAAAGCCCACTCACGGGATAGTTTCTACGGTGATGGCATTAGGAAACTCAAGGTCACAAACGTTTATCGCACTAACGCCCTGCCACAGGCTAGTTGCATTATGATGATAATGACGATAAGGTCTACCTTGAGTGGAGTTCTCATGGTAGGCCCCCAAAGGGGCGAGCCCTCAGAGACTAACACTACACAACTACCAACACTGAAACTGGTTTTAGGAATGGGTCCTAGAGTCACAACCCTTTCATGAATCAAGTCACGTGAGAGGCTAGCTGCGTTACGACAGGATCTACGAATAGGTCTACTCTTTGGGGGAGCTTTCAAGCTAGGCCCTCAAGAAGCGAGTCCTTGGAGACTAACACTAATAACTTCCAATTCTAACCTAGGTGTTCCCTCTTCTTTTTCCAAAGCTCGGTTAAAAACTTTACTTGTGATATAATCCCAAGATCCCACAAATAAATAATAACGAGCAATAAGAGAAAACAATAAAATAACAAATAAACAATCATATATAATGATAATAACAAACATAGAGAATACAAATAAGACAAAAGATCAACAATTAAATGCACAGTTAGCTAAGTTAGGTTTGACTCTCCCTCGCATGGAGCTTATCCCCAGCAGAGTCGCCAGCTGTCGTACCTTGAAAAATACGATCCTCGCTATGGACGCGGAAAAAACAACAGAGTCTCCACCTAATTCTATTTATTCTAACGAGAGAAAATGAAGATATGGACACATCCTAATTAGGATAGGAAATGGTCAACAAAACCACTAATCTAAGTTCGGGAGTCGGTTATGCAAGAGGAAGGTATTAGCACCTCTCACGTCTGTTGTACTCAACGGGAACCTCTTAGTCTAACTATGCGATCGAATGTTAATTTATGTCTTTGTCTTCTAAATGATTTGATAAAATGTTTGTTCTAAGGGAAATGAATATTTTTAATTATTATTGTTATGGAGAAATGGTTAGTTTTTTATTAGGGTGCTCGCGAAGGATTAAAATCCTCGTGCATACGTATTCCCTTGTGCAATGGGAAAGTCAGAGCTTCGTAGTTCATGATACTACGGTTTGTTGGTGTTTGTTTAATGAACGATTGTTTAAACAGCTCTCTAACTGCTAAGCGTTGGCTTGTCTACTCGCGATAGAAGGCGGAAGTGCTAGCTTATCTATGAGATAGAAAAAGTTTAAACAATGTTCGTTTAGAGAAAAAGTTTGATCTTGTTTAGTATTTTAAGAACGAAAGGGCGAATGAATTACGTCCCATGGGGTGAGCCTCAGGAATGATTCATTCAAGAACCCGTGGAATACTAGACTCCAGAATTCAGTTCTTCCGTTGTTTTGATATGTAATAATTAGGTGTCTTGAAAGACGAAAGGGCGAATGAACCATGTCCCGTGGGGAGAGCCTCAGGAATGATTCATTCAAGAACCCATGGAATGCTAGACTCCAGAATTCAGTTCTTTCGTAATTTGTTTATGAAAACAATTTGAATGTTTGTAATGGAAAAGCTTGATTAGCATTAATTTAAGGTTAATTGTTGAGTGTGTTTTAGAGACAAAAGAGAGAATGAACACGTCTCGTGAGGTGAGCCTCAAAAGTGATTCATTCAAGAACCCATGGAATGATAGACTCCATAATTCAATTCTTTCGTGATTAATAAAAGAGTTGGGTGTTTTGAGTACGAAAAGGCCAATGAATCACGTCCCATTGGGTGAGCCTCAGGAATGATTCATTCAAGAACCCATGGAGTTCTAGACTCCTGAATTCAATTCTTTCGTTGTTTAGCTTAGAAATAGTTTTTTGAAGTTTGAGAGTCATAAAAAGAGTAGAGACTAGCGATTATCTTTGTGACAAAGCAAAAGATTTTAAAAGGTTAATGGCTTGTAGAAGGTAGGTGAATAACAATTAGTCAACATAACGTCATTTTCCTTTAGATCGGATAATGAACGTCGATCAACAACAAAATAAAAACCTACATAGAGGAATATCATGGTATCAAAAACAAAAACAAAAAACAAGAATCAAGAACACGCACTAAGGATTGGATATCAGTTGAAAGCATCCGCGAAGAAAGAAACAAAACTAATGTCTATCTAAGGTTTTTTGGATTTTTTTTAATATCTAAAATAAACTAGCTAAAAGAAAGCTTTTTTTTTAAAGAAAAAATAATAAATAAATAATAATAAATGGAAATAAATAAATACTTTTTTTGAATTTTTTCTTAATATGTTCTAAACTATTATGTATATATTATCCTATTTTAAATCACTAGAAATAATCTAGACCTAATTAAATTAAACTA
The DNA here is from genome assembly GCA_963966055.1 of Lathyrus aphaca. NCBI lineage: Eukaryota > Viridiplantae > Streptophyta > Magnoliopsida > Fabales > Fabaceae > Lathyrus > Lathyrus aphaca. Next base: position 110,983,707 of record OZ014521.1, on the reverse strand, counting down.
ACTAAAATCTTAAATCTAAACCTAACTAAAGTCTTAAATCTAAAACAAATTAAACTTAATTGATGAGCACGATATTTGTCAACTAAAAGAATAAATTGGTTAATTTATAAGAATAAGTCAAATTTAATCAATTATATTATTTTTTCAAGAAGTACATTATTTTATCGTCCAAAAAAAAATGGGAGGTGTGGACAGTGTATATACATAGACTCAGTTAAATACTTTAAGGTTAATCCAAACACATATATTATTGATATAAAAAGAAATCAAAATAAATAAACAATGAAATTAAAAGTTAAAAGGGCAGAACAAGAAAGAAAAAAAATGGACGGTTACCCTCTTCTTCATCAAATCGATATCCCTCTGTCTCATTCGCTATCCCTCTATCTCAATCGCTCAATCGGTCTCCCTCAATGATGTACTCACCGCCGGCGGCAATGAACCCGCTGTCCTCGTGTTTGCGTAATGAACCAATCTCTAGGTCGAAGTCGCCGTGAGACTCACAACCGTCGGCGGAGTATTGCAGTTCGTGTTTTGAATATTGGTGTTCGTTTTTTTCCACAATGTTTGTTTCGATTATGTGCTTTAGGTTCACTAACTCACCCTCTTCGTCTCCGCTCTGATTTTTTGTTTTTCTCTTCCGGGTGTTATGCGGGTTTGTTGTTTTATTTGTGTTGGGCTGTGTGTTTGCGTTTGCAGATATTGTTCAAGATGTGCAGAGAAACAAATGAAGGTTGTAGTCGATTTTGTTGTTGTTGATGAGGATGTGTGAGGGTTTGTTGATGAAGTTGTGAATCCTTTTGAAGATTTTTGGTTGGTTTTTTATTTGGAGGTCATTGATTGTTTTGGGGTTTCCTAGTGGTGGCTGAATTCTTCCTTTTCGATATTGCAGGTTTGGTTTGCTATGGTTGAAATGTGGTGAGGATGAATAAAGGAAATTATGGTTTTTTGTGTGAAAATCGTCCTTCGCAGGGGGAGTCTTTCAGTCAAGGGAGTTTCCTTGAACTTAGTATTATTTTCCTTCTTTTTTTTCAAACATCTATCTTTATACCCAAGACTCATACTTCCCCCTTCAGTTTGGTAGTACAAATTTTTGTTTTGTAATGATTGTTATCTCGTTTTCAATTCCAGGGTTATCATTGTGTAGGCTGCAGAGCTGTGGTCAAAGATTCATAGTTGTGCAAAATTGCAGCTTGCTTTTGGAGGGTAGTGTTTAGATGCTACAAGTTTTTGGGTGTAATGTAGAATTGGACTTGAGGCTGCAGAATTTTTCCTTCCATTCTGACGTGTCTTCTTGGGCAGGTTGTAGCATGTAATGGTAGACTGTTGTGTAGGGGTCAACGGGTTACTTAATTCATGTGTGGGGTCATGTGTAACAAAAAAATGCAGAACTTTATCTCACTCGATACATACCATTTATGGATCGTTTTTGGCATGTTTCATGTACTGTTGTTTTTTAGACTTAACATATTTATTGTAGCAATTCCAAACTCTTTTCTTCCCCACAAAATTAAGTGAATGGGCCTTATTATCGTGGGTCTTTATTTGAAGTCTCTCTTTTTTTGTGAAATATTGTGACAAGGTGAGAAATCAGAGTTGTATGATCCTTAGATCAAATCATGAATGAATCATAATGAATTCTCATGAACTTGTATGAAATTATTTCCTTTGGTATGTTCACCTCAAAACCACTCTCTTGAATTAAATTTTGATTTTTATGAATGAGTAAGTCTTATGGTCTTGAACAACATGAAATAATGAATTTTTATAGATTGAATCTTGGGTGAAATGTGGCCTTTGAATGAAATTGCTTTTTTTTTTAATTTGAGATTTGACATTTGGACTTAAAATTTGAAAAGAAGATTTGGAATATGAATTTGAAACTTGCATTTAAAATTTTGAACTTGAAATGATTTTTGACATGAAATTGGATTAATGACTTGAAACATAATTGAGACTTGGACTAGAAATTTAGAATAAATCATAGAAGTTGAAAAGAAAATTTGTAATGGAAATAGAAATTTAATTGAGAAATTGGAATAGAATTCAAAAAGGAAGTTGGAATGTGAACTATGACACGAAAATTGCAATTGAATTGGAAATAAACTTAGTAAAGAAATTTTGAACATAAAATGGAAACTTGACGTAGAAATTGGAAATTGACTTGAAAATAACTTAGAACGAACTAAATAAACATTGGAATTAAAAATGAGACTTTGAAGCGAACTTTTGGGATATGTGATCGTGAGCTTTGAAATTTGAGAACTTGACATTGAATTTGGAATTTGATATGAAGCTTGGAATTTCGGAGAATGAACTTTTAACTTTGAGATTTTAGAACTTGAACTTGTAACTTGAAATTGACAACTTGAAAACAAGTTTGGAATTGTCGTCTTAAAATGGATTTTCCTTCTATTCCAAGTAACTACCAAAACTCGTTCTACAAGATGATCACCTGAACCAAATATCAACATCCTCGGCTAATCATCAGACAAACACACACATGATATGAGGTCTTGAACACATCCATGATTCAAACTTGAAATCCCTACTCCGCCACTTATGAGACCACCTCAAAACCTCGTGCTTTCAGCATAAAACCCTAGTTCCTCAAACCAAAAGACCAGATCTCCTATGCTTATTACAAAACCAATATACTTTTTCTTGTCATTCTTGCAAAAATTTAGAATACCTGGTATGCATTTTGGTATGCTTATGATGATATGAATACATGATATGAAAATGTTAGGGGTAAAATTTGGTGTGTGACAGTTACGAATAATTGTTATGTTGTGTATGTTGAAGGCGTCATAAGCCAAAGTTGATTTTAGTTTTCCTGTATCGTATATGTTGTTTGTGTTTCTTGTTTATGTTGTGTAAGTTTCTCAAGTTATTTAAGTTGTTTGTGTCATTGAAGTTGTTGAGTTGTTCTAAATTTGTAAGTCTTGTGACAGACGTTGATTTAAGTTGTTCAAGTTGTATAAGCTGGTTGTTCTGTTTGATGTTGTACGTTGTTATGTTGTAATGTCGTACATGCTATGTAGATCATTTTATTTTATAAGTCGGAGAGTTGCTCACACCACGTTGGCCTGGTTTGGCACCAAGTTGAAATTTGAAGGCTTATGCCTTGATTGCCTCGATAACCTGGCAATAATTTTAAGTTTGGAGTTTTACTCCGAATGGAACCACATGCATTTGCATAGTCGAGTCGTATCTATGTTGCGCTATTTATGTCGATTATGTTGTATATGTTGCTTAAGTTGATAAGTTGTTTATGTTGTGTTAAGTTGTTCAAGTTGTTGTCGTTGGAGTAGTGATGTGGTGATACTTGTATAAACCTTTATCTGTGTATTGTTTATCATATGCCGTTTATAATTATCGATATCTCACTCCCTTCTGTTTGAATGTTACTCCTATGTTGGTTACATGCAGGTAGTTTGCAAGAAGATGGTTATCTTCATTAGTTCGAGTCAGTTTCGGTGCTCTAATACGTAACACTCGGGAAATGGATCTTAGTTGTTTTAGTTGTTGTTTTTAAGTTGTTTCAGTATGATTATGTTGTGGCTAAGCTGTTTTAAGTTGAATAACATGCTATACCATGTAAACTTGAATACCTAAAAATCTGATGCGAAGTTGTAACAGATGTTTTGGTTTAAAGAATAAATAAAGTTGTTATTTGCCTCCCGATGTTTAACTGTTATGTATCCGTGTTGAATATGAGATAAATGTTAATTGTTGTTTTTTTTAAAGTGAAAAATGTGACATCCTATTTTAAAGGTGAATTTTGAAACTCTGATTTATGAATTTCCGTCGGATAGTTTTGGGGTGTTATATTAGTGGTATCAGAGCAGATCAGTCCGTCCGACCAATGTTATATAATGTCGTTGATTCATGTGTACGCGACATGTGTGTGAAACACTATCGGTACTTGTTTGTTGGCTCCTAGTCGTTGTCTGCAGGTGTTGGTTTGGAATTAAGTGGGGGAGAGGATTGCTCCCGGACGTGATTGATGGTATGTAGAAGTTGATTAAGTTAATGTTGATTGCAAAAGTGCAGAGTTGTCAAAGCGATGTTGTTATGGACCGACGAGAGTTTAGACTCTTGAATTCGTATCGGTCGAGTTTGAGAAGTGCGTGTATTTTTTATGGGAATTGTTTGAGAAGAAGGATTTATCCCAAATGAAAAGATAAGTTAATGGATCAAGTTGATGGATCAAGTCGGTAGATTGCTATGCTTTGAGTGTAGTTGGATTAAAGTCGAGTATTTTTGTAGTTGGATGAAAAGCAAAGATGTTGGTAGATCTTGGAAGTAAGAGGGAGAGAGACGAAACTTATATTCATCAATCTCAAAAATTCTGGTTTTTGCAATCTTTGAGCAGCTGTCACGAGAAGAGGCATAACGTTTTACCTGTGTTCAGATTGAAGCGTTTCTAGACTTTTTGGAAAGCTTACGAAATTCCCTACAGTTTACGTATAAGATTTGCATTCAGGAGATTTGTAAAGAGTGAGATAAGTGTGTTTTAATAGTTGGGCCTGCTGCTGATTTTTTGAAAATTCTACATATGGGAATTCTGAACTAGTCCCATTGCAAGGAGGTTAGCTCTTCACGTTGGTATATAATTTTGTGATTTGGAGGTCTTTATTGGAAGAGAAATTTGTGTTTGAAGTTGAGGGTTTATTGCTGAAATTTTTGGAAAGATGAAGACGAGTGTGGAATGTTGATAAAGAATAAAATGTTGATATTAGAGAGAATGTGAAGGTATCGGAGAATGCATAGAGATGCGATTTATGTTGAATGAGGACGATTAAAGTGCTGATGTTAGATGATGTTAATGTTGAGAGAAAGACGGATGCTTGATTAGTGTTGTTAAGAAGTTTAGATTTAATGTCGAGACGAAGACGGATACTTGATTATGTCGCTTTAGATTTAATATTATATATATATATATATATATATATATATATATATATATATATATATATATATATATATATATATAAATCAATGTATACAAATACAAATTCAAATATAAAGATTAAAATTATAAACATAATTTATAGAGGAAGAGAAACTAACATGTGACCATGCATACACACAACATTAGGATCTTTGACATATTGATCTATTTAGAAGTATATGAAATCTCAGACAATTTCAAGTATAAAGCTTTCTAGCTAGTGACAATGGTAATCCTGAAACACGAGAGTGTAGAGACAAGTGATTGTCACTTATTGATCTGTGGATTTTCTTCATATGGTACTCTTACTATCTGGAACATTTTTTAGGTGAGCAGAAGAGGTATTCTATTTGTAGTAAAATATATTGGGGACCATAGTCTATGGATGGTGATTGTTAATTAGGGTTTTTATTATTCTAAAAAGGATCATCATTACATCCACCCATATTTGAGTTCAATATCCATTTATTTGATTAATTAATTAATTAATTAATTATTAATTATTTAATTACTAAATAGAAATATAATTAGTCTTTCATATTTAATTTAATCACTAATCAATTAAGACTTTTAATTTGATAAATTGCTATATAATTAGCATAAATATATATATGTTTACATATTAATTATTGGAAATTATAATTAACAATATTTAAATATAAAATATTCCAACAGTCTCCCACTTGAACAATATGTGTTAATAATTATATCATAGTTCTATAAACGCACATCCAAATGCTATTTATTTTTAGATTTTAACTTTACAATCTATGGTAAGGATAATAGATAACCGGTAGAGAAAAAGGAAGAGGAAGAGCTAGAAAGATTTAACAAGAAGTTATTAAGAAAGTTCTTGAAGTTCACAATTTGAAAGGAAATGGATAAAACATTACGGTAAAAGTTGATCCATGTAGCAAATCCCTTCTAAGGGGAATACGACTGGATTTTGTTGTTATTATTGTTGTACAACTAATATTTATTACTTTGAAAAGGAAATCACAAAAAATATATATAAATTAATTTAAACATCACATTGCATGCCTAATAACAAAACATATATTACCATAATTCAATAAAAATTGAAATATTAAACTTGTTTGCTCATTAAACCATCTTCTAATTGTGGCATTTTCTAATTATTTTTAGGAGAAAAACTAAATGAAAATAAAATTCATACAAAACAAATGAAAAATTTTATAATCAAAATTTTAAGATATCCACATCAAAATTTCCACCATTAAATTTGTGTCATATGAACCTTGTCTTGCCTACAAAATTACAAAGTTCAATTTTTTTATTTAATTATTAATTATTATTTTTATTTGATAACGTATTATTGTATATGGAGGTTTGGTATCACTGTACAAGTAAATTTGAAAATTTTATTGTGTTATCTAATATAAACTTTAAAGAAGGGGTAGATCGAGTTTGAAACTTACATGAACTAGAATCATGTACACATTTCCATTTCCATTACGCATAATGTTGATAGATACAACATCAATCATATATTTCTCCAACACAAAAGCAATTTTTTTTAAGAGACCCGACTTCTTAGTTGCACATATGCAAAATTGTGCTTTGCCCCCACAAATGTTCAACACAACTTTTTTAGAAGACCAACTTTGGAAAACTATTTGTTGTGGTGGAGGTGCATATAGTGATAACACATTTGAAGTTTCAATTGCTCTAATAGGAAATTTATTATTATAATTAGAGGATCCATGATCAACTATGTTAGTTTCTGATGATTTATATGAATTCAATGAGGAGTTGATAGTAGATGATGACTCAATCACAAATGGGGATATAGATTTAAGCTTTTCTTGCTTCTTCTTTTCTAGATTTTCAAGAATCTGTTCTAAATTTTTTATTTTCTTCACTGCTGCATCCTCAATTGTTAACTCATAGTGGCACTAAAGTTTTACTATAATAACAAATGTAGATGAATATAAAGTTACCGTAGAAGGCAGATCTGGAAGCAAAGCATGAAGGCGAGCAAACATGTTCCTCATTATCATGTTTCTTTTTGAGAAAGAAAGAGAATATAACATAGGAAAAATAAGATAAAAAGAAGTATTGAAGAGTGATGTATTTATATACAAGTTTAGTAGAGTTTAGTTAATGTTATTGTGAAAAATAATATTAAAATTAAAAATAAAATGACAATTTTTATGTAGATGCATCTAGAATATAATTATAATGTTGATACTCAAAATCCAAATAAAAATTTATAATAATTTTCTTTATGGAAAATTTTGCGCATAACTTATATTCTAGACATTCTCAATGCATATATATATATATATATATATATATATATATATATATATATATATATATATATATATATATATATATATATATATATATATATATATGCTTGACCTAATTAAATTGATTAGGTATATTAAAATTTAATAATAATAATTTTTTGTGTTAAACTATGAGCATAACTTTATCTTCTATGCCTTCTCAACTCAATCTTCCAGACTTTCTCATGGGAAGCTATAGAAGATGAAAGGGTTAAATATATTTTTGCTCCTTATAAATATCTCACGTTTCATTTTTAATCTCTATTAAAAAAAAGACATTTTTTGGTCCCTATAAAAAATTTATACATGCATTTTTAGTCCTTCTTATTTTTTAAAATTTTAAAAACTATTTAAATACCTCTAAAATTTTAAATTTTAGGCATAACTCATATTCTAGACATTCTCAATATATATATATATATATATATATATATATATATATATATATATATATATATATATATATATATATATATATATATATATATATATATATATATATATATATATATATATATATATATATATATATATTAAATTATATAAAAACAATTAAGTTATAATAAATTAAATTAATATATATTTATATATATGTATATTAAATTATATAAAAACAATTAAATTATATATATATATATATATATATATATATATATATATATATATATATATATATATATATATATATATATATATATATATATATATATATATATATATATATATATATATATATATATACTTGACCTAATTAAATTGATTTTGATTAGGTATATTAAAATTTAATAATAATATTTTTTTGTGTAAAACTATGGACATAATTCTATCTTCTAGGCCTTCTCAACTAAATCTTCTAGACTTTCTCATGCGAATGTATAGAAGATGAAAGAGTTAAATATGTTTTTGCTTCCTATAAATATCCCACCTTTCATTTTTAGTCCCTATTAAAAAAAAGATATTTTTTGGTCCCTAAAAAAATTTTATGCATGCATTTTTAATCCTTCTTATTTTCTACAATTTTAAAAACTATTTAATTACCTCTAAAATTTTAAATTTTTTAATAATTTTTTGCATAGATTACTATAAAATATTTATTTATCAAATTATATAATTTTTTTAAATGAGAATAATTAAATATAATTTTTTTAAATTTCAAAAGATAATGATAAAAGTAATGAAAATCTCGACTTAGAAATTAAATTTTGAATTCCTTTTTTTTCAAGAAACTTTTTATAATGATCTGAACATATCTCCAAAAGAATTATTCAAAAATACATTTGGTAATGATTTAGTAGGGACCAAAACACACGATTTTTTTTATAGGGACCAAAAACATATTTAATCCAAGATAAAATTATGCCCACACTTTTCCATATATGAAAAGATCTAAAAAATGGAGTTATACCAACAATTTTCCACAAAAAATGATTATTATTATTATTAAACTTTATTATACCTAATCAATTTAATTTGGCCAAGTATATATTATAATGTCTTTGTTTTTTATTTGATTTATTTGATTAATTATATTGACTAATAATGTGCATTGAAAAGTGTTTACTCTTACATTGCCAACCAAACCATAAAAATTATACACACAAAAAGAAAACTCGTCATTATAAGCATGACAAAAGAGAAAGTGTAATGACAATTTGGATGTAAGTGTTAGAATTAATTTAATAATTGGATTAAGACATGCACGATGCACATTTGTAAATTAATTTTTATTTAATTTATATTGAATTTAAATTATATTCATTTTTTTTTAAAATTAAAATCGTTACAAGTTATATTATAATAATTTATTATGAATTATAATATAGATAACATATAAAAGAAAAATGAGCATTTTACTAGAAAGAAAAAATATATTTTTGTAAAATGACATAGATATTTAGATATTAGTTTTTGAAAAGTTTAATAACCCTAAAAGATATTATTTATAGTAATTTTTTAATATTTTTATTCTCGTGTCTCTTTGACACACTGTCGCTCATGGGATTTTCATCCTAGTAAAAACGCGAAAGTAGCGCAGAAAAGGTAGAGTCGTCAGTCTGACATTTTTATCCCAAATGAATGGGAAATGCAATGCTGCACAAATCTAAGGGAAAAGGAAAGGACAAGGTCCTACGAACCAAAAAATTGGATTCGGGAGTCGGTTACAACCTTGAAAGGTATTAGCACTCCAGACCGTCCGCCGTACCCGACGGGATCCACGCTTGCTTGAATGTTTCAAAGGGTAAGGAATAAAGTTGTTGTTGAATAAAAACCGCTATTAGAATGGGAATGAGAGAGGGAACTGGAAAAAGAGAACGAAAAAGGTACGAGAAAAATGTAGGGAAAATAAAAAATGTGCTCGAACGGGCCCTACCCCGCTGCCTACGTACCTCATCGGGAATATGAGGATCAGAGTCGACGTAGTTCGCCTAACTAAGGCGAGAACTTTGTTTGTGTTTTTTAAGATTGAACTACTTATGCTTATGCACAGGTGTTGCAGACTCGTCTGGTACGAGTGCGTTACCGTCTTGCAAAGAGACATGTCGTAGCGAGTTCTCGTTTAGAGTGAATGAGGTGAGAAGAGAATTCCCGCAGAAAAAGACGTTTGTTGTTTGTTTACTGTCTTTTAAAAGAAGTGTTTTTGTTGTTTTTTTGTTTATGAAACATCCTCATGCTAAGACTTGTTCATCATGATAGATGCTTTACACCTCGCCCCGAAATGGGACGTGTGCAAGTACCCCATGGAAAAGTCTCCTGGCGCACGAGAAAGTTCGACCTTTATTAGGTGTTTTATTTTCTTTTTGAGATGAGAAAGAGGGACACAAGTTGAGAAAGGAAAAAAACTAGGGAAACTAAGACTCACCCTAAGTTGTTTATTGCATGGGAGACCCTATGGTTGGTGTGGTTTTCTAATCCTAATGAAGAAAAATAAAAGAAGAAGAAACTAGAAAGTAACTTACTTCTCTAAAGAAGTTAAGTTGTTTCTAAAAAGGGGAAGAATGAAATTGTACAAGACAAAGCCTAAAAGGCTAAGACAATCACAATTAGAAAGCATAAAGAAAATGAGGAAAGAAGTTGTATAAACAAGGCTTACCTCAACCTCCCTACAAAACAAAGATTAGTACCATAAGGCTAAAGTGATAAAAATAAAGAGGTAAACAAGTACCAAACAATTCCTAATACCACTATGACCTAACTAGACTCAATCCTAAGTCTAAGGGAACTAAAAAGCTAAGCAAAGCCTAAAGTCAGCAGCTACTACAACTTTCTATTGCACAAACAGCTACTTAATACAACTAGCAATGCACACAACCTATTACAACTACCAAACAACATGAAAATAGGTGTAAAAAGACCAAAACAGAATAATGCAGCATGTTTTTACAACTTCTGTTTCCAAATACAGCGATGAAAACACGACATCTTTTCAATTGTTTTTCGAATGCAAAAATGAGTTTTAATGCACACAAAGAAACACAAAGATCATGCAATTTAATGCAACAACATGAAATGGATATCAACAATGCAACACATAAACACACAATCAATGGATGCGAATTATGTGAATTACGTAGTTTTAAACAAATATGCATTTTTCTCAAATTCGCACACAGTCGACCTAAACATGAGTGGATCACAAATGTGATGCAAAACAGAAGTATAAACACTTATTAACATGTTATAGCTGATGCTAAATCATGCAAATAACAATCACAACATGCTATGGACACATATGCAACATTTATGTCAAAAATCGGAACCTAACGAAAAACATGTTGGAAATTATCGAAACTATACACACTTGCTCTAAATCAGCTCCTAAAAACTTCCTAAATCATGTCCTAACGATCCATGATGATTGGAGGGGGAATGGATATCAAAAATGCAAGAAAATGCAAGAATTTATCATCCTGGTTTAGTGGTAATCGGTTACTACCTATGTAGTAACCGGTTACCAGTTCAAAAAACTGGATTTTCTGCAAAATTAACACAGGTAACCGATTACTACCTATGTGGTAACCGGTTACTCTGCAACCAGAATAAAAAATTTCTGCATTTTTATGCAAAAACCAGTGGCAACTTATTCCAATAAGCTATATTCTAATGCCTATTAACCTAGCACAAAAATTATACCTAGATGTAACATTCTAACACCTATTAACACTATAATCACACCACAATTCTAGCTCCTAATGATCAAACCAATCAAAGTATCAAAAATAAAAAAGCAAAGAATGCGCGAGGCGAGATGAAAAGAAATAAGTTAAAACGAGAAGTGATTTCGGATTCACCAACCTACAAAGTGGAGGTTTGCTTTGGTAATTATTGCGATGTTGATCAATACACGAACGAAGAGAACACCGGAGATCCGAAGCTTCGATCCGCGAAGGCGTAAAATAAATGTGATTGGTTAGAATTATCTGAAACGCTTCCGAATGGTGGAATAAACACCGCAACCATAGCAGTTCCTTCGATTATCCGCTGAATTGATGAAGATGATGGAGGTTTAGCTTCTGATTCTTCAAGTTTCAATGCAAAACTTGAAGAATCTTGATGATGAAGCTTTGGTGTGAGTTTGGAAAATGGAGAAAATTGAAAGAATTGAGATTGTGAGAATGATGAAGCTTGTGAAAATGTAGCTCTAACTTGTGTTTCTAACCCCTTTTGGCTTGATGAGCAAGATTTATATAAGAGGTGGCTTTGGAGTTAGGTCTAGGTTTGGCGCGAGGCTTGGGTCCTAAGCTAAGGGTTGGTCGGGAATATTCCTAGAATACTCCATGGCATATTCATGGAATATTCCTTAGCATATTCTGGGAATATTCCCTTAGAAGAATGTGGAATGTTCTAGAATTGGGTGGAAACACAAAGCAAAGTGGAAAATGGAGGGAAGCAACCAACTGAATTTTGAATTTTTGAAAATCTGGGCGAACTAACCGGTTACTACCAATGAGGTAACCGGTTACCAGTGCAAAAACTGGGCTTTTTCCTCCAAATTTCAATAGTTAACTGGTTACTACCTATGAGGTAACCGATTACTTCAACTAAAATATGAATTTTTCTCTTTTTGGTGGGAAACCTTGTACATCCAGTCTTGGTCATATTTTATGTGATTATTTTCCTTCTGAGACTCGATAGTCGCCCAATAACCCCTTGATCGCATGTCTTGCGCCTCAACCAATGATGTATGCTTTCTATGATTGTTTTTATTATGCAATGTATGGACGAATATGCAGGATGGCACGAAAACGAAACATAAGCTACTCGGAAAAAGTGATAAATAAGAGGGCAAAATTTGGGGTGTTATAGCTGCCCCTATTCAATCAACTATAGACCTGAATGGTTGATAACAATGGCTTTTAGACGTTTAAGGTATGCAATGATACAAGACCAACCCGAAGGTGGACTCGAAGAAGTAAGACCAAGCCGGAAGTAGACTTACGATAAGATTCGAGGACAAGCCGAAGGTGAACTCGAAAAGGGTAAGACCAAGCCGAAGGTGGACTTACAAAGAATGAGACTAAGTCGAAGGTAGACTCAAACAAAGATACGAGACCAAGCCGCATGTGGAATCGTAAACGCAAGGCTAAGCCAAAGGTAGACTTATGATAAGATTCGAGAACAAGTCGAAGGGGAACTCGAAAAAGGTAAGACCAAGCCAAAGGTGGACTTACAATGAATGAGACTAAGCCGAAGGTAGACTCAAACAAAAATACGAAACCAAACCAAGGGTGGAATCGTAAACGTAAGGCTAAGCCTAAGGTAGACTTATGGTAAGATTAGAGAACAACCGAAGGTGAATTCGAAAAAGGTAAGACCAAACCGAAGGTGGACTTACAAAGAATGAGACTAAGCCAAAGGTGGACTCAAACAAAAATACGAAACCAAGCCAAGGGTGGAATCGTAAACGTAAGGCTAAGTCGAAGGTAGACTTACGATAAGATTCGAGAACAAGCCGAAGGTGAACTCGAAAAAGGTAAGACCAAGCTAAAGGTGGGCTTATGAAGAATGAGACTAAGCCGAAGGTAGACTCAAACAAGGATACGAGACCAAGCCGAAGGTGGAATCGTAAACGTAAGACTAAGCAGAAGGTAGACTTACGATAAGATTTGAGAACAAGCCAAAGGAGAAATCAAAAAGGTAAGACCAAGCCGAAGGTGGACTTACGAAGAATGAGACTAAGCTGAAGGTAGACTCAAACAAGGATATGAGACCAAGCCGAAGGTGGAACCGTAAACGTAAGACTAAGCCGAAGGTAGACTTACGAAAAGATTCGAGAACAAGCCGAAGGAGAACTCGAAAAAGATAAGACCAAGTCGAAGGTGGACTTACGAAGAATGAGACTAAGCCGAAGTTAGACTCAAACAAAAGTACGAAACCAAGCCAAGGGTGGAATCGTAAATGTAAGGCTAAGCCGAAGGTAGACTTACGATAAGATTCGAGAACAAGCCGAAGGTGAACTCGAAAAAGGTAAGACCAAGCTGAAGGTGGACTTACGAAGAATGAGACTAAGCCGAAGGCAGACTCAAACAAATATATGAAACCAAGCCAAGGGTGGAATCGTAAACGTAAGACTAAGTCGAAGGTAGCAATACAATAAGTGTCGTACCTCGAAAAATACGATCCTAAAACAAAACAACAGAGCCGCCACCTAATTCTATTTATTCTACGAGAGAAAAGGGAGATATAGATACAACCTAAAGGAAGGATAAGAAATGGTTTACGAAACCAAATTCTAAGTTCGGGAGTCGGTTACGCAAGGGGAAGGTATTAGCACCCCTCACGTCCGTTGTACTCAACGGGAACCTCTTAGCTTAACTATGCGATTAAATGTTTGATCTTAAGTCTATGTCTTCTAAATGATTATTAATATGTTTGTTCTTAAAGTTATAAATTATTATTAAGACGGAGGAAGGATTAAAGTTTTTTTTGTGTTGTGATTTAAACGGGAAAATAATTAAATTTTTTATTAGGGTGCTCGCGAAGGATTAAAATCCCCGTGCCTACGTATTCCCTTGTGCAATGGGAAAGTCAGAGCTCCGTAGTTCGTGCTACTACGATTTGTGGTTTTTAATTGAACGATTGTTCGAAATGCATTCTACTGCTAAGCGTTGGCTTATACTCGCGGTGGAGGCTGAAGCGCTAGCTTGTTCGAGAGATAGAATGATTTAAACAATGTTCGTTTGAGAAAATGTTTGACTTTGTTAAGATGTTTTAAACGAAAGGTTGAATGAACACATCGCGTGGGGCTAGCCCATGTTGCGGTCCAATCCAGAACGTGCGGAATGCTAGACTCCGGAGTTCCGTCTTTCGATAATTAATTATAAAAATGATTTAAATTTGTTGGTATACGAATGATGATTGAACCATCACGTGGGGCTAGCCCATTTGCGGTTCAATCCAGAACGTGCGGAATGCTAGACTCCGGAGTTCTGTTTTCGTAATTTAATTAATTAAATAAATTGGAATATTTTGATATACGAATGGTGATTGAACCATCGCGTGGGGCTAGCCCAGTTGCGGTCCAATCCAGAACGTGCGGAATGCTAGACTCCGGAGTTCCTTTTCGTAATTTTTATTTAATAAATGATTTGGATATTTTGATATACGAAAGGTGATTGAACCATCGCGTGAGGCTAGCCCAGTTGCGGTTCAATCCAGAACGTGCGGAATGCTAGACTCCGGAGTTCCTTTTCGTAATTTTTATTTAATAAATGATTTGGATATTTTGATATACGAAAGGTGATTGAACCATCGCGTGAGGCTAGCCCAGTTGCGGTTCAATCCAGAACGTGCGGAATGCTAGACTCCGGAATTCTGTTTTCGTAATTTAATTTAAATAAATGATTAATTGTTTTGAGATGTTTTAGAATCGATACGATTAATAACAAAGGAGTGAACGAACAATATGCGTGGGTGTAAACACCCCAAATTTGCCCTCACCCATTCACACCATGGCTTGTGATCTTCTCATATGCATAAACTCAATCATAGCATATCATATCACATTTTTGATTCACTGCATAGATTCAAAGTCATCTGCATCATGGGTTTGTGATCTGGGCAATCCAAGAGCTTCTTGAGCCACTCCAAAGGTCATCAATCACTTCAAAGGGGTCCATGAATGTTCAAGCATCATATTATATCCTCTCAAAGTCAAGAATGTCAAAAAATCACAAGAACTGAGAATGGCATGGAAGCAGAGCCAGCTTTGACTGCACAGTTGACTTAGAATTAGGGTTTTGGTTTCAGAGGCCATAACTCCAATTTTTTTGGTCATTCTTGTTTCTATTGGTCTCTATATGGTATAGGGAGCATGCATATCAATTTTCATGAAGAAATTCCATGGGGAAGTCATCTGATCAAGAGTTGACTTTTCAAGCAAGTCAGTGCAAAATCAGGGCATCTGAGGCCCCCAATGACCCAACCAAAGGGTGTTCTTCATCATGTTGATTGTGTATGATCTTTATTTGATCATGGAAGATGTTGGAAGTTCACAAAATTGAAGAATCTCAAGTCATTTGCAAAGTTGACTTTTTGGGAAAGTTGACTTTTAATGAAAATTGCCATTTTGGGAAACTTTTTCAACCCTTGCTTTTTGATTCAAAAATGCTTCAAATGAAAAAACTTTGGTCATGAAAGTTGTAGAATGGATCATTCCCTTTTCAAAAAGTACAAGAACATGACCTAATTCATCTTGGATCAAAAGTTATGGCTTGTCAAAGTTGGCTAAAATCACAAAATTTAAAGTTTTCTACCAAAGAGGCATTTTGCAAAATGGCTTGATCAAGTGTTTTAAAGGCTTCAAATGTGTACCATTTCTTCACAACATGATCACATGACTTCTAAAAGTCAGATTGCATCAAAGAATCATCTCATTTCATGCCTTGAAACTCAAGAAATCTCAAAGGAACCAAACTTGAACCAACTTGCAAAACTCATCATAAGTTACAAACCACTTGCTGCCTTGCCTCTAAACCTTTTTCACAGCATTCCTTGATTCAAGCTGAGCCCAAGCATGCCAAAAAGCAAGTTGTACCATAGCCCATGCTTCAAGTACACATCAAGTTGACATTTTGGCCAAAGACCCATACCAATCACCATAGGCCACCAACAACTTTCTGACCTATCCCCTTTTGATACATGGACAAAACCCAGCCTAACACATCACACAACACACTCTGATCTTGCCCCCAAGCCCTAGTTCCAAGTTTATGCTCCATTTGCAAAAGCTTTCGAAACTGATTGCACAAGCCTCAAACACACAAACCAACTTCACAAATCAACTCAGCATGCTTCACTGATCAAAAACCACCCATCACCATAGCCTGAAAGTCACTGAATCAAAAACACGATCACCACCCTCCCTTGAGCAGAACTTCTGCCATTTCAAAAAACCAGCCATTCTCAAAGCTTCCTAAGCTTCATTTCATCATCAGAGGGTTCAAAGGAGTGAGTTTGCACCAAGAAACAGCCCAGAAAGCCCAGAACCAGAAAGCTCCATCTCAGGTATAGCTCAAGAACAAATTTTCCAGAACTTCATTTTCTTGTTACAAATTGAATCTATATGTTGCACTGATCATCTGGATGTATTTAGATTTGAAAATAAGTAAGGGATGACCATTTCATGTCTCTCTGAAAGTTTGCCCGTGTTTCACATTTGCCTTCGATTCAAGCTTGTTAATGAAAATAAATGATTTTTGAAAGAGGGGTTAGGTTTAGATGGGGGGCAGGATCATTTCTGTGGAAGAAATTTCATGTTTGGTGACCTATAGCAAAATCTAGGGTTTTGGTTCGCCGGAGAAGACGACCGGAAGTCTTCTCCGGCCACCTGAAGTTAATTAGCCATAATCTGAGTGATTAATGAGGTTTGAATTTGATGCGTTGGATGAGTTGACCAAGGGAGACTGGCGCGCGTTTGAATGGCTAGGATGTGTCCTCAGAAGCCCTAATCCTCATTAACTTAATTAATCCAAATTAATTAATTCATAAATCTGATTTAACCAGGTTTGAACTTGGGCCATTGGATGTGGCGCCAAGTCAACCTCCCATTGCCCAGAACGCATCTGATCCATCCATTGCTCTTACTTTTCATTTTTATTAATTTAAACTCATTTGTTTTATATTTCTTTTGTACATTTTATTAAAAATAGTAAAAATCATTTAAAAATTCTGAAAATTTTTATACAAGCTTTTATTAATTTTCAGAAACCAAAAACATTTTTATTTTTATTTTTTGTATTAAAAAATATTTTTAAATCATTTAAAAGATTATTTTTAATTAATTAATGAGAATTAATTAATAAAAAATACTTTTAGGTATTTAAAAATCACCAAAAAATTCATGAAACCTTTACAACCATTTAGAAACATTGTCCAACCTTCAAACCAAATTTCTTTTTTGATCTTGATATCTTTTGACAATTTTCCATGGAATTAATTTCATTTCAAGGCAATATTTTGATCCAATGTTCAAAAATTCATTTCTGCCTAGTCTTTGAGAGTTGGACTTTGATTCTTTTTGCATTGTATCTTGCATATCATGTAGTTTATTGGATTAAATTGGCATGAATTGATGTTGCATTTCCTATTTGTTTGGCATTTTCCTTGACAAGGTACCTTAAAACCCAAGCAATCTTGAGAAATTCATAACCCTCATTAGGTTAAGAGTTAGAACCCCTCCTTTGGGCAGTGAGTTTGTGTAGGTTTAGGGTTCCTTTAAATGCATTTTCAATTTTTTATCTTAATGTTTGCTTCTGGTTTTGGTTTTTTGTTTGATGCATTGATCATAAACCATAATTTGGGCTTCCTTTTGCATTCATCTTGCATTTGCTTGCATACCATGACTTGCCATGACATTTTGTGCATTCATTGGGTTCATATTACATCTTAGGACATATTAGAATCATGTTTGATCATTGCATCTTGCATTTGCCATGTTGTATGCCATTTGTATTTCATAACTTTTCATGTATTTCATGGTTCTAAGCATGTTTCTCTTGCATCCATGTGTTTGTATGATTATTCCCTTGCTTTATCTCATGTTTGCATCATCTCATAGCATCATTAACATCACACACATGCTTCTGGTTTTGATTTACATCATCCCATTTCATCTCATTTTGCATTGCATTGCATTCCTTTCACTAACTTTTCAGGTGGTAAGTAAACTTGAGAAGTGAATTTGCCTTCACTTCTCACAATTTCTTTTCATTTCTCTTATGCATCATTGCTGCATTTTGTTTTGTGTTTGAGATTGAGCTTGCTCATTCTTCTTCATCTCACTTTCTTTCTTCAAGTGACTTGCCTTCTTAAATGAAGCAAGTTACTTTGCTTCTCTTTGCTCCTTTCATCTGCTTCCTGGTGGTTTCTCTGAAGATCTCTTCTTGTAAACCTCACAAACCTTAGGGACAACCAAGCATGACAATGATTAGGGTTTTGATTAGTACCCCACTTAGTTTTCACCTTTGTGTCTCATTGAGTCTTCTCTCCTCACCTCATAATCAGGGACTAAACCCTAAAGGTTTTAAGGCTTTGTGATTAAGCTTATGCCTGCATCCTTCTATTAGGATGGAGTGTATAACTTTAATCCGAAGTGTTAAACCCTTAATGTGTTCAAATCCTTTAATCAATTCACTTAATAATCATCAAGATATCAAGCTTGTAACTTGGGCCTTGCATTAGGGTTCTAATTCTTCCTTAATTGGTTAAGAAGGACTAACCCTAGTGTTAATGGACAAGTCCCCCTCAAGTTGTCTTACCAACCATAAAATTCACTTCATCATCTTACCATTAACTAAAATCCACTTAATAAAGGCTTTGCTTTTTCATGAGTTTAATCCCTAATCATGGATTAAGTTGAGGAGCTTTCCTCAGCTTAAACATTCTCATCTATTATCCTTCTATTAGGATGGTGTAATGAGTCTGTTTAATCCCTGATTATGGCTTAATCTCATTACTTAACACTAAACAAAAACTCCAAAAAACATCTAATTAATCACAAGTGGGTTAATGATCTTAATCCTACATCATGGTAATTAAGTGTGAGAATCTGACTTCACACTTAAGGCACTCTCATTACCCCTAATCAGAGGGAAGATGTGATGAGTTTACTAAATCCATTGGTTTAGGCTTAAACTCATTAATCTATGACAAACTTTCAAAAGCAATAAAAGATTGAAAACTCAAAAAAACAAACAATAATCGTCTCCTTCGGGATTCTTTTCTCACCTCATTCACTCACAAACGAGAACTTGCTTCTTCCGTCTAATGCAAGACAGTTTGCACCTGAGCCAGACAGGTCATACACTTGAGCATAGACAAGTAAGCAGTTCACAAGTCAATTCATCTTTCAGTCTCTTTGGGTCGAACTACGGTGTTCTGACTTCCTCATTGCACGAGAGGATACGTAGGCATAACTTAACTGTTATCGGACAAAAGTCTCTGTATATTCCCCCTCTTTCCAGCCTTATCCTTTAAGCCTCATGATCTTGAGCATTTCATTCTTGTTCTTACACTGACACTTCACTTATACACTTCATACTTCTTTTACACTGACACCTGTACATCCTTTTCCAGCTTTGGTACACAGATAGCACTGACACTACCCCTTTAAAGACACAAATCTTTTAAGCGTGGATCCCGTCGAGTACGACGGAAAATCTGGGTGCTAATACTTTCCCAAGTTGTAACCAACCCCCTTTCTCAGTCTCTCTGGTTCGCAACCGTCTTATCCATATCTTTTCCTAGGTTTATGCAGCATTACCTTTCCTTCGGGATAAAAATGCCTAGCTGGCGACTCTTTCTTTCTTTTGAGTTCACTCCTGTGTGTTCTCATCCCTCTTTCGCCGACCGTTCGCGTCTGTACCTTTATTTGAGCCATTCTCATTTATCGGGAGCGACAGCTTGGCGACTCTGCTGGGGACACTTATACTGTAACCAGGGCTTCTGGTTCTTTTTGTGGGTTCCTCCTAGCGCTTGTTCGATTTGTGTTTACTGGGGTGTTATGTGCTATTTGTGTTTGTATATTTGCTTTTATTTATTGCTTTATGTACAGTTATTTATTGCTTTCTTTACAGCTTTATGTATCATACTGTCATATTATCATCTGGATGGATCTGGTTTTTGCTTTGGTGGGTGGGTGTTCTATTGAGAGTTTAAGGTCCTATACCGGGGACCTGAGTGACACCTAGGCTAGAGTGGTTCATGTTCTTTCCCATTCCATTTCGGTCTGGTGCGGGAATATGAAACACGGTTCAGATATGAGTTTCTTCTTGAGAACTCTGTGCTACAGATCTCCTGTAGTGCTAGGGCTATCTGGGAAGCCTGCTAAGTCTGGATGACCTTTATTATTGACCTTCAGAAACTGAGGAGAATTAGAGGAGGATCTTTTATGGTTATTGTAAACACTGTACCTCCGGGTTAGAAGTGTTTACACTTCTCATAACTGATCCAAGTCTGAGGATCCTTGTTTTAGAACATCACCTGTGAGGGGGTTGGGCTGTTTACAGGTTTGCAGGTACCCTTGACCTCAGCATACCCTGGTACTTTGTTTTGATTAAGAGTACTCCACTTTGGAACAGTTCTTGTGATTTTTAACCCAGGACATGTGACTCTTTATTTGAGTCCCCCACCTTGGTTACTGGACTTATGAACCTCCATCTGGACTCCTTGAACATACATGGACTTACATCAAGGCAGTAATCAGATCCAGCTTGATCACAAACCCTTGCATATCATTTTCATACATCATCATTGCATCATTTAACATGTGTTTATTTGTTTTTCAGGGTATCCATATTACATTTGGCTTGGTTTTGACCCCTTCATCTGCATAGGCCTTTGCTCACCAGCTATTTGCTTCAGCAATCTTCACCAGATACCCTGCTTCAGTCAACTGCATCATCATTATCAGCCTGTCAGTGGTCCATCACTAGTATTAGTCATCATCATCAGCATCAGTCTTAGCTCTTCATCAGCAGGCATGACACCCAAAAAGAGCAACATCTCCTACCATTTCTTTGAGCCTGAGCTGGCTGGCATCAGGAAGGTCTAGGCCTTGATTACTCCAGACCATATACCACTATTCAGAGAACATTATGGAGGCATCCTTGATGTGGTTATGGATTTGGAACCTTCCCAGAGGAGCTTGATTCATACTTGCCTGCAGTTCTATGATCCCCCTCTGAGGTGCTTCACCTTCCAGAATTTTCAGTTGGGACCCTTGTTGGAAGAGTATTCATCACTGATTAGTGTACCTATCAGGGGTGGAGTCCCCTTCAACCCTGAGATGGCTTTCCCTAGTAATGAAGAGGTAGCAAAAGCATTATATCTGGAACCAGTACTGATTGAGCAAAACATGACAGCAAAGGCTGGAATCTCTGGTCTACACTTGGATTTCTTGACCTCTCAGGCTATTGTGAAGGCCTCCTTGGGAGAGTGGAAGGCAGTCTGTGCATTATTAGCCCTTAGCATATATGGGGTTATTTTATTTTCAGATGAGCCTAAGTTTATTAGCAAGAATGCAATCCATCTTTTCATCCTGAGGAATCCAGTACCCACCTTACTGGGAGATTTCTATTACTCTGTTCACCAGAGGAATGAAAAGCAAAGAGGAAGGTTGGTGAGATGCTGTGCTCCCCTATTCCATACCTGGCTGCTCAAGCACTTGCCCAAGACTGGTGCATTCTTGAATCCTCACCAACAGAAGAATTGGGCTAGGAGACTTGTTGCTTTGACCTCAGATGATATCAGGTGGTGCACCCAGAGCACCAAGGACAGGGACATCATTACCAGTTGTGGGCAGTTCCCCAATGTACCTCTGATAGGAGTGAAAGGTTGCATCAACTACAACCCTCTGCTATTCAAAAGACAACTGGGCTATGCATTGGTCCACCCTCCTAGAGTACAAGATCTAGCTGAGACCCTTTATTGTGAGGTTAAGCCTAATCTGGCTATTGTCAGGCAAGCATCCTGGGCTTGGGACAATGTCCAGACCAAAGGAATGGCCATTCTTGGGAGATGCAACAATGTGGCCTCAGCTCAATATTATGAGTGGTCTCATGCCAGGGCTCAAATTTCTGGGATGCCCTTCACCATTGAGGATGCACCTGGGCCATCCACAGCACCACCTCCAGCCACTGTTAGCCTGGAAGAGTTTGAGAAGTTGAAAGAGAGGAATGAGAATCTGTCTGAAGCCTTGAAGAGAACCCTCTGGGAGAGGAGTGATGGTCGTCTGGACATTGAAAGGCTAGAAAAGCTTAAGGTGGAGCATCTAGCCAGGATTGAAAAGTCAGAGGACTACATCAAGAAGTCAAGGGATGGAGAGCAGATTTTGAAGAATGCCTGTAAAGAGGCCCAGTATCAAAAGGCTAGGACTGACCTCTATCTGAAGGAGAGCCAGGCTAGGTGGGTCAGGATCACTGAAGCTCGCACTCAGGAGGATAAGAGAACTCAGGACAAGATTGAGCAGTTGGAAGCTAATGCAAAGGAGCAACAGGAAGCCCTATTAGCAGCCCAGAGGGAGATCTCAGAATTGAAGCTCAAGGCTGGTGTGAAGAGGTCAAAGGACCAGGGCAGACACAAGAAGCTAACCACTGCCATCACCACCAGGAATCTTCTCATCAGGAACCTCACAGAGCATCCAGCTAATCCTGTGACTGAAGCACTTTTGAAGGAGGTCCAAGAGGATGAGTTTGGTCTTGGTGTCTGACCTTTTGCTTGTTATTGCTTTCATTTCATGTACTTTTCTTTTATGTTGTATTTTTGACCCCTCAGAGGGCTTGTATTGTAAACAACAAACTATGTATGTTTTCTCCATTTGTAATATATTCATTAGTTTGTTTCATCTGAGTTCTTTCTCTTTCTCTCAAGCAACATCAAAGCATCATCCTCAGGGGTCTGGAAAGGTCAAAACCAAGTGCCAAGCCGGATACCTTGGAAACAAATAAACATACTGCATTGCATACTAACCTTTTGTTTTGTTTTGTAGGTTTTTTGTTTTGATTGTCACTAACTCTGTTGTGATTCAGGAACTATTGCTCGACGTCGGGTGTTCCCACTCAACCGTCCACACAGATATCCCACTCGCAACAACCTTCCGGGTATACAAATGGACCAAGTACAGCAGGACCTTACAGAGGTCAGGACTCAAATGGCCAATGAGAGACTGGAAATGAGAAATCAGATGACCCAGTTTATGGAGGTGATGAATGGATTGGCACAGAGCCAAGAGAGATTAAGGGCCTTGGTAGAAAGGCAGACCCATGAGGAACCCCATCTAGGGACTGGAGGAACAAGCAACAATGAGAGGGTTCAGTCTCATGTTAATCCTCCAGTGTATGGGCCTCACCTTCATCCAGAGATCAACATCCCTGCTAATGTACAAGGGAATGCCACTGCAGGCAGAGTATTACAAGAAGACCCCCAGGAAGATCAATTCACTGTGATGGGAGCTGGGGATGAAGCCTATGACAGAAGGCTAGATGAAATTGCTGAGAAACTGAGATCTCTGGAGTCTCAGAATTCCTTGGGCTTTGATGTTATGGACATGGGTCTAGTGGACGGGGTAAGGATTCCCCACAAGTTTAAACCTCCGTGCTTCGAGAAGTACAATGGAACTTCCTGTCCACGAACCCACTTACAATCCTTTCTGGGGAGGCTGAAGGCATATACCATGGATGAAAAGCTATGGATGTTTTATTTTGAAGATAGCTTAACAGGAGCTTCAAGGGAATGGTACTCTCATTTGACTAGAGCAACCATCAGATGCTGGAAAGACCTGGCTGAGGCCTTTATCAGACAGTACCAGTACAACTTGGATATGGCTCCTAACAGGACCCTCCTGATGGGAATGTCTCAATCATCCAGGGAAAGCTTCCGGGAATACGCCCAGAGGTGGAGACAACTTGCTGCTGCTGTCCAGCCACCCATGTCGGAAAGGGAAATGGCCGACATGTTTATGAACACCCTTCAAGGGACATACATTGACAGGCTAGCTGCCTTTTCTTCCACTAGCTTCGCTGACGTAGTCATAGCTGGGGAAAGAATTGAGAGCCTCTTAAAGATGGGCAAGATTTCTGACAATGGTGCGAGCTCGTCCAGCAACCCCAGAAAACCATTTGTAGGTCCAAGAAGAGCCGGTGAGACTAATGCTATTCATACCAACAGAGGTAGACTTCAGTATGATCATAGGTCAGTGGCAGCTGTCACCATTCCCACTCCAGTTCCTCAGCAACCAGCATATCAACCACAGCAACAACCCCATTACCAGCAACAAACTCAGTATCCTCCTCAAAGAAACTACAACAGCAACAACAACAATAATCAACAAAGACCATTTCAACAGAGGCCATCTCAGGCCAATAGGGTGATTGATCTGATCCCTATGCCTTATGCCGCTTTACTGCCACAGCTCCTGAAGCTCAACTTAGTTGAGTTAAGGACGTTGGCACCACCAGATCCTTCCAGTCTGCCAAGAAATTATGACGCCAACGCCAGATGCGCTTTTCACTCCAACGCACCTGGCCACAGTACAGAGAAATGTAGGGCTCTACAGATGAAGGTACAAGACCTGGTAGACTCTAAAGCTCTAAACTTTGCACCCCCGCCAAATGTCAACAAGAACCCCATGCCTCACCATGGAGGACCCAGAATTAATGCTATTGAGGAAGATAAGCCATCTTTCTTAGTAACCAGTGTTGGGCAGATCCGGACACCCCTGGTAGAGATTAAAGCTCAACTCCTTGAATGCCAGATATTCCCTGGGTGTGAGCTCGGTTGCGGTTATTGCAACATTTCGGTAAATGGATGTGATAACTTGAGAAGCGGCATAGATAATCTCATCCAGAATGGTCTACTTCAAATCACAACATCAATACCTTCAAATCCAGCAAACTCTCTGACAACAGTTCCAGAGTCTCCTACAACTGCAACAACAATTATTCCAAACAATTCTTCAGTTTCATCAACAAATGCCTCAAATATCACTTCAACAAACCAGATTTCAACAAACACTCCTTCTACAACATCAGCACCCCTTTATCCAGAATCTTCTTCTACAACACCAACAAATATCTCTGCAGTCACTATTTATTATGATCCGTCAAGTATTCCTCCGAGCAACAATTTTCAACAACAAGCAGTGGCATCCCCTGCCAGGACACCGGTTACCATCTACTATGATCCACATACTATTGCAACATCCTCCTCTGCTGCAGTCAGCCCGGTTACCATCACGGTACCTGGGCCTGTCCCATATGAAAGCAGTAATGCCATCCCTTGGCATTATGGCTATGACCTGTACTGCAATGGGGAGAGAATCACTCTTGACTCTTCAGCATCTTCTCCACAGATTGATAATGTCGAGGGAGGCGGAGGCTTCACCAGAAGCGGACGCCTTTTTGCCTCGCAACCACAAAGACCTAATGCTGAAGTTGAAGCTGCCGCCAAAGCAAAGGGAAAAAGTGTAATAGTTGAAGAACCCATTCTCAAAGAAGCACAGAAGACATCTTTTGAACAAGATGTAGACGAGTTTATGAGAATTATCAAGAGGAGTGACTACAAGGTGGTGGATCAGCTTCACCCGACTCCCTCAAAGATCTCCATTCTATCCCTACTGATGTGTTCCGAGGCTCACCGGAATGCATTACTAAAAGTCTTGCACGCAGCATATGTTCCAGAGGAGATCACCGTTAATCAGCTGGAGACCGTGGTAGCGAATGTCAATACCAGCCATGGATTGGGTTTTACCAATGCTGATTTAACGACTGAGGGCTGTAGTCACAACAAGGCTTTACACATCACCCTGTAATGCAAGGGTGTTGTTCTATCACATGTATTGGTAGACACTGGGTCTTCACTCAATGTCTTACCAAAGAAGGCCTTGGTGAAGCTGGAATATGATGGCTTGGCGTTGCGTCCAAGTAATTTGGTAGTGAGGGCATTTGACGGCTCTAAGAGATCAGTGCTAGGAGAGATTGATCTGCCAGTGATGATTGGCCCACAGACGTTTAAAATAACCTTCTATGTGATGGACATTCAGCCGGCCTACAGCTGTTTGTTGGGTAGACCTTGGATTCATGCCGCTGGCGCAGTTACGTCTACCCTTCACCAGAAGTTAAAATTCGAGTGGGAAGGCCAGATCATCACTATCTGTGGTGAAAAAGATATTTTTGTCAGCCATCTGGCTACATACAAATACATTGAGATGGATGGGGAGATCCATGAAACCATGAGCCAGGGATTTGAGGCCCTGAACATTAATGAAGCATCTGCTGTACTTGGGACCTCCATGACATCTTACCAGCAAGCCAGGGAGGTTGTTGAAGAAGGGAATGCCCAAGGCTGGGGCAAGCTGCTGCCTGTGGAGAAGAAGGAGGACAGATTTGGGTTGGGTTACAAACTAACTCAACAAGATCAACCAGAGGCTGCTAAGGAGCCCAGTTTTGTCAGTGGGGGGATGCTCACCCCTGATGCAGTAAACAACTTGGAAGATGAGTCGGAAGATGAGCGCAACCTGGAGAGCTGGATACGTCCAAGGATCCCGGGGAGCCGTATCTCAAACTGGTCTTCCCAGGAAATTATAAGGGTTACTCCTGCAGAGTAATTATTATTTCCTGTATATTTTAAGCATGCATCAAGTCTTGCATCTTG
Source organism: Lathyrus aphaca (assembly GCA_963966055.1). Lineage (NCBI taxonomy): Eukaryota > Viridiplantae > Streptophyta > Magnoliopsida > Fabales > Fabaceae > Lathyrus > Lathyrus aphaca. The sequence continues at coordinate 110,956,788 of OZ014521.1, read as the reverse complement.
CCTAAGATGACAAGACTCATTTTGTAATCGGGCCATCTTATAATTTTGTGCAAATAGATCAATCAATGAATATCGGACATCTTTTGCAAATGAGTCTTTTTCCTTTTCTGCTCACAGTTTTCCATTTTTCTTTTTGTACAAAAATAAAATGGCAATGTTTTCAAAATGATAAACTTCATTTCGCTTTTTCTAAACAAGATTAAAATCAATCACTAAAATGAACAATCTAAACCCTTGCAGAGAGTGCCTTCCAGACTGCACCGACAACAACACAGCTATGACTTCGTATGACTTTGACAATCCAATCAATCAAGCGGATGAAGGGGTTGAAGAAGATTATGAGCTTCCTGAAGAGCTAGCCAGGCTGTTAAGGCAAGAGGAGAAGGTTATCACTCCTCATCAGGAGGAGGTTGAAACAATTAATCTTGGTACGGAAGAAGACGTAAAAGAGGTTAAGATCGGGGCCTGCCTACAAGACTCAGTGAAAGAACAGTTGATTGACATGCTTCGGGAGTATGTGGATGTGTTCGCTTGGTCTTACCAGGATATGCCAGGGCTGGACACCGATATCGTCATGCACAAGCTGCCATTAAAAGAAGACTGCCCGCCAGTAAAGCAGAAGTTGCGACGTACTCGCCCGGATATGGCAATGAAGATAAAGGAAGAGGTACAAAAGCAATGGGACGCCGGGTTCCTTGCTGTGACTAGCTATCCACCGTGGGTTGCTAATATAGTACTTGTGCCTAAGAAAGACGGCAAAGTGAGAATGTGTGTTGACTACCGGGACCTGAACAGAGCCAGCCCGAAAGATGACTTCCCATTACCTCACATTGATGTATTGGTGGATAATACGGCTCAGTTCTCGGTGTTCTCCTTCATGGACGGATTTTCAGGATACAATCAGATCAAGATGTCACCTGAAGACATGGAGAAGACAACTTTCATCACACCCTGGGGCACGTTCTGTTACAAGGTGATGCCATTCGGACTAAAGAATGCAGGTGCAACATATCAACGGGCTATGGTAACATTATTCCACGATATGATCCATAAAGAAATTGAATGTTATGTGGATGACATGATTGCCAAGTCCCTCACAGAAGAAGACCACCTGGTGAATCTGCTGAAACTATTCAAGCGTCTGAGGAAGTACCAACTGAAGTTGAACCCCAACAAATGCACATTCGGGGTGCGATCTGGTAAGCTGCTGGGCTTTATCGTAAGCGAGAAAGGGATTGAAGTTGACCCTGATAAAGTCAAAGCCATTCAGGAAATGCCTGCACCGAAGTCAAAAAAAGAAGTTCGAGGTTTTCTAGGTAGATTGAACTACATTTCGAGGTTCATATCTCACCTTACAGCAACCTGTGAACCCTTGTTCAAGCTGTTAAGAAAAGAACAGACGGTCAGGTGGAACGAAGACTGCCAGAGGGCTTTTGACAAGATCAAGGAGTACTTGCAAGAACCTCCAATCCTTATGCCTCCAGTTGAAGGAAGACCTCTGATAATGTACTTGATAGTATTAAAAGAGTCGATGGGGTGTGTGCTGGGCCAGCATGACGAGTCTGGTCGAAAAGAGTATGCAATTTACTACCTAAGCAAAAAGTTTACCGACTGTGAACAACGTTATTCACTGCTCGAGAAAACTTGTTGTGCTTTAGCGTGGGCTGCTCGCCGACTGAGACAGTATATGTTGACCCACACTACTTTGTTGATATCAAAGATGGACCCAGTTAAGTACATTTTTGAGAAGCCAGCTCTTACCGGACGGGTTGCAAGATGGCAAATGATCCTCACAGAATATGACATCCAGTACACATCCCAGAAAGCCATCAAGGGCAGTGTATTGTCTGATTATCTTGCTGAGCAACCTATTGATGATTACCAGCCTATGAGATTTGACTTCCCTGATGAAGACATCATGTTCATAAAAGCAAAAGATCACGAAGAGCCTATTCACACTGAAGGGCCTGACCCAGAAGAATAATGGACTATGATGTTTGATGGGGCTGTTAATATGAATGGTCGTGGTGTTGGTGCGGTACTCATTACACCTAAAGGAGTTCACATGCCTTTCTCGGCAAAGCTCACCTTTAACTGCACTAACAACGAAGCTGAATACGAAGCTTGCATTATGGGTCTTGAGGAAGCCATTGACCTCAGGATCAAAACATTGACTGTATTCGGAGATTCAGCTCTGGTAGTTAATCAAACCAACGACAAATGGTACACACACCAGGATCATCTGATACCTTACAGGGATTATACAAGAAGGTTATTGACTTTCTTTACAACGGTCAAGCTTGAGTATATCCCTCGAGATGAAAATCAGTTTGCAGATGCTTTGGCTACCATTTCATCCATGATCAAAGTTCAAGCTGCCAACTTTGTGCCTCGGATTTCAGTGTCCAGACTTGACAGACCAGCCTATGTATTTGCAGCAGACGTTGTCAAGGATGATAAGCCTTGGTTCCATGACATTAAGTGCTTCTTGGAGGACCAAACATACCCACCTGGGGCATCTTCCAATGATAAGAAGACTTTAAGAAGGCTTGCTGGTAGTTTCTTCCTGAATACTGATGGCTCCCTATATAAGAGAAACTTTGATATGGTACTCCTCAGATGCGTTGATAGAACAGAAGCAGACTTGTTGATGCACGAGGTGCACGAAGGATCCTTTGGTACCCATGCAGGAGGGCATGCCATGGCTAAAAAGTTGTTAAGATCAGGTTATTACTGGATCACAATGGATGCCGACTGTTGTGCCTATGCCAGAAAATGCCATAAGTGCCAGATCTATGCGGATAAGGTGCATGTGCCTCCCAATCCTCTGAACGTGATGTCTTCACCCTGGCCCTTTGCCATGTGGGGCATTGATATGATTGGCAAGATTGAACCGACTGCTTCGAACGGCCACAGATTCATCCTGGTTGCTATTGACTATTTCACCAAGTGGGTTGAAGCAGCTTCCTATGCAAACGTTACAAGGCAAGTGGTAGCCAGATTTCTGAAGAGAGATATCATCTGTCGATATGGAGTTCCCGAGCGAATCATTACTGATAATGGTTCCAACTTAAACAACAAAATGATGGCAGAACTATGCCGGGACTTCAAGATCCAACACCATAATTCTTCTCCTTACAGGCCAAAGATGAATGGCGCTGTTGAGGCAGCTAATAAGAATATCAAGAAGATTGTGCAGAAGATGGTAGTCACATACAAAGACTGGCATGAAATGTTACCGTTTGCCTTGCATGGGTACCGAACGTCAATCAGAACGTCCACTGGGGCAACACCGTATCAACTTGTGTATGGTATGGAAGCAGTCCTACCTGTTGAAGTTGAATTACCCTCCCTACGGGTACTGATGGATGTTAAGCTGAACGAAGCAGAATGGGTCCGATCCCGATACGAACAACTGAGTCTGATTGAAGAGAAAAGATTGGCTGCAATCTGTCATGGGCAGCTGTATCAGAAAAGAATGAAGAAAGCCTTCGATCAGAAAGTCAGGCTCCGAGAGTACCAAGTAGGAGATCTTGTGCTGAAAAGAATCCTCCCTCCTCATACAGACCACAGGGGCAAATGGACTCCAAATTATGAAGGACCATTCGTCGTAAAGAAAGTTTTCTCTGGTGGAGCACTGATGCTCAGCACCATGGATGGTGAAGACTTCCCGTCCCCTGTGAATTCAGATGCAGTTAAAAAATACTTCGCATAAAATGACCCGCTGGACATAAAAACATAATGAAAGTCCAGGCAAAAATTGGGCATCCCGACGAGTCAAAAACAGAATAAAAGACTCGGGCAAAAATAAGGGAAAATAAACAAAAAATGTACACCCGCTGAGTTGAAAAGCCGCGTTGGACAACTCAGGCAAAAATGGGTATCCTGATGGATTGAAAACCCGAAAGGGCGATCCATGCAAAATAAGGGAATAAGCGAACAACTGCATTCTGAATTCGACTGTATCACTTACAACTTGGTAAGCTTCGAGAGGATCAAGCTTCTTTCAGAAACAACCTTCTTCAGAAAGCAAGACGAGAAGAGTGTCAAAAGTCATACGAGTCATAGCAAAAGGGAAGCTCCCTGAAGCGTCGCCAACATTGCCAACACTTTTGTTTCTCAATTTATAACAATCTCCTCATTTTAGGGGATATGTTTCTTTGACTGTATCTTGCCAATTCAGGGCATACGAATTAATAAAATCAGATTTTCAGTCATGTCTCGTCTCGTACATTTTATTTTCATTTGCAAAATGTCCGATGTCTATAAGATATTGATTGCATAGATGCAGATGGTTTCTCTTTTAAAGAATGCGTACTTGCAGGAAATATACTTACTCCCAGGTGTGTCTAAATTCCTATGACGGAATCCGGTAAGGGATACCTCGGGATTACTTGTACGTTTCTATCTTTGCAGGATTGCAGGTATTCAAAACACGACTTGGGGCATATAGACTCCATCCCAGCAAACTGGCAAATCAACACTCACTCAGTCTCAGCACCCAAAGTGCTTCCTCCCCTGTTGAGTTGCCACTTTTTATTTCTCCCCAGCCGAGGTGCCAATCATTCTTCCTCCTCAGCTAAGTACAAAATCCAGGGAACCATCTCCCCAAAGACTCAGCCTCTATCCAGAAGAGCAACGCTGGAAGGAATCACAACAGAGTGACGAGCTTCTACAAACCCCAGTTGGGTCCCTTATTACCAGGATGGGTCTATCAGTGACCTTTTCCCCGAACAGATACATCTCAATGATCTCATCCCCAGCTGGGATGTCCACTTCAAACAGATCGGCCAGAGATCTTCACAGCAACAGGACCCGAATCCTGGTTCGGTATCTCTTGCATAATCATAGCATTCGCATCATATTCACCCCACAGAGCGTAGCATTCCGTCTAATATGGAGCATTACAGCAAAAATCAAACATATTGCATAATCATGAGTCGTGGTCTGAATCAAACACTTGTGAATAATAACAATCCATCAATATACAGAATGCTCCCCAGATTCCCCAGCAAAGAGCTAAAACAGTTGCCTTACACTCACAAGCATCAGTACATACTCTTTGTGGCACCCGTCCGTGTCACATCCCCAACAGAAAGCCAAAGCATCCCCTTTGCACTCACAGATATTTATATGTATATAACTTCCTTGACACTCGTCCGTGTCACCTTCCCCAGTATATTTACTCAAACACTTTGTAAAGCATATATATAACCCTCTTGACGCTTGTCCGTGTCACTCTCCCTAGCAGTTTAAACACTCAACTATACACCACTCATACCTATTACTCCTGTTTTCACTCATATACAGGTACTCGTTTGTACCTTGTACATATCACTCAAATCCCCTCAGATTCGACACTCCTCCGTGTTCTTTGTTAACCCGTTGGTACTCGTCCGTACCATCATCTCAGAACATGCGTCAAGCGTTTGTTTCTACCTGATACTCGTCCGTATCATAGTCTTAAGGATGCTCGTCCGCATCTTTAATCCATACACTGTGTCAAACACTCTTGTCTTCTTGAATTTAGACACTCGTCTGTGTCTACTTTTCCCCAGAAGAGTGCCCTCATAATCAACGCTCGTCCGTGTTCCTTGTTAACTAGTTGATACTCGTCCGTATCATCATCTCTGAACACGTGTCAGTACCTTGTTTCTACCCGATACTCGTCCGTATCGTAGTCTTAGGGATGCTCGTCCACATCTTTAATCTATACACAACGTCAAAACACTTATACCTTTTATTTCTTGGATATAAACACTCGTCCGTGCTTACTATTCCCCGGTAAGTCATCAACAAAGCAATTTTCCTTTTTATCTGACATTCGTCCTATGTCATGATAAACCCTGAGAGCAGCCGTACCCTGCTAGGTGATCGTCCTTCACCTCTTGATGATCGTCCTTCATCATGCTCATCCGATGGCTGTCCCCATCGTTGACCCTCTTTTATCCGGCATTCGTCCTATGTCGTGATATTCAGCAGCCGTCCCCTGCTAGGTGATTGTCCTTCACCTTTTGATGATCGTCCTTCATCATTTTATCCGATGGCCGTCCCCATCGTTGATCTTTTTTATCTGACATTCGTCCTATGTCACGATAAGCCTTGAGAGCAGTCGTCCCCTGCTAGGTGATCGTCCTTCACCTCTTGATGATCGTCCTTCATCATGCTCGTCCGATGGCCGTCCCCATCGTTGACCTTTTATCCGGCATTCGTCCTATGTCGCGATACTTTCGGCAGCCGTACCCTGCCAGGTGATCGTCCTTCACCTAAGATGACCGTCCCTCATCTTATTCCCCACAGAGCAGCCGTCCCCTGCTAGGTGATCGTCCTTCACCTCTGATGACCGTCCCTCATCATTATTTCATTTATTCTTTAACCCGATGGTTGTCCCCGTCGTGGTCCCTTTTCCTTTCACTGATGATCGTCCTTCATCAGTTTAGCCCGATGGCCGTCCCCATCGTTGCTTGCATTACTTTATGAACCTGATGACCGTACCTCATCATTTACTTTTTACATACTTCCCAGAGAATCTTACAGCTTTACTTGATGGCCATCCCCATCATAATCTCTTATATCCCCAGCATGTCGGCCGTCCCCGTCATTGCTTTATTTCACACTTTCTTCCCCAGCATGTCGGCCGTCCCCGTCATTGCTCTTTCCCCAGCAGTCGTCCTCTGCTCGACGGTCGTCCTCCGTCGCCCGCACTTTATATTATACTTTATTTTGCTTTACAATCTATATCCCTTTTCTTCTTCATTCTGTGAGTGCAAATTTTGGACTGTCTTTGGTATTCAACCACAAGTTATCTTGTTTGCCTGATAAGCCGTTGCTTACATCCTGCACAGCTAACTCATGTTTGAATAGGGGAAGCTGTAAACACCCCAAATTTTCCCTCACCCATTCACACCATGGCTTGTGATCTTCTCATATGCATAAACTCAATCATAGCATCTCATATCACATTTTTGATTCACTGCATAGATTCAAAGTCATCTGCATCTAGGGTTTGTGATCTGGGCAATCCAAGAGCTTCTTGAGCCACTCCAAAGGTCATCAATCACTTCAAAGGGGTCCATGAATGTTCAAGCATCATATTATATCCTATCAAAGTCAAGAATGTCAAAAAATCACAAGAACTGAGAATGGCATGGAAGTAGAGCCAGCTTTGACTGCACAGTTGACCTAGAATTAGGATTTTGGTTTCAGAGGCCATAACTCCAATTTTTTTGGTCATTCTTGTTTCTATTGGTCTCTATATGGTATAGGGAGCATGCATATCAATTTTCATGAAGAAATTCCATGGGGAAGTCATCTGATCAAGAGTTGACTTTTCAAGCAAGTCAGTGCAAAATCAGGGCATCTGAGGCCCCCAATGACCCAACCAAAGGGTGTTCTTCATCATGTTGATTGTGTATGATCTTTATTTGATAATGGAAGATGTTGGAAGCTCACAAAATTGAAGAATCTCAAGTCATTTGCAAAGTTGACTTTTTGGGAAAGTTGACTTTTAATGAAAATTGCCATTTTGGGAAACTTTTTCAACCCTTGCTTTTTGATTCAAAAATGCTTCAAATGAAAAAAATTTGGTCATGAAAGTTGTAGAATGGATCATTCCCTTTTCAAAAAGTACAAGAACATGACCTAATTCATCTTGGATCAAAAGTTATGGCTTGTCAAAGTTGGCTAAAATCACAAAATTTAAAGTTTTCTACCAAAGAGGCATTTTGCAAAATGGCTTGATCAAGTGTTTTAAAGGCTTCAAATGTGTACCATTTCTTCACAACATGATCACATGACTTCTAAAAGGCAGATTGCATCAAAGAATCATCTCATTTCATGCCTTGAAACTCAAGAAATCTCAAAGGAACCAAACTTGAACCAACTTGCAAAACTCATCATAAGTTACAAACCACTTGCTGCCTTGCCTCTAAACCTTTTTCACAGCATTCCTTGATTCAAGCTGAGCCCAAGCATGCCAAAAAGCAAGTTGTACCATAGCCCATGCTTCAAGTACACATCAAGTTGACATTTTGGCCAAAGACCCATACCAATCACCATAGGCCACCAACAACTTTCTGACCTATCCCCTTTTGATACATGGACAAAACCCAGCCTAACACATCACACAACACACTCTGATCTTGCCCCCAAGCCCTAGTTCCAAGTTTATGCTCCATTTGCAAAAGCTTTTGAAACTGATTGCACAAGCCTCAAACACACAAACCAACTTCACAAATCAACTCAGCATGCTTCACTGATCAAAAACCACCCATCACCATAGCCTGAAAGTCACTGAATCAAAAACACGATCACCACCCTCCCTTGAGCAGAACTTCTGCCATTTCAAAAAACCAGCCATTCTCAAAGCTTCCTAAGCTTCATTTCATCATCAGAGGGTTCAAAGGAGTGAGTTTGCACCAAGAAACAGCCCAGAAAGCCCAGAACCAGAAAGCTCCATCTCAGGTATAACTCAAGAACAAATTTTCCAGAACTTCATTTTCTTGTTACAAATTGAATCTATATGTTGCACTGATCATCTGGATGTATTTAGATTTGAAAATAAGTAAGGGATGACCATTTCATGTCTCTCTGAAAGTTTGCCCGTGTTTCACATTTGCCTTCGATTCAAGCTTGTTAATGAAAATAAATGATTTTTGAAAGAGGGGTTAGGTTTAGATGGGGGGCAGGATCATTTATGTGGAAGAAATTTCATGTTTGGTGACCTATAGCAAAATCTAGGGTTATGGTTCGCTGGAGAAGACGACCGGAAGTCTTCTTCGGCCACCTGAAGTTAATTAGCCCTAATCTGAGTGATTAATGAGGTTTGAATTTGATGCGTTGGATGAGTTGACCAAGGGAGACTGGCGCGCGTTTGAATGGCTAGGATGTGTCCTCAGAAGCCCTAATCCTCATTAACTTAATTAATCCAAATTAATTAATTCATAAATCTGATTTAACCAGGTTTGAACTTGGGCCATTGGATGTGGCGCCAAGTCAACCTCCCATTGCCCAGAACGCATCTGATCCATCCATTGCTCTTACTTTTCATTTTTATTAATTTAAACTCATTTGTTTTATATTTCTTTTGTACATTTTATTAAAAATAGTAAAAATCATTTAAAAATTCTGAAAATTTTTATACAAGCTTTTATTAATTTTTCAGAAACCAAAAACATTTTTATTTTTATTTTTTGCATTAAAAAATATTTTTAAATCATTTAAAAGATTATTTTTAATTAATTAATGAGAATTAATTAATAAAAAATACTTTTAGGTATTTAAAAATCACCAAAAAATTCATGAAACCTTTAAAACCATTTAGAAACATTTTCCAACCTTCAAACCAAATTTCTTTTTTGATCTTGATATCTTTTGACAATTTTCCATGGAATTAATTTCATTTCAAGGCAATATTTTGATCCAATGTTCAAAAATTCATTTCTGCCTAGTCTTTGAGAGTTGGACTTTGATTCTTTTTGCATTGTATCTTGCATATCATGTAGTTTATAGGATTAAATTGGCATGAATTGATGTTGCATTTCCTATTTGTTTGGCATTTTCCTTGACAAGGTACCTTAAAACCCTAGCAATCTTGAGAAATTCATAACCCTCATTAGGTTAAGAGTTAGAACCCCTCCTTTGGGCAGTGAGTTTGTGTAGGTTTAGGGTTCCTTTGAATGCATTTTCAATTTTTTATCTTAATGTTTGCTTCTGGTTTTGGTTTTTTGTTTGATGCATTGATCATAAACCCTAATTTGGGCTTCCTTTTGCATTCATCTTGCATTTGCTTGCATACCATGACTTGCCATGAAATTTTGTGCATTCATTGGGTTCATATTACATCTTAGGACATATTAGAATCATGTTTGATCATTGCATCTTGCATTTTCCATGTTGTATGCCATTTGTATTTCATAACTTTTCATGTATGTTCATGGTTCTAAGCATGTTTCTCTTGCATCCATGTGTTTGTATGATTATTCCCTTGCTTTATCTCATGTTTGCATCATCTCATAGCATCATTAACATCACACACATGCTTCTGGTTTTGATTTACATCATCCCATTTCATCTCATTTTGCATTGCATTGCATTCCTTTCACTAACTTTTCAGGTGGTAAGTGAATTTGCCTTCACTTCTCACAATTTCTTTTCATTTCTCTTATGCATCATTGCTGCATTTTGTTTTGTGTTTGAGATTGAGCTTGCTCATTCTTCTTCATCTCACTTTCTTTCTTCAAGTGACTTGCCTTCTTAAATGAAGCAAGTTACTTTGCTTCTCTTTGCTCCTTTCATCTGCTTCCTGGTGGTTTCTCTGAAGATCTCTTCTTGTAAACCTCACAAACCTTAGGGACAACCAAGCATGAAAATGATTAGGGTTTTGATTAGTACCCCACTTAGTTTTCACCTTTGTGTCTCATTGAGTCTTCTCTCCTCACCTCATAATCAGGGACTAAACCCTAAAGGTTTTAAGGCTTTGTGATTAAGCTTATGCCTGCATCCTTCTATTAGGATGGAGTGTATAACTTTAATCCTAAGTGTTAAACCCTTAATGTGTTCAAATACTTTAATCAATTCACTTAATAATCATCAAGACATCAAGCTTGTAACTTGGGCCTTGCATTAGGGTTCTAATTCTTCCTTAATTGGTTAAGAAGGACTAACCCTAGTGTTAATGGACAAGTCCCCCTCAAGTTGTCTTACCAACCATAAAATTCACTTCATCATCTTACCATTAACTAAAATCCACTTAATAAAGGCTTTGCTTTGTCATGAGTTTAATCCCTAATCATGGATTAAGTTGAGGAGCTTTCCTCAGCTTAAACATTCTCATCTATTATCCTTCTATTAGGATGGTGTAATGAGTCTGTTTAATCCCTGATTATGGCTTAATCTCATTACTTAACACTAAACAAAAACTCCAAAAAACATCTAATTAATCACAAGTGGGTTAATGATCTTAATCCTACATCATGGTAATTAAGTGTGAGAATCTGACTTCACACTTAAGGCACTCTCATTACCCCTAATCAGAGGGAAGATGTGATGAGTTTACTAAATCCATTGGTTTAGGCTTAAACTCATTAATCTATGACAAACTTTCAAAAGCAATAAAAGATTGAAAACTCAAAAAAACAAACAATAATCGTCTCCTCCGGGATTCTTTTCTCACCTCATTCACTCACAAACGAGAACTTGCTTCTTCCGTCTAATGCAAGACAGTTTGCACCTGAGCCAGACAGGTCATACACTTGAGCATAGACAAGTAAGCAGTTCACAAGTCAATTCATCTTTCAGTCTCTTTGGGTCGAACTACGGTGTTCTGACTTCCTCATTGCACGAGAGGATACGTAGGCATAACTTAACTGTTATCGAACAAAAGTCTCTGTATATTTCCCCTCTTTCCAGCCTTATCCTTTAAGCCTCATGATCTTGAGCATTTCATTCTTGTTCTTACACTGACACTTCACTTATACACTTCACACTTCTTTTACACTGACACCTGTACATCCTTTTCCAGCTTTGGTACACAGATAGCACTGACACTACCCCTTTAAAGACACAAATCTTTTAAGCGTGGATCCCGTCGAGTACGACGGACAATCTGGGTGCTAATACCTTCCTAGGTTGTAACCAACCCCCTTTCTCAGTCTCTCTGGTTCGCAACCGTCTTATCCATATCTTTTCCTAGGTTTATGCAGCATTACCTTTCCTTCGGGATAAAAATGCCTAGCTGGCGACTCTTTCTTTCTTTTGAGTTCACTCCTGTGTATTCTCATCCTCTTTCGCCGACCGTTCGCGTCTGTACCTTTATTTGAGCCATTCTCATTTATCGGGAGCGACAGTGGGGCTAGCCCATTTGTAGTTCGTTCTAGAACAGGCGGAGTGCTAGACTCCGGGATTCTATTCCTTGTTAAAATAATTTAAAAAGAAACGCGAAACGTGCAGACGGCGATCGTTTGATAATCGACTTACGTGTGTGAAGTGTAGGCGCGATGGATTCACTTGGCGTTGGGCCGAAAAATTAGATTTTATTTTAAGATATTTGTGACGTATATATATAAAAAAAGTTCGTATTCTTATTTTGCAAATTTAAACCACGATGTGAAATAAATAAATATAAACATAACATATATAAACAAAACGTCAAAAAGATTAGACAACAGCTCGCGCTAAGAGATAAACCTTTAGACCAACTCTTCCCCTAATAGACTCTAAAACTAAGCTGCAACAAACCTTATCTTGAACAGAAAGGACAAACAAATATTTTCGGATTATGTACATTTTACATAGAAATAGGTTAGATATCTAAAAAAGAAAATGAATTCAAAATTGACATTTTATACTTACAAATATATAAATATTTAACCAAATATAATAATAAAATAGAAAAGAAAATATGGAAATTAAAATGTTACTTGAATTTCTTATATGTGTATAAATAAATAAATGGAAATAAAATGGATTTCAAAAAAATTAAAGAAACAAAGAAGACAAAGATAAAGAAACTAATGGCTGGTTTCAAAACGAAGCATGGGGATGGCCCAAAGGGAGTAGCCGGACCGGACCAGGCGGGTCGGGTTAAGAATCCGGGTTGAGCAAACCCTAAATAACCAAAAATGGAAAAAAAACGCCCCTGCGCCCCCCAACGTCATTTTTCATTTTGAGAAACAACAGAAACATGAAGGCAGCAAAGAAACCCCTTCTGTAACCCTCAAATTCTCTCTCTCGCGATTGACAATCAACAACAAAAAACAAGTTCGATCATGCTCGCCTTAACTCTCACTTCTCACTCGTTCGTCTCTCTCAGATCAACTCGCTCGAATCAAACTACAACGAAACCCTAAATCCGCAAATCAACGAAGAAATCAAACAAAGTAGAGAAAAAAGTCGTATTGCGAATCATGATTAAGGACGAGTACTTCATACCTGAATTGGAGAATATCTGAATTAGAGCTTTAACATACGAAAGGTAATCCTCTGTTTTTTGTGTATCTACTCTTTATTGATTTTGTACGGCTTCATCTCTGCTCTGATTGGTGCCACGAACGGCTTCTGCAGTGGTTTCGGTTATGGAGGTCGAAGGCTTGTGAATGAACATCGGATGTGGTCTGTGAATGGTGAAGGTATGTTTTGGGTGTTTGCGGTGATGGTGGCTGAAGATCGATGGTGGTGACAAGACGAGTTGGTTTCGTTTTGGGGGTTATGGTTATGTGCGATGAAGTTCAAGGTTCAGTAAGCTTAGCTTTTTCTTTAATTTATGGTGGTGATTGGTAATGTTGTTTATGACCGGTTTTCTTATGCTTATGCGGCTAGGCTCTCTTTGGTGTTTCATCAACGATTGATTCAACTTTCAAAGATTCGCGGCGCTCTTGGTGGTTTGAGATGTTTGGTTATCGGAGTGACGAGTCGAAGGTGGTTCTGGTTTTGTGTGTTGAAAGAGGAAAGAGCTTGAATCGCTGTGACGAAATTGAGTTACGTCGAAGGTAACAAAGGTGAATATCCTCTGCTGACAGTTGCTTGATTTTTATGATTTTTGCTCTGAACTCTTCTGAGTTTTCATTTACCTGCTGGATATTTTTCATAAAGTTTGATGCTTTTCATTTCTTTTTCATGTGCGAGGATGGACAGTGGCTTGAGGATGATGGTTTATGTTTCTGCATTGTTGAAGAAGGTTGGGTGATGGAAAAGGAAGAGGAAATGAAGAAGTTTTGTGGTGTAGATGGTGATGAATGGAAGGGTTTGTGGCTGGTGTTTGTATGATGATTCTTCGCGACACAATCAGAGGGTGGTAGCGATTGAGTTAAAGGCAACTGGTGTTAGAATGTGTTATCACGGGTGCGGTTGTTCAAATGGTGGTTATGAAGTTGGAGGCGCAACATTTCTTGCGGTTTGCTTGGAGGGGTGGAGGTCGTGGTATGAGAAGGAGTGCGGATTGACTCGTGGCAAGGTTTTGTGTTTTTCTTATTTTGTTCAGAACTCTAGTTTTCTTTGTGGCTGATAAGGTTTTTTATTTCTTGTTGTTGTTATGGCTTTTCTGGTATTGATAGTATGTGGTTAGGTCTTTTATGATAACTGAGTTTTTTGTGTGATGTTTCTGCTGGTTTTTTTTTTGCTGCCCATTTCTTTTGTGATATTTTGTGTGAAGTTTTATGGCTGCATTTTTGTGTATGGAGTTGGCTGCTATGGTTGTAGTTTTGTGTGTAGTTTTGTATGAAGTTTTGCTGGAGTTTTGTGTTTGGTTTGTTGAGTTCTTGGTTGTAGTTTTGTATGAAGTTTTGCTGTCAATGTTTTTGGATATCAAGCTTTTTGTGGCTGCTATTTTGTGACAGGGTTGGCTGGGGTTTTTGTGTATGGTTTCTCTGGTTCTTTGTTGTGAGAATGTGGCTGGTTTGAATATTGTTTTTTGGTTTTTTTGTGGCTGCCGAGTTGGATTTGTATGAGGTTTGCTGGGAGTGAGTTTGAACATCAAGTTTTTTGTTTTGTGGCTGTTGTCCCCCCCTTTGTTAACTGATAAAATAGTACTTATATAGGGCTGGAATTAAGGTTTTAGGGATTTTGAAAAATATGAAAACTTGTTGGCTAAGATTGGCTGAGAATTTTGGGGGGAAAACTGAGTTTGAGAGTGACATTTGAGGGCCTGGCAGTCTGAAAAAAATACAGCAGGTTTGCTGTTGTTTGTTTGACTGAAAATTTTGTTTGTTTGTTTAAAAAAGAGTGTGATCCCTGCTGTCACTTTTATGTTGCTGAACTTGTGACTGTTTATCTTAGCTCTTCTTTGTAAAATTTATGTGACAAACCATGCTAATACATGATGCAAAATAAATATGTAAAAAAATGTAATGAGTATGGTTATGCTTAAATGATCAAAATGAATATGCTTATATGAGATATGTATGAATGATTTATGTTACTTTAAGAAATTTGGGTATGGTAATTCTTTAGGTTTGCCTTGGTATATTTCTAACATTTTTGCCTTTTCTTTCTTGTTCTCATGTATGCCTTGGAGTTGTCTTTGAGGAATTGCTTGGATGAAGCCAAAACAAAAGCTACCGTAGGTTTGGAGGCTTAGCAATAATGAAGAAACCGTAATCTTGGTAACTTGAAGAAGGAATTCTTCTTGAAAAATTTGTGCCATGCTTAGAGATCTCATGGAGTTCAATGATGGATTCAACCTTAGGCATAGAATAACATTGTAACTTTTATGGATGTATGTTGATATTATTTTACGGTTAACATGACATTCTCTTGAATGGTTCCTTGCCATCACTAAAATTTATCCAGTTCCATCTCTTGTATCAGTTACCCCTGCCTTGTTAATGAGATGTCAAACTTTAAAACAAACATTATCTTATGTTCACTCATCACCTTGTGTCGCTCCCGATAAATGGGAATGGCCCAGATAAAGGTACAGACGCGAACGGTCGGTGAAAGGAGGGTGTGAGAACACACAGGAGTGAACTCACAGGGAATGAATAGAGTCGCCAGCTAGGCATTTTTATCCCGGAGGAAAGGTAATGCTGCATAGACCTAGAAAAAGATGGATAAGACGGTTGCGAACCAGAGAGACTGAGAAAGGGGGTTGGTTACAACCTGGGAAGGTATTAGCACCCAGATTGTCCGTCGTACTCGACGGGATCCATGCTTAAAAGATTTGTGTTTTAAAGGGGTAGTGTCAGTGCAATTTGTGTATAAAGAGCTGGAAAAGAATGTACAGGTGTCAGTGTAAAAGAAAGTGAAGTGTGATATATACAGTGTCAGTGTAAGAACAAAGATGAAATGCTCATGATAATGAGGCTAAAGAATAAGGCTAGAAGGAGGGGAAATATACAGAGACTTTTGTTCGATAACTGTTAAGTTATGCCTACGTATCCTCTCGTGCAATGAGGAAGTCAGAACACCGTAGTTCGACCCAAAGAGACTGAAAGGATGAATTGACTTGTGAACTGCTTACTTGCCTATGCTCAAGTGTATGATCTGTCTGGCACAGATGCAAACTGTCTTGCATTAGACAGAAGAAGCGAGTTCTCGTTTGTGAGTGAAGATGATGAGAAAAGAATCCCGGAGGAGACGATTATTGTTTGTTTTTGTGTTTTCAGTTTTGTTATTGTTTTTGGTGTTTTGCATAAGTTAATGAGCTTAAGCCCTAACCAATGGATTTAGTAAACTCATCACATCTTCCCTCTGATTAGGGGTAATGAGAATACCTTAAGTGTGAAGTCAGCTTCTCACACTTAATCACCTTTGATGTAGGATTAAGATCATTAACCTACTTGTGATTATTTAGATGTTTTTGGTATTTTTGTTTAGTGTTAAGTAATGAGATTAAGCCATAATCAGGGATTAAACAGACTCATTACACCATCCTAATAGAAGGATAATAGATGAGAATGTTTAAGCTGAGGAAAGCTCCTCAACTTAATCCATGATTAGGGATTAAACTCATGACTAAACAAGCCTTTGATTAAGTGGATTTTATTTAATGGTGAGATGATGAAGTGAATTTTAGGGTTTGTAAGACAACTTGAGGAGGACTTGTCCATTAACACTAGGGTTAGTCCTTCTTAACCAATTAAGGAAGAATTAGAACCCTAATGCAAGGCCCAAGTTACAAGTGTGATGTCTTGATGATTATTAAGTGAATTGATTAAAGGAGTTAAACACATTAAGGGTTTAACACTTAGGATTAAAGTTATGCACTCCATCCTAATAGAAGGATGCAGGCATAAACTTAATCACAAAGCCTTAAAGCCTTTAGGGTTTAGTTCCTGATTATGAGATGAGAAGAGAAGACTCAAGGAGACACAAAGGTAAAAACTAAGTGGGGGACTAATCAAAACCCTAATCATTGTCATGCTTGGTTGTTCCTAAGGTTTGTGAAGTTTAAGAAAGAAATCTTCAATGGAACCACCAGGGAGCAGATGAAAGGATCAGGAGAAGCAAAGCAACTTGCTTCATTCAAGAAGTCAAGTCACTTGAAGAAAGAAAGTAAGAAGAAGAAGAAAGAGCAAGCTCAATCTCAAACACAAGATAAAATGCAGCATGGATGCATAAAAGAGATGAAAAGAAGTTATGAGAAGTGAAGGCAAATTCACTTCTCAAAAATGTTTACCACCTGAAAAGTTAGTGAAAGAAATGCAATGTAATGCAAAAATGAGATGAAATGGCATGATGCAAACCAAAACCAGAAGCATGTATGAGATGATAATGATGCTATGAGATGCTATAAACATGTAACAAGACATGGGGATGATCATACAAGCTTATGGATGCAAATGAAGCAAGTTAGGAACCATGATCATACATGAAAAGAAATGAAATGCAAATGGCATACAACATGGCAAATGCAAGATGCAATGATCAAACATGCTTTCAATATGTCTTAAGATGTCTAATGAATCAAATGGATGCACAAAATGCTATGGCAAGTCAAGGTATGCAAGCAAATGCAAGATGGATGCATATGGAAGCTCAAATTAGGGTTTATGATCAATGCATCAAACAAAAACCAAAATCAGAAGCAAACAACAAGATAAAAAATTGAAAATGCAATCAAAGGATCCCTAAACCTATACTAACTCACTGCCCAAAGGAGAAGTTCCAACTCTTAACCTAATAAAAGTTATGAATTTCCTAAAATTTCTAGGGTTTTAGGGTTCCTTAACAAGAAAAATGTCAAACAAATGAAAAATGAAGGATCAAATCAAACCAATTTAATCTCACAAACTACATTCTAAACACAATGCAATGCAAAAAGAATCAAAGTCCAACTCTCAATGGTTAGGCAGAAATGACTTTTGGAAGTTTGGATCAAAGTAATGCTTTGAAAATGAATTAATTCCATAGAAAATTATCAAAATGCATCAAGATCAAAAATGAAATTTGGTTTGAGGGTTGGACAATGTTTCTAAATGGTTTTAAATGTTTCATGAATTTTTTGGTGATTTTTAAATACCTAAAAGCATTTTTAATTAATTAATTCTCATTAATTAATTAAAAATAAACTTTTAAATATTTAAAAATACATTTTTAATGCAAAAAAATAAAAATAAAAATGTTTTTGGTTTCTGAAATTAAATAAAAGTTTGTACAAAAAATTTCAGAATTTTTAAAATGATTTTGCTATTTTAAATAAATTAAACAAAACAAAACAAAAGAAATGAATTAAAATTTAAGAAAATGAAAAGTAAACGCAATGAAGAGCCAGGATTGAATCTGGGAAAGAAAAGGTTGACTGCGCGCGCAATCCAAAGGTCCAAATTCAAACTGAATTAATCTCACTTAATTAATTAAATAATTGTGATTAGGGTTTTAATGTGAAATCTGGTGCGTTCATTCACGCGGGAGTCAATGTCAGTCAACCCATCCTACGCTCAGCATTCAAACCTAGCCCTAATCCTCATTAATGCATTAATCACTTTCAGGTGGCCGGAAATGACCTCCGGTCATCTTCTCCGGCCACTCTCTCCCCTGAGAATCTCAATCTCACTCCCTAGGCATCTAAAACAAAATCTTTCTGCCCAGAATCCATCCCCAAACATCATACAACATGAATCAACAAACAAAATGCATTTATTTTTCGTATCCAGGCTGAATCGAATCAAAAGGGGTTTAGGTCAAAAAGTTTCAGGAACAACATACATGCTCAATACTCAATTATTTTCGAAACAAAACATATCAGCATGATCAGTGGAACATAGAGAATCATTTAAGAACTTAAAAACAAGTTTCTGGAAAAAATGTTCTTGAGCTCACCTGAACTGGAGCTTTGATTTCTGACACTTTCTGGCTGGCCCTTTGATCCAAAATGCCTCTAATGGACTTCCTGAGAAGCTTGCAGTGCTTAGTTGGAGTTTAAAATGGCTGGTTTGGAAGTTTGAACAAGTTCTGTTCAGTGGAGTGAAGGAATCGTGTTTTTGATTCAATGGCTTTCAGGCTGTTTTGAGTGTTGGTTTGTGTTCAGTGAAGCATGGTGAGATGATTGGTGAAGTTTGTTTGTGTGTTTGTGGCCTGTGGAGAGTGTTTCGAAGGAAAATGCAAGTTGGAGAGAGTTTGTGAATGCTGAGTTGTGGTGAGTTTCAGGCTTGCCTCTTGTTATGTTTGGCTTGCATTTGATTTGTATAAACAATCCCCATTGGTCAGATGAGGTGACATGTGCTTTATTGATTGGTATGGGTGCTTTTGCAAAATTGTCAACTTTGTGTAAGAGAAGCATGGGTCACTTTCTAGCCAAGTACAAGGAGGGTGTGCTGCGCAGCATGTTGAGGGAAAAGGCCTAGGATTGATCAGTCAACTAGCCAGCAAGTGGATGAGAAGTTATCATGAGTTTTGCAACTTGCCTTGCCTTTGGTTCTTATGAGAGAAACTTGATCCATGGGCCATAAAACATGTGATTCCTTGGGTGCATTCTGAACTTTAGATGTTGTGTGATCATGTGGTGAAGTTTAGAAGCCCATTTGATGACTTAATTGGCCTTGAGAAGTGAATTTGCAACTTTGCCTCTTTGGTGCATGACTTGAAATTTAGTGATTTTTGCCAACTTTGATAAGCCATAACTTTTGATTCAAAATGAATTAGGTCATGTTCTTGTACTTTTTGAAAAGGGAAAGATCTATTCTACAACTTTCATGACCAAAGTTTTTCCATTTGAAGCTTTCTTGAATCAAAAAGTAAGGGTTGAAAAAGTTGCCTAAAATGACATTTTCATTAAAAGTCAAACTTGCCCAAAAAGTCATCTTTGCAAAAGACTTGAAATTCTTCAATTTTGTGAACTTCCAACCTCTTCCATGATCAAATAAAGATCATATACAATCAAAATGATGAAGGACACCCTTTGGTTGGGTCATTGGGGGCCTCAGATGCCCTGATTTTGCACTGACTTGCTTGAAAAGTCAACTCTTGATCAGATGACTTCCCCATGGAATTTCTTCATGAAAATTGATATGAATACTCCCTATACCATATAGAGACCAATAGAAACAATAATGACCAAGAAATTTGGAGTTATGGCCTCTGAAACCAAAACCCTAATTTTAGGTCAACTATGTAGTCAAGCCTGGCTCTGCTTCCACACCATCCTCAGTTCTTGTGATTTTTTGGAATTATTGACTTTGAGAGGATGTAATATGATATTTGAACACACATGGACCCCTTTGAAGTGATTGATGGCCTTTGGAGTGGCTCAAGAAGCTCTTGGATTGCTCAGATCACAAACCCTAGGTGCAGATGACTTAGAATCTATGCAGTGAATCAAAATGGGATATGAGATATTATGATTGAGTTTATGCATATGAAATGATCACAAGCCATGGTGTGAATGGGTGAGGGCAAATTTGGGGTGTTTACAGCTGCCCCTATTCAAACATGAGTTAGCTGTGCAGGATGTAAGCGACGGCTTAACAGGCAAACAAGATAACTTGTGGTTGAATACAAAAGACAGTCCAAAATTTGCACTCGCAGAATGAAGAAGAAAAGGGATATAGATTGTAAAAGGAAATAAAGTATATTGTAAAGTATGGGCGACGGAGGACGACCGTCGAGCAGAGGACGACTGCTGGGTAAAGAGCAATGACGGGGACGGCCGACATGCTGGGAAAAGTGCGGGAAATAAAGCAATGACGGGGACGACCGACATGCTGGGGATAAAAGGAGTTATGATGGGGACGGCCATCAAGTAAAGCTGTACAATTCTCTGGGGATTAATGAAAAAATGACGGGGACGGCCATCAAGTTCATAAAATAATGCAAGCAACGATGAGGACGGCCATCGGGCTAAAAAGAAAAGGGACCACGACGGGGACGACCATCGGGTTAAAGAATAAATGAAATATACAGATGATGAGGTACGGTCATCAAAGGTGAAGGACGATCACCTAGCAGGGTACGGCTGCTCTGTAAGGGTTAAGATGAGGGACGGTCATCTAAGGTGGAGGACGACCACCTGGCAGGGTACGGCTGCCGAAAATATCGCGACATAGGACAAATGCCGGATTAAAGGTCAACGATGGGGACGGCCATCGGATGAGCATGACGAAGGACGACCATCAAGAGGTGGAGGACGACCACCTAGCAGGGGACGGCTTCTCTCAAGGTTTATCATGACGTAGGACGAACGCCAGATAACCAAAATCAACAATGGGGACGGCCATTGGATAAAATGATGAAGGACGATCATCAGAAGGTGAAGGACGATCACCTAGCAGGGGACGGCTGCTAAATATCACGACATAGGACGAATGTCGGAAAAAAGGGTCAACGATGGGGACGACCATCGGATGAGCATGATGGAGGACGACCATCAAGAGGTGGAGGACGACCACCTAGCAGGGTACGGCTGCTCTCGGGGTTTATCATGACATAGGACGAATGTCAGATAAGAAGAAATTTGCTTACTGGGGAATAGTAAACACGAACGAGTGTTTACAATCCAAGAAATAGAAGGTATAAGTGTTTGGTTTTGTGTATAGATTTAAAGATGCGGACGAGCATCCTTAAGACTATGATACGGATGAGTATCAGGTAGAAACAAATACTGACACGTGTTCAGAGATGATGATACGGACGAGTATCAACTGGTTAACAAAGAACACGGACGAGTGTTGAATCTGAGGGGACCCTTCTGGGGAATAGTAGACACAGACGAGTGACTATATTCAAGAAGACACAGTGTATGGATTAAAGATGCGGACGAGCATCCTTAAGACTATGATACGGACGAGTATCATGTAGAAACAAACGCTTGACGCATGCTCTGAGATGATGGTACGGACGAGTACCAACGAGTTAACAAAGAACACGGACGAGTGTCGAATCTGCGGGGATATAAATGGTGTATACAAGATACGGACGAGTATCTGTATAAGTATGAGTAGAAAGTATGAGTGATGTATAAATGAGTGTTCAATCTGATGGGGAGAATGACACGGGCGAGTGTCAAAAGGAGAAAGGTATGGTATAAACAAATATCTGGTATACAAAATGTTTATGTTACTGTGCTGGGAAAATGACATGGACGGATGTCAAGGAAATTATATATACAAGTATCTGTGAGTGCAAAGGGGATGTCTTTGGATTTCTGCTGGGGATATGACACGGACGAGTGTCACAAGGAGTATGTATTTGTATTGGTGAATGTGAGGCAACTGCTTTTGCTGGGGATTCTGGGGGGAGTTTTCTGTATATATTTGATGGGTTGATAATATTCACAAGTGTCTGATTCATAACATGACTTATGATTATGCTACATGTTTGATTTTTGCCGTAATGCCCCGTATTAAGACGGAATGCTACGCTTTGTTTGGTGAATATGATGCGAATGCTATGATTATGCAAAAGATACCAATCCGGGATTTGGATCCCATTGTTGTGAAGATCTCTGGTTGATCTGTTTGAAGTGAACATCCCAGCTGGGGATGAGATCATTGGTAGATCTGATGAAATGATTCTGCTTGGGGAAATGGGTCAATGATAGACCTATTCCCGTAAATGAGGGACCCAGCTGGGTTTTGTAGAAGCTTTCGTCACTCTGTTGTGATTCCTTCGTGCGTTGCTCTTCTGGAGAGAGGCTGGAACTCTGTGGGGAGATGGTTCCCCGGCTTTTGTACTTGACTGAGGAAGAATGATTGGTAACTCGGCTGGGGGAGCAATAAGTGGCAACTCGGCTGGGGAGCAAGCACTTGGGTGCCAAGACTGAGTGAGTGTTGATTTGCTAGCTTGCTGGGATGAAGCTTACATGCCCCATGTCGCGCTTCGGATACCTGCAATCCTGCAAAGATAGAGAAACGTACAAGTAATCCCAAGGTATCCTTTGCCGGATTCCGTCATAGGAATTAGACACTTCTGAGAGTAATTATATTTCCTGCAAGCACGTATTTTTATTTTTGAAGATAAACATCTGTATTCATGCAATAGGTATTTTTTAAAGATATCAGACATTCTTTGCAAATAAAATGAAGTGTACAAGGTGAATCTTGACTGAAAATCTGTTTTATTAATTCATATGCCCTGAATTGGCGAGATACAGTCAAAGAAACATATCTCCTGAAATGAGGAGATTGTTACAAATTGAGAAACAAAATGTTGGCAATGTTGACGACGCTTTAAGGAGCTTCCCTCTTGCTATGACTCGTATGACTTTTGACACTCTTCTCGTCTCGCTTTTTGAAGAAGGCTGATTCTGACAGAGGCTTGATCCTTTCGAGATTTACCAAGTTGCAGGTGATACAGACGAATTCAGAATGCAGTTGTTCGCTTATTCCCTTGTTTTGCATGGATCGCCCTTTCGGGTTTTCAATCCATCGGGATACCCATTTTTGCCTGAGCTGTCCAATGCGGCTTTTCAACTCAGCGGGTGTACATTTTTTTGTTTATTTTCCCTTATTTTTGCCCGAGTCTTTTATTCTGTTTTTGACTCGCCGGGATGCCCTATTTTTGCCTAGACTTACATTCTGTTTTTTGTGTCCAGCGGGTCATTTTTATGCGAAGTATTTTTTAACTGCATCTGAATTCACAGGGGACGAGAAATCTTCACCATCCATGGTGCTGAGCATCAGTGCTCCACCAGAGAAAACTTTCTTTACCACGAATGGTCCTTCATAGTTCGGAGTCCATTTGCCCCTGTGGTCTGTATGAGGAGGGAGGATTCTTTTCAGCACAAGATCTCCTACTTGGTACTCTCGGAGCCTGACTTTCTGATCGAAGGCTTTCTTCATTCTTTTCTGATATAACTGCCCATGACAGATTGCAGCCAATCTTTTCTCTTCAATCAGACTTAGTTGTTCGTATCGGGACCAGGCCCATTCTGCTTCGTTCAGCTTAACATCCATCAGTACCCGTAGGGAGGGTAGTTCAACTTCAACAGGTAGGACTGCCTCCATACCATACACAAGCTGATACGGTGTTGCCCCAGTGGATGTTCTGATTGACGTGCGGTACCCATGCAAGGTAAACGGTAGCATCTCATGCCAGTCTTTGTACGTAACTACCATCTTCTGCACAATCTTCTTGATATTCTTATTAGCCGCCTCAACAGCGCCGTTCATCTTTGGCCTGTAAGGAGAAGAATTGTGGTGTTGGATCCTGAAGTCCCGGCATAGTTCTGCCATCATTTTGTTGTTCAAGTTGGAACCATTATCAGTAATGATTCGCTCGGGCACTCCATACCGACAGATGATATCTCTTTTTAGAAATCTGGCTACCACCTGCCTTGTAACATTGGCATAGGAAGCTGCTTCGACCCACTTGGTGAAATAGTCAATGGCGACCAGGATGAATCTGTGGCCATTTGAAGCAGTTGGCTCAATCTTGCCGATCATATCAATGCCCCACATAGCAAAGGGCCAGGGTGAAGACATTATATTCAAAGGATTGGGAGGCACATGCACCTTATCCGCATAAATCTGGCATTTATGGCATTTTCTGGCGTAGGCACAACAGTCTGCATCCATTGTGATCCAATAATAACCTGATCTTAGCAACTTCTTGGCCATGGCATGCCCTCCAGCATGGGTACCAAAGGATCCTTCGTGCACTTCCTGCATTAACAAGTCTGCTTCTGTTCTATCAACGCATCTGAGGAGTACCATATCAAAGTTCCTTTTGTACAGGGAACCATCAGTGTTCAGAAAGAAACTACCAGCAAGCCTTCTCAAGGTCTTCTTATCATTGGAAGATGCCCCAGATGGGTATGTTTAATCCTCCAAGAAGCACTTAATGTCATGGAACCAAGGTTTATCATCTTTGACAACATCTGCTGCAAACACATATGCTGGCCTGTCAAATCTGGACACTGAAATCTGAGGTACAAAGTTGGCAGCCTGAACTTTGATCATTGACGAAATGGTAGCCAGGGCATCTGCAAACTGATTCTCGTCCCGAGGGATATACTCAAGCTTGACCGTTGTGAAAAACGTCAATAACCTCCTTGTATAATCCCTGTAAGGTATCAGATGATCCTGGTGGGTATACCATTTGCCGTTGGTTTGATTAACTACCAGAGCTGAATCTCCGAATACAGTTAAAGTCTTGATCCTGAGATCAATAGCTTCCTCAAGACCCATAATGCAAGCTTCGTATTCAGCTTCGTTGTTAGTGCAGTTGAAGGTGAGTTTTGCCGAGAAAGGCATGTGAACTCCCTTAGGTGTAATGAGTACTGCACCAACACCACGGCCATTCATGTTAACGGCCCCATCAAACATCATAGTCCATTCTTCTTCCGGGTCAGGCCTTTCAGTGTGAATAGGCTCTTCATGATCTTTCGCTTTTATGAACATGATGTCTTCATCGGGGAAGTCAAATTTCATAGGCTGGTAGTCATCAATAGGTTGCTCAGCAAGATATTCAGACAATACACTGCCTTTGATGGCTTTTTGAGATGTGTACTGGATGTCATATTCTGTGAGAATCATTTGCCATCTTGCAACCCGTCCGGTAAGAGCTGGCTTCTCGAAAATGTACTTAATTGGGTCCATCTTGGATATCAACAGAGTAGTGTGGATCAACATATACTGTCTCAGTCGGCGAGCAGCCCACGCTAAAGCACAACAAGTTTTCTCGAGCAGTGAATAACGTTGTTCACAGTCGGTAAACTTTTTGCTCAGGTAGTATATTGCATACTCTTTTCGACCAGACTCGTCATGCTGGCCCAGCACACACCCCATTGACTCTTCTAATACTGTCAAGTACATTATCAGAGGTCTTCCTTCAACTGGAGGCATAAGGATTGATGGTTCTTGCAGGTATTCTTTGATCTTGTCAAAAGCCCTCTGGCAGTCTTCATTCCACCTGACCGTCTGTTCTTTTCTCAACAGCTTGAACAAGGGTTCACAGGTTGCGGTAAGGTGAGATATGAACCTTGAGATGTAGTTCAATCTACCTAGAAACCCTCGAACTTCTTTTTCAGACTTCGGTGCAGGCATTTCTTGAATGGCTTTGACTTTATCAGGGTCCACTTCAATCCCTTTCTCGCTTACGATAAAACCCAGCAGCTTACCAGATCGCACCCCGAATGTGCATTTGTTGGGATTCAGCTTCAGTTGGTACTTCCTCAGACGCTTGAATAACTTCAGCAGATTTACCAGGTGGTCTTCTTCCGTAAGGGACTTGGCAATCATGTCATCCACATAACACTCGATTTCTTTATGGATCATATCGTGGAATAACGTTACCATAGCCCGTTGATATGTTGCACCAGCATTCTTCAATCCGAATGGCATCACCTTGTAACAGAACGTGCCCCAAGGTGTGATGAAAGTTGTCTTCTCCATGTCTTCAGGTGACATTTTGATCTGATTGTATCCTGAAAATCCGTCCATGAAGGAGAATACCGAGAACTGAGCCGTATTATCAACCAATACATCAATGTGAGGTAATGGGAAATCATCTTTTGGGCTGGCTCTGTTCAGATCCCGGTAGTCAACACACATCCTTACTTTGCCGTCTTTCTTTGGCACAGGTACAATATTAGCAACCCACGGCGGATAGCTAGTTACAGCAAGGAACCCGGCGTCCCACTGCTTTTGTACCTCTTCTTTGATTTTCATTGCCATATCTGGGCGAGTACGGCGCAGTTTCTGTTTGACCGGTGGGCATTCTTCCCTTAAAGGCAGCTTGTGCGTGACGATATCGGTATCCAACCCTGGCATATCCTGATAAGACCAAGCAAATACATCCACATATTCTTGAAGCAGGTCAATCAGTTGTTTCTTCACGGAGTCTTGTAAGCAGACCCCGATCTTAACTTCTTTCACATCTTCACCTGTACCAAGATTAATCGTTTCCACCTCCTCCTGATGAGGAGTGATAACCTTCTCCTCTTGTCTCAACAATCTGGCTAGCTCTTCAGGAAGCTCGTAGTCTTCTTCAACCCCTTCATCAGCTTGATTGATTGGATTGTCAGAGTCATACGAAGTCATAGCCGTGCTGTTGTCGGTGCTGTCTGGAAGGCACTCTCTGCAAGGGTTCAGTTTGTTCATTTTAGTGATTGATTTTAATCTTGTTTAGAAAAGTGAAATAAAAGTTGTCATTTTGAAAACATTGCCATTTATTTTTTTGTATAAAAAGAAAAATGGAAAAACAGTGAACGGAAAAGAAAAAGACTCGTTTGCAAAAGATGTCTGATATTTCATTGATTAATCTTGTTGCACAAAAATTACAGATGGCCCGATTACAAAATGAGTCTTGTCATCTTGGGCAAGATGCAAGACTTGATGCATGCTTAAAATATACAGGAAATAATAATTACTCTGCAGGAGTAACCCTTATAATTTCCCGGGAAGACCAGTTTGAGATACGGCTCCCCGGGATCCTTGGACGAATCCAACTCTCCAGGTTGCGCTCATCTTCCGACTCATCTTCCAAGTTGTTGACAGCATCAGGGGTGAGCATCCCCCCACTAACAAAGTTGGGCTTCTTAGCAGCCTCCGCTTGATCTTGTTGAGTTGGTTTATAACCCAACCCAAATCTATCTTCTTTCTTCTCCACAGGCAACAGTTTGCCTCAGCCTTGAGCATTTCCTTCTTCCACCACCTTCCGGGCTTGCTGGTAGGATGTCATGGAAGTCCCAAGTACACCAGATGTTTCATTAATATTCAGGGCCTCAAACCCCTGACTCATCGTCTCGTGGATCTCCCCATCCATCTCAATATATTTGTATGTAGCCAGATGGCTAACAAAAATATCTTCCTCTCCACAAATAGTAACGACTTGGCCTTCCCACTCAAATTTTAACTTCTGGTGAAGGGTAGACGTAACTGCGCCAGCGGCATGAATCCATGGTCTACCCAACAAACAGCTGTAGGCAGGCTGAATGTCCATCACGTAGAAGGTCGTTTTGAAAGTTTGTGGGCCAATCGTTACAGGCAACTCAATTTCTCCCAGAACTGATCTCTTAGAGCCGTCAAAGGCTCTCACCACTAAGTTGCTGGGACGTAATGCCAATCCTTCATACTCCAGCTTCACAAGGGCCTTTTTAGGTAAGACATTGAGGGATACCCTGTGTCTACCAGTACATGTGAAAGAACTGCACCCTTACACTCCATGGTAATGTGCAAAGCCTTGTTATGATTGCGGCCTTCCGAAGTCAAATCAGTGTTGGTAAATCCTAGTCCATTACTAGCATTAACATTTCCAACCACAGCTTCCAACTGATTGACCGTGATCTCTTCTGGCACATAAGCTGCGTGCAAAACTTTTAGTAGTGCGTTCCGATGAGCCTCGGAGCACATAAGCAATGATAGAATGGAGATCTTGGAAGGCGTCTGGTGAAGCTGGTCCACTATCTTGTAATCACTTTTCTTGATGATTCTCATGAATTCATCAACTTCTTGATCAAAGGGTGTTTTCAAAGCTTCTCTAACAACTTGCTCTTCTTGCACCATGCTCTTCCCTTTTGCCTTGGCAGCAGCTTCTGCTTCAGCAGTGGGTCTTTGAATTTGCGGGGCAAAGAGACGTCCGCTTCGAGTGAAGCCTCCGCCTCCACCCACATTGTCTATTTGTGGTGAAGAAGTTGATGATTCAAAAGTGATTTTCTGTCCTTCGCAGTACAGATCGGAGCCGTAATGCTAAGGGATGGCATTACTGCTTTCATAAGGTACTGGCCCAGGCACTGTGACAGTGACTGGACTGATGGCAGCTGCAGAAGGGACCATGATAGTCTGTGGATCATAATATATTGTGACTGGTGCTCTGGTAGGAGTGGCATTTTGTGAGTTGTAGGCAGAATCATTGGCAGGATCATAATAAATTGTAACTGTTGAGACATTTTCATTATTGGTTGCTGATGTTGTAGGAGTCATTGCTGGAAGGATGGGTGTTGTTGTTGTAGGAGTTTCTGAATGAAGGGGTGCTGAAGTTGTAGAAGGGATGTTTGCTGATGTTTGGTCCGTTGAAGTAACAGATGAAGCATTTGTTGATGAAACTGAAAAGTTGTTCGGAACAATGGTTGTTGCAGTTGTAGGAGACTCTGGAACTGTTGTTAAGGATATTGCTGGATTGGTAGGTATTGATGTTGTGATTTGAAGCAGGCCATTCTGGATGAGACCATCTATGCCATCCCTCAAGTTATCACAACCATTCACTGAAATGTTGCAATAAGCACACCCTAGCTCACATCCCGGGAACATTTGACATTCAAGGAGTTGAGCTTTGATCTCCACCAAGGGTGTCCGAATCTGACCCACACTGGTTATCAAATAAGACGGCTTGTCTTCTTCAATAGCGTTGATTCTGGGACCACCATGGTGTGGCATAGGGTTCTTGTTAACATTTGGTGGTGGTGCAAAGTTTAGAGCTTTAGAATATACCAAGTCCTGTACTTTCATGTGCAAAGCTCTGCACTTCTCTGTACTATGGCCAGGTGCATTTGAGTGAAAAGCACATCTGGCGCTGGCGTCGTAATTTCTGGGTAGACTGGCAGGATCTGGAGGTGCCAATGTCCTTAGCTCAACTAGGTTGAGTTTCAGGAGTTGTGGTAGTAATGTGGCATAGGGCATAGGGATCGGATCGATCACCCTATTGGCCTGAGAAGGTCTCTGTTGGAATGGTCTTTGCTGATTGTTGTTGTTGGTGTTGCTGTTGTTATAATTTCTCTGAGGAGGATACTGAGTTTGTTGCTGGTAATTCTGTTGTTGAGGTTGATAAGCTGGTTGAGGATGAATTGGAGCGGGAATGGTGACTGCTGCCACAGACCTATGAACATATTGGGGTCTGCCCCTGCTGGTATGGATAGCATTGGTTTCACCAGTTCTTCTTGGGCCCACGAAAGGCTTTCTTGGGTTGCTGGATGAGCTAGCACCGTTGTCAGAAATCTTACCCATTTTTAATAGGCTCTCAATTCTTTCCCCGGCTATGACTACATCAGCAAAGCTAGTGGAAGAAAAGGCAGCCAGCCTGTCAATGTATGTTCCTTGGAGAGTGTTCATAAACATATAAGCCATCTCCCTCTCTGACATGGGTGGCTGGACAGCAGCAGTAAGCTGTCTCCACCTTTGAGCGTACTCCCGGAAGCTTTCCCTGGACGATTGTGACATTCCCATCAGGAGGGTCCTGTTGGGAGCCATATCCAAGTTGTACTGATATTGTCTAATGAAGGCTTCTGCCAAGTCCTTCCAGCATCTAATGGTTGCTCTAGTCAAATGAGAGTACCATTCCCTTGAAGCTCCAGTTAAGCTATCCTCAAAATAAAACATCCATAGCTTTTCGTCCATGGTATATGCCTTCAGCCTCCCCAGAAAGGATTGTAGATGGGTTCGGGGACAGGATGTTCCGTTGTACTTCTCAAAGCAGGGTGGTTTAAATTTGTGGGGAATCCTGACCCCGTCCACTAGACCCATGTCCATAACATCAAAGCCCAAAGAATTTTGGGACTCTAGGGACCTCAGTTTCTCAGCAATCTCATCTAGCCTTCTGTCATAGGCTTCCTCCCCAGCTCCCATCACTGTGAACTTATCTTCCTGGGGGTCTTCTTGCAGCACTCTACCTGCAGTGGCAGTCCCTTGCACATTAACAGGGATGTTGATATCTGGATGCAGGTGGGGTCCATAGACTGGGGGATTAACATGAGGTTGGACTCTCTCATTATTGCTTGTCCCAGCAGTCCCTGGATGAGGGTCTTCCTGATTCCTCCCCTCTACTAGTGCTCTTAACCTCTATTGGCTTTGAGCCATATTATTCATCACCTCCATAAACTGTGTCATCTGATTCCTCATTTCTAGCCTTTCATTGGCCATTTGAGTCCTGACCTCTGTAAGGTCCTGCTGTACTTGGTCCATTTGTATACCCGGAAGGTTGTTGCGGGTTGGATATCTGTGTGGACGGTTGAGTGGAAACACCCGACGTCGAGCAATAGTTCCTTAAGTCACAACAGAGTTAGTAACAAAAACAAAACAAACCTACAAAACAAACAAAGGTTAGTATGCAATGCAGTATGCTTATTTGTTTCCAAGGTATCCGGCTTGGCATTTGGTTTTGACCTTTCCAGACCCTTGAGGAAGATGCTTGTGATGTTGCTTTGAAAGAACTCAGATAAAACAAACCAACACATATATTACAAAAAGTAAATGATACATAGTTTGTTTTTTACAATACATGCCCTCTGAGGGGTCAAAAATACAACATAAAGAAAAGTACATGAAATGAAAGCGACAACAAGCAAAAGTCAAACACCAAGACCGAACTCATCCTCCTGAACTTCCTTGAGAAGTGCTTCAGTCACAGGGTCAGCCGGACGCTCTGTAAGATTCCTGATAAGGAGATTCCTGGTAGTGACAGCTGCAGTTAGTCTCTTGTGTTGACCCTGGTCCTTTGACCTCTTTATACCAGCTCTAATCTTTAATTCTGAGATTTCTCTCTGGGCTGCTGCCAGGGCTTCCTGTTGCTCTTTTGCACTAGCTTCCAGTTGCTCAATCTTATCCTGAGTCCTCTTATCCTCCTGAGTACGGGCTTCGGTGATCCTGACCCACCTAGCCTGACTCTCCTTCAGATACAAATCAGTCCTAGCTCTTTGGAATTGGGCCTCTTTGCAGGCATTCTTCAAGATCTGTTCTCCAGCCCTAGACTTCTTAATGTAATCCTCTGACTTCTCAATTTTGGCCAGATGCTCCACCTTTAGCCTTTCTAACCTTTCAATGTCCAGCCGACCATCACTCCTCTCCCAGAGGGTCTTCTGTAGAGCCTGAGTCAGATTCTCATTTCTCTCCTTCAATTTCTCAAACTCCTCTAAGCTGACAGTTGCTGGAGGTGGTGCTGTGGAAGGTCCAGGCACATCTTCAATAGTGAAGGGCATTCCAGTAATTTGAGCTCTGGCATGAGACCACTCATAGTACTGAGCTGAGGCCACATTGTTGCATCTCCCAAGAATGGTTACCCCTTTAGTCTGCACATTGTCCCAGGCCCAGGATGCCTGCCTGACAATATCCAGATTAGGCTTGATTTCACAATAAAGAGTCTCAGTCAGGTCCTGTGCTCTAGGAGGGTGGACTAATGCATATCCCAGTTGTCTTTTGAATAGCAGAGGGTTGTAGTTGATGCAACCCTTCACTCCTATCAGAGGCACATTGGGAAACTGCCCACAACTAGTAATGATGTCTCTGCCCTTAGTGCTCTGAGTGTACCACCTGATATCATCTGAGGTTAAAGCAACAAGCCTCCTAGCCCAATTTTTCTGCTGGTGAGGGTTTAAGAATGCATCAGTCTTTGGCAAATGTTTGAGCAGCCAAGTATGGAACAAAGGAGCACAGCATCTCACTAGTCTTCCCCTTTGTTTTTCATTCCTCTGGTGGACAGAGTAGTAAAGATCTCCCAGTAAGGTGGGCACTGGGTTCCTCAGGATGAAAAGATGGATTGCATTCTTGCTAACAAACTTAGGCTCATCTGCAAAAAGTATGATCCCATATATGCTAAGGGCCAACAAAGCACAGACTGCCTTCCACTCTCCCAAAGAAGCCTTCAGGGTAGCCTGAGAGGTCAAGAAATCCAGATGTAGACCAGAGATTCCTGCTTTAGTAGTCATATTCTGCCCAATCAGAACTGGTTCCAGATACAAGGCTTTTGCCACCTCTTCATTACTAGGGAAAGCCATCTTAGGGTTGAAGGGGACTCCACCCCTGATAGGTACACCAATCAGTGATGAATACTCTTCCAACAAGGGTCCCGTCTGAAAATTCTGGAAGGTGAAGCACCTCAGAGGGGGATCATAGAACTGCAAGCAAGTATGAATCAAGCTCCTCTGTGAAGGGTCCAAATCCATAACCACATCAAGGATTCCTCCATAATGTTCTCTGAATAGTGGTATATGGTCTGGAGTAATCAGGGTCTGAATCTTCCTGATGCTAGCCAACTCAGGCTCAAAGAAATGATAGGAGATGTTACTCTTCTTAGGTGCCATGTTGCTGAAGAAAAGCTGAGACAGGTGCTGAGAATAGCACTGAGAATGGGCCACTGACAGGCTGAGACTGGTGGTGCAGATGACTGAAGCAGGTAGCTGATAGCTGAAGTAAGTACTGATGAAGATAGGTCTATGCTGAAGAAGGGGTCAAAACCAAGCCAAAATGTATGATGGATACCCTGAAAAACAAATAAACACATGTTAAAATGATGCAATGAGGATGTATGCAAATGATATGCAAGGGTTTGTGACTGAGCTGGATCTGATTAATTGCTCTGATATAGGTCCATGTATGTTCAAGAAATCCAGATGGAGGTTCATAAGTCCAGTAACCAAGGTGGGGGACTCAAATAAAGAGTCACATGTCCAGGGTTAAAAATCACAAGAACTGTTCCAAAATGGAGTACTCTTATCAATGTAACAGGGTATGTTGAGGCCAAGGGTACCTGCAAACCTGTAAACAACCCAACCCCCCTCACATGTGATGTTCTAAAACAAGGATCCTCAGACTTGGATCAGTTATGAGAAGTGTAAACGCTTCTAACCCGGAGGTACAGTGTTTACAATAACCATAAAAGATCCTCCTCTAATTCACCTCAGTTTCTGAAGGTCAATACTAAAGGTCATCCAAACTTAGCAGGCTTCCCAGATAGCCCTAGCACTACAGGAAATCTGTAGCACAGAGTTCTCAAGAAGAAACCCATATCTGAATCGTGTTTCATATTCCCGCACCAGACCGAAATGGAATGGGAAAGAACATGAACCACTCTAGCCTAGGTGTCACTCAGGTCCCAGGTATAGGACCTCAACTCTCAATGGAACACCCACCCACCAAAGCAACAAAACAGATCCAGCCAGCACAGTATGACAGTATGATATATGTAAAGCTATAAAGAAAGCAGATAAACAACTGTACATAAAGCAAAAATAAATACAAATACAAGCACAAATAGCACATAACACCCCAGTAAACACAAATCAAACAAGCGCTAGGAGGAACCCACAAAAAGAACCAGAAGCCCTGGTTGCAGTATAAGGGTCCCCAGCAGAGTCGCCAAGCTGTCGCTCCCGATAAATGGGAATGGCCCAGATAAAGGTACAGACGCGAACGGTCGGTGAAAGGAGGGTGTGAGAACACACAGGAGTGAACTCACAGGGAATGAATAGAGTCGCCAGCTAGGCATTTTTATCCCGGAGGAAAGGTAATGCTGCATAGACCTAGAAAAAGATGGATAAGACGGTTGCGAACCAGAGAGACTGAGAAAGGGGGTTGGTTACAACCTGGGAAGGTATTAGCACCCAGATTGTCCGTCGTACTCGACGGGATCCATGCTTAAAAGATTTGTGTTTTAAAGGGGTAGTGTCAGTGCAATTTGTGTATAAAGAGCTGGAAAAGAATGTACAGGTGTCAGTGTAAAAGAAAGTGAAGTGTGATATATACAGTGTCAGTGTAAGAACAAAGATGAAATGCTCATGATAATGAGGCTAAAGAATAAGGCTAGAAGGAGGGGAAATATACAGAGACTTTTGTTCGATAACTGTTAAGTTATGCCTACGTATCCTCTCGTGCAATGAGGAAGTCAGAACACCGTAGTTCGACCCAAAGAGACTGAAAGGATGAATTGACTTGTGAACTGCTTACTTGCCTATGCTCAAGTGTATGATCTGTCTGGCACAGATGCAAACTGTCTTGCATTAGACAGAAGAAGCGAGTTCTCGTTTGTGAGTGAAGATGATGAGAAAAGAATCCCGGAGGAGACGATTATTGTTTGTTTTTGTGTTTTCAGTTTTGTTATTGTTTTTGGTGTTTTGCATAAGTTAATGAGCTTAAGCCCTAACCAATGGATTTAGTAAACTCATCACATCTTCCCTCTGATTAGGGGTAATGAGAATACCTTAAGTGTGAAGTCAGCTTCTCACACTTAATCACCTTTGATGTAGGATTAAGATCATTAACCTACTTGTGATTATTTAGATGTTTTTGGTATTTTTGTTTAGTGTTAAGTAATGAGATTAAGCCATAATCAGGGATTAAACAGACTCATTACACCATCCTAATAGAAGGATAATAGATGAGAATGTTTAAGCTGAGGAAAGCTCCTCAACTTAATCCATGATTAGGGATTAAACTCATGACTAAACAAGCCTTTGATTAAGTGGATTTTATTTAATGGTGAGATGATGAAGTGAATTTTAGGGTTTGTAAGACAACTTGAGGAGGACTTGTCCATTAACACTAGGGTTAGTCCTTCTTAACCAATTAAGGAAGAATTAGAACCCTAATGCAAGGCCCAAGTTACAAGTGTGATGTCTTGATGATTATTAAGTGAATTGATTAAAGGAGTTAAACACATTAAGGGTTTAACACTTAGGATTAAAGTTATGCACTCCATCCTAATAGAAGGATGCAGGCATAAACTTAATCACAAAGCCTTAAAGCCTTTAGGGTTTAGTTCCTGATTATGAGATGAGAAGAGAAGACTCAAGGAGACACAAAGGTAAAAACTAAGTGGGGGACTAATCAAAACCCTAATCATTGTCATGCTTGGTTGTTCCTAAGGTTTGTGAAGTTTAAGAAAGAAATCTTCAATGGAACCACCAGGGAGCAGATGAAAGGATCAGGAGAAGCAAAGCAACTTGCTTCATTCAAGAAGTCAAGTCACTTGAAGAAAGAAAGTAAGAAGAAGAAGAAAGAGCAAGCTCAATCTCAAACACAAGATAAAATGCAGCATGGATGCATAAAAGAGATGAAAAGAAGTTATGAGAAGTGAAGGCAAATTCACTTCTCAAAAATGTTTACCACCTGAAAAGTTAGTGAAAGAAATGCAATGTAATGCAAAAATGAGATGAAATGGCATGATGCAAACCAAAACCAGAAGCATGTATGAGATGATAATGATGCTATGAGATGCTATAAACATGTAACAAGACATGGGGATGATCATACAAGCTTATGGATGCAAATGAAGCAAGTTAGGAACCATGATCATACATGAAAAGAAATGAAATGCAAATGGCATACAACATGGCAAATGCAAGATGCAATGATCAAACATGCTTTCAATATGTCTTAAGATGTCTAATGAATCAAATGGATGCACAAAATGCTATGGCAAGTCAAGGTATGCAAGCAAATGCAAGATGGATGCATATGGAAGCTCAAATTAGGGTTTATGATCAATGCATCAAACAAAAACCAAAATCAGAAGCAAACAACAAGATAAAAAATTGAAAATGCAATCAAAGGATCCCTAAACCTATACTAACTCACTGCCCAAAGGAGAAGTTCCAACTCTTAACCTAATAAAAGTTATGAATTTCCTAAAATTTCTAGGGTTTTAGGGTTCCTTAACAAGAAAAATGTCAAACAAATGAAAAATGAAGGATCAAATCAAACCAATTTAATCTCACAAACTACATGCTAAACACAATGCAATGCAAAAAGAATCAAAGTCCAACTCTCAATGGTTAGGCAGAAATGATTTTTGGAAGTTTGGATCAAAGTAATGCTTTGAAAATGAATTAATTCCATAGAAAATTATCAAAATGCATCAAGATCAAAAAAGAAATTTGGTTTGAGGGTTGGACAATGTTTCTAAATGGTTTTAAATGTTTCATGAATTTTTTGGTGATTTTTAAATACCTAAAAGCATTTTTAATTAATTAATTCTCATTAATTAATTAAAAATAAACTTTTAAAAATTTAAAAATACATTTTTAATGCAAAAAAATAAAAATAAAAATGTTTTTGGTTTCTGAAATTAAATAAAAGTTTGTACAAAAAATTTCAGAATTTTTAAAATGATTTTGCTATTTTAAATAAATTAAACAAAACAAAACAAAAGAAATGAATTAAAATTTAAGAAAATGAAAAGTAAACGCAATGAAGAGCCAGGATTGAATCTGGGAAAGAAAAGGTTGACTGCGCGCGCAATCCAAAGGTCCAAATTCAAACTGAATTAATCTCACTTAATTAATTAAATAATTGTGATTAGGGTTTTAATGTGAAATCTGGTGCGTTCATTCACGCGGGAGTCAATGCCAGTCAACCCATCCTACGCTCAGCATTCAAACCTAGCCCTAATCCTCATTAATGCATTAATCACTTTCAGGTGGCCGGAAATGACCTCCGGTCATCTTCTCCGGCCACTCTCTCCCCTGAGAATCTCAATCTCACTCCCTAGGCATCTAAAACAAAATCTTTCTGCCCAGAATCCATCCCCAAACATCATACAACATGAATCAACAAACAAAATGCATTTATTTTTCGTATCCAGGTTGAATCGAATCAAAAGGGGTTTAGGTCAAAAAGTTTCAGGAACAACATACATGCTCAATACTCAATTATTTTCGAAACAAAACATATCAGCATGATCAGTGGAACATAGAGAATCATTTAAGAACTTAAAAACAAGTTTCTGGAAAAAATGTTCTTGAGCTCACCTGAACTGGAGCTTTGATTTCTGACACTTTCTGGCTGGCCCTTTGATCCAAAATGCCTCTAATGGACTTCCTGAGAAGCTTGCAGTGCTTAGTTGGAGTTTAAAATGGCTGGTTTGGAAGTTTGAACAAGTTCTGTTCAGTGGAGTGAAGGAATCGTGTTTTTGATTCAATGGCTTTCAGGCTGTTTTGAGTGTTGGTTTGTGTTCAGTGAAGCATGGTGAGATGATTGGTGAAGTTTGTTTGTGTGTTTGTGGCCTGTGGAGAGTGTTTCGAAGGAAAATGCAAGTTGGAGAGAGTTTGTGAATGCTGAGTTGTGGTGAGTTTCAGGCTTGCCTCTTGTTATGTTTGGCTTGCATTTGATTTGTATAAACAATCCCCATTGGTCAGATGAGGTGACATGTGCTTTATTGATTGGTATGGGTGCTTTTGCAAAATTGTCAACTTTGTGTAAGAGAAGCATGGGTCACTTTCTAGCCAAGTACAAGGAGGGTGTGCTGCACAGCATGTTGAGGGAAAAGGCCTAGGATTGATCAGTCAACTAGCCAGCAAGTGGATGAGAAGTTATCATGAGTTTTGCAACTTGCCTTGCCTTTGGTTCTTATGAGAGAAACTTGATCCATGGGCCATAAAACATGTGATTCCTTGGGTGCATTCTGAACTTTAGATGTTGTGTGATCATGTGGTGAAGTTTAGAAGCCCATTTGGTGACTTAATTGGCCTTGAGAAGTGAATTTGCAACTTTGCCTCTTTGGTGCATGACTTGAAATTTAGTGATTTTTGCCAACTTTGACAAGCCATAACTTTTGATTCAAAATGAATTAGGTCATGTTCTTGTACTTTGTGAAAAGGGAAAGATCTATTCTACAACTTTCATGACCAAAGTTTTTCCATTTGAAGCTTTCTTGAATCAAAAAGTAAGGGTTGAAAAAGTTGCCTAAAATGACATTTTCATTAAAAGTCAAACTTGCCCAAAAAGTCAACTTTGCAAAAGACTTGAAATTCTTCAATTTTGTGAACTTCCAACATCTTCCATGATCAAATAAAGATCATATACAATCAAAATGATGAAGGACACCCTTTGGTTGGGTCATTGGGGGCCTCAGATGCCCTGATTTTGCACTGACTTGCTTGAAAAGTCAACTCTTGATCAGATGACTTCCCCATGGAATTTCTTCATGAAAATTGATATGCATACTCCCTATACCATATGGAGACCAATAGAAACAAGAATGACCAAGAAATTTGGAGTTATGGCCTCTGAAACCAAAACCCTAATTTTAGGTCAACTATGCAGTCAAGCCTGACTCTGCTTCCACACCATCCTCAGTTCTTGTGATTTTTTGGCATTCTTGACTTTGAGAGGATGTAATATGATATTTGAACACACATGGACCCCTTTGAAGTGATTGATGGCCTTTGGAGTGGCTCAAGAAGCTCTTGGATTGCTCAGATCACAAACCCTAGGTGCAGATGACTTAGAATCTATGCAGTGAATCAAAATGGGATATGAGATATTATGATTGAGTTTATGCATATGAAATGATCACAAGCCATGGTGTGAATGGGTGAGGGCAAATTTGGGGTGTTTACACCTTGCATCTTACTTCATTGAAATTTCTGTTTGCACTTTTGTGAACCTTTTAGCGGTAGAATTTGTATGAAGTTGTAGCTCAATCAGTTCCAAACTTAACACCAATTGAATTTGTCTTGAAGCAAACAAATAAGCCCTATGAGCTTATGACCATCTACAACCTAAAGTGATCCTTTAGCTTCCCTTTTTTCGTTGAAATAAAAATGAGAATATTAGCTATAGAAACAAATCAGCACGGTTATAACAAGCACACAATTCTCCTTGGATCTTCTCTCCCAGCATAAATCAAACATGCGTCAATCTTGAATGAAAAGTGGGCTCGGAATGAAATTTTAACATGAAACTTGGAATAGAAATTGGAAAGAAAACTTGGAATTTGAATTTGGAAATATAAAAAAAAGAGAAAGCGAAATAGACTTGAAATAGAAAAATCTGAAATACATAAATGAAAAAGAAACTAAGAAACTTAAACTTGAAATTTGAAATGGAAATGATTTTAGACACTAGGAATTGAAAAGACTAAAAAAAATGGACTTTGGAAATGGGGAATTAGGATCGAAACTTGGGAATAAGCTTTGGCCTTGAAATTACAAGGTAGATGGAACCAAACTTGAATTTGAATAGGGAGCTTAAAGCGTAACTTTGAAATTCGGAAATTCACTTGAAATGGATTTGTAAAGAGATCTGAACATCGGCAATGGCTTAGAAATTATAGATTAGACTTGAAACTAACTCGGACTTTGGACTTGAAATTACAAATGAAAGATTGACATTGGAATCAACACAAACAGATACCTCTATTACCAACTCTCCTGGCAGGGAAACCAAAGATTTCAGAATCCACGCGACTGGTTGAAAATCAAACTTCATGACAACCAGTAAATGTTTCATAGAAGATTAATCATGACCACACTTTGAAATCCCTATTCCAACTCTTATAAGATCAATCCACCAATCTAAATTCTCAAGCATAAAACCTAGTTTCTTGAACCAAATCAAACCTCCAATACTTGTTATGAAATCAGCAAATCTTTCCACAATCCCTCTCCTATGAGTCAAACATGACCGATATGCGCAAAAGCATGTAAATGGTGAGATGAATGAATGTTAGGGGTAAAATTTGGGGTGTGACAGTTGCCCCTATTTAAATAACTTTACCAGATGGCATGAGGAATGTTAATCCTCATAAAAATCGTAGTAAAGGGTATTTAAATATAGAAATAACCGAAAATTTTACCTCTAAATGCAATGACATGCTATGAACTTTCGAGGGACTTTTGCTGGAGATATGATATGCAAGATGCAATGACCTAACATGCTGATTTTTTGATGAATATACTAAAATGGTATGATGAATCAACGGTGACCCACAGAAACGCAAATGTGGGTGAAGACTCACTGGGGATAACCATATACTGGGGATGACAAGACGAATACGGGATGTATTCAAAGTGATATATCAGCAGGTTCAAGTGTAACTGCTGGCACTAAGAACAACAAAAGACGGAAAACAAAGCATAGATTAAAGACAAACTATCTGGAGTGATGAGTTAACAAGCTCAAAGTGGTTGCTGGGGATCTCATATAGTGATTCGGTGATTGAGAAAGATAGAAATGATCTTGACTCGGCAACCAGGAGAACCAAATAGCAGACAATGACACAACGATCAGGAATAAACAAACATCGATATGGTGATCGTGAAATAAAGTAACAGGTGTCGACACGGTGGTGAGGAAAATAAAAGACATGCAATGACACAGTGGTCTGGAAATAAAAGACAGATATTGACGCGGTGGTCAGGAAATAAAAAGACAGACATTGACGCGGTGGTCAGGAAAAAAAAACAGGTAGTGACACGGTGGTCTGGAAATAAAATAACAGATAAAGACGCGGTGGTCTGGAAATAAAATGACAAACAACGACACGGTGGTCTGGAGATAAAATAACAGACAAAGACGCGGTGGTCAGGAAATAAAATAACATGCATTGACGCGGTGGTCTGGAAATAAAATGACAGGAAAAGACGCGGTGGTCTGGAAATAAAATGACAGGCAAAGACGCGGTGGTCTGAAAATAAAATAACAGGCAATGACACGGTGGTCTGGAGATAAAATAACAGGCAAAGACGCGGTGGTCTGAAAATAAAATAACAGATAGAGACGCGGTGGTCTGAAAATAAAATAACAGATAGAGACGCGGTGGTCTGGAAATAAAATGACAAACAACGACATGGTGGTCTGGAGATAAAATAACAGACAAAAACGCGGTGGTCAGAAAATAAAATAACATGCATTGACGCGGTGGTCTGGAAATAAAATGACAGGCAAAAATGCGGTGGTCTGGAAATAAAATGACAGGCAAAGACGCGGTGGTCTGGAAATAAAATAACAGGCAATGACACTGTGGTCTGGAAATAAAATAACAGGCATTGACGCGGTGGTCTGGAAATAAAATAAAAGGCATTGACGCGGTGGTCTGGAAATAAAAATAACAGGTAAATAATCCAAAGTGGTAAATCAACAGGTTCAAGTGTAACTGTTGATACCGAGAATAAAGAAAACGAACACAATGTTTGGGCAGTGGCTCTGTGCAACCAACTGATACCATGGATAGAAAACAACGTACTCAAACAGTCAACGACTCCAAGAGACCGGCTGGTATTGAGAATAAAGATGAGAAAGTTGGATTTTTTTCAGCAGGATATCCAACCTCTAGAAATTCCTTACACGGAGAGTCAAGAGAAGACCTTCAAGAACCATCAGGAAACACAGGTAAGTGCCAAATTAAATGGACTTAGACTGTAAGCAAGGGGCTTCACGACCAACTTAAACAGATTCATGCCAATGACAATTGGACTTCAGAGAGATTCTTGTAAAGTGTCAGTAGATTACATGTCAGCAGAGGCCTGTTTTGCAAGGTATGACTCTTTTCTACTGTGGGCAGATGCTCGATAAGTAAGACGGTAGTAGGGCTTAAAGCTAAGAGTGAAGCGACCCGACCAACACATGAGAAAGACACACCGACTCATATGATTTCCAAATATGCCCCTGTAATGGGTATATGGATGGAATAGTTCTTGGGAGACAATTCTCTAAAAGGAGACAAAGATGACGACATGATTCCCGACACCCGTCTTGAACTTGAAATTTGCGCATAAGGCCCGCTTGAACAGCTTGAAGGCACATAGAAGATTTTCCCCTGTGTGATTCCTCTTGCCCCGGAATCGATGGTTTTAAAATTTTCCTCTTCTCAAAAAGTTTAGACCAGCCTTCCATGACATGGCCTTTGAAATGGTTGCCCCGGCGCTCGGACATCAGAAATTTTCCCCTGGTTATCTGATCCCTGGGATGAGAGACTTCTGGTCTAGCTGGCCATTGAACTCTTGAATTCTTTCTGATAACTCGCTCAAGTATGAGTCTTGAGGAGAGCTCAACCTCTAAATTGTTGACTCCTGAATGGATTGATTCAGATTGACTGGTTCTTGAAGTGTCTTGCCCCTGGTTACCCAACTCCTAGGATGGGAAACTTTTGATTTGACTGGCAATTGAACTCTTGAACCGTTTGATGATAGCTCACACTAGTCTAAGTCTTGAGAAAAGGTTCAACCTCTGAGTAACTGACTCTTGAAGGGATTGATTCCGATCGACTTATTCTTGAAATGGTTGCCCCTGGCTGAGCTTCTCTTAATCAGTCGAATTCCCTAACTGGTTGCGTTCGTCGGGATTCCGTTGATGCTGAATTGACTTGCAAACAAATATTATTTATTTAAAAATTGGCAAATTTAATGCAACATTTATGCAAGTTTTGAAATCGCAATTTATTGGTATGATAGTGATACAGTGGAGTTGATTAAAAATGAAATAAAAAGTGGATCTAGCCATTTTATGGAATGGCAGATCAAGTGATCAATACAAATGATTAGCAAAGATCGTTAGGAGTCAGGTTAACACAACCTTGTTGTAGTATGCTTTCGAAATAAACCCTGCCTCAATTAGGACTTTTAAGGGTTGTAACGTGGCTTGGTTCACGGTTTATGAAACAAAGGATAAGAGGCTCAAAACTTTATTTGTACCCACCCCATCTTCGTGACGAACTCCAATCCTACGTTCAGTTAAATTGACATACGCATTCGTATTTCAAAACTCTTTTGCGGTGTATGATCAGGATTTAAAAGTGATGGCAGCCACTTTGCTTTATTCTTGCTTTGCGGGATTTGATGACTTCATTAATTTTCGCCTAAGTCGTCCTTTCCTATTTTTGACTTGGCGGACTTTTCTTTGTATTTCTTTTTCCTTACGTCATTCCTTTGTTGAGTGGTTATGACTGCCATCTTATTGGATGATAGAGAATACGTACTACAAACTTTTGGCTCTTCACGACTTCTTCGACAGTGAATGAAAGTACGTTGCTGATCCTTCTTGAATAATGGATTGAATTTCTTGAAGATTGGATGCAAACAGATTAACTGAACCGAATACCCTGCCCCAGGTTCGAAATTAAGGGTTTTTGCATTTTTGAAAAAGAAAAACTCCTACTTCTAGGCTCGAAGGGGTTAGCGAGGGATTATCTTCCTTATTTCACCGGTGTTTGGGAATTTGAAACAATGCCTGTACATCATTGGCAGGGTTTTAATTGAGAGCATACAAATGGAGAATTCAGGTATCTGGTTTTCATCATCCTCCCTCCAATCTTTGCTAAAGCAAAAGTTTGATAAACAAAAGATAGAAATATATTTTTGCTTTTTGTAACAATGAAAGAAAACGAGTGAATACGAATGGATTGATTAAAAATATGCATAAATATTTCATTAATCTTGCCAATTCAAAACAAACAATGCTAACAATCAAATACAAAATCAACATGCAAAGAAAATACAACAAT
The DNA here is from genome assembly GCA_963966055.1 of Lathyrus aphaca. Classification (NCBI taxonomy): domain Eukaryota; kingdom Viridiplantae; phylum Streptophyta; class Magnoliopsida; order Fabales; family Fabaceae; genus Lathyrus; species Lathyrus aphaca. The sequence continues at coordinate 110,912,991 of OZ014521.1, read as the reverse complement.
GCTAAAACAAACAGGGGATTGCCAGCTTTAGGGAATAAAAAAAAAGTCTTGATTCACTGTCTTCAAGAGATGCACCAAAAAGTCACTCAGGCGAGAGGTTAACAAGCACCAACAGGTTTCCCTCTGAAAAGGATATGCACCTTTTATCGATCAAATGTTGTACCTTGGCTTGAAAAGCTCTGCAGTCTTCAGTTGAATGCCCCATTGATCCAACATGATATCCACATTGCTCAAGTGGATTATATTCAGGAGGGCATGGCTCTGGCAATGGCTTGAGAGACTTAGGAATCACCAATGAGTGTTGAATCAAAGGTTGCAGAAGTTGAGTGTATGATAAAGGTACTGGGTGAAGAGGAGCATTCCTTCTTTCCAAATTGTTGCGAGGCTTATGTGGACTCTGATGCTGATTCAGATATCCTTGGCTCTGGGCTTGCTGACTTGGACGAGAGTTGTCCCTGATAATCGGAGTAGTGTCTTCAAATGAAAGAATGTCCTTCTCAATTAAATATTTCACAGCGCGTTTTAAGGCATAACAACCTTCCAAATCATGCCCTGAAGCACCATCATGGAATAGACAACGGACATTTGGATTGTAGTTTGCTGGGAGTGGATCCCGTAAGGGACCAAAAGGTTTTGGAACAACCAATCCTTTCTTCAACAATGAAGGATATAATTCCGTGTAGGTCAAAGGGATTTGAGGGGTTGGAGGCCTTCTCCCTTGTCTTCTATTCTGATTTGAGGCACCTTCCGGGTAAGAATCCTGAGCTCTCAATCTCTGACAAGCTGGCACTACTGGCACACTAGGTACTGCTAGTCGCTTGTTGTGATGACTTTTAAGTTCCTCACACTCAATGCTGGATGTCATCTCCTTCGATTCACCCCCTACTTCTCCTTTGCTTCCGCCAACAGGAGTGGCAACACTGAAATTTCCAGATGGCGTCCTGATACTCTTGTGAGAAGGCAAAGACGCTCCATCAGTTAGGCGCATGACCTGTTCTTTATGGTACAAAATTTTAAGAACCTTCATAGGTCTCTTTCCCTTCTTATCTCCTGGCTCAACAATCAAATTGTCCGCAATCGGCTCTCCTCCTTGGGGGACTAGTGACTCAATCACACTTTGTAACTCAAAACTCTGGCATTCTTCGATAGGGTGCCCCAAGGCTCCAGTGCGGTATCTACATTCAACCTCTGGATGGTCCTCTTCAAGGGTTAACCTTTTGCTATGGATCAACCTTTGTACCCAGACTTTCAATTCAGGGCAAGTATTCAAATCATGTCCTACCACCCCTTTATGGAATTCACACACCGTATTTGTATCAGGGTTATACCATGTATTTGGCGATGGCACAGGTGCGTAAGGAGTCATCAATGAATTCTGGATAAGTAACGGGTAGAGCTTGCTGAGTGGCACTGGAATGGGTTCATAGTGAGCTTCACTCCCTTTGTTCTGACACTGCCCCTTGTTTCGCTTTCGCTTCTTTTTCTGACCTTGAGAAGAAACTACCAGAGGGTATTGAGGTACTGATTTAAAAATCAGAGGTTGATGTTGACCTAGTAGGGAAGATCCATGGATTGGCAGCTGAGGAGTTGCCACAGGGAAACAATCTTGACTCAAGGCAGCATCGAATGGAGGTAGGACATTAGCTCTCTCTACTGCGGCTATGGGCACAGGGTGACCCTCCTTCTTCAACAGAGCTTGTAAGGTTTCCAAGACCCACTCCATCTGTTTCTTTAAGGAAATAACCTCTTCTTTCAACAATTCCTGACTTCTCCTTAGTTCATCCACTATCTCTTGAGACATGGTTCTTAGTTCTGAACATGTGCCGGGAATCAAACTGCTGACCCAAGACAAAGGATAGAATGAGCTTACTCTGAAGGAGGAAAATGATATGCAATGTAGATGCGATGGTATGCGAATGGATGCAAAGCAAGGACAGCTTCAAGGAACTCAAAAAGCAAATGCAAACATCCAATTATAAAAACTTTTCCAAAAGGGGTTATAAGCTGAAGTTTGTCTACGGTTAGAGTTGGGATGTTCGCAATAGACATCATTTTGTTCCTTGAAGACCTTACTGAGATGATGCATATGATGCTGAGATGCAAAGACGCAGGAATGCAAGGATACAGGGTGCAAGGTGTCACAAATAAATCCGGAACCTTCTTAACAGGTGGGCTGTAAGAGATTGGTTCTATGCTTTACTACCCATACGTCCCACTCACAGGAGGATTTCTATGGCGGTGGTTTAAGGAAACTCAAAGTCACGGACGTTTATCGTATTAACACCCCGTCGCAGGCTAGCTGTATTGTGACGATAATAACGATAAGGTCTACCTTGAGTGGAGTTCTCATGCTAGGCGTGCAAGGAGCGAGTCCTTAGAGCATAACATTACACAACTACCAATATTGAAACAGGTTCTAGGGGGTCCCAGAATCACAGCCCTTTCGTAAATCAGGTCACGCGACAGGCTAGCTACGTTGCGACAAGATCTACGAAAAGTCTAACTATCTGGGGGAGCTTTCATGTTAGGCGTGCAAGGAGCGAGTCCTTGGAGACTAACACTAATAACATCCAATTCTAAACTTAAGTGTTCCCTCTGCTTTTTCCACCACTCAAACTTTACTTGCAACGTGACCCTGAGAACCCACAAACAAGTATAATGAGCAATAAAGTAAAGCGGTAAAAGAACAGATAAACAAACATAAATAATAAACATAGAGAAGACAAGAAAAGACAAGATCAAACAAAATAAACACACAATGCCAAGTTAGGCTCGACTCTCTCTAGCATGGAGCTCATATCCCCAGCAGAGTCGCCAACTGTCGTACCTCGAAAAATACGATCCTAAAACAAAACAACAGAGCCGCCACCTAATTCTATTTATTCTACGAGAGAAAAGGGAGATATAGATACAATCTAAAGGAAGGATAAGAAATGGTTTACGAAACCAAATTCTATGTTCGGGAGTCGGTTACGCCAGGGGAAGGTATTAGCACCCCTCACGTCCGTTGTACTCAACGGGAACCTCTTAGCTTAACTATGCGATTAAATGTTTGATCTTAAGTCTATGTCTTCTAAATGATTATTAATATGTATGTTCTTAAAGTTATAAATTATTATTAAGACGGAGGAAGGATTAAAGTTTTTTTTGTGTTGTGATTTAAACGGGAAAATAATTAAATTTTTTATTAGGGTGCTCGCGAAGGATTAAAATCCCCGTGCCTACGTATTCCCTTGTGCAATGGGAAAGTCAGAGCTCCGTAGTTCGTGCTACTACGATTTGTGGTTTTTAATTGAACGATTGTTCGAAATGCATTCTACTGCTAAGCGTTGGCTTATACTCGCGGTGGAGGCTGAAGTGCTAGCTTGTTCAAGAGATAGAATGATTTAAACAATGTTCGTTTGAGAAAATGTTTGACTTTGTTAAGATGTTTTAAACGAAAGGGTGAATGAACACATCGCGTGGGGCTAGCCCATGTTGCGGTCCAATCCAGAACGTGCGGAATGCTAGACTCCGGAGTTCCGTCTTTCGATAATTAATTATAAAAATGATTTAAATTTGTTGGTATACGAATGATGATTGAACCATCGCGTGGGGCTAGCCCATTTGCGGTTCAATCCAGAACGTGCGGAATGCTAGACTCCGGAGTTCTGTTTTCGTAATTTAATTAATTAAATAAATTGGAATATTTTGATATACGAATGGTGATTGAACCATCGCGTGGGGCTAGCCCAGTTGCGGTCCAATCCAGAACGTGCGGAATGCTAGACTCCGGAGTTCCTTTTCGTAATTTTTATTTAATAAATGATTTGGATATTTTGATATACGAAAGGTGATTGAACCATCGCGTGAGGCTAGCCCAGTTGCGGTTCAATCCAGAACGTGCGGAATGCTAGACTCCGGAGTTCCTTTTCGTAATTTTTATTTAATAAATGATTTGGATATTTTGATATACGAAAGGTGATTGAACAATCGCGTGAGGCTAGCCCAGTTGCGGTTCAATCCAGAACGTGCGGAATGCTAGACTCCAGAATTCTGTTTTCGTAATTTAATTTAAATAAATGATTAATTGTTTTGAGATGTTTTAGAATCGATACGATTAATAACAAAGGAGTGAACGGACAATACGCGTGGGGCTAGCCCATTTGTAGTTCGTTCTAGAACAGGCGGAGTACTAGATTCCGGGATTCTATTCCTTGTTAAAATAATTTAAAAAGAAACGCGAAACATGCAGACGGCGATCGTTTGATAATCGACTTACGTGTGTGAAGTGCAGGCGCGATGGATTCACTTGGCGTTGGGCCGAAAAATTAGATTTTATTTTAAGATATTTGTGACGTATATATATAAAAAAAGTTCGTATTCTTATTTTGCAAATTTAAACCACGATGCGAAATAAATAAATATAAACATAACACATATAAACAAAACGTCAAAAAGATTAGACAACAGCTCGCGCTAAGAGATAAACCTTTAGACCAACTCTTCCCCTAATAGACTCTAAAACTAAGCTGCAACAAACCTTATCTTGAACAGAAAGGACAAACAAATATTTTCGGATTATGTACATTTTACATAGAAATAGGTTAGATATCTAAAAAAGAAAATGAATTCAAAATTGACATTTTATACTTACAACTATATAAATATTTAACCAAATATAATAATAAAATAGAAAAGAAAATATGGAAATTAAAATGTTACTTGAATTTCTTATATGTGAATAAATAAATAAATGGAAATAAAATGGATTTCAAAAAAATTAAAGAAACAAAGAAGACAAAGATAAAGAAACTAATGGCTGGTTTCAAAACGAAGCATGAGGATGGCCCAAAAGGAGTAGCCGGACCGGACCAGGCGGGTCGGGTTAAGAATCCGGGTTGAGCAAACCCTAAATAACCAAAAATGGAAGAAAAAAATGCCCCTGCGCCCCCCAACGTCATTTTTCATTTTGAGAAACAACAGAAACATGAAGGCAGCAAAGAAACCCCTTCTGTAACCCTCAAATTCTCTCTCTCGCGATTGACAATCAACAACAAAAAACAAGTTCGATCATGCTCGCCTTAACTCTCACTTCTCACTCGTTCGTCTCTCTCAGATCAACTCGCTCGAATCAAACTACAACGAAACCCTAAATCCGCAAATCAACGAAGAAATCAAACAAAGTAGAGAAAAAAGTCGTATTGCGAATCATGATTAAGGACGAGTACTTCATACCTGAACTGGAGAATATCTGAATTAGAGCTTTAACATACGAAAGGTAATCCTCTGTTTTTTGTGTATCTACTCTTTATTGATTTTGTACGGCTTCATCTCTGCTCTGATTGGTGCCACGAACGGCTTCTGCAGTGGTTTCAGTTATGGAGGTCGAAGGCTTGTGAATGAACAACGGATGTGGTCTGTGAATGGTGAAGGGATGTTTTGGGTGTTTGCGGTGATGGTGGCTGAAGATCGATGGTGGTGACAAGACGAGTTGGTTTCGTTTTGGGGGTTATGGTTATGTGCGATGAAGTTCAAGGTTCAGTAAGCTTAGCTCTTTCTTTAATTTATGGTGGTGATTGGTAATGTTGTTTATGACCGGTTTTCTTATGCTTATGCGGCTAGGCTCTCTTTGGTGTTTCATCAACGATTGATTCAACTTTCAAAGATTCGCGACGCTCTTGGTGGTTTGAGATGTTTGGTTATCGGAGTGACGAGTCGAAGGTGGTTCTGGTTTTGTGTGTTGAAAGAGGAAAGAGCTTGAATCGCTGTGACGAAATCGAGTTACATCGAAGGTAACAAAGGTGAATATCCTCTGCTGACAGTTGCTTGATTTTTATGATTTTTGCTCTGAACTCTTCTGAGTTTTCATTTACCTGCTGGATTTTTTTCATAAAGTTTGATGCTTTTCATTTCTTTTTCATGTGCGAGGATGGACAGTGGCTTGAGGATGATGGTTTCTGTTTCTGCATTGTTGAAGAAGGTTGGGTGATGGAAAAGGAAGAGGAAATGAAGAAGTTTTGTGGTGTAGATGGTGATGAATGGAAGGGTTTGTGGCTGGTGTTTGTATGATGATTCTTCGCGACACAATCAGAGGGTGGTGGCAATTGAGTTAAAGGCAACTGGTGTTAGAATGTGTTATCACGGGTGCGGTTGTTCAAATGGTGGTTATGAAGTTGGAGGCGCAACATTTCTTGCGGTTTGCTTGGAGGGTGGAGGTCGTGGTATGAGAAGGAGTGCGGATTGACTCGTGGCAAGGTTTTGTGTTTTTCTTATTTTGTTCAGAACTCTAGTTTTCTTTGTGGCTGATAAGGTTTTTTATTTCTTGTTGTTGTTATGGCTTTTCTGGTATTGATAGTATGCGGTTAGGTCTTTTATGATAACTGAGTTTTTTGTGTGATGTTTCTGCTGGTTTTTTTTTGCTGCCCATTTCTTTTGTGATATTTTGTGTGAAGTTTTATGGCTGCATTTTTGTGTATGGAGTTGGCTGCTATGGTTGTAGTTTTGTGTGTAGTTTTGTATGAAGTTTTGCTGGAGTTTTGTGTTTGGTTTGTTGAGTTCTTGGTTGTAGTTTTGTATGAAGTTTTGCTGTCAATGTTTTTGGATATCAAGCTTTTTGTGGCTGCTATTTTGTGACAGGGTTGGCTGGGGTTTTTGTGTATGGTTTCTCTGGTTCTTTGTTGTGAGAATGTGGCTGGTTTGAATATTGTTTTCTGGTTTTTTTGTGGCTGCCGAGTTGGATTTGTATGAGGTTTGCTGGGAGTGAGTTTGAACATCAAGTTTTTTGTTTTGTGGCTGCTGTCCCCCCCTTTGTTAACTGATAAAACAATACTTATATAGGGCTGGAATTAGGGTTATAGGGATTTTGAAAAATATGAAAACTTGTTGGCTAAGCTTGGCTGAGAATTTTGGGGGGAAAAACTGAGTTTGAGAGTGACATTTGAGGGCCTGGCAGTCTGAAAAAAATACAGCAGGTTTGTTGTTGTTTGTTTGACTGAAAATTTTGTTTGTTTGTTTAAAAAAGAGTGTGATCCCTGCTGTCACTTTTATGTTGCTGAACTTGTGATTGTTTATCTTAGCTCTTCTTTGTAAAATTTGTGTGACAAACCATGATAATACATGATGCAAAATAAATATGTAAAAAAATGTAATGAGTATGGTTATGCTTAAATGATCAAAATGAATATGCTTATATGAGATATGTATGAATGATTTATGTTACTTTAAGAAATTTGGGTATGGTAATTCTTTAGGTTTGCCTTGGTGTATTTCTAACATTTTTGCCTTTTCTTTCTTGTTCTCATGTATGCCTTGGAGTTGTCTTTGAGGAATTGCTTGGATGAGGCCAAAACAAAAGCTACCGCAGGTTTGGAGGCTTAGCAATAATGAAGAAACCGTAATCTTGGTAACTTGAAGAAGGAATTCTTCTTGAAAAATTTGTGCCATGCTTAGAGATCTCATGGAGTTCAATGATGGATTCAACCTTAGGAATAGAATAACATTGTAACTTGTATGGATGTATGTTGATATTATTTTACGGTTAACATGACATTCTCTTGAATGGTTCCTTGCCATCACTAAAATTTATCCAGTTCCATCTCTTGTATCAGTTACCCCTGCCTTGTTAATGAGATGTCAAACTTTAAAACAAACATTATCTTATGTTCACTCATCACCTTGCATCTTACTTCATTGAAATTTCTCTTTGCACTTTTGTGAACCTTTTAGCGGTAGAATTTGTATGAAGTTGTAGCTCAATCAGTTCCAAACTTAACACCAATTGAATTTGTCTTGAAGCAAACAAATAAGCCCTATGAGCTTATGACCATCTACAACCTAAAGTGATCCTTTAGCTTCCCTTTTTTCGTTGAAATAAAAATGAGAATATTAGCTATAGAAACAAATCAGCACGGTTATAACAAGCACACAATTCTCCTTGGATCTTCTCTCCCAACATAAATCAAACATGCGTCAATCTTGAATGAAAAGTGGGCTCGGAATGAAATTTTAACATGAAACTTGGAATAGAAATTGGAAAGAAAACTTGGAATTTGAATTTGGAAATATAAAAAAAAAAGAGAAAGCGAAATAGACTTGAAATAGAAAAATCTGAAATACATAAATGAAAAAGAAACTAAGAAACTTAAACTTGAAATTTGAAATGGAAATGATTTTAGACACTAGGAATTGAAAAGACTAAAAAAAATGGACTTTGGAAATGGGGAATTAGGATCGAAACTTGGGAATAAGCTTTGGTCTTGAAATTACAAGGTAGATGGAACCAAACTTGAATTTGAATAGGGAGCTTAAAGCGTAACTTTGAAATTCGAAAATTCACTTGAAATGGATTTGTAAAGAGATCTGAACATCGGCAATGGCTTAGAAATTATAGATTAGACTTGAAACTAACTCGGACTTTGGACTTGAAATTACAAATGAAAGATTGACATTGGAATCAACACAAACAGATACCTCTATTACCAACTCTCCTGGAAGGGAAACCAAAGATTTCAGAATCCACGCGACTGGTTGAAAATCAAACTTCATGACAACCAGTAAATATTTCATAGAAGATTAATCATGACCCAACTTTGAAATCCCTATTCCAACTCTTATAAGATCAATCCACCAATCTAAATTCTCAAGCATAAAACCTAGTTTCTTGAACCAAATCAAACCTCCAATACTTGTTATGAAATCAACAAATCTTTCCACAATCCCTCTCCTATGAGTCAAACATGACCGATATGCGCAAAAGCATGCAAATGGTGAGATGAATGAATGTTAGGGGTAAAATTTGGGGTGTGACAATAAGATTCGAGAATAAGCCGAAGGTGAACTCGAAAAAGGAAGACCAAGCCGAAGGTGGACTTACAAAGCATGAGGCTAAACCGAAGGTAGACTCAAACAAAGATACGAAACCAAGCCAATGGTGGAATCTTAAACGTAAGGCTAAGTCGAAGGTAGACTTACGATAAGATTCGAGAACAAGCCGATGGTGAACTCGAAAAAGGTAAGACCAAGCCGAAGGTGGACTTACGAAGAATGAGACTAAGTCGAAGGTAGACTCAAACAAGGATACGAGACCAAGTCGAAGGTGGAATCATAAACGTAAGACTAAGCCAAAGGTGAACTTACGATAAGATTCGAGAACAAGCCAAAGGTGAACTCGAAAAAGGTAAAAACAAGCTGAAGGTGGACTTACGAAGAGGGATAAGCAAGACACAATAATCTTAAGACTTGTTACCTTAGTACTCGAATTCCCCAAAGTGTTACACAACACAGGCAATGTAACTCTCTCCAACTAGAAAAGAAAAGACTAACACCTTTGGTATTCTAACCAAATCTGACTAGAATATTTATAGTTAGAAAAATATTCATAGCTTATCTTACAAATTTATAAATAATTAATTGAAAAATATTCATAGATTATCCTACAAATTATAAATAATTAATTTTTAAAGTTGTGTGCAACTATATATCAATTTATCTTGAAGAAAAAAAAACTTTAATCTAAGAATGTTTTTATACTTGCATTTAATTGCCTGGAAAAAAATTGTTTGCATTTAATGGTGGTTTGAAATGTAATGTCTCGTATTGTCTCCTGTTTCGTTTCTTTATTACTCGTACTTGTTTCACTCGTTCATGCATTGAGAAAATACAAGAAATATGAAGATTTTACTTTAGCAGAACCCTTGCCTTTGATAAACTAGAGACATGTAATGTAATGTAACATTTTGGGATAGACAAATGTGGACATGTAATTGAATGTGCAGAAAGGCAGTCTGGCCTATAGTATGTAATGTCATAGTTAAACTTTATTGGACTGGATGTCTGGACCATATTGCTCAATAAATGAAGATTCAATTTGCCCCGCTTTCTATATTTTTCAAAATATAGTAACATAATTTATACGGATTGTTGACAAATGTAATGTCATAGCCCTCTACCTATTCTGTGTGTTGTACTTAAAATCCTAACCGAACGATTTTTTAAATAAAAATGGAAATGTGAGAACCTCTCATAAATAAATGGAATAGGTTTAGTTTGATTATCCTTTAAGTTGGAGAATTTATCTTGCATCCTTCAAATTTGACATGTAACCCCATCAATATTTGACATGTAACCCCATCAATAATACTCATGATCAAGAAAAAAATCGTGCAAATTTTTTCGTCTGGCAAACAAAAAATGTTATAGACTCGTGAAAATGATGGGCAATCATAAGGAGAAAATATTCACATTGGGTCAAACATTCATTTAAAGGCCAAATACTCATCTAAATAAGTGAGAGAGACATCATATATTCATCCAAAATCTTAAGGTAATAAGTGTATGTGCCTCTTACTTATAAAGTAAAAATCGTTCCCGACCCGCCCTATTGTCATGTCTACTGATAGGTGTATGTGTCCTCTTACTTATAAAGTGTTCAACCTCCATGTTTCACAACAAAACCTACACTTGTTTCTCAACAATCTCCCCTCTAGCGTGAGTTTATTCACTATGCTCCCCCTCAAGCGGAAGTTCTTTCATCCACATGCTTGTATCACCATTGAGAGACACCATTATCTCGTCATGGGCACTTCAACGCAACACGCCGCCTGACCACTATGTCAGGAAGACTTTCGACGCAATGAGTCAGTCCCTTACTTGAACCACGACTTTGATACCAGTGATGGGGTCATCGAGAGGGTTAAGTATTCATATTGGGTCAAACATCCACCTAAAGGTCAAAGACTCACCAAAATAAGTGAGAGATACGCTACATATTCACCAAAAACCTTAAGGTGATAGGTGTATGGGTCATCTTACTTATAAAGTACTCAACCTCCAATTTTCTAAGCAATGTGGCACTTGGAACTCACACTTGTTTCACAACACAACTTACATTTGTTTCTAAAAAAAATTGATAGTCTAATAAAGAAATTCGGTATGCATTTTTATCAAATTTTTCCAGAAAAAAAATTGATGTGTCAAATTTTACCATTGTATTTCAAAAGCACCAACGGTAAACAAATTTTTCCCATAAACCTAGAAATTTTGATAGTATTATTTTATCATTTTTTTCAAAACAACTTATTAGATTATTGACTTTTTTTTTTGAAAAAAAATCCTATAATTACTGGATTTCTCCCATAAAAAAAACTGATAGATGTTAAATTTCAACAGTTGTGATTTTGCGATATTTTTGTTGGATTGTGATTACACCAACAATTTTTTGTGGTTCATATTAATTTTAAACTTGTATAAATATGCATGATATGTTGTTAAAAAGATATATCAAAATATCTCAATATTGGTATTTCATGTTTGTGTACTTTAAAGACGTGAAACCTCCAATTGTTTTTAGGCTCATAGAGGACACGCCTCTTGTTGTTATGAAATCCAAACTGGATAATCTTGTGCACCATACCAACAACAGAAAGGTGATTAAGATCGAGTATCATTCTCCATCAATTGATAATGAATGGTAGACTATTGTAGTGGTAAAAATCATGAGTGTAAGTTATTGATTAACTTAACTCAAAGTAAACAGAGTCGCCACCGCGCTTTTATTTTATTCCAAAAGGAAAAGAAAAAAATGAATAAATCCTAATGAATCTAAAAGCAAAAAGCTAAAAGAATGAAATAGAGAATGGGTAAGGGGGTTGGTTTCAAAATGGGAAGGTTTTAAGCACCCAAAATGTATGTGGTACTCCACGGGAGCCCTTTGAAAAATTTATTGCTTTTTGGTTTAAAAATGGTATGTTAAATGAGAGTGAGGAGATGAGAAGAGAATTAATTTTTAATGTTTTTGTGTTTGACGAGATTTTCATCTCATGCCTACGTACCCACAATGTGCAATGTAAGATCAAAATCCTATAGTTCGTGGTACGAATAGTGAAATTTGGTTGGTTTTGATTGATTTTATTGAGTGAAGAAAAGAAGTGCACAAAGGCACAAAAACAACTTGAATGAGTTTGGTTCTTTTTATTTTTAAATTGAAGTCAAAATGATTAAGTTCATTGACATTTATTAAAAAAAAAAGAAGTAAAATCCACTTGACAAAAGTCAAGGTTTGATTTATTAAAATGGTGAAAGTTTGAAAACAATAAGTTTTGAAAAAAGAGAGGAAGTTTTGAAAATTGAAGAAAGGGAGGAGATGAAGAGGTTATCCTAAAAAAGGAAAATAAAAGAGATAGAGGAGAAAAGATCTGACCAAACTTGATGATACTTCTAAGCATAAGCACAAGAGTTTCATCCTTATACGCATAAGCTAGAAAATGGCCAAATAAAGGTTAATGTACCAACTCCATGATGATTAAAGAAAAGGGAAAGTGTCCTAGAATCTAAGTTCAAAACTCCAATTCCAATGCAAAGGATAGTAATCATAGTCCAAGGTTAAGATCACAAGTTTTTTAGAGGTTTAATCATTTATTAATATTTTTGTGTCCAAATGGACAAAGGAAAAAGCACAAAGATATATAAACATAAACATAAACATAAGTATGATAATGAATGATAAGGCATAATAAAAGCATAATAAAAATAAATGAGATAAGGGAGTGAGAAGAAAATTAAAGAGGATAAGGTGCAAGAAGGAAAGTAAAATAGTAATATAATAATAATAATAATAATAATAATAATAATAATAATAATAATAATAATAATAATAATAATAATAATATGTACATAATAGTGGTATGATGAACTTAATCATCCACAACCAAAAGAGTAACAAGGCATCAAGCACCAAAACCGAAAAGGCAACCGATTCCGCTTAGTATATTACACTATAATGATTAACCGATGCAATTAGACCCAAATTCGATGAAACTTGAAAGAAGATTGGGATACCCAAAGCAACTACGCATCAAGCTTCAAAAGTCATGAATCCAATGCAAATGATTAACCAACATTGGGATTACACGACCAACATGAGGTCCGGTCCACGAAAGTGCAAGTATCCAATTGGATTTTTATTCCGAAGTAGGGACATATTTAGGTCTATGTTAAGCAATCGCCAAGTAATTTACGGAATAATTACCTTACAAATGTGGTCGGCCAAAACCAATTAAGGTTAATGATATTAGTGTTAATACATGTGAGATAAATGATATGTAAATCACCATTCGAACGCAATGCCGCACAAAAATAAAGATGAATACCAAATTGAGTTACACTTATGATATTCTTTCATCTTTAAATTAAAACATTCATTTTGGTGGATTCAAGTATGAAAATATATCACTAATTCAAAACACCTAAAGTGAATTAAATAATTCATTTATAGATCGATTTGAACTAATGAACATTATCTTCTCTAATCTACACCTAAAGTCCATTGAAATTAAAGAGAAATCAGTCTCAAAAATGTGTCTCAAGGTAAAAATAAGAAGAGAGGTGAAGAAGAAAGCAAAAAGAACCAAAACAACCCCAAAAGCAAAAGAAAAAAGAAGTTTTGCTTCAGAGTAACCGGTTACTACCAGACTAGTAACCGATTACTTAGTTCAAAAACACAGTTTTTGGAAAAATTAACACTGAGTAACCGGTTACTACCAGGCTGGTAACTGGTTACTCTGTGCGCAGTAGCAAAAACATTGTGTTTAGAGTCTTCAGCATTTGGTTATTCAGAACCATTCTTCAGAATTTTAAGTCTTAGAGTATTCAAAAATTTGTTCGCATAGAACATTGTCTTCAGAGTCTTCAGCACTTAGTTCTTCAGAAGCTTAATCTTCAGAACTCATAAGTCTTCAGAATATTTCAAGTACTTGGTATTCATACATGTAGTCTTCAGAACTTCAAGTCATCAGAGTCTTCAGAACTTAGTTCCCCAAAAGATTAATTTCAGAAGTTTCTCTTTGCTATTTGATCAGAACCACGTTCAAAACAACACCCACAAGAGCATTGCCAATGCAACACTCGCATCCTTGGATCTCTCTTATTGTGTTTAAATTCAGACGTACACTTTCTTCTTCAGCACGCTTGTTAATGTTACACATAGTAACTTCACATATTAGCATTTGCGTACTCATTCATAATGTTTGTTTGATCTTAATATATATAATATTCATGATCCGCACTTTAACAAACATCAGAATATAAAATGGTTCTTTTATCAATACTTCATTGTTATCATAACAACATAGAGATGGAATGCAAAGACAACTCTTGTTCTTACAATATACCTTTTGCTAATTATGGAAATCATGTTATGGCTCTGGTAGGTGACTACAAGTAATATTCCTAAGTTATTATTCAATTTAAAAATAAGTTTATAAGACTAGGAACGAGGTTATGTTATTGCACTTGGCATCTTTTTCTAATGGAAAGAACTTCTCCGAGGAGTCTATGATGAGTAGGAGCTTAAACAATAGACATGTATAACAAGTTTTTGCTTATTCCACTCTTGTCAGTGATTGTGGACCTTTGGATGAGAGTTCAAATGGTGCAACAGATGTGCACTTTGTTGTTGAGAATCCAAGAGGTCATCGTCTGTTAGAAGAACAATTCGATTTGGTGAGTTCTAATCATAATCTTTAATTTTCACATTGTGTGATGATTTACTTTTTATTTCAAAATGATAAAGTTCTATAAGTATGTTTTTGTATGTATTGTGTCAACGATTAGCTTGTATTGTTGGCCTAAGTTTCTGTTTGTACTAAGGTGTTATTCAGAATAGTAAACAAGATTCAATGCATGGTTAACTTTCTCATCAATTTTATCTCAATACATCAGTTTCAATCACAAATTACATAATTGAATAAAATGTATTAGACTTCTTCGTTTTCGGTATGGTATCTAAGTGTACTTTTCAAATTATATCCATTAGCTTATATAATTAATTTTATAAACGGGATTAAGTTACGGATATTTATATTTTGATAAATGGACACATAGGTTCAACACGCTTATAAACGGTAAAAAGTTAACACGCTTATAAATGAGAAAAATTTACAAATATTTTTATAAACGGGAATAAGTTACAAATATTTTTATAATGAAAAATTAGATATATATTTGTGATATTCAATGATAATTACTGAAATTACAAGTATAATCCACGGGTAGATGTGAACATATGTAGGAGATATCAGTTGTAGACGGATCATTTTAATGTATATGTTAAATGTTTTTTTTTGTTGTTTTATATAATTGAAATGAGAAAACAGTTGTACGATTTATTATAAATACGAGTTAATGTCTAAAAGGTTGGTGCATATTATTAGTATATATTTGAGACTATATGAATATTTATAGACTACAAAACAAATTTCATAACTATCAAATGAGATTGAGAAATATGTAATGTGAATTCAGACGTGACTCGTGCGATAGCACGAGGAGTTGTTATAAATGTTAGGCTTAGACAAAATTGACTAATATCTAAAAAGTAATATTATTTGAATTGGAAAAATGATTTTATTCAAATTTATAGTTTTAAAATTAACTCATCTTGATTCAACTGAGTTTTGTTAACTCATCTGGATTCACGGGTAAATGTAAATGTATCTATGAGAGACTATGTTGTAAACTGTTCATTTTAAAGTCCATCTTTTAAACATTTCTCTTATTGAGTTAAAAGTTGTTGCATATTATTAGTATATATTTGTAACTATGTCAATGTTAACAAATTGAATAATGGATTTAAACTTTACAAATGATGGTTTGATAGATATGTGATGTGAATCCAAACGAAATCCGTGCGATAACACAAGTTTCTTACTAGTAGATTAGATTAGTAAATTAAAGATATATTAGTGGAGAGAATAAGTAAATATCGTACGGGTTTCTTACCAGTAGATTTGTAAATTAAAAGATATATTAGTGGAGGGAATGAGTAAATAAATTGATGTAAAACTTAAACAATTAGAAATAGGAGATGACCATCAGAGGAGGATGGAAGATCATTGGAGAAATCCAAATAGAAATCATTGTAAACATGTAATTCTTGTAGTAACAATAGGATTGAAACTGATATTATTCTTTCTTAAAAAAAATTAGTTGTAATAACTGCTTCATGCATTAAATATTCACACAGTATGGGTGTCAGTTTTTTTTTTTTTTGAGACTTAACATCGACATTGAAGTCTTTCCTCTAAAAGATGTAAGTCTTAAACATCCCTTGATTTTAGTATTCAATATATAATCTAGGAGAAAACTTTCTTAATCCTTTTTATATTAAGATTTAATTTTTTTTTAATAAGGCTAAATAATATTGAATAAAAGAAACCAGAACAAAAAGGGATCAAGTTAGCTCCGACAGCTATAAAAATATAAAGAAAGGTAAGCCTAACCTATTCTTTACAAAATTATTTCTAATTCCTAAATGAATGGAATCAAAAAGTGAGAAATAGTAAGATTAGTGAATCTGTTAGATTCTAAAAGAAAATCTCTAAAGCCGCTTGAAATTCCAAGGAACTAAAGAGAGGTTGGTAAAGACTTTGGCCACTAACGTCGAGTCAGTTTCAATCCAAAGCTTATCCCAACCTTGACAAATTGCATTCTCCAAAGCTCTAAAGACAACTTCAAATTCAACAAGAATGGAAGAGTCACATTCAAGACGCTCCGCAAAAGCTAAGACAAAATTACTATTGTGAGATCCAAAATTACCACATACACCGACTAAGTTCGAATCATGGATGAAAGACATGTCACAATTACATTTGATCCAACCAAAAGGGGGATTCCAAATGACTTCCTTGATGCAGGGAGCTTTAGGCAGAATGATCGAAGCCTTAAACACTTTAATGAGAGTAAATTCTTTTAAATTAATGAAATTTGCTTTCGTAGTAATCGAAAGTTGAACTTGTTGCAAAATCAAATTTTGAACCTGAACCAAATTAGCAGTGAAATTCCCATGAATCACATCGTTGCGGGCATGCTAGAGCTGAAATAAAGTATGGATTATCGCCGCATGAGCCACCGCTGCAGTTTGGGGAGCAGGTTTAATGCAAAACTGAAGACAATCCTCAATAGATATGAAACGAGGGTGAGAATTCAGTAAGGAACAAACCCAATTCTAAATATTAGATACAAAATCACACTTAAGAAAATAAATACAAAATTTAATCTTCATCGTTACGACAGAGTGGACATCTCAAAGCATCATGAATTTAAATTGTGGATGGATTCTTCGGTTGTTTCCTTCTTCAAATTAATCATACCTTCCTGACACAATTAAGAAGTGATTATTATTTAATTGTATTAAATGCTTCTGCATTGAAAATTCACACAATATGACAATATGGGTGACAATATTTTTAATTTTTTTTATTAATTGGTTATAAAACTGCACAAAAATTGCATCTTTTTATCATCATTTTATTTTTAAAAAATAAATAATTGTATTTTAAAGGGTAAAATAAAAATGAAAAAAGAGTCACTCTCAAATCTTATATCTCATTCCCCTTTATATAAATATAGATACAATGGATATCGGGTACGTTATGATCTCTACTCCCACGTTTCTTAATCAAGAAAATTTGTACAAGTTGGAACAACTACTTCATGTGAACTTAACAAAAGGCTAAAGCAACTTTGTGATTTGACTTTAGAATTTATGAAAACTTTGGGCACATAACACAATTTATTCCATTGAATGTAAGTGGGAACATAATTTGCAGTAAATTATGGTGGGTCGTCTGAGTCAATATTGAGAGAGAGATGAACATGTAATTGAAAAAAAATCAATACAATTAATTATTATTTTACAATAGTTCATAATTTGATTATTGAATGTTCTGATATCTAAAAAATAAGTCTTACATAGAAAATTAATGATATGTATAAGATTGATTAATATAGTTCATAATTTTATTAACGATTTATCAATCATAAAAAAATATTAAATAATAAAATAAAATTGATTATTGAAATATAAATATTTGTTAATACTTTTTTATAATTTAAATTCAGAAAACGGTTGATATTATGTATTGTATTAGTTAATGAAATAATAAAAATGGCTAATAAATTATAAATAAAATAGATGATTAAGAACTACACATCTTGCCAAGTTGTTATGTATCTGAAAGTACTACACATCTTGTTTTGTCACAATATGGAATTAACCACTTTTATGTCAACTAAAATAATACCAACTGAAATTCCACGTATGCCTAATTTAATAGTTTTTCATAAAATTTAATAGAAATTATAAATGTGATTAACGAAACGGATTTTAAGAGACTAAAAATAAATCTTAAGAGCCAAAAATGTATTAAGCCTAAAATTATGCTATGAAAAAACACACCCTTAAACTATTGAGCTTGAGTATTTTGAAAGAAAAAATAACTTTAACTGCAAGAGATGTATTAAAGAATAGGAGGGTGTATATAGTATAGTAACTATCTTCTTTGATCCAAAAGTATGAACTCCGATCCATCATCGGAATAGAAAACATCTTATATAGTTCAGGTTTTAATTTGCTATCCCCAGTTATATTTAACACCCCTTCTTATTTTTATAATTTCGAAAATGACTGCTATTATTTAATAATTAAAATTTAGTTTTCTTCAAAAAATTTCACTTTTACTAATTTTCCAAAAACGAAGTTTATGGCATGTATTTTTTTGTATTTTTGGAAAATCTCGCATTTTTATCGGACTTTTATAAAAAAAAAATTATGAAGAAATACTGGAAATTTCAAATATTTCGGCATTTTCCTAAAAAATATTAGACTCATATCGAAAATTATTGAAATTTCCATTAAATTAGAAATAACTTCTGAAAATTTAAAATTGTCCAGAATACCGAAAATTCTAAATTTTCGGGTATGCCAATTATTTTGCCGACACTCCAAATTTTTGGTAGCAGTGCAGAAAGCAGAAAAATGCATGCTTGTGTGGTCTAGAGTCAGTAGGATCTTCTAAAGATTCGTGTATATATTTTTTGTAGTTCTTCACCACTAACGCACTATGTTTTTTTATGTAACAAGTTTAATTTAAATGTTTTTCCGCCTCTATATGATATTGATAATATACTTTTTATATGATGTAAATGATAGATATTTGAGTCATAATATGAAGTATTAGTATGAGTACAAACTATTGATAAATAGCATGGTATTATTATTGTGATTGTTCGTTCTGACACTGCAAATGGGAATGGAGGTAGGAAAGATAAATTGATTATTGATAGTGAGAGAAGAGGAAACTATAAAAGGAAGAATGCATCTAAAAGCAATAAATCCTCAGAGGGCATTTATAGTATGAAAGTGAAATGTCCTTTTAGGCTGAGATCTCTGTCAAGTGGTAGCAGTTGGAATGTGATATTTAGGTGTGGGTTTGCACAATCACAAACTATCTAAGGATTTAGAAGGACATGGCATATTGGGTCTTCTAAAATTTCATGAAAGACAATTTGTGAATGACATGACGAGGTACAACATGTCTCCACAGTACATAATTTCTTCTTTGAAAGACAATGATCTAGAAAACCTCACTAGTGTTACCCAGGTGTATAAAGTTAGAGCTACATACAATGCGACCAAGAGGGATCCATTGACAAAAATGAAAATGTTATTGAGTCTTATTCAAAGAGAAAAATACATGTGCTGGACTAGAAATAGGGAAGACTTAAATGGTGTTGCTAATATCTTTTGGACACATTCTGATTCAGTGAAGTTGTTGAATATATTTCTAATTTTGGTTTTTAGGATGGAGTCTGCGTATTGGAGACTAAAAAACATGTTGACTACAAGTCGGGGAGATTTATGCCAAAGTTAGGATGTTGTGAATACCATGTTGAAATTCCAGCTAGGTTCAATCAGGGTCTCGTTTCAAAAAAGTATAATCAACATTGAGCATCGGTATAACACTCCCTTTTATACCAACTTGTACAATTACATTTCAAGACAATGTATACAACACATTGGAAATGAACTAGAAAGGGTAAAATTTGTTGGTGCAATCCAAAATTCTTATGGTTGCTTCATTAGAACAACACATGTGCTACTCTTTGCATGTCAACTTGCAGGTTTCCAAATTCGAGTCAATCTTGTTCCTTTAGAACCATTTCATGTTTTTTTGGAAGAAATTACATATTGAAGAACATGATGTCAGTCATGAAGAAAGTGATATACAATTGGATTTAAAATCAGAGTGTGAAAAGTTGAAGACATATTTAAGTACTTTGGATATTGTAGGCCAGAGGGTGTTGAAAAAAAGGTTCGGGAACTAACACATCTATCAACAAATTCTATGTGTCCATCGTTGATGAAGTACAAGTCAAATTAGGGAGTAAAGAAGAACAAAAAGGGTGAATAGAGTGATGTATACTGTGATCCTTCACAATGGGTGTATGGTAAGGGTTTGCAGGGGAGTCAGACTACAAAGTGAACATGCATTAAACCAAATGGAAGTCAACTGTAAAGTATGTCGGGGAGAAGTCAATCGCCTACTGCATCTTCGATACATCATTTCTTGTCTCAATTTCCTGATTTCTTACATCTATACATTGATGACATTGTTGATGTGGGTGACGATGAAAATTATTGTTTTCGAGCTATTGCAGCTTTACATGGATGTGGTGAAGAGTCATGGCCTTTGATTCAGACGCAGTTAGATACTCAAGTTCATCAACACCCTTAATTGTTTTCCAGTTTCTTCCATAACACTGTCTCTGAAGTTAGAAATGTGTTACGAGTAGAACACTTGGGTGTGTAGGTTATTGATTAATGGATGGAGGTTCTTGATATGGATTACCCTATTTCTTGTAGATACAATATCGTATTTGTATCCATGTCAAAGAGACTTAACATTACATTTTCCCTCTTACCTTAGCTTCACCTATGTGTATCGCGATTTTCGTGTCCGCCCCACATGTGAAATTTTAATTTATCCTCGCTAGGAAGGAAAGGGAAAAATCTAAATAAACCATAACTAAAAAAAGATGCAAGACTATAGACGAGGCTAAAGACTATGCAAGTAAGAGATCGAAGGTTCGGGGGTTGGTTATATTGAGGGAATGTACTAGCACCCTAAGCATCTGTAGTACTCTATGAGAACATCTTGAAATATCTATGTTTTTGCAATAAGATTGTTTTCTTTTGTTTGGGAAAGTTTCGTTTTTGGGTGATGATGAGAGTGTGAAATGTTTTAGTAGTTTTTTGTTGTTTTATGATGACTGAAAGGAAAAGGCAAGAACCAAAGGGGGTTTTATGTATTAGTGTGTGGAAATTATGAGGACATCAGGGTTTTATTTATTAGTGTGCTATCTAAGATCTTGCAATCTTATGTCTACATATCCTTAGAGGAAGTCAGAACATTGTAGTTCAGGGACTACAAGTTAAAAAGGAAATTTGTAGCTCGGGGACTAATAGTGTAAAGGAAATTTGTAACTCGTGGACTACAAGTGCGTAAAAAAGGGAAAGGTTGTAAAAATGGAAAATAGTGTAAAGAAATAAAAAGAGTGCTTATCAAGGATTGTGACCTTGTGCCTACGTATTCTCAAAGGGAACTTGAGAAATCAGAGCATTCGTAGCTTGTGCAAGGCATGAACATATAAAAGGAAAGATTGTAAGGAATTCCAATAGTGGTACTGGATGTAAGAGGTGACAATATGAATATCTAGAAAAACATCTGATGTAAAGGAAATATGAAGAAGGAAAAGGGTGACTGAGATATCCAATAGTGGTGTTAGATGTAAGATGAATGAACATGAATATTCAGGAAAGCATTAGAGGTAGATAAAAAATGGAAAAAAAGAAAAATGTACTCGCTAAGATCTCACAATCTTATGCCTACGTATTGTCAACAGGATCTTGAGAAATCATAGCAGTCGTAGTTCGCACTCTTGTGTGAACGTATAAAAAAGGTATCGATTGCACAAAGGTGATAGAAAAGGGTATAAACACAAGTTCAAACAATAAATGAATTCACACAGATACATATACACACATGGAAAGGCATCACATGATATATAATTAACTCAAGTAAAAATATTGAGAATCAATCCAGAGATGTAATCAACAAATTCATATGCACACATGGTAAAACATCACGTAACAAATATAATTGAAGATACACATATACGGAAAAATCATCGTGAAATCAGAGATATACATACATGTAAAAATTTCATGTAATATTGAATATACATGTAAGAACATCGTGAAATTTATGAATATACACGGCAAAACATCGTGGAATAAACAAACATACACGACAAAAAATCGTGTGATAGATAAGATCATAAATACACATGGAAGAACATCATGTGAAGTCAAGGTTAAATGAAATCAATTAAAACATGTCAAAACAATAATGTAATATCAAGAATGAAAGTAGTCAACAACACTTGAAAAAGCATCATAGTTATTAAGTATTAAATCAAGGAAAAACATCAAGAATTAATCCAAGGTAAATGCAAAGAGGAAAATTATATAACAATATGATTCTATCAAGATTAGGGCTTAGTATGATGAACATAAACATCAATGTCAAAATAAATTTAACAAGACAATAATTGAATAAGTTTAACAAAGATATATGCAAGTGTGATCAAACATGGTATTAAGGTAATAACAACATATTAATGATAAAGACAATTTTATTTAACATGGTGAAGACAAACATATGTACATGGTGAACACATAGACATGGTAGAAATCTATACAAGATATGGATAAACACGGATAAATATGTTTGAATTGCATGGAATTTTATGAAGGAAATACTTAAATATGATCAAAATTTTAACTAAGTATGAACACATAAACCGTAAAAAAATGGAAAATCTAATATGAAATTCTATATACTATAGATATAACAATTAACATGGGGAAACATTCACTACATTATAACAAGCATATCATGAACTTAAATTATTATATTGTTAAAGTTATTTTATCATATATCTTATATACTTTACTAGTAAGAGAATATCCAATAAAAATTCTATTTCGGATCGGGCCTCTAAGACTATGTCGGGAAGAAGCCCAATCAGTCGGGCAGAGGCCCAACCCAGCGAGAAAAAGGCTCAAATCGTCGGGCACGCCCACGACCCACTAGCTGGCAGTAGGAGAGACTACATCTCCCCCACGTATGACATGTCACCCAACTGTCCACTATTATCTCCTAGAATATAGGGACAGTTGGACCAAGGGAAAGACCACATGCTAGGTCTTACACACTCATACACGTTCCTTGTCAATTCTTCCTTGGGCCTAGATGATCCAGCCCATGAAAGAACCTTGGCCCAGTGTTGGGGGTACACTATAAATACCCTCTTTCATTAGAGAGTCAGGTATTCTGAACATATTACTATTATTCTACTTCGGTACCCATATTGGCTTAAGCATCAGAGTGCCTTGCAGGTACATCCCTCACCTTCTCTCAATCAACTGTCACGTTTGTTCCACAACACTTGGAAGGCCCTTCTAATCAGGTAAGATCAGTGGCGTCTTCTGTGGGAATCTAGCTCTCCCCATCTTCCACAACAAAAGATCAAAGCTTCAATTTACTTTTCACCCTTCCAGCATAGCCGACAAACACGGTGACAACCTTAGCCTTGTCGACTACACCATGAAAGACAACATGATCATCACTCACGAATCTGATGTGCGCGACGAGAAGCCTTCCACCCTGTCACTTGAGCATGAGAACAATGGTGTTCCTCAACCTCAGCCAGAAGTTCCCTTTCAACCCATCCTGGTGCCAGTCGAAGGGGATCTTACCATGATAGCCACGGTGCATGCGCTCAACCAGATCAATCTCATGCTCTCTCAACAGCATGAGAGAATAGCAGCACTAGAGACTGAGCGTCAGACTGGCGCTCCTCGACAGAGACGTGGATCTCAACCAGAGAAACACCAGCCAGAGGCAACCAAGAAGCGGGGGCGCTCACCTCCTCGCCGAGGGCGACGTTCCCCCAAACCAAAGAAGAATAAGCCTGACCGCACGAGTCCATCACGTCCCGGAGGAGCATGAAGTCGGCATTCACGAGGCACTTCACATCCTCCCGACGCCACCCCAAGACTGAATCAAACCTTGAAGCCATCGTACAGGAGAAGAACGAAGCGTTGCGCTAATACATCGAGCGATTTAACTAGGAGGCCATCGAGGTGGATACAACTGATTACATGAAGAAGTATCTCCTTGAAAAAGAGCTCCTTCCTGGAAGCGAACTCAGCAGAGCCATCGGAATAGAGACTCATCGCACCCTCGACAAGCTTCTGCACAAAGCTCAAGCATATATCACGTACGCGGAGAAACAGTTTGCTCACAATGTTCGGAGCAACCGCGGTCATGACGACGCCAGAAGATCCAAACACGAAGATTACACTCCCCCCATCGCACCGGGGATAAGAGGAGAGACGATAAGCCTCGCGAGGTCCGTGACAGAATAGAACCAGCAGGGTGATTCTCCGAATATACGTTGTTGACTGCCCCATGTGAGTGCATCCTCGCTGAATGCATCAATTCTGAGTTCAAATAGGGCAGGGTAAGGTTCCCCTAACCTACAACACCCAAGCCCCACACGGACAAGTCCAAGTACTACCGCTTCCACAGAAGCCATGAACACGTGACCGAGGATTGTGTCTACCTAAAAGACACAATCGAGATTCTGATCAAAGAGGGTCACCTCATACAATACACCAAAAGAAGTGAGACTCCCCGACACAAGGAGAAGTCCACGAAAAGTAATTGTGAAGACTCGCTAGACGACAACTCCCCCTTTCAAGTAGCAATGTGCATATCACGACCTGGAGATTTCCACCTCCCCGACTCTAGCCTAGGGGGCGACTTGCTGCACACAACCCATAGGAGAATTTCCATGCGGCCTTAGTCATCTCTAGAGGAGGAGTAAACAACGAGAACAACACCATTTCAGTGAAGCGAAAGTTCGATGAGCTCCTGTTAACCGTGCTCGATCAACTGGCAACATTAACAAAATCTCAGGAGTGATCCAACCCTATATCATTTTTCCTCGAGGAACTGCCGTGCGGGTCGCCTAACTCGAGCATCCCTCTATTGATAAGGGCCAAAATAGCAAGCTTCGACGTTCGATGCATTTTGGTCGATCAAGGCATCTCGGTGGACATTATGTATGTCCACTTACTCAAGACTCTCAAGCTGGACAAAACAAACTTGTCCCCATATGTCGGGTGTAACACCCGTCTAATCCTCGAATAAAATATGATTTATTTTAATTAAAAATAAGTTTCTCATCAAACAATTACGAATTTCACATCTTCACAAAATATCTCTATTAAAAGGTTCCTTCTCCGTAACACGGGTTTAAAAGGTTTTTCTCAATAAAATAACAACATATCCAAAATTTCATAATAACAACCAACACAGCGGAATAAAGTTCCAAACTCCTTTAATAATTAAAAAGAATACCCTAAGGTATATCTCAGAAAATCTCATAGTTCAAAACCTCACAAGTTTATAACTCAAAACTTCAAAACAGGAAAAAGTCATCAAACACCTCAACTTCAAAATAACAAAACATAGTATATTCTAAACAGATAAATTCCCAAAGAAACCCCGATGTCATGTATCAGAGCAAGACCCACTTTACTTCAATGAAGTAAACCGACACACCCTGAAGCAAATCCTAAGCTTCCGGCACTACTCCTAATTACCTGCAAGTTACCCACGAAAGAGGCAACAACTCCAAGCAGAAAGGGTGAGTTATCATAATCATTATAAAAGATTTAGGAAACTGACATTCTTAAAGTTTCACAATAATGATATCAATAACATTCTCAAATACGTCATATAACTCATCAAGATCATCATAACATCAAACCTCACTTATTGCACAATTAACGTCAAAACACAATGCAAATGCAACTCATAGACTATATGCATGCGGTACTGAAACATCATTGATGACTTAGTCATCGTTATCTCCAAAGATCCCCACCAGTGGGATCGGTTCCCGCTTGGATCCAGAGCACACCAAAATTTGCACTTAATCCTCACTATGGGATTAAGGTCGTCATTGGACATTATCGTCCGAAATTCATCACTGGATCTTCATCCCGCAATACATCACTGGACAATTTGTCTTAACCAATGCTATGAATGTATGATGCACACAATAATAAAATCGACCGCAGCTAGTCAAAACGCATCATCATTCAATCATATATCTCAATTTACCTTCACATATTAATATCAAATGATACAACATATATTTCACAAATCTCATAGCATCACCTAATCACAATGAAATTAACAGCATATGCACGATTCACAAATAATGGAAATTCATATTATTTCAGCACCAACAATATCACATATAGAATTTACAAACAGTGGAAAATTCATATTATTTTTTCTTGACAGCAAACATTTAACACATTATATGTCTACTGTTATTACCTTTAAATTCCAATATTGAATTCACAAAATATTGTTTTCTATTGTTTACAGTCAGCCTCTGATTTAAAAAAATAATATAAACTTGTAGGATCAATCGGGATAAAAGTTGCAAAAACTAAAAACAACAGAAACCAGATATTTAATCTTTTTTCTGGGTGGCATAGGCCACACGGGGATGACACTAGCCACCCCAAAACTCACTAGGTGGCATAACCACCCTTTATTTTTACATGTGGCGCAAGCCACTCTCTTAAGTGGGGAGTGGCACCAGCCACTTCTTAATGTGGCCCCTACCACATTAAAAGGCAATTCTATTCTAAGTGGCCCCCGCCACTATAGAATGTGGCACTAGCCACATGAATGTATCTAATTATTTAATTACTTTATTATATAACATATTCACTAATATTTAACTAATCTTCATATAATTTGATCATCAATATTTGATTAGTTTGATTAGTACTACCTAAGTGGCGCACGCCACTTCTGTTACAGGGGATGGGTGGCCCAAGCCACCCTTGTCTGGAATGAAATTCCACGAACACAATCACACCGATTTCACTTAATCAAATCTCAATTGCACAAATATTCCAGAATTAATCATAGACTTAATACAAAAATCAGTCTATCTCTAATCTCTCAAACTCACTTCATCTTCTCTAATTCCTACTGATATCAAAATAATCAATTCCTAATCAATGATAATAATCAATATTAAACACCCATTACCTTAAGATTATCGCTTTCTGATTGAACTGTTTCTTCGTCCTTCCGATTCTCCTGATTTCTCTTCGACTCCACGTTCTTGGTTTCTCTCACGATTCTTCTTCTCCACAAAAATAAAGAATGAGCCACTTTTCTACAACCTCCTTATGTAACCCTTATACATTAAATACTAATTCCGAAAATACCCTTACTTAATATTCTAATGACCACCTTGTCCTTATTCTTCTCAATTTCTAATTATCTTAATATATTTAATTGATTAAATTATAACTAATTTTAGTTTATCTAATAAAATAAATTAATTCCATAATTTCGACATTTCGTCAAATAAACTCTTCCGACACGTCGCCAAACTCAATAATTCACACCAAAATTCCAAATAAAGCAAATAATCGATTTTACGAAATTAAATAAATATTTATATGAAAATAGGGCGTTACAACTCTCCCCCACTTAGAATATTTTCGTCCTCGAAAATTTACCTAAATCAAATAAGGTCGGATACGACTCCTTCATCTGATCTTCTCGTTCCCAAGTCCAACTTTCACCAGCTGATCCACCCCAAAGTACTTTCACTAACGCAATCTCTTTGCCTCACAGTTGCTTCATTTCTCGTCCATCGATTCTTACCGACAATGCTTCAATAGTCAGGTTATCTCTCACCTGTACATCATCCATCTGAATAACATTGGACGGATCTGCTATATATTTCCTCAGCTGCGACACATGAAACACATCTTGCAGATTCGCAAGCGACGGCGGTAGTGCAAGGCGGTAAGCTATATTACCGATCCTCTACAAAATCTAGTAAGGCCCCACAAAATGAGGAGTAAGCTTTCTTGACTTCAAAGCTCTCCCGACACCTGTTATGGGAGTAACTCTCAGAAACACATGATCCCCTTCTTGAAATTCTAGCGTCTTGCTCCTCTTATCATGATAACTCTTTTGATGACTCTGCGAAGTTCTCATCCTTTCCTGTATCACTTTGATCTTTGCAGTTGTCTCTTGCACAATTTCAGGTCCGAGTACAACACTCTCTCCTGATTCATACCAGCACAAGGGAGTTCTACACCTCCTACCATATAACGTTTCGTATGGTGCCATTCCAATACTAGCATGAAAACTATTGTTGTAAGTAAACTCAATCAATGGCAAATGACTATCCCACGCACCTCCATGGTCTAGTACGCATGCCCTCAATAAATCTTCTAAGGATTGAATAGTCCTCTCTGTTTGACCGTCCGTATGCGAATGGTATGCATAACTCATCCTCAATTTAGTAACCAAAGCATCTTGCAAACTTTTCCGGGATCTCGATGTGAACCTCAAATATCTATTTGACACTATACTCGAAGGTATACCATGTAACCTTAAAACTTCCTCAATGTATAATTCAACCAACTTTTGCATGGAGTGATTAATCTTAATCGGTAAAAAGTGAGCCGACTTAGTTAATCTATCCACAATCACCCAAATGGAATCATTCCCTTTCACCGTTCTTGGCAGTCCCGATACAAAATCCATAGAAATATTATCCCACTTCCATTCTGGAATATTAAATGGTTGCAGCATACCCGAAGGTTTCTAATGTTCAATCTTTGACTTCTGACACGTCAAACAAGCATAAACAAATTCAGCAATCTCTTTCTTCATACCCGGCCACCAAAACAATCTTCGCAAATCCTGATACATCTTTGTAGCACCAGGATGGATACTCAGTCCACTTCGATGCCCTTCCTCAAGAATACTCTTTTTCATCTCTGGAATATCTGGAAGACATACCTTGTCTCTAAATCTCAACATATCATTCTCATCCATCAGGAATTCACCTCTGTTACCTTGATTAACTAATGTTATCAGATCAACCATCTTCAAATCAGATTTCTGACCTTCGCGGATTTCTTCCATAATACTACTTGTCAGTTTCAACATTCCTAATTTCATACTGTTGGGTGTTTCTTCACATACTAAACTCATATCCCTGAATTGTTCGATGATTTCCAATTCTCTCACCATCAGCATCGACATATGCAAGGACTTCCTACTCAAAGCATCGACCACAACATTCGTTTTACCCTAATGGTAGTTCAAATCAAAATCGTAGTCCTTAAGAAGTTCAAGTCATCTTCTCTTCCTCATATTCAACTCTTTTTGATCAAATAGATACTTCAAACTTTTATGGTCGCTGAATACTTCAAACTTGGAACTAAACAGATAATGTCTCCAAATTTTTAACACAAACACTACAACAGCTAATTTGAGATCATGCATCGGATAATTTCTTTCACGAGCCCTCAATTGTCTAGAAGCATAAGCTACAACTTTACTATTCTGCATTAGTACGCCTCCCAGGCCCATCTTCGAGGCATCACAGTACACTACAAAAGGTTCACTCGGATTCGACAATATCAATACTGACGCAGTTGTCAACTTCTTCTTCAACTCCACAAAACTCTCTTCACGCGCTACGTCTCATACATAAGCTTCCCCTTTTTGGGTCAACTGAGTCAAAGGCAATGCCAATTTAGAAAAACCCTTTTATAAACTTACGATAATAACCTACTAGTCCGAGAAAACTTCTGATCTCAGTAGCATACTTTGTAGTCTCCCATTGCAACACTACATCAATCTTCTCGACAGAATTTGATTCATTGTTAAATTTAAACCATCATTGTCTTTTAGTAACTATTTATCCTTCACAAATGACCAAAGATTTCTATATAGCTAGAAATAGATTAACCTATCTGATAGATACATCTATGGTTTAGTTTATGTTAGACTCCTAGTTCTACCATATTCGTTTTTTTAATTATTAAATAGACAAATCTAAGAGCTTTTATTTGGAAAAGTCTATTCATCTCAAGAGTTTTGATTATAGGTCAAATGAAAAGATTTTTAAATGAACTCTAAAACTAAAAAAAATATCATGATTTTTAATATCGTTTGTGGGTGGGAGTGTAGTATGGTTTGTGAAAATGAATTTTTGTGGTGCTTACTATTAATAAGCTGACTGAGCTTTCTTTTGTGATCCTTTTCTACGATTTAACATCAAGTAGGGAATAGCTTCGGAGAATTTGGAAGCTTCGTATTGCTTTCAGAATGCATTTCAAAGTTATGGTTTGCACATGAAAGCCTAATACAGATTTGCATTGTTAAAAGTGTCTTCTTGTTAACTTGTGGTTTAAGAATTTAAAAAAAGAAAAATTATCTTCTTGTGAAATAAATCTATGTAGTATTTTAACGTTTCTAACCTCTCTCTAATATAATTTTTTCAAATTGTATTAAATCTATGTAGTATTTTATCTTAAAATTATTTATAACTAAAAACAATTAAGTATACATAAATTAAGAAAAATAAATAAATAAATATAATTTTCTTAACTTAATCTCAATGATAATTGCATCTTCAAAATTTCAATTTTTTTCTATATAATTTTGTAAGGGAACTTGTTTCATTAATGTCTTAAGAGTCATTGGATTAAATAATGATGAAGTTGATGGGAAATTAATGTTGAAAAAGAATTCCAAGTGTGAGTAGTATGGAAAAGTCTGACATTGATTAAGAATATGGATATTTATAAGTGGGAGAATCCACACACATATTCGATTCCTTTAAGGTTTTGAGTGAGTACGTGGTGTGTCTCTTACAAATGTGTGTTGCTAAAAAAAGGAAGACCCTAAAATAAAAAATGTTGCCTCATGTTGACCCCCGAATTAGCCTCAACAATGGTAGGTGCAAGTGTGAGTGGTTAAAATCCCACACTGCCTGTGAATTGGTGGAATGTTGGATTTATAAGAGAGGACTTGTTTACCTAACAACTTAAGGGTTTGGGTTGATATGTGGTGTCTCCCTCTCTTGTGGTCCTAGAGCATTAGTCTCATTGATACTCCTGGCTCTCTTGGACTCCCCAACAGTGGTATCAGAGTCGTGGTTTGGCTTTGTGGGGGAGAATAAGCTAAATTTGATACTGGATCCAATTATAGGATGTGTGCGACTCACACTTGTTAGGGAGAATGTTGGGTGCAAGTGTGAGTGGTTAAAGTCTCACATTGCATATGAATGAATGGAATGTTGGATTTACAAGAGAGATGACCCATTTACCTAACACCTTAAAGTTTTGGGTTGATATGTGATGTATCACTCTCTTATGGTATTGGAGCATTAATTAGTTTCATTGGTGCTCCCGATTCTCCTAGAATCCCTAACAATTAACACACAATTATAAACTAATACGCAACAAATATAACGTTCTACAAATTTGTAAGAATGTATAAAAATACAAAAAATATATGACAACAAATAGATCAAATAATGGCACTAAAGAACACTGCTATTTTAATTTGGAAAAACTACAATGTGAGTAAAAAAGCACAGGTCGTCCAGACTAATAAATAGCTCCACTATAATCAAATAAAGGTACAAGAGAGTCTCAAAGTGAATCACAAATTAGTGCTAACAACAACAAAATCACAAAGAAAATTAGCTTACAACTAAGAAATAAGAAGTTGAAAATACCCAAATCTACAACTTCAGTGTAAAGTCAATATCTCTTAGCTCATACTTCATTTTGAAGGAAACCGGAGATATCACAACAAGCTTCAAACTTCCCTTTTTATAATGCTTTAGTCATCATATCATACCATTATCATCCGTATGAACTTTACCTAACTCCAACAACTTATAATCCAAAACATCATAAAGTCTTAATACCCCTATAAAGTAGGCTTATATCCTCCAAAGAAAAACCTCAGACAAATAGTACTGCGAAGATACCTAAAAAACCATTTTCCAGCATTAAAATCCTCTATACATGGATTTGACAAAAAATTATTAATTGTACAAACAACATGTGTTATATCTGGTCTTTACACACCAATGCACACATCAAACTACAAACAACAATCACATAAGAAACATGTTTCATATCAAACGATTCATCTTCACTTGAAGCTTTGATTAGAACTCAATTTGAAATGATTAGCAAGAGGAGTGTTTACCTCATTAGAATTTTCCATTTTGAATATTTGCATCACTATTTCGATATATTAATATTGTGACATCCAAAGTTTCTTCTCTTTTATGTCACACATGATTCTAGTCCCAAGACTCGGTTTAGATGCTCCCATGTCTTTCATAGAAAACGACCCGCCCAATTGTTTCGTAAACTGTCAATGTTAGAAAAAATTCCTACAATAAACATATCATCAACATATAACAACATGATAATGAACTTATTGTTAGAAAAATTTCTAAGAAATACACGATGATCTAAAGTAGTCTTCTGGTATCCTTGATCATACATAACAAACTCAAACTTCTTGTGTTAGCCTTAGAGCTTGTTTCAACCCATATAGACTCTTTCTCAATATACACACA
Source organism: Lathyrus aphaca (assembly GCA_963966055.1). Taxonomy (NCBI): domain Eukaryota; kingdom Viridiplantae; phylum Streptophyta; class Magnoliopsida; order Fabales; family Fabaceae; genus Lathyrus; species Lathyrus aphaca. The sequence goes on along the minus strand of OZ014521.1, from coordinate 110,880,591 downwards.
TAATCTTATGTGCCTTTAACTTGAAAAACATCGGGTTGTTACATGTATATCTCTTCCTCCAAATCACCATTAAGGAAAGTTGTTTTCGCATCCATTTACTCAACCTCTAAATCAAGAGTAGCAACCAAAATCAACACGGTTTTGATTGATGACATCATTATAACAGGTGAAAAAATGTCATTAAAATCAACACCCTTTCTTTGACGAAAACCTTTCACACTAATTTGGCTTTATACCTTAGAGACTTAGAGTTACTCGTGTTTTTAACTATATAAATCCACATTTTTTCCATAGTCATTTTTCCTTTAGGAAAATTTACTAAATTATAAGTGTGATTATCATGCAATGATTTCACCTCATCATGCATTGCATCCAACCAATTTTGATTTTCATCACTTTCCATGGCCTCTTGAAAACACTCAAGTTTGTCCTCATCAGTCAAGGTCACATACTCGTCAAAATTATAACTTGTAGAAGGTTGTCTCTTCCTAATAAACCTCATAAGTTGAACTTGAGATGATTCTATAGCTTAACCAAGATTCTCATCCTATGACATATCATTCTCCCTTTCATCATCATTAGTTGGAATATTTACCTCATCTCCAAGTTATTGTTCATCAACATAATCACGTGGCTCACCATTCTAATCATCACAACCAATAATATCCAGATTATGAGTAAGTAACTAAACTGGATCAATATTTTCCATTTGGAATCTTTGCATCACTATTTCAATATAATATTCTTGTGACATCCAAATTTTCTTCTCCTTTATATCACAGATGATTCTAGCCCCAAAAATTAGTTTAGATGCTCCCATGTCTTTCATGGTAAACGACTCACCCAAGTGTTTCTTTAAATTGTCAATGTTAAAAAAAATTCCTACAATAAACATATCATCAACATATAACAAAACAATAATAAAGTTATTGTTAGAAAATTTTCTAAAAAAGACACGATGATTTAAAGTAGTCTTTTGGTATCCTAGATCACACATAACATACTCAAACTTCTTGTGTTGACCTTAGAGCTTGTTCCAACCTATATAGACTTTTTCTCAATCTACACACATGATCTTTTTTGCCTTTAACTTGAAAACCATTGGTTTGTCTAAGAAATATATCAATATTTATTCTTCCATGAACATCACATCACGACTTCTGATAAACTTCTTCTGTATAGGATTATACATCAAATAACCACACTGATCTTTGCCCAAAGCCGATGAAGATAAATTATTTTGAATTTACATCCAACTTGGATCTTTCATCCTTTTGAATATGCACAGAATCCTTACAATCAAAGAATCTCAAATGATCATACTTAACATTCTTTCTAAATCAAATTTTGTCTAGAACTTCACTATTCAAAGAAATAGTAGGAGTGATATTAAGAACATGCACTACTGTGCAAAAAGCCTCACTCTGATAAAGATTGGTTAGTTTAGCTTCAGAGAGCACGCACTTAACTCTCTCAATTAGAATTTGATTCATCCTCTCTCTAAAACCATTCAATTGAGGAGTTTTAGGATGAGTCTTTTCATGTGCAATGTCATAATTCTTGTAGTAGAAATTAAATTATCCATAATACTCACAATAATTGTTAGGACAAACACAATTCAACTTCACGTCTGTCTGTCTATTAACAAAAATATGAAATTATTTAAACTTATCCAACATTTGGTCTTTTTATTCAAGGTATAAACCCATAGTATCCTGGATCATTCATCGATAAAGGTAACAAAATAAATTTCACCAGTAAAGGATTTTACCTTTATTGGACCACAAACATCAAAACATACCAATTCAAGCAACTTTGACTACTTTGAGGGAAAATGTCTCTTGAAAGATACTCTAGTATATTTACTAGCCATGTAATGAGAACACTTATCCAAATCAACATTCTTTAATCCTAAAAGAACATCCTTTTGTCACAAAGATGTTCCATGTTGATAACATTCACATTGTGCCTAGCAAACAAAGCTTTTGTAAAATTTAATTTAAAGCTTCTCCCATTTAGCAACAACCAAGTTACCTTTGTTAAGTTTCCTCTTTCCAGAATCAAAATGATTGTAATAAACATAATCATCAAGCATGTGCACAAAGATCAAATTAAAGTGGAGATCTGAAGCATGTTTGACACCTTAAAGCAACATTTTCAATCCCATGTTGGTTTGCAAACATACATCACCAACACCAATTACCTTAGATACACCATTATTATCCATCTTCAACGCTCCAAAGTCATCAGAAGTATAAGATGTGAAAAACTTCTTCCTTGGTGCAATATGTAATATAACACCATTGTCAACTATTCACATGTTATCATCTGATACAAGATTAATAGACTCTTGATCATGAAGAATAACAGGATCATCACTAGTAGCTCTGGTAAGACGATCATGATCGTGATCTTCATGAACTCTTTGTTTAGACTTACCTTTCTTGCCTTTGGTTTCCCTTTCCAACTAATAAAAATACTTTTGTATGTGTCTTATTTTGTGACAATAATGACACTCCATATTCTTGTATCGCGACTTAGACTAGCTTATGTTATTCTTTCTACCTCCGTTCGATTCCTTTTTCTAACTTCTCACCCTATTTTCAGTGACAAGTACCTTAGTTTGAGATGAATAACATCGTGTGTTCCTTCTTATCTCCTCATTAAGAATACCACCCTTAGTTGTTTCCAAAGAAACAACACCTCTTAAAGTTGAATTTGTGATAGAAATCTAAAATATCTCCCAAGACTGTGATCTGAAATTTGATACCCATTCCCAATAGCTGATCATGGAGCCCTTGAAATTCATTCAAGTGATCTGAAATAGAAGTCCCCTCCTTATACTTCAAACTTATTAAGTTATTCAACAAGAACAATTTATTATTCCTTGATTTAGCGGCATACAATGACTATATCTTCACTCATAGAGTTTTTGCATGTATCTCATTAGTAATATGATTATAAACATTATTTTTTACCTATTGTCAAATAAAATCACATACATATAGATGTTCAAACTCTCATTATTCATCAAACACATAATTCGACTTTGTCGAACTAAACACTGATAAATTCAATTTCTTCACAAATAGTAAGTCTTTCATCATACCCTTCCATAAATGGTAATTAGAACCATTCAACAAGATCATCTTCATATTTAATTTTAACTTTATTATAAAAAAAGTAAAATAACCCTTAACCAAAAGCTCTGATATCACTCTGATTAAAATTTAATACACAATAATAAATCAACACTAATTATTCTCTCTACTAAAATAAATGAAAAACAAATAAGTTAACATATTCGATTTTTCTCCACCTAGGAACACAAGTTAACATATTTGATTTTTCTCCACCTAGGAGTCCAAACTCAACTAAAAGTTGGTTTGATTTTGCTTATTTTTTAGTAGATAAAACATGAATACTTTTTTCTCATATTTGAGTGCATCTAAGAGTAAAAAAAGAAAACAGATCAGCATACTAATAGTAGTATATAATATTCCTCTGAATTTAAATAAAAACAAAAGTTAAAACATATTAATCAAAAACATTATAGTTATGTTTTTATTTATTTAAGTCTACGGTAGTATATATACAAAAAAAAAAAAATTGTTCATGATACACATGCAACTTGAAATTAGTTTACATCAATTTGCTATATTTGTCAACAAATGATTTGAGGCATAAGTGCATGTGAAAGTGCCGGTTTGAAAGATAATAGGTTGCTTTGTGTCCACTGGTGGGCCTGGATGAATACTATATATTACTAATTAGTTTCATTGAATGGTTTAAAGAAAAAAAATAATAGTATCAAGTGTCAAATTTCAAACTCATTATTATATAATCTAGATTATGATTTTGACACTAAGAGACAATTATAATTGATTGTATTAAACAATATTTTCAACTTTAAACAACATGACATGCCAGGGCCCATAGTTTATATAATTGACATCTCTTTTCCTAATATAATTTTCCATTTCTTTTCTAGATGTGTACGTACGTTATCTCCACTTGCAACTTGCAAGCTTCGTAATGAAGAAAATGTGTACAAGTTTGAACTCATTGGAGTCAATTGTGAACTTTATATCATAGACAAGCTTATCATAAATGAGCAACTTTGTGACTTGACTTTGGGATTTATGAATATGTTGGGCACATAACTCTGTCTATTCCATAAAATCTAAGTGGGAATGAAATTTGGAGTCAACTATGGTGGATCGTCCAAGTCAATATTGAGAGATAGTTATAGACAAGCAATAATATGGATGGCCATTCATTCTCTGTTTAATTTTAGAATTTTGTGGGACTGGGTTTAGTTGAAGTTTCAATTTTAAAAAGAGGTAACAAGAACTTTGAGGTTCGTCCAATGCAAGTTCAATAATTATGGTTGGTATGGAATTTAGATGTAAATACTGCACGTTCAAATTAGGTCTGATTTTTTAAAAATAGATTATACAAAGTTTTGTGGAAAAAATCATAATGTATAAAGGGTTGGTTTGTTTTAGCTTTAAAAAAATAGATTTTTTTTTTCTTTTTATTTACAAAACCGTTTTTTAAAAATATTATATGTTTTTTTTGTATTCATTTTTTTCTAAAAGAAAAGACTAATTTTAACATCTTATAACATAAACATACATTATTAAATATCAAATCGTAATTTTTTCAAAAAATTGTATCTCAAAAATAATTTTAATGAAAATCAATTTGAAATAGCTTCAAAATTAAGTGATTTTTTGAAATTTTGATATACAAAAAAAGTTTCAATAAAATGATAAAATATCTTAAATAACATTTTAAGAATAACTATTTAAATCAAATTTTTATTTGAAGCTTTCATTGAAAGTTTCTTTGTAATTTTTTTTATACAAAATTATGTTACACTGTAAAAATCATTTAAAAAAAATAAGCGCCACAATCATTATTTTAGTAAAATTGTGAATAATTGTTCATCTGATGCTCCTCTCCTTATAGTTTGATTTCGACCTAATTTGTATGGAAGTCCAATTGGTGGTGCTGTCCATAACGAAAATTAGAAATCAAACTTGATTTCAAAGATATTAGTGATATATGCCATCAATCATAAAAGTTCCTCCAATCGCGTATGGATTGAAGATTGGCCCATGCTCGAAGTTGGAGAATTAGAACCAAATCGGCCTAATGCCGTATTTGAGTAGGTTCTTGCCAAGTCCGAGTTTAGAACCCAATCTAGCTAATATTTGAAGGTGTTAGGTAAAATCTAATGTGTTCGACTATTTTTTGTTTTAGAACTAGAAATGATCTTGAAATGGTGAAGTACTGCTTTTATGTGGCGGACTTATGCTTCTAGTGCGATGGAGAGGGGACTGACATGTAGGGTTAGCACTCCAACACACAAGTCAGATAGAGAATAGGAGTAATGTGTTAGAGAAGGTGAATCGTACATTTACTTCATGTGGGAATCCTTATATATATGAAAGTTGGTTGAACTGTTCAAGATCTAGATCAGAGGTGAGCTTTCTCTTATTCTGTAGTTGGTCATTCCATAAAAGTTTCCCCCAAGGATTCTCGTGGCATGGTAGCCAGAAACCTTTTAAATAATTGTGTCAGTTGTAAAACCCCAAAATTTACCCTCCCTTTTTCATAACATTTGACATACCATTCTCATATATTGCATTGCATATAAATCAAGAGAAGAGAAAGCATACATTCATTAATTGGTTGAGGCCTAAGGTGTGTGATTAGTTGATTTGCAAAATTATGACTATTCAAAGTCAAAGAAGAAGATCCAAGGGTCTCCCAACAAGCCTCAAGGGTTTCTCACATCCCACACAATCTTAAATGAATCCTTAAGTCATTGGAAGATGTGGATTGATCAAGAAGTTCAAGCAATGCAATATCTCCTAGCAAAAAGGGCCAAATTTAGGGTTTTTGATTTAAAGGTTTTCCTGATGAAATTTTGGTTCAAACTTGATTTCAATGTTTTCCACATGATTTCAAGTATCTAGGGATGGAATATTGTCCATTGAATCATTTCAGAATGTCTCCAATTGGTCAGTTACTTAAAAATCAAGAAATTGGGGGGAAAAGTCAACTATGTAGAGGAAAAAGTCAACTCCTGACTTTTTGAGGTCAAATCATGTTCCATAAGTTAAATATGTTGAATGGTTGAAATTTGATCAATAAAAATCAAGAGAATCATGGGAAAATCAAGAAATCATAAATCTGCCCAAAATAGAAACTTAGGGTTTCCATTAATGGCAAGTTTTAAGCCATTTTGCACCTCACTTGAAATCCCTCTTTCTTCGAGATAAAGGCTTCAAAATTCAGGCCTAAGTTGAGCCAATTAAATATCACATCTTGAGCTTCAAATCCATATCAAGAACATCTTCATTGAATCAAACTTGAGTGAGATATGATCAATCAAAGTTTGACAAAACCTGAGTAACTTTGCCTAGAAACCAAGTCATGGGCATGCTAGGGGCCAAACGTTTCATCAAACAAGTGGTGTGCCAAATGTCAAGCCATTTTTCTCCATCAAGAAATCCTCAAATGAAACTTTTTTTAACATTAAAGTTGTTCATTGTCATGTCCTCTTCAACTTTGATGTTTGAAAATTTTTCATTTGATCAACATATAAAGAGTTATGAAGGATCCAGATCAAGGGCTTCACACTGGATTCTCATAGGCCATTGTGCCAAGCATGCCCACCTTTGCCTTTACCCAAAAGTTAGTTTTGCCCAAGAGTTTTCCATGTCATTTTTGAGCACATTGGAGGTCTCCATTGTGTTTGATATGAACATCAACATTGTTCTTCTATGTATCCTCAATCAAAAGACCTCAACAGCTCATCATTTCATGCATGGTACATGGACAAATCTTCCATGGAAGTTCATCATCTTCATTAACATGTTTCTAGCCAAAGGTTTGAAGTTTAAGACATTATGCTCTTGTTATGATTCAGGTTCACAAGCATGATACACACACATCATTCACATTGCCATTTTTGAGTCAAACATGGACTCTTACACACATACATACATGTACATCCCATGCACCATAAGAAAAAGTTTGGAAATGAGAAGCTTACACAACAAGTCATGTGCATCTGTGATATTGCATCACCACCACACATCATGCTCATCACCATAACATACCATGATGCACTCCACACATGAACAATAGCAGCCATACACGGTTTCTTCATTTTTGGAATTGAGTTTCACACCACCATTGTTAGAGCCACCAGAACTAACCTAACCATGGTTCTAACTGTAAATTCTTACAGTTATAATCTAACCACACCTATATAAGATCTTCATAACATAATTTGAAAGGGGAGGATTCATTTTTCACAATTTTGACATCACATTCTCAAAAACTCGCTGAAAATTCTCTGAATTCTCTCTGAAATCTCTCTCAACTTCTATGAATCTTTAGAAGATTCATCTAGTTAATTGACCTTAATCCATGGGGCATTGAAGAGTGTAGAGATATTCAAGTTCATCAAGTTGCTCCAGTTGAATCTCAGTGATCCAAGACTATTGCAAAGCCTTTATTGTGCCACAAAGCATTGAAATAAGCTCAAGAAGATCTCTGGTTTTCTTTATTAGTTGAAGAAGCTGAATTTTCAGGTTTCATCTCAATTTTCTCTACTTTAAGTTTTATGTTTTTGTGCTTATTTTATAGTGTATAAGGCTTGCTAGAAGCACTGACGAACCTGGCTAGTTGATAGGCTCAATAAGAGCATAGTTGAAATTTTTAGGGCAAATGTTGGTGTTTGATTTACTCTGATTGTGTTGCATTTGAGAATTCTAATGGTGGATTTGGAACCTACGTGACCTAAGCTTCATTTTGATATCATGTTTGCTCGTTTCTGGAAAATTTCATATTAACCTGACCGGAGGTTAGCCGAAGAAGACGACTAGAGTCTTCTTCGACCGGTGAGGTTCATAAAACCCTAGTCCGACTCAGTTTAAAACATGATCCTTTGATTCGCTTGATCCAACGTCCCAGTCTTTGCCAACATATTAATGAGAGAGTGTCTCTCTCACGTGCCTTCATTAGTGACCTGAGTGTTTGTATGTGTGTGCATCATCATACCATGGCTTGTGTATCAAATCTGAAGCATTCATCTTGCATACATATCCTGATTGTTTTGGTTGACTTTATCTAAAGGCTTAGATGGAGTCAAAATCTTGACCAAGGTCCATCATAAAAGATTCTATTCAACTCATTTTTGAATTGGGTTGTACCCTTGCTTTTTACACCCCCAGTTTAAGCCTAGTTGCATTTTTGAACGTGGAATTACTCTGGATGCACCCCTTTGGTTGTGCTTCTCATTTTCTTATTTTTCATTTTTCACATTGTTTTGCATTTTAATTTTTAAAATAATTTCTGATCATCCAAAAATCACATAAAAATTCATGAGACTCATTTATACATTTAACTAATTTTATGTATTTTTTATTTCTAATTTTTAGAATTTTTCATAATATTTTCACAATTTTATTTTATTTTCTTTTGGTTTTGCTTCTATTTTGACATCTTAAATTTGAAATTTTATTTTACATAGCATAAAATACATATTTCAACAATTCTTTTTGAATTCATTCACTAACATCTTAAAATTCATAAAAATAATTTTGGCACATTTTTTAAATCATTTTTAATTGCATTTTGGTCCCTTCCTTTTTCATTTTTTCTATTTGATCTTTATGCAACTTTAAACCATTGATTGAACTAGTTACCTTTTGAATTTTTGTGTGACATTTTGGTGAGTAAATAGTCTCTGACTTAGGCCACTTGAGTTACAATTTCACAATTTTCAAACATTATTTGATGTATGTTTGGTTACTTGTAATTGAAGTCACTTTTCATGAACTTTTCTTGTCATCTTCTAATCCTAATTGCTTGAAGGCATTTATGCCATTATTTGAGGTTACTTGTAGGGGTTTTCTTGGTTTGTTTATACTCTTACAAGTTTTGTTTGATCATTTATAGGTCCATTTAGCTTCTGTTTCCCTTTTGGTTTGTATGATGCATCATTTGTTCCAATTTAACCTAATTCTCCCATGTCTTCATCTTATGCTTCTTATGCTTGTTTGTGTGCCTCTAACATGTCCATTTCTTCATCTCATTTGAATTACATATCAAGTATGCTACTGACTTCATGCACAAGCATACATATTTGTATGTCGTCTTGTATAATTTTCCATCCATCTCAAGTATGAGACATCCTTCACTTATGTGACCTTCTTTTGCATGTTTGGTGACTTGTTTGAACTTGTTTTCTATGTGCATTTGATATGCTTGTATATGCATCTTTAACATGTAATATTTATCATAAGCTACTAACCTTCATCATCTCATGTCATCTTTGCTCATTTGACTTTCATCTTGACTTATGTTTTTCTTACATGATACATGCTTACTTATTCCTACTTCTTCTCCATCTTAATCCTTCTATCACTTGAATGCTTCTTCACATGCTTTGTATGCCCATTCATAAGAATTATAGCATATTCATTAAGTATTTATTCTACTTACTTTGACCTTTCATCAGTAATTAATGCATGTTCATCTTGCATAATCATTAATTCTTTCTACATTAGCTTCACTTGGAACTTCCTTAGGGTTTAAGATATAGTTTGAGCTTAGTTAGCTTGTGTTTAGTTTCTTAGATTTAGGGAGATATCTTAGGGATAGGCTAATAACTTTATAAGTCATGCAACCTTTAGGTACCTTCACCCTTAGACTTAAGCTTCATTTGAACCCTAGTTTCATGTTATAGGATGTATGAAATTTAATTGTGCTTCTTGTGGATGATTTCATATGCAATTGTCACTAACTTTTTGTGTAGGGGATATGGTAAGTAATTGAGTATGTGGATGTTTATCCATACTCATACCTATTGTACCTTCTCTTTTAAAAGCTTTCTCTTATGTGGTTGTGATAAGCATCTTTATGCTTCTTTGACATTTCACTTCCTTTCATCCCTTTGAGTTCTCATCTCATCTTCAATCTTTGAAGTGAGTTGAAACTTATCCTTCTTTTCTATTATTCTAGGATTATAGTTCTTCAAACCTCATTAACTCTAGGATCTCCATTGTATAATAACATAGGGTGAGTCTTAGTTTCCCTTAGAGTTTTCTCTTTCTCTCAACTAGAGTCTTCTTTCTCATCTCAAAACAACTCAAAAATACCTAATAAAGGTTGAAGTGACTTCTTGTATCATAGAATTATTCCATGGGGCATTTACATCTATCCCATCTTGGGGTAATGTAAACTTATCTAGCATGATGTATAAGCCTTAGCATGAAGTCATTTTCACAAAGAAAACCTAAAAATTACTTCTTCATCAAAAACAACAAAACACTCAATAAGCAAAAGTAGGCTAGTATTCTTGAGCCTCAATCCTTGGAACTAAGTCTTGGGGATCTTCTCCTTACTTAGGTGTACTTATTCTTCATTCCATTTTGGAGTGATGTAAGAAGTACACACTCCATTGAATGAGACTTGAATACACTCTTCTATGCAAACTCAAATAAAAAAAAGCATCTAAAAGCTCTAAACCAATAACAAGCGTCTTTCATGTGGAAATTCTCTTCTCATCTCCTTCACTCCAAACAAAAGAACCCGCTTCGACCTGTCTTTTGCAAGACGGTAAACACACTCGTCCGAGACGGGCCTGCAATACCTGAGCATATGCATAAGCAGTTCAATTATAAAAAAACACATATAAACAAATTTCCTCCCTAGTTAGGGGAACTACGTTGACTCTGATTCTCATTCCCGATGAGATACGTATGCAGTGGGGTTGGGCCCATTCGAGCACAATTCTTTCTTTTCCCTGCATTTTTCTTGTTCCCTTTTCATTCCCGTTCTCTTTCTTCCCAGTTCAGCAGCAGATGAAGCAAATGTTTATACCCTTTGAAACAATACAATAAAGTGTGGATCCCTTTGAGTACGACGGACATGAAAGGGTGTTAACACATTCCCTTCATGTAACTGACTCCCTTACCCGTTCTCTCTGGTTCGTAAGACATTTTTTTTCCTTTCACCCAGGTTTGTGCAACATTACCTTTCCATTTCCTTGGGATAAAAATGATTGGATGAAGACTCTTCTTTTTTTTGCGCCACTTTCACATTTGTACTAGGATGAAAATCCCGGGAGCTACATCAGTTTCCATGCCTCTAGGGTCGTTACTTGGTAAAACGAAAGAGATTTGGAAGCCGATGTGAATAACTTATGGAACATGCACATTAAATGCTACTCTCATCATTGAGACATTTCATATGATTTCTTTGACACGTGGCCCTAGGTTTCTAGGCTAGGGAGTGACGCATCTTCCTAGGACTCTCAAGTATACTCAAATGTCATTGCATTCCCGAGGAAAAATTTAGTTGTTGTTTTTTAACCTCTCTATTTTCTTTTAATCTAAGTCATTGGTTAGTCTACCTTATTTGTCTATATAAGGGTCACTTGGCATTTCAAAACTATTTTTGTCCTTTACGCAAACTATAAGTTTCTTTTATTCTACAAAATCTGGTTTTCTTCTTTAAGCCACAACAACACATATTTCATCAATCTTTTTCCTTCTTTGGGCCATACATTTCTTAGTTTATCACACCTTCTAAGTCAACATCTTTAACTGACATATCCATTTTCGATTATTTTAGGTACCATATTTCTCTTTCTTGTTTACAATTCATCATTCTCCTTTCATTGTTCTAGTTGTGACTAACATAGGAGACGTACTTGAAAATATAATAAATATACCCAATAATGATTATTTTTCTTCTGCTATTGGGATATTGGAACCAAGGAATACCAAACATTGACCCTTTATCGTGCTTAGAGATAGCTTTGTGTCTGGTGGGGATATCGTTGAAAATGGAAGTGAACCCTTTAGCTTTTCTTATACACTACTACAAAACGCACAAACAACAACATCATGTTTACAACAGATTCATATACACCGTTGTGACATATCTTTACTAAGACGCTACCACATATATTTTGTTTTTTGATTAAAAATTATTAGTATATAACATCGATTACATAACAAATTGTTGTGATACAATCAAACTTTCATCAGTTCGAACCTCAACGCCATACAATTTTTATTCTTTTAACGTTAAGGCACACCTTTTATTTTTCTTTTTTATATTCTAAAATTCCCAAATAAGAGGGATATCACTACAGTTCTACTGGTTAACCGTTGTGATATATTTGTTATAAATTAATACTTATCACTATGGTTCTTCTGGTTTACCATTATGATATATTTATTATAAATTAATACTTATCATTACGGTCTTTATTTTCAACCATTGTGAAATTATTTACCCATATATAAGTGAATTAACTTTCAAATATTGAAATTAGCGTCGTTTCCTTCATAGCGAAACCACAAAACCCATTTTTTCTCTTCTTCTTCACCATTAGCCAGGAATCCTTTGCTTCATACATTAAGGTATTCTTTTTCTTCCATCTATTGTTAGATATCTCTCATACTTTGGCTATCGTACATAATGTTTGTGGAGCTATGAAAAAAGAAAAAGAACAAGAAGAATGAAGTTATGATAAAAACTTCATCCATGTTGTGCTTCTTCTTTTTCATAGCTTCACAAACAAATGTTAGTGAATGAAGAAACAACAGTGGCAGTAAACTTCATCTAGTCTTAGAACCCATGAAAAGAAATATAAGAAGTATGAAGCTTTTGTGTAAGCTTCTTCCTCCTTATATTTTTTCATCATGGCTTCACAAACTAGATGAACATCATATTTGATTCCTGTTTTGCGATTATTTTTGTTGATTCTCTCATTTTTTCAGATTTGTCTTCACTACCTTAAAAAATACCATACTTTGGCTATGATACATATTGTTTGTGTAGCTATGGAAAAAAGTACAAGAATATGGTATGTTCTCCTGCTCTCTTTTGATCTCTCTTTACTGTTCACTGGATTATAGTTTTAGGGTTTGGTTTTAATTGAAGATACTCATTGTTGAAGTTTGTAGATTAAGGGGATGATACATGGTGATAGCAAGCAGTGGTAGTAAGTGTATAGTATGTGTAATAAGGTTCATATGGTTTGTGTAGAAATGGAAAAAATACAAGAAGTATGAAGTCATTGTGGAAACTACATCCACCTTGTATTTCTTTTTCATTGCTTCACAAACTAGATGAAATTCATACTTCCGCGATAATTTTCAATAAAAGGTGTGTTCTTGAAATAGTTTAACATGGTTTATGATATTGTATGCGGTTAGTGTTTTGTTAATAAATTTATAATATCTAGTTCTGGTGTATGATATTGTTTAAGTTTGTTATATTCTATGTAGATTGTTTGTTTCACTAATTCTCACTTAAAAATACATTCATTTAAATTGACATAGATACTTATAATATGTATATTAAGTTGTATTTGAAAACCAAGTTAAACAAACCATTGTTGTTTTTGAATTGCATGTGTCTCTTCATTCATCTCATGATGTTTACATAATGATCTGCCTCCTTAGATGCATCGCTGAAGTTGATTATAGTTAAATCTACATAACAAAAATTTATTGGATAGTCTACCTCCTCCTCGTCACTGATAATCGTAAAAATTATGATTATAAAAATTATGATGATAAGTGATTAGGAAAAGGTAGACTATCCAATAAATTGTTGTTATTTAAATTTAACTTAATCGAAGACAATGATGCATCTAAGGAGCTAGGTCAATATACTATAGTATATCTATAACAATATGAGATGCACAATGAGACGAATGTAATCAGAAAACAACAATGGTTTGATTAAATTCGTTTTCAAGAATAGGTTAATTTTTAGATTATATACTTCTTCAAAAATTTGAATCCTTGTATTTCTTTAGTGATGTGTATGGAAAACAAGCAATCTATATATAATATAATAAAATCAGGGTACTTTCAACGACGGTTATATATTGTAACTGAGGTTAAAGGTAATTTTTGTTTTTTGATAAATTGTTGCTGATGGGTTTCAAACCCAGTAGCTAAGTGTATATATCATAACAGCTTATAAGCATAATCGATGTGATATATGGCGTGTGTCCTGGATTTCAATAACGGTTTCCTGACCGTTGTAGAAAAAATGAACTTACAACGACACTCTACTTAACAACGGTATGACCAGCGTGATGGTAACTCTTTTCCAATCATTGTGAAAGGGGTTTTCCGTAGTAGTGATATCGATGTATACACAATATGAGGAGACTTATGCTCCTGTATCTCTTCTTGAAGTAGTATGACTCCTTTTGGATTCACATGCTACTTTGATTTTAAGTTGTCAAATGGATGTCAAATTCGTTTTCCTTAACGATTTTATAAATGAATAATTATATGTCTCTCAACATCCTGGTTTGTAGGACCATTATAAATCATGATTACATTTTAAAACTTAAACGAGCAATCTAAGGTCTCAAACAAGGTCCTAGAGATTGGTATGAGCATGTTAGTAGATTTTTAATTAAAGAAAAGATTTATCATGTAAAGTAGATACTCATTTATTAATTATACGTAAATCACTACATATTCTTTTAGTTCAATTTTAAGTTAATGATATTATATTTGTTTCTACTAATGAATCCCTTTGCAAGGATTTTTATACTTTGATGTAGGGGGTTTGAAATGTTTCTTATGGGAGAGCTTATCTAATTCTTAGGATTTCAAATAGAGGAAGCTGAAGATAACACATTCATAATCCAGACGATGTGTTGGTTAGAGTTTCTAAAGAAGTGTGATAAGCAGAATTCAAGAAGCACCCCTACTCCCATGGCTTCAAATGTGCTAATACATAAAGATAAAAATGGAATGGAGATCGACATTACCAAATATAGCAGTATAATATAATATTTACTAAATTTAACTGCAAGCAAACCATATATTATGTTTAATGTGTGTATGTGTGCTAGATTCAGGTGTCGCATAGGGAATATCACTTTAAGATCGTAAAAAGAATTTTGAGGTATCTTAACAGAACCTCGCATCAAGATCTTTGGATTCCCAAAGGTAGCTAATGTAGATTACTTGGTTTTTTTCTAATTTTTGTTTTGCTGGTTGTATGTCAGATAGGAAAATCACTTATGATACTTTTCATTTGTTTGGAAACTATTTAGTTTCTTAGCACAGTACGAAGTAGCATAATGTTGCTCTTTCTACCGTTTAGGATGAATATGTAGTTGCCAGTAATTGTTGTGAATAATTCCTATGGCTAAAGTAACAATAATTGGATTATATTTAAAACTCAATTGTGTTTCAATTAAGTTCAATAACACTAACACAATAAGACTTACTAAGAATCATGTAATTCATTTATGTACTAAACATATAGAAATTCGGTACTATTTCTTTAGGCAACATGTTTAAAAGGTGATGTTATTTTGGAATATCTGAATATAAAAAATCATTTGGCTGACATTTTTACAAAATCGCTATCCATAGAACCTTTTCACAAGATATGTGGGGAATTTAGAATCCTTGATTCTTCGTGTTTTAAATAGATTTTGACTCCTATCTCATGTCATTTAATATTTGTATTATGTTGTAAACTAACATCTCCTTTTAGCAAGTTATATGTTAACCAACCTTATTGGTATGATTCTACAACTTTGTATCTCTTCTAATACCATTATTGAATCTTGTTTCATTTGTCTATTTGTTTACTTCTTACATTCTTCATTTTATTCATTCATTTCTAAGTTGTTGTATGATTGTTTGTTCATGTCTTTAAAATATATTTAAGTGCATCTTTTTAATTACGTGCATTTGAGTATTATTTTGTCTGTTCATGCATTATTTAACCTTCCATCCACATATGTTTTGATCACATTGTTAAATTGTTATGTAATTGTGTGTGTGTGTGTGTGTGTATATATATATATATATATATATATATATATATATATATATATATATATATATATATATATATATACACACACACACACACACATGTATTTATGCACATTATTACATTTAGCAAGTCTATATTTGTATATCTGAAATATATCCTCTGGTGCTATATATTATTCTTAGCTACGTATAATTTATTTGTTTATATGGATTATCATTCGTGTTACTGGTTATTTTGCATTTAGGCTCAATAACATCCATATCTTTTTGATCTTGTCAAAGGGGAAAGGTTGTAATGTGAGTATATATTTGATTTATATGTTTTATGTTGTCCATGCTTTTGTAAGGGGGACACAAGTAAATAGAGGGAAACATTAATCATACTTTGTTTCTTCTTAAAGTCGACTCAATTTCAATTGGAAGCTCGTCAAACATCAAGAAGGGGTGGATTGAGGTTGCATTGCATGTCGATGATACCTCAGTGATTATTTTTTTTATTGCTTGTATTTTGAGCTTTTGGTTTTGTTTATTTTTGTTATTAAGTCTCCTCATCATTTACTAATTTTTCAGTTGTTTTTTAAATATGTGTTTAAGCATGCATAAATTAAAGTGTATGATCTAAGTTTAAGCAATATGATTTGAGTCATGCTATTGAGTTTTAGGATCAATAACTATGTGTCAAAATGGGTCATTACATAACTATAGTAAAACCTCAAAAATCTTTTGAAAATTTGAGGTTCTACTATTATGACTCGAATCACATTATTTATTTGACTTAAATCAGACCTAGGGGAGCTAAGGATTCATTTCATGTTTTCATGACTCGAGCCACTAACTTCATGACTCGAATCACAAGACTGTTTGACTCGTATCACACCAAACTAAAAATTTCTCATTTTGCTTATGGAACTTTAACTCGAATCACACAAATGGGTTTTAATATGTTCTTGCCTATTGATTCAAATCACTTAATTCTCTAACTCAAATTATACCTCTAGCTTTTGACTAGAACCATACACCATTTTGACTTATTTTGTGCTAGATATCTAACATATATAAATATCATTATCTCTCAAAATCTCTAAAAATATCAAAAAACATACACTTTCAATATTGATTTGAAAACTAACAAATCACTTGTTCTCTCATTTTCAAAAGAGTTTTGGGATCAAGAACTATGTGTGAAAATGGTTAAAGTCATGAGTATGGTAAAAAAAAATTAAAAAGCTTTTGAAAACTTGAAATTTTTTGGTTCTGCCAGTGTGACTTGAATCACACTATTCATCTGACTTGAATCAGACCTCAGGAGAGCTAAGGATTTATTTCATGTTTTCATAACTCGAGTCATATGCTTCATGACTCAAATCACAATACAATTTGACTCGAATCACACCAGGCTGAAATAGTTCCATTTTCTTTTGGAACCATGACTCAAATCATAAATATGCATTATTGAATCATGTTACGCGAATCATAGATGTGTGACTAGAATCACAAAAATGGATTTATGTATGTTCTTGCTTCTTGATTCTAATCAATTGGTTTTTTGACTCAAATCATACATCTTGCTTATGACTCAAATTATACACCAATTTTAACTCATTAATCTGCTAGATCTCTAACACATATAAATACCATTCTCTCAAAGCCTTTAAAAATGTTAGAAAAAATGCACTTCCAATATTGATTTGAAAAATCGCAACTCAATTGTTTTCTCATTTTCAAAATTGTTTTGAATCTTTCTTAAGTGTTTGCAAATGATTTCTTTTATCTTTTAACTCATTCTAATTCCATTTTGACATCGAGCAAAATATCATCTTTGGAGATTTATGATTGGTGAGAAGATTCTTTTATTGAATTTAACTTTCCTTTGAAGACTGGTTGAAGGCTTTAGAGGTTTGCAAGGTGTGTGGCTAGTTTTAACAATTCTATTGGAAAATAAAGAGGTTTGTTTCTCTCCATATTCACTTTGGTACTGTGTTGTGGGGAAGCCTACATACAAGATGGGAATTCTTCTTAATATGCTGACCAACACTCAAGATACTAGTAGGATTGAGGAAAGGTCGTTGCATAATGGAGACTTTGGAGAAAGATTGTTGGGGTTGGAAGACTTAAGGAGATTTCGAGTAAATTCTCACAAGAATTTAGTCCAGATACTGTGTACGAATCAAAGGATCCAGATAAAAGATTTTTTTTATGTTTGCAACGTTATTTGATATTATGATTGTACTAAAACTCGTGTAATTTATCATAAATAATATTGGAAGATCCAAAATTTTCAATGGGAAACCTTTGGAGAGTGAAATAAGCTTAACAAGTTCGATAGTTGAAAAATTATAAACTTGTCGCACACCTCTCTCTCTCTCTCTCTCTCTCTCTCTCTCTCTCTCTCTCTCTCTCCCTCCTTCCTTTTTAATTTCAAAGAAATTGCATGATAGGTTCTTTTTATCGCTTTCATAGAATCATATGTTATTAGGTTTTTCCTTGGTAGCTATTTATTTGTTAAGTGTAGGTTTTGTTAGAGTCGGCATTTTAAATTTGTCTTATATGTGATTAAACTAAAAACTTTGATCATAGAATTCATCTTTATTTAAAGTGTAAATTTTACAAATCTTGTATAAATTCAAAATGAATTTAATACAATATATTGTTTACTTTTTGGTTAGGTTGTTGATTTGATCTTAATTGTGTTGTGTACTGGTTAAGTTGTTTCATGTATATTCCAATCAATAAGCATAATCTCTTTATACACAAATTTGCTTACACAACGCAAACTATTTTTTACTTTTCAAACTCTGATCAAACCTTTTTCAAGATAATTTTTCAACTATTATTTTTAATTGGGAGGTCTATTCACCCACTTCTAGTAAGTTATATTTTAAATATTCCCTTCAAACAATATGTTAAGTAATCATTCTTTTAGTTATATTTGTTAGACTCAAATAGTTATTGTAATAAACTTGTCTTATTTTTGTGCTTTTAGTTGAGATTCTTACTAAATAAATATAAGGATTTGATACATTTGTTATTGACATTGATTAATAATTACTTTTTATCGATGGAAAAAGGAAACAACACAAATATTAAATAAATGAGAGTTACAAATAGAAAATACTCTCAATTCCTGAACAAGCGAGACTCCCAATTTAGCAAGCCAATCATCATTACCATTCTCCTCGCGTAAGGTGTGAACAGGACAATACGCTACTCTTTATGAATAAAAGATTGAATATAATCCACCAGAGGAACATAAGAATCAGTAGAAGCCACACCATCTTAAATAAACTTCAGAGCGATTCAAAAGTCAGACTCACAAATCACATTTTTGAAACTGTGATTCCAAGGAATATCAAGACCATGAGAGATGACTTGAATCTCGACATTAATATTAAAGGTGAAACCATAATTTCTTGCAAATCCTATGATCCAACCTTCAGAAGAATTTCTCATAAGACCGTCAAAGTCGGATGACCCTAGATTACCAATGGAACAACCATCTACATTGACATTTATCACATTCTTCGGGAAAGGGTGCCAATACACAAGTTTATTTGTTGATATCTTATTAGAACCACCAAAACTCTGCTTGGTAAAGAGTAAATATTTGGCTAAGAATATTCTATAGGCGAGTGTTGTCTTTGAAGGATTCTTCGTTACAATATTTCCAAATCATCCAACAACAAATGAGAAATAAAGGGCAATGATTGACGGCTTCTTTAATTTCATCAATTATATATATCATCCTCATAAAAATGAATGCGAGGTGGAAAACTGAATTTGTTCCAAAGTTGCATGGTCATATGGAAATCTCTAAGACGGTGTTAGATGGTTTCATTAGATGGATCACAAATATAACAAGAGGTATTTGTTGACATGTGATGAGTGACATGTATAGTTGATAGTTAACTTCCCATGCATGATGATCCAATAAAATGACGCACATTTTTAATATAAGGTGGATTGAGCAATTCAAAGTTAAACCAAGAATAAGCTCATTAGATAGAATAATTACTTGATATTGAAGGTTCTTAAATAAGAATATCATATGTGTGGAGATGATGTCGAAATTCCAAGTACCTAAACTGTAGAAATTCATGATATGTAGGTGTTTATCTCATCCACCGAAGGAATTGTCACAAATTCTACCATTAAGGAGCCATTTATCAAATAGAAATGTTCCCTCTCTCTACTCTGGTGATAAAACCCGGATTGTTAGTCTCAACTGCTTTAGCACTAGAATGACAAGCTCTATGGTAATTATTCACCTCTAGATACATGCTATAAAAATCATAACTTTTCAGGGTTGTGAAGAAGCTCCCAAACATTTTTATCCAACATTAAAGTATTAACATATCTAACTTTTGTAATGCCAATACCACTTCTAGTAGAAAGTTGAATTACAGATATCTCATTTAACTCTGTGACCAGATTTACCTCTCTAAATTACTTTTATTATAAGTTTCCTTTTTCTTTCATATTTTTATCATAATATATTATCTTTATTGTGGTGTTTATCACATGTGTTAATGGTTTAAAAAAAAAAAGAAAGACAATCCTATAATTCCAAATACATTAGAAAATAAAATCTTTTTCTATATTTTTTTTCTTGTATATTAATATTAATTTATTAATTTAAAATCTTTAGTAAAATTATATAATTTAATAATTAAATTAATATTTAGTATTATCTCCGTTACTTTTTATAAGATACAATTTACTTTTTAAATTTATTGAATAATCAACATATTTGATCAATTTATAGACTAGATACATTGATTATTCATATTTATCGCAAATACATTACAATCATATAAACGACTCTTAAGAAATTAATAGTCAACAACGTAAGGAATTAGATTCCTCTAAAATGAAGTCGTTTTCTTTTAATATTATTTGCTCTCAATCACATCAAAATAATTTTCAGCAACGTAAAGAATCGGAGATTCCCTTCGTTTTGTGATAAATTTCTCTGGTTTTCTTTTGACTCCTACTTGACTTTCTGATAATTATTTAACGCTTTTACATGCAACATAATAATTTTGACCCTTTCTTACTCAAAATTAAGAAAATAAAAAATAAAATAAAATATAAGCTAAGAAACCTAAACAATTTTAGTTAAAAGAGAATTAAAAATTGTCCTTTTAGTATCGTGCTAATCTTATTAGCATATTAAGACTAAAGGTGTTTATTTTTGTTTCAAGATTCAACTTTTAACTCAGGATATGGAAACCTAGCAAATTTACCCAAATGGCAAGCATCATATGAATAATGTTTTTAATGATAGAAATATAAGGAAATTGTGACCAAATTTGAGTAAGGGTAGAATAGGAGAGAAACTCTAGTTTAAAATTCTATATATCAAAAGAGATTGAGTATAATACTATATACGTTGTCATTACAAGAAAGAGAATAATGAGAATCAATTTCTTGACATACTATTACAAAAACTATACAAAAACATTCATTTTACCACAGTCTTTTAGGTATCATCTTTAAACTCAGATGTTAATATTTTATTTTATTTTTCAATTAAAAAATATTAATATATTACTATGATTAGTTAATCCTACCGTGGTTGATATAATCGACCTTTCATAGATTGAATCTCAGCGTCAATAAATAATTTTTTTTTTTAACATTTTAGTCGTACTTTTCTTTTTTATTTAGTTTTAAATAAAATAAATAAATGTGATATCATTACTGTTGTTTAAATCAACCATCGTGACAGTTTTTTCATTTTGTTTTAAACTTTCTAAAAGGTTAAAAACGAGCGCTTCTTTAAAAATTTCATTAAATAAATTGTATATTACCACGGTTGTGGTAAGTGATTGTGGTGGTATCCCTTATTCATTTTTAAGTAATATAACTAACTAGTTTGTCTCTTGAGCTGCCATTTTTATCCATTGAGAAACAAAACGAGATGATTTCAACCATAACATATATCTTGTATCGTTCATTAATCATTAAAGAAACGACACACGATTTCAACCCTAACAATAATCGTTCATCATTAATTTTGATTTCAATCAAACAAATCAACTATCTTTATCTTCGTCGTTGTCATTTTGCTCATGAACCCCTAGAGAAGGCATCAACCTGAAATTATACTATGGTTCATCCTGAAAAAGCCCGAACTAACGCAAAAAGTTAAGATTGACCATTTTAAGAAGATGATAGAAGAACAAAGGAAAACAATTGATGAAAAGTTATATGAGGAACAAAAAAATGCATGAAAGATGATGTGGAAAAGTTAGAAGAGTTGTATGCAGTATGTGAGAATAGTGTTTTATCTGAAATGTATTATATATATATATATATATATATATATATATATATATATATATATATATATATATATTATGTTGATTATGTTTTTTGTTCCTATTATTAATATGATGCAGAGAATCAGTGAACCATCCAACAATGTACAAATGCAGACGGTGATGATCAATTTCCTGAAAGAATTGTTGTACGTGGTTCTAGCACAAAAGAAATTTGTTCAGTTGCCCCCCTTCAGATATCCATAATGACATATTTGCTCCTTCCACAAATGAAGTCAGGACATTGACTGAACAACTTGTGGATGTTGTAGACCTAATTCCTATTTAGCTAAACATTGTCCACGGGCAGAGCTCTTCAATTCCAATCCTAAAGATATAAATGATTTTCTCTTTGGAAATTAGTGGTTGGACGTTGGGATGTTACAAGTTTGATGCACGTAAGTATAAAATATATTGAATTTGTCATTATAGTACATTTATAGTTTTTGTATTTTCTCACGTATTTTTTTAATTTTGTTTAACTATTTAGGTACCTTCACCGTATTATTATAGAATTAAATAAATCAAATATTTATGGCATCTTGGATCCATATAGTATTTTATGGTTAAATAATGATAAAAAGATTGAATATTACATTTCAACACTGATAAGTGGGGGGAGAATGTTACTTGGCACCATTTATCAATTCGTGAGTAATTTTGAAATTACACTTTGTCTATTATAGTAAGTTTCCATGTTTTAGGAAATACTAATTGTACATTCTCTTGCTTATCCAGTGGTCATTAGCAATTGATCATCATATCTCTTAGCATTAATATGGTAACAACATTATGTTCCTTACATTACCCACATGAACCTAACATGAAACTCATTATTTCTACGTAAGTTTATGCTTATGAGACTTTTAGTAATATTTCCTTTGACTTTGTAATTAGTTTAACGCATAATATGTTTAAATCATTTTCACGGTTTTATAATGACACTATTACTTGAATAATATTAGAAAAAATATCGCATTTATCGTGCCTAAAGAAAGTGGATTACTTGGGACATTCATTTATATATATATATATATATATATATATATATATATATATATATATATATATATATATATATATATATATATATATATATATATATATATATATATATATAGTTACATGCATGCATGTGTGGTTATATAATCATGAAATGTTTAAATTTGTAGACAATGAGGCAACCAAAGGATACAAGTGTGGGTATGATGTCATGAAACACATGTTAAATAATATCTCTGCCGGCATTGTTGAATCTTGGGAACAAGTATATATTATATGTCATTAAATGTTTACTATAACATATTAATTTTTAAGTTTGCTACTATTTCAAATCACGTGATATTCAATTTTCTGCATTTTTTTATGTAGATGTTAACCGACACTACACCATTTGCAACCGACGACATTAAACACCATCGTAAACATTGGACATATTGCTTCAATTCTCTTGAGCCAAAGGGTGATCGAACATGATTTTTTAATATATGTTTGATATATTTTTGAGATTAAATAATATTTGTTGGGTTTGATGTAAATGATATTTTTGGTTTTTGATGTAAACAATATTTTTGACTTTTGATGTAAATATTATTTAGGTACAAAAAATATATGTACAAAAAAATAAGGGGTATATATGGAATAATATATATTAAAAAGTTAAAAAAAAATATTTCACCACAGTTGATTCAGAGGACCGTGGTGATATGTAATTCACAAAATATAATATACCATACAAATGTAAGGAATTGAACCCATGACCTTTAACTATTTTACAATGATTAAATAGAATAATTGTGGTGATAGGTAGCAGGCTACCTAGTGTATCACAACGATCAAAAACTTGTGGTGATAAATAGTGAACTTACAACCACACCCTACTTCACCATGGCTGGTCACGTGTGATGGTATACCTTTTACAATTATGGTTAAAGAGTTTTTTTTAGTAATGACACCAATAATATGATAGAAAAAATTATATATCACGGGTTTCCTACATTCTAGGTATTTACTATAGGGTAGATCTCACCCTTTTTAGAAGGTCAAACTCTCCATCCGTATAAGCACACCTGAATTACGCGAATACCAATACAGAGTACATGTTGTTGGTGTAAGCCCTAGAGGCCAATACATTTGGTACTTGTATCAAATTATTTATTAATAATAAAAGGCATTTCTTTATTATGTTTGTTTTTTCAAAATGATAAGGTTCCTACAATATCTAGTTCGTTTAATGAAATATTAAGTGTGGCTTAATCATGAGATTCCATTAAACATAAGGACATTATTCTTAAAGCATCCATAGTCAAGATTTAATGTGAAATGGGATTGTCTTAAAGCATTAAGACTATTATGTAGATAGACTAATGATCACATCTCATAAATCATGGATAAGGAGTTATCAAGTCTTGACATAGGTACGAATATTATGAGTAATAATTATATTGGTTTGATCGACTATGAGAGTACTACATAGAGTGTTATGCAAAGTGTCATAAGTTACTTTCATGGTGATAGTGGTGTATACCACCCTTCGACCTGAAACTACCATGGACCCTAGATGTAGAGTCAAGTGCTTTATTGTTGATCAAACGTTGTCTGTAACTGGATGATCATAAAGACAGTTGATGGGTACTTCACAAAGCATGTTGAGGGGCATGAGTAGCCTAGATTGAATTTTCTCATCCTGCATAACAGGATAAATGTCTAACGGGCTCAATATTGAACTGGACAAGGATGACGTGGTATATGCCTTGTGTTCAATATAGACATAAGGGTAAAAGGTAATTGTACACACAAGTACTATCACAAAAGGTTTTGTCAGATCACTTGACAATTTTGTGAGTTGGGTAGCAGTGATGTGTTGCTAGATACCACTCACTGTTTATTATGCTAAATACATGATTTAATATAATTGTCAATGTCGCGAAATCCTATAAGGTCACACACATAAGGACAGTTAGAGAATGGGTAGAATAAATAAGGTACACCGTAAGGTACAGTGCACTAGAATGAAATACGAAATATGGTAATGTATCATGTGCTTAATTAACATATGATATAATAATAGTTATTATTAATTTTATAATTGTTATAAAATATAATAATAATAATAAAATTATGTTTATTATAATAATAGTTATTATAATAATATAATATTATTATTATTGAGTTGGGATTTTAGCTTGAAGCACATACAAGTAGTTCTATAAATAGAACCCTTGTGCATAAGCTCAAAGGTTGTTGTTTTGAAACTCTGGTCGTATTCTATTTTTTCTCTCCCTCACTCTAAACCTTCAATCTAATTATCTAGTATTATGCCTGGAGGAAGTTGTTTGTGTGGACAGAGTAGAGGCATTTTTCATCGTACAACGCTCATGATCATTCATTGTTTCGAATTCAAAGGTTTCATCGCCATAAGAGGTAACTTTTCTATCACGGATCATGACCTTTCGTAAGGATCTCTAAAGGGAAATTTTTGTTTTCCGCTGTATTTATATCACTAATTTTCCTTCAGTGGTATCAGAGCCACTTACAAAACCATGAGTCAAGTAATTGTTTATTTTCTGTTATTTTGTTTTAATTGGATTAAAACACGTAAACAAAATTAAATCAAATTCGGATATTGAATTTTTGGCATCAGATTGTGTACGGTTTGGATGATTGATATTGATTATGCTTCAGAATTCGACAATAGTATGGTGAAGCAGTGATATGTCAATCGTCCATAAGTTACACATATATGATCGATCTAATTCATATGTGATATGATTAACTTTGATGTAAAGGTTATATATTAGATATACTATCTTATTTCGTCAGTTCAAATCACGTAATGATTATCATTCGTTTGAGCAATTTGTGGTCATCTGCTTCGGAATCCGACTTTAGTATGGTGAAGCAATGGCATACGGATCAATCATATTGAATTATTAATCATGGTGTTTTGATGGTATGAAATTGTTACATTAGGGTTTATGACGGCACAAAGGTTGCACCATCAATGAGGTTTGTGTCAAAGTCACTCTTGTTGAAAGTGTGACGATCGTCATACTAGGTGTGACGGTCGCCATAGGGCAAGAAAGGAATTATAACAATTGTCATGAAGTGTGACGGTTGTCGCTCCCGACAAATGACACCGGGTCAGATGAAGGTACAGACGCGAACGGTCGGCGAAGGGAACAGTGAGAACACACAGCCATGAACTCACTGGAGGATGAATAGAGTCACCAGCTAGGCATTTTTATCCCGGAGGAAAGGCAATGCTGCATAGACCTAGGAAAAGATGGATAAGACGGTTTGCGAACCAGAGAGACTGAGAAAGGGGGTTGGTTACAACCTGGGAAGGTATTAGCACCCAGATTGTCCGTCGTACTCGACGGGATCCACGCTTAGAAGATTTGTGTTTTAAAGGGGTAGTGTCAGTGCAATTTGTGTGTAAAATAGCTGGAACAGGATGTACAGGTGTCAGTGTAGAGAAATGTGATGTGAATAAATGTACAGTGTCAGTGTAAGAACAAGAATAAGATGCTCAAGATCATGAGGCTTAAAGAATGAAACTGGAAGGAGGGGGAATATACAGAGACTTTTGTTCGATAACTGTTAAGTTATGCCTACGTATCCTCTCGTGCAATGAGGAAGTCAGAACACCGTAGTTCGACCCAAAGAGACTGAAAGATGAATTGACTTGTGAACTGCTTGCTTGTCAATGCTCAAGTGTATGACCTGTCTGGCTCAGGTGCAAACTGTCTTGCATTAGACGGAAGAAGCGAGTTCTCGTTTGTGAGTGAGGATGATGAGAAAAGAATCCCGGAGGAGACGATTATTGTTTGTTTTTGAGTTTTCAGTCTTTTACTGTTTTTTTTTTATTTTTGTCATAAGATAATGAGCTTAAGTCTAAACCAATGGGTTAGTAAACTCATCACATCTTCCCTCTGATTAGGGGTAATGAGAATACCTTAAGTGTGAAGTCAGATTCTCACACTTAATCACCCTTGGTGTAGGATTAAGATCATTAACCTACTTGTGATTATTTAGATGCTTTTGTGGTTTTTGTTTAGTGTTGAGTAATGAGGTTAAGCCATAATCAAGGATTAAACAGACTCATTACACCATCCTAAAAGAAGGATAATAGATGAGAATGTTTAAGCTGAGGAAGACTCCTCAACTTAATCCATGATTAGGGATTAAACCCATGACAAAACAAAGCCTTTATTAAGTGGATTTTAGATTAATGGTATGATGATGAAGTGTTTTTTATGATTTGTAAGACAACTTGAGGGGGACTTGTCCATTAACACTAGGGTTAGTCCTTCTTAACCACTTAAGGAAGAATTAGAACCCTAATGCAAGGCCCAAGTTACAAGTGTGATGTCTTGATGATTATTAGATGAATTGATTAAGAGATTTAAACACCTTAAGGGTTTAATACTTAGGATTAAAGTTATACACTCCATCCTAAGAGAAGGATGCAGGCATAAGCTTAATCACAAAGTCTTACAGCCTTTAGGGTTTAGTCCCTGATTATGAGGTGAGAAGAGAGGACTCAAGGAGAGACACAAAGGTAAAAACTATGGGGGGACTAATCAAAACCCTAATTCATTGTCATGCTTGGTTGGCCCTAAGGTTTGTGAGGTTTGCAAGAGCAATCTTCAGAGGAACCACCAGGAAGCAGATGAACAGGATCAAGAGAAGCAAAGTGACTTGCTTCATTCAAGAAGTCAAGTCACTTGAAGAAAGAAAGTGGGAGAAGCAAGAATGAACAAGCTCAAACTCAAACACATATAGAAATGCAGCAATGGATGCAAGAGAGATGAAAGGAAAAGTTATGAGAAGTGAAGGCAAATCCACTTCTCAAGTTACTTACCACCTGAAATGTTAGAAAGAAATGCAATGTAATGCAAGATGAGATGAAATGATATGATGCAAAGCAAAACCAGAAGCATGTTGATGATGATTATGATGTTATGAGGTGCTGCAAACATGAGGCAAAGCAATGGGGATGTTCATACAAGATTATGAATGCAAATGATGCAAGCTAAGGAGCATGAACAAACATGAAAAGTTATGAATCAAACAAGACAAATGACATGGCAAATATGTAATGCAATGATCAAAGATGCTTTATACATGTCTTAAGATGTCAAATGAATCACAAGAATGCACAAAATGCAATGATAAGTCATGTTATGCAAGGAAATGCAAGAGGGATGCAAATGAAAGCCCAAATTAGGGTTCATGGATCAAACATCAAACACAAACCAAAAACAGAAGCAAACCTCATGATAAAAAAAATGGAAAATGGTACCCAAAGAAACCCTAGGCCTATGATGAACCACTGCCCAAAGGGGAGCTCTCAACTCTCAACCAAACTCAAGATATGAATTTTCTAACTTATTAGGGTTTTTTAGGGTTCTTAACAAAACAAATGCCAATCAATTTGAAAATGCAAGAACAATTCATGGCCTTTTTATCCTTGAAAATACATGCTAAACAAAAGACAATGCAAGAAGAATCAATGTCTCAACCTTCACCAATAGGCAGAAATGAATTTTTGAATCCATGATCAAAATAATGCACAAAAAATGATTTAATTCAATGAAAAATTCTCAAAATGCATCAAGATCAAAAAAGAAATTTGGTTTGAAGGTTGGACAATGTTTCTAAATGTCTTAGAACATTTCATGAATTTTTTTGTAATTTTTAAATACCTAAAAGTATTTTTAATTAATTAATTCCCATTAATCAATTAAAAATAATCTTTTAAATATTTAAAAATACTTTTTAAATGATGAAAAAATAAAATAAAAATATTTTTGGGTCTTAAAAATTAATAAAACTTTTAGGAAAAAGTTTCATAATTTTTAAGAATTTTTAACTATTTTAAATTAATTATGCAAGTTAATTGAAAAGAAAATGAATTAAAATAAAATAAAGATGAAAGTAAACCAAATGGATGGCCAGGATGGAGCCTGAGTTCAAATTTGTTGACCAGCGCGCAAATGAAGGGTGTGGATTGCATCTGATTTAATTATCCTAATTAAAAATTAATTAAAACTAATGAGAGAGATTAGGGCTAAGCAGATTGATCTGGGCCATCCAAACCAGCGGGAAGTCAAACATTTCAATGCTATCAACGCTCAGAATTTAAACTGCCTTAATGACCTGAGTTTAGGGTTAATCACCCTCAGGTGACCGGAGAGAAGCTCCGGTCATCTTCTCCGGTTGCACAAAAACCCTAGAACACGATTCAGGTACTTATTCTACAAATCAAGCACACCTAAATGATCCTCTAACTTCCTAGGTCATGAATCCAAGCTCAAACAACATTTATGCATCATGAATCAAAGGAATCGAAAGGAAAGAAATTTACGGGCAAAAATTCAGAGGGACCATACAAGCTCAGTTTTCACTCATTTTTAATTCTGAGATCAACCCCATGACCAGCAAGACATGACTAACCAATTTATAACTCAAAAACCAAGCTTTGAGAGAAAAGTTTCCATGATCATACCTGAGCTGGAAAGCTTCAAAACTGAACTTCCAGAGCTTTCCTTGCGTGCAAATGGACTCCCTTGTATCCCCTGATGCTAATGGAAGGCTTCAAAGCTCTCGTGGATGGCTGATTTGTGAGAACCAGTTCTGGTGTAGCAGGAAATGAGCTTTGTGTACAGGCTGTTTCAGTTCAAAGTAAAGGGTGGTTTTGACTCCTTGTGGTATGCTTGACTTGTTGGTGAAGAAAGATGAGTTGTTTGATGGCTGGATAGTGAGATTCGAAGAGAACTGGTTTGGAAGGTGAAGAATGGTGAAGCTCAGGTCAGGCTTGTTTCAGGCTTGAACTTTGGTGGTTTGAGGTCTATGAAGTGTGTTGAGTTGGATGGTGAAGTTAGCTTGAGTGTTTGATGGCTGTGTGAGCAGATTCGATAGAAAATGCAATGTGAGATGATTTTGTGAATGCTGTGTTTTTGTATGTTTCAGCCTTGCCTTATGTTATGTCTTGCTTGCAAAATGTCCACATAACTCTCTCTCATTGGTCAGATGACAAGACATGTGCTTTTTTGATTGGTATGGCCACTTTTGCAAAATGTCAACTTTGGTGTAAGGAAAGCATGGGCTAAACTCTAGCTAAGTACAATGGGCATGGGGCTGCGCAGCATGATGTGTGTATGAAGCTAGTTTGGTTCAGCAGCCAATGCCTCAAGTTGGTGAGATGTGATCATGAGTTTTGCAAGTTGCTTGCTTTATGGTTCACATGTGAAGATCTTGTTCCAAAAGTCATGAAACATGAGCAATGCCTAGTTCATTCTGAATTTTGTGACTTAGAGAATGTTTATGTGAAGGTTTGATACCAATTAGAAGCTGCAATTTGACTTGGTGTATGATTTTGCAAGTTTCCCATTTGGTG
This sequence comes from Lathyrus aphaca, assembly GCA_963966055.1. Classification (NCBI taxonomy): domain Eukaryota; kingdom Viridiplantae; phylum Streptophyta; class Magnoliopsida; order Fabales; family Fabaceae; genus Lathyrus; species Lathyrus aphaca. The sequence goes on along the minus strand of OZ014521.1, from coordinate 110,850,004 downwards.
CATGTCTTGAAATTTAGTGATTTTTGCCAACTTTGATGCACCATAACTTTTGATCCAAAATGAATTAGGTCATGTTCTTGTACTTTTTGGAAAGGGAAAGATGAGATCTACAACTTTCATGACCAAAGTTTTTCCATTTGAAGCCTTTTTGGATCAAGAATCAAGGCTTGAAAAATGACATAAAATGATGCATTCTTGAAAAGTCAACTATGCCCAAAAAGTCAACATTTGCAAAAACCCTAAATTCTTGATTTCTATGAACTTCAATCTTCTTCCATGATCAAATAAAGACCATATACACTCAAAATGATGAAGATCATCCATTGGTTGGGTCATTGGGGGCCTCAGATGCCCTGATTTTGCACTGACTTGTCTGAAAAGTCAACTCTTGATCAGATGACTTCCCCATGGAATTTCTTCATGAAAATTGATATGCATACTCCCTATACCATATAGAGACCAATGAAAACAAGAATGACCAAAAAATTTGGAGTTATGGCCTCTGAAACCAAAACCCTAATTTTCAGTCAACTGTGCAGTCAGACCTGGCTCTGCATCCACTCAAACCCTAGTTCTTGTGATTCCTCTGCAATTTTGACTTTGAGGAGATGAAATATGATATAAGAACACACATGGACCCCTTTGAGTTGATTGGTTGCCTTTGGAATGGCTCAAGATGCTCTGGGATTGCTCAGATCACAAACCCTAGGTGCAGATGCCTTAGAAACTATCCAGTGAATCAAAAATGAGATGTGAGATGATATGATTGTATTTATGCATATGAGGGTGATCACAAGCCATGGTGTGAATGGGTGAGGGCAAATTTGGGGTGTTTACAGCTGCCCCTATTCAAACATGAGTTAGCTGTGCAGGTTGTAAGCGACAGCTTAACAGACAAACAAGATAACTTGTGGTTGAATACCAAAGACAGTCCAAAATTTGCACTCACAGAATGAAGAAGAAAAGGGATATAGATTGTAAAGGCAAAATAAAGTATATTGTAAAGTGTGGGCGACGGAGGACGACCGTCGAGCAGAGGACGACTGCTGGGTAAAGAGCGATGACGGGGACGGCCGACATGCTGGGATAAATGTGTGAAAATAAAGCAATGACGGGGACGGCCGACATGCTGGGGATAAAAGGTAAAGCTAAGACGGGGACGGCCGACTAGCTGGGGAAAATAAAATCATGATGGGGACGGCCATCACGATAAAGCTGCAAAGTTCTCTGGGGATTAATGAAACATGACGGGGACGGCCATCAAGTTCATAAAGGTCAAGTTACCAACGATGGGGACGGCCATCGGGCTAAAAAGGAAAAGGGACCACGACGGGGACGGCCATCGGGTTAAAGAATAAATGAAATAAACAAATGATGGGGTACGGCCATCAAAGGTGAAGGACGATCACCTAGCAGGGGACGGCTGCTCTGTTGGGTATAAAGAAAAATGATGGGGACGGCCATCAAAGGTGGAGGACGACCACCTGGCAGGGTACGGCTGCCGAAAATATCAACGATGGGGACGGCCATCGGATAGAAAAGGTCAACGATGGGGACGGCCATCGGACGAGCAAGATGGAGGACGACCATCAAGAAGTGGAGGACGACCACTCAGCAGGGGACGGCTGCTCTCAGGGTTTGTCATAACACAGGACGAGTGTTAGATAACCAAAAATCAACAATGGGGACGGCCATTGGATAAAGTTGATGAAGGACGATCATCAAGAGGTGGAGGACGACCACCTAGCAGGGGACGGCTGCTAAAATCAACGATGGGGACGGCCATCGGATGAGCATGATGGAGGACGACCATCAAGAAGTGGAGGACGACCACTTAGCAGGGTACGGCTGCTCTCAAAGATCATAACACAGGACGAGTGTTAGATAAAAAGAAAATTTGTTGGTGATCTATTGGGGAGATAGTAAACACGGACGAGCGTTTACATCCAAGAAACAAAAGGTATAAGTGTTTGGTATCGTGTATAGATTAAAGATGCGGACGAGCATCCTTAAGACTATGATACGGACGAGTATCATGTAGAAACAAACTGACACATGTTCAGAGATGATGATACGGACGGGTATCAACTGGACAAGTGTTGATTCTGAAAGGATTCTTCTGGGGGAATAATAGACACGGACGAGCATCTATATTCAAGAAGACGCAGGTGTTTGACACGGTGTATGGATTAAAGATGCGGACGAGCATCCTTAAGATTATGATACGGACGAGTATCATGTGGAAACTGTAGATGTTTAAGAATTGGCAGAATTTTTGACCAAACAAGAAATGTTAAATTCAGTTCAGAATGTCCTATCAGATGTTGGGACATTAGCAAACAGAGTATGTGAACTTATTTCAGGATGTCCTACCAGATGTTGGGACATTGTGTAAATGACTAAGTTCAGTTTTGTCAGGATGTCCCAACAGATGTTGAGACATCTCAGACCTGCTACCAGAATTAATTATTGATTAACAGATCAGAGATATTTAAGGAGAACTATCTGGAATTAATTAATGCTGGATAAAAACAGAACAAGGCGCATCTGTAGGGAGTTTTAAATTGAAGATTCAGATTAAAACAGAAGACCTAATGCACCTAGAATATAGGAGGTAACAAACCCTAAATTCAAGGTGACAGTTGCTGCACATTAGGGCTGGATCATTCTACAGAAAGCCCAAAATTCAGATACCTATTTAAACAACAGAAACTCATAGAATTGAGTACGAATTTCAGAAGACTAAATAGGGTGTCTAGTGTTTTAATAGCAGGTTGTTTTTATGTACCACTTTATGAGCTTTTAAGCAAAAGTGCATTTGTGACTTGATTGAAACTGTGAAGTAAGATCAAGCTGTTTTGTTTGAAGTGTGACTTCAATTTAATTAAACTTGTAAACAAAATCACTGTGTGATTGAGGGGGAGTGAGTAGGGTACTCTTATCTAAGTGAGTCTTAGGTAGAAATTGCATTGGGTAAGTATTAAGTGATAGATTAAACAGGGTGGTTTAAGTCTAGAATTAATATTACTAATAGTGGATTTCCTCCTGGCTTGGTAGCCTCCAGATGTAGGTGTGGTTATACACTGAACTGGGTTAACAAACTTCTGTGTTGTTTATTTTTCCTGCTGTTTAAAGTTTTGGTTAAATTTGTCAAATGTCCTATTAAGTGTTGGAACATCTCTTAGGACATCTCATTACAGAATTTCAATTGGCATCAGAGCAGGCACCCTGCCTGTTTATACTGGGTGAGATCTAGGGAAAACAAATTCTGTAACATGGACAGAGACATAGGGTCAGTAAATAGACCACCTATACTGGATGGTTCTAATTATGACTACTGGAAGCCAAGAATGATTGCATTCTTAAAGTCACTTGACAACAGGGCATGGAGAGCAGTAAAAGTTGGATGGAAACATCCTGTTCAAAACACCAAAGATGGATCAATAGTTCTGAAACCTGAAGAAGAATGGAGTAAAGAGGAAGAAGATTCAGAACTAGGCAACTCAAAAGCCCTAAATGCTTTATTCAATGGCATTGATAGAAATATTTTCAGACTGGTGCATCATTGTGAGCTGGCCAAAGATGTGTGGGATACCCTCAAGACAACTCATGAAGGAACATCAAAAGTAAAAATGTCAAGACTTCAACTTCTCACCACCAAGTTTGAAAACTTGAGAATGAAGGAAGATGAATCAATTCATGAGTTCTACATGAACATCTTGGATATAGCCAATACTTCTGGAGCCTTGGGAGAAAAGATGACTGATGAAAAGCTTGTAAGGAAGATTCTCAGATCTTTGCCAAAAAGATTTGACATGAAAGTCACAGCAATAGAAGAGGCACAAGACATATGCTCCATGAAAGCTGAAGAACTCATTGGTTCCCTTCAAACTTTTGAGATGGGAATGAATGACACACATGCTAAAAAGAACAAAAGCATTGCCTTGGTTTCAAATACAGATGAAGAAGAAGATGATGAACCAGCAAATGATAAAAGCTTATCAGAAAACCTTGCATTGATTGGAAGACAATTCAAACAGATTCTCAGAGGAATGGAAGGAAAATCCAAACCTAGTGGAAGAAACACAAACTCTGAGAACAGAAGACCTTATGATGCTAACAAAAGAGTAAAGTATGCTGAAAAGACCAGTCAAGATAAAGGAGTCAAATGCCATGAATGTGAAGGATATGGACATATCAAGTTTGAATGTCCTACCTACTTAAAGAGGCAAAAGAAAGGACTCTCTGTGACCTGGTCTGATGAAGACTCAGGAGATTCAGAAGAAGAATCAGCTAAGCACATTGCTGCTTTAGCTGGACTGTGTGAATATGACAGTGATTCCAGCTGTGAAGAGCTTACTTATGCAGATCTTGAGCAAGCCTTCAAGGATCTATACAAGAGAAGTACTGAAGTATGCAGTGAGGTCATAAAGCTAAAGAAGCAGAATGAAGTACTAGAAGAAGAAAAAGCAAGTGATCAAGTAATCATTGATACCTTAAAAAGTGAAGTAACTCTTCTCAATTCTAAGCTGGAACATATGTCCAAATCTGTTAGAATGATGAACAGCAGCTCAAATACACTGGATGCTATTCTCTGCAATAATAAACATTCAGGGGACAAAAGTGGACTGGGATATAACAGAGATGAAGCAAGCTCTAGCAAAACTACTTCAAAAACTATACAGTCAAACAAGATGTCCCAACAGATGCTTCAACATCAGAACACAAAGACAAACATAATGTTCCAACAGATGTCTCAACATTCTGGAAAGAACAAGATGAAGAAGAAGTATCAAAGATGGAGATGTCATCACTGTGGAAGATTTGGACATATCAAACCTCACTGTTATAAGCTACATGGATATCCAAATCAGATGTATCAGCAACCCTCCAAACAGAAAGTAGAAGGTACCAAGAAAGTGCTTAGACATCAAAGAAATCAGCAACCTCCTAAGCAGAAGACAGAGGTCATCAAGAAGGTTTGGAGACCAAAAGCTAACATTCAGACTGATCAAAGCCACAGTCCCAAGAACCAGATCAACAATCAAGCTTTGAGATCAGCTGAACAACACACAGGTCAGAGGCATCAAAAGAAATCTCAACTCATCTGGTCAAAGAAAAGTACTGCATACATAGCACATACATCATTGAAAGTATCAGCTAAAGAAGACTGGTACTTTGACAGTGGATGCTCAAGACACATGACTGGATTGAAGAATTTGCTAGTAAACTTAAAGTCACATTCATCCAGGTATGTTACCTTTGGAGATGGAGCTAAAGGAGAGATCAAGGGAGTTGGAACCTTGGATTGTCAAGATGTTCCAAGACTGGATGATGTGCTGCTTGTTAAAGGTTTAACTGCTAACCTGATCAGCATAAGTCAACTATGTGATCAAGGATACAGTGTAAACTTTACAAAAACTGAATGCATAGTGACTAACAAAGAGCAAAAAGTTATCATGAAAGGTGCAAGGTCAAAAGACAACTGTTACATGTGGGAGCCATTAGACTTCAGTCCCACTTCAACTTGTTCTCTAGCTAGAGAAGAAGAAGTAAAACTATGGCACCAAAGGCTAGGTCATCTTCATTTCAGAGGCATAAAGAAGATCATATCTATGGATGCTGTAAGAGGTATTCCCAAACTGAAGATTGATGATGGCAAAATATGTGGTGAATGTCAAATAGGCAAACAAACCAAGATGTCCCATCCAAAGCTCCAACATCTGACAACTTCCAAAGTTTTGGAACTTTTACATATGGATCTTATGGGACCTATGCAGGTTGAAAGTCTTGGTGGTAAGAGGTATGCCTATGTTGTGGTTGATGATTTTTCAAGATATACATGGATAAACTTCATCAAAGAAAAGTCAGATGTATTTGATGTATTCAAAGAATTATGTCAAAGATTGCAAAGGGAAAAATCCAGCTGTGTGATCAGAATAAGAAGTGATCATGGAAAAGAATTTGAGAATCAAAAGCTCTTAGATTTCTGCTCTTCAGAAGGAATCAATCATGAGTATTCTTCTCCTATCACTCCTCAACAGAATGGGATTGTTGAAAGGAAGAATAGAACTATTCAAGAATCAGCAAGAGCTATGATCCATGCTAAAAAGTTACCTCTGTATTTCTGGGCTGAAGCTATGAACACTGCCTGCTACATCCATAACAGAGTTACCTTGAGAAAAGGAACCCTGTCCACAATATATGAAGTCTGGAAGGGCAGAAAACCCACTGTGAAGTACTTTCATGTGTTTGGAAGTAAATGCTATATTCTGACAGATAGGGAGCAAAGGAGAAAAATGGATCCTAAAAGTGATGAAGGAATTTTCCTTGGATACTCTATAAACAGCAGAGCATATAGAGTATTTAACTACAGAACAAATGTTATCATGGAGTCCATAAATGTGATAATTGATGATGCTCCTACAGATGTCCCAGAAGATGTTGGAACATCTGCTGATATCAAGGTTGAAGCTGAAGAAAAGAATGATCAATATAACTTCACTCAAAATGATACAAGGTCAGAAGATTCAAGCAAACCTCCCTCCATCAGAATACAGAAGGATCATCCCAAAGATTTAATAATTGGTGATCCCAACAGAGGTGTGAGCACTAGATCAAGAGAAGTGATTTCAGGTTCTTGTTTTGTTTCCAAAATAGAACCTAAAAATGTCAAGGAAGCTCTCACTGATGAATACTGGATTTGTGCTATGCAAGAGGAATTAGGTCAATTCACAAGGAATGAAGTGTGGAATCTTGTACCTAGACCTGATGACATAAATGTGATTGGTACAAAATGGGTGTATAAGAACAAGTCAAATGAACAAGGAATTGTTACAAAGAACAAAGCTAGACTTGTGGCTCAAGGATACACTCAAATTGAAGGAGTAGACTTTGATGAAACCTTTGCACCAGTAGCAAGGCTTGAATCAATAAGACTACTGTTGGGAATTGCTTGTATCTTAAAGTTCAAGCTATTTCAAATGGATGTGAAAAGTGCCTTTCTTAATGGTTATCTTAATGAGGAGGTATATGTAGAACAGCCTAAAGGATTTGTTGATCCAAGCTGTCCAAATCATGTATACAAACTCAAGAAAGCACTTTATGGTCTGAAGCAAGCTCCAAGGGCATGGTATGAAAGACTTACCACATTTCTTATCAAGCAAGGATACAGAAAAGGTGGGATTGATAAAACCCTGTTTGTTAAAGATGAAGAAGGTAATGTCATGATTGCACAAATATATGTTGATGACATTGTGTTTGGTGGGATGTCTGATAAGATGGTCAAACATTTTGTCAAGCTGATGGAAGCTGAATTTGAAATGAGTCTAGTAGGTGAATTAACCTATTTTCTTGGTCTGCAAGTTAAGCAAATGGAAGACTCAATGTTCATCTCACAAAGCAAGTACTCCAAGAACATAGTGAAGAAATTTGGAATGGAAAATGCTTCTCATAAAAGAACTCCTGCTCCTACACATTTAAAGCTGACTAAAGATGAAAAGGGTGAGAATGTAGATCAAAGTTTATATAGAAGCATGATTGGAAGCTTGTTATACTTGACTGCTAGCAGACCAGACATTGCATTTGCAGTAGGAGTTTGTGCAAGATATCAAGCTGATCCAAAAGTCAGTCATCTCAATCAAGTCAAGAGAATCCTTAAATATGTTAATGGTACTTGTGACTATGGCATAATGTACTTTCATGGGTGCAAACCAATTCTCACTGGCTTCTGTGATGCTGATTGGGCAGGAAGTGCTGATGACAGAAAAAGCACTTCAGGAGGATGCTTCTTTCTAGGAAACAATCTGATTTCTTGGTTCAGTAAGAAACAGAATTGTGTATCCTTATCTACAGCTGAAGCTGAGTACATAGCAGCAGGTAGCAGTTGTTCTCAGTTGGTTTGGATGAAGCAGATGCTCACTGAGTACAATGTCCCACAGGATGTCATGACATTGTACTGTGACAACTTAAGTGCAATCAACATATCTAAAAATCCTATCCAACACAGCAGGACAAAGCATATTGATATCAGACATCATTTCATCAGAGATCTTGTAGAAGAAAAGGTGATTTCATTGGAGCATGTAGCTACAGATCTGCAGTTAGCTGATATCTTTACCAAGGCATTGGATGCTACACAATTTGAGAACTTAAGGGGAAAACTTGGAATCTGTTTATGTGATATCTAGCAGTTAATGAGATGTGCCAACATGTCATATGACATTGCATGGCATAAGTTCCAGATGGCAAAGCTAGTCTGGACTAGATCCTTGGGAATTTCATTCCTAATCATTTGGACTGTAACGGCTACTTATTTGGTAATTCCTTATAAGCAGCTATCAAGAGTCTCATCACATCATCACAAGCGAATCACATTAACTAGTAATCCTTCAGAAATCTTAAACCCTAAAGCTGCACATTCATCTTCCTCAACAATGTCTCAAAACCCTAAAACAGCTGAAGAAGTTCTCAACCAGGAAGACGTGGTTCATGCCACCCCTATTTCTATGGTGCCAATGCAATCAACACCATTAGACGAGCTCAGGGGAAATGCCTCTCACACTAAGAAGGCAAGAACACCAAAAAGAGGTAAAGATCAAATCAGAAGCAAAGCTAAAGAAATTCCTTCACATGTTAAATACTCCAAATATGTTGATGATTCCATCAAGGAGATTGTCAACCAAGTTTTCTCTGAACAAAGAGTAGTGAAAGGAATCTCTGTTCCTTTGAACACCATTCCTGCACCTCAAGAAGAACCTGCTCAAGATACAAAGAACACTGCTGCAGAACAAGATGTCCCAACGGATGTTGGAACATGTGCAGATGAGAAAGCAAACTCATCTAATGCTGATACTGAACAGACTGAGGACAAGAAAGAGGTCTCAAGTGAAAGTGATAAAGAAGTTTCTATGGAACAGGCTAAAGACTCAAATGAAGATCAATCTTCTACTGATCAACAAGCTGATGAGGAGACTGCTCAATCCCCTCCAATAGTCAATCTGGAACAGGATTCTGATGCAGAGATCATATCATCTGTGAATCCCAGCATTGCCAAAAGGCTAAGGTCCAGGAAAGGAAAGATGCAAGATGAACCTGTCATTCCTGAGAAGAAGAAGGCTAGTCCAAAGAAAGGCAAGGCTAAAGCCACTTTTGGTCCAGCAAAACCATGGAGCAAGGTTCAAACTCAGAAGAGAAAAGCTGCAACACCATCAGATTCAGATGTTGGATCAGATGTCCCAACATCTCCTCCCAAGAAGAAACCAGCTCCAGCTAGAGCTTCAACTGTTGTTCCAGAAGCTCCCTTGGACAATATATCCTTCCATCATGTCTCCAGTGTCAACAGATGGAAATATGTGTACCAAAGAAGGGTTGCTTTGGAAAGAGAACTGAGCAGCAATGCACTTGAGTGCACAGAACTCATTGACCTAATCTCTGCTGCAGGACTGTTCAAGACAGTCTCAGAGTTCTCTCCCTGCTATGAACTTCTTGTCAAAGAGTTCATTGTGAATCTTCAGGAGGATTGCTCAAATGGTAAGTCCTCTGAGTTTCGAAAAGTTTTTGTTAGAGGTAAATGTGTACAGTTTTCTCCTCAAATCATCAATGAGTATCTAGGAAGAGAAACAGATGGACCAAATGAGCTAGGCAAGACAGATAATCAAGTCTGTAAGGTGATAACTGCTGACCAGGTAAAGGCATGGCCTGTGAAGGGAAAGCTATCTGTAAGCATGCTTACCAGAAAGTATGCCATGCTGAACAGGATTGGTACATCTAATTGGGTGCCTACTAACCACACTTCCTCAATCTCAACTGGTCTAGCCAGATTTATATATGCTGTTGGAACTCAAACCAAAATGGACTATGGAGTTTTCATCTTTGATCAAACCATGAAGCATTCCATCTCTACTGCAACAAAGCTGCCAATAGCTTTTCCATCATTGCTGTGTGGTATTGTTCTAAGTCAATACCCTGGGATTTTAACTGACAAGGATACTGCCTGCAAGAGAGGGAGCCCCTTGGCTTTTCACTACAAGTTATTCCTCAGTCATCATGCTGCAGATGTTGAAGCTCCTTCTGGGACATCTGCTGGTCCATCCACTGTTAAGAATCCAATCTCCAGGAAGACTTTAATTGCTGAACTCAAAAGCACCTGCAAAGAGCTTGAAGCTAGAAAGCAGAAGCTTGAGGAAATAATTCAAAGGTTGGAGAATGAAGAAGATCTGAAAGCAAACTCTGATGAAGACAGTGCTGCTGATGAAGAAACAGAAGCTGATGAAGACACTGAAGTGGAGGAAGCTACTGAGAGTGATGAATCTGAGTGATCTGTGTATGTGAGGCATTTGTAATGACAGCAATAGTTCTTTGGCCCCTAATTTTGTGTCTACCAAGGGGGAGAACAACATCAAATGTAATTGCTCCTGTTTAAATGAATGAAATTTGTTTGTTTATGCCTGAACTGAATAAGTGTGAATATTTCTGTTGAAACAAGACTGGACTCATATATGTTTGAGGGGGAGTAAAACTCAAATATGAATCAACAGAAAAGTAATGATATACTCTGATAAAAAGAACTTCTGCTGCACTCTGAAAACCAGAAAAGATGTTAGCCAAAAATTAGCCAAAGGGGGAGTTTGTAGATGTTTAAGAATTGGCAGAATTTTTGACCAAACAAGAAATGTTAAATTCAGTTCAGAATGTCCTATCAGATGTTGGGACATTAGCAAACAGAGTATGTGAACTTATTTCAGGATGTCCTACCAGATGTTGGGACATTGTGTAAATGACTAAGTTCAGTTTTGTCAGGATGTCCCAACAGATGTTGAGACATCTCAGACCTGCTACCAGAATTAATTATTGATTAACAGATCAGAGATATTTAAGGAGAACTATCTGGAATTAATTAATGCTGGATAAAAACAGAACAAGGCGCATCTGTAGGGAGTTTTAAATTGAAGATTCAGATTAAAACAGAAGACCTAATGCACCTAGAATATAGGAGGTAACAAACCCTAAATTCAAGGTGACAGTTGCTGCACATTAGGGCTGGATCATTCTACAGAAAGCCCAAAATTCAGATACCTATTTAAACAACAGAAACTCATAGAATTGAGTACGAATTTCAGAAGACTAAATAGGGTGTCTAGTGTTTTAATAGCAGGTTGTTTTTATGTACCACTTTATGAGCTTTTAAGCAAAAGTGCATTTGTGACTTGATTGAAACTGTGAAGTAAGATCAAGCTGTTTTGTTTGAAGTGTGACTTCAATTTAATTAAACTTGTAAACAAAATCACTGTGTGATTGAGGGGGAGTGAGTAGGGTACTCTTATCTAAGTGAGTCTTAGGTAGAAATTGCATTGGGTAAGTATTAAGTGATAGATTAAACAGGGTGGTTTAAGTCTAGAATTAATATTACTAATAGTGGATTTCCTCCTGGCTTGGTAGCCTCCAGATGTAGGTGTGGTTATACACTGAACTGGGTTAACAAACTTCTGTGTTGTTTATTTTTCCTGCTGTTTAAAGTTTTGGTTAAATTTGTCAAATGTCCTATTAAGTGTTGGAACATCTCTTAGGACATCTCATTACAGAATTTCAGAAACAAACACTAGACGCAATGTTCTGAGATGATGGTACGGACGAGTACCAACTGGTTGACAAAGAACAAGGACTAATGCCGAATCTGTGGGGATACGGACGAGTATCTGTATAAGCGTACCATGAGTAGTGAGTATTGTATTGTATTGATGAGGGTTTTAACTGCTGGGGAGAGTGACACGGACGAGTGTCAAAAGAGAAAAGTATAATATTAACAAGTGTCTGCTATACAAAGTCTAGGCGACTGCGCTGGGGATATGACACGGACGGGTGTCAAAAAGGGTGCATATAAGGTATGTGAGTGCAAAAGGGATGTCTTTGGGCTTTCTGCTGGGAGTTATGACACGGACGGGTGCCAGAATGTATCTGTAGTGAGGGTGATTTGTTTGTAAAGGGTGTTCAGGCGACTTTACTGGGGAAAGATGACACGGACGGGTGCCAAAAGGTGTATATACTGGTGTTTGTGATTGTGGGGCAACTGCTTTTGCTGGGACTCTGGTGGGGACTTTTGTACGGTGATGATGAACGGTTTATTATTCACAAGTGTTACTTCAGAACATGGCTTATGATTATGCTATGCATTTGATTTTTGCCGTAATGCTCCGTATTAGACGGAACGCTACGCTCTGGAGGGGTGAATATGATGCGGATGCCATGATTATGCAAAGGGGCAAAGATCCGGGATTCGGATCCCATTGCTGCGAAGATCTCTGGCTGATCTGCTTGAAATGAACATCCCAGCTGGGGATGAGATCATTGGTAGATCTAATGATGTATCTGTTTGGGGATATAGGTCACTGATTGACGTATCCTTATAGTACGGGACCCAGCTGGGGTTTGTAGAAGCTTTCTTCACTCTGTTGTGATCTCTTCATGCGTTGCTCTTCTGGATAAAGGCTTGAAGCTCTGTGGGGAGGTGATTCCCTGATTTCTGTATTCTATTAAGGAAGAATGGCAACCCGGCTGGGGAAGTGAGAGGCAACTCAGCTGGGGAGAGCAACAAGAGGCAACTCAGCTGGGGATATAGCATCCTGAGTGTTAAGCCTGTTTGTTGATTTGGCAACTTTGCTGGGGAAGGCAATGGGGGAGCAACTCAGCTGGGGATAGAGCATCTCGGATGCTGAGATTGAGTGTATGCTGATTTGGCAGCTCCGCTGGGGAAATGGGCACCTTCGATGCTGTATGTTGAAGATAGACCGAGTTGATAATGATTCGCCTACTTGCTGAGACGTAGCTTGCATGCCCCAGGTTGCGTTCTGGATACCTGCAATCCTGCAAAGGTAAGGAGACGTACAAAAGGTCCCGAGGTATCCCTTACCGGATTCCATCATAGGAGATAAGTACTTTCGAGAGTAAGTATATTCCCTGTAAGCATGTGTTTTTTTATTTTTAGAGAAAGGCATCTGTACTTATGCAATTGTATTTTAGAGATATCAGACAACTCTTTGCAAAACATAAATGTGAAAACGAAACATGACTGAAAAATCTGATTTTATTAATTCATGTGCCCTGAATCGGCGAGATACAGTCAAGGAAACAAATCTCCTGAAATGAGGAGATTGTTACAAATTGAGAAATAAAGTGCTGGCGATGCTGACGACGCTTTCAAGGAGCTTCCTCTTCTGCTATGACTCGTATGACAATGACGTTCTTCTCGTCTTGCTTTCTGGAGAGAGTTGATTCTGATTGAAGCTGATCCTTTGGAAGCTTACCAAGTTGCAGGTGATACAGACGAACTCAGAATGCAGTTGTTCGCTTATTCCCTTATTTTGCATGGATCGCCCTTTCGGGTTTTCAATCCATCGGGATACCCATTTTTGCCTGAGCTGTCCAATGCGGCTTTTCAACTCAGCGGGTGTACATTTTTTCATTTATTTCCCTTACTTTTGCCCGAGTCTTTTATTCTGTTTTTGACTCGCCGGGATGCCCCTTTTTTTTGCCTGGACTTACATTCTGTTTTTATGTCCAGCGGGTCATTTTATGCGAAGTATTTTTTAACTGCATCTGAATTCACAGGGGACGGGAAATCTTCACCATCCATGGTGCTGAGCATCAGTGCTCCACCGGAGAAAACTTTCTTTACAACAAATGGTCCTTCATAATTTGGAGTCCATTTGCCCCTGTGGTCTGTATGAGGAGGGAGGATTCTTTTCAGCACAAGATCCCCTACTTTGTACTCTCGGTGCCTGACTTTCTGATCGAAGGCTCTCTTCATTCTTTTCTGATATAGCTGTCCATGGCAGATTGCAGCCAATCTCTTCTCTTCGATCAGACTCAGTTGTTCTTATCGGGACCGAACCCATTCTGCTTCACTCAGTTTAACATCCATCAATACCCGTAAGGAGGGTAATTCAACTTCAACAGGCAGGACTGCTTCCATACCATACACAAGCTGATACGGTGTTGCCCCAGTGGATGTCCTGATTGATGTGCGATACCCATGCAAGGCAAATGGTAGCATTTCATGCCAGTCTTTGTAGGTGATTACCATCTTCTGCACAATCTTCTTGATATTCTTATTTGCCGCCTCAACAGCGCCGTTCATCTTTGGCCTGTAAGGAGAAGAATTGTGATGTTGGATCTTGAAGTCCCGGCACAGCTCTGCCATCATTTTGTTGTTCAGGTTGGAACCATTATCAGTAATGATTCGCTCGGGCACTCCGTACCGACAGATGATATCTCTTTTCAGAAATCTGGCTACCACTTGTCTTGTAACATTTGCATATGAGGCTGCTTCAACCCATTTGGTGAAATAGTCAATGGCGACCAGGATGAATCTGTGACCATTTGAAGCAGTCGGCTCAATCTTGCCAATCATATCAATGCCCCACATAGCAAAGGGCCAGGGTGAAGACATGATGTTCAAAGGATTGGGAGGCACATGCACCTTATCTGCGTAGATCTGGCATTTATGGCATTTCCTGGCGTAAGCACAACAGTCTGCATCCATTGTGATCCAGTAATAGCCTGATCTTAACAACTTTTTAGCCATGGCATGCCCTCCTGCATGGGTACCAAAAGATCCTTCGTGCACTTCATGCATCAGCAAATCTGCTTCCGTCTTGTCAACACATCTGAGGAGTACCATATCAAAGTTCCTCTTGCATAAAGACCCATCAGCATTCAGAAAGAAACTACCAACAAGCCTTCTTAAAGTCTTCTTGTCATTGGAAGATGCCCCAAGTGGGTATGTCTGATCCTCCAAGAAGCACTTAATGTCATGGAACCAAGGCTTATCATCTTTTACAACATCCGCTGCAAATACATATGCTGGTCTGTTGAGTCTGGACACTGAAATCTGAGGTATAAAGTTGGCCGTTTGAACTTTGATCATGGATGAAATGGTAGCAAGAGCATCTGCAAACTGATTCTCGTCCCGAGGGATATACTCAAGTTTGACTGTTGTGAAGAAAGTCAATAACCTCCTTGTATAATCCCTGTAAGGTATCAGATGATCTTGGTGGGTGTACCATTTTCCGTTGGTTTGATTGACTACCAAAGCTGAATCCCCGAATACGGTCAATGTCTTGATCCTGAGGTCAATGGCTTCCTCAAGACCCATAATGCAAGCTTCGTATTCAGCTTCGTTGTTAGTGCAGTTGAAAGTGAGTTTTGCCGAGAAAGGCATGTGAACCCCCTTTGGTGAAATGAGTACTGCACCAACACCACGACCATTCATGTTAACAGCCCCATCAAACATCATAGTCCATTCTTCTTTTGGGTTGGGCCCTTCAGTGTGAACAGGCTCTTCATGATCTTTTGCTTTAATGAACATGATGTCTTCATCAGGGAAGTCAAACCTCATAGGCTGGTAGTCATCAATGGGTTGCTCAGCAAGATATTCAGATAGTACACTGCCCTTTATGGCTTTCTGAGAGGTGTACTGTATGTCATATTCCGTGAGAATCATCTGCCATCTTGCAACCCGTCCGGTAAGAGCTGGCTTCTCGAAAATGTACTTAACTGGATCCATTTTTGAGATTAATAAGGTAGTGTGGGTCAACATATACTGTCTCAGTCGGCGAGCAGCCCACGCTAAAGCACAGCAAGTTTTCTCGAGCAGTGAATAACGCTGTTCACAGTCGGTAAACTTTTTGCTTAGGTAGTATATTGCATACTCTTTTCGACCAAACTCGTCATGCTGGCCCAGCACACACCCCATTGACTCTTCTAATACTGTTAAGTACATAATCAGAGGTCTTCCTTCAACTGGCGGCATGAGGATTGGAGGTTCTTGTAAGTATTCTTTGATCTTGTCAAAAGCCTTCTGGCAATCTTCGTTCCACCTGACCGTTTGTTCTTTTCTTAGCAGCTTGAACAAGGGTTCACAGGTTGCTGTGAGGTGAGATATGAACCGTGAGATGTAGTTCAATCGACCTAAGAACCCTCGAACTTCTTTCTCAGTTTTCGGTGCAGGCATTTCTTGTATAGCCTTGACTTTATCAGGGTCAACCTCAATCCCTTTCTCGCTTACAATAAAGCCCAGCAGCTTACCGGATCGCACCCCGAATGTGCACTTGTTGGGGTTCAGCTTCAATTGGTATTTCCTCAGACGCTTGAATAACTTGAGCAGATTTACCAGGTGATCTTCCTCTGTAAGGGACTTGGCGATCATATCATCCACATAACATTCTATTTCCTTGTGGATCATATCGTGGAATAATGTCACCATAGCCCGTTGATATGTGGCGCCAGCATTCTTCAGTCCAAATGGCATCACTTTGTAACAGAACGTGCCCCACGGTGTAATGAATGTTGTCTTCTCCATGTCTTCAGGTGACATCTTGATCTGATTATATCCTGAAAATCCATCCATGAAGGAGAATACCGAGAACTGATCCGTATTATCCACCAATACATCGATGTGAGGTAATGGGAAGTCATCTTTCGGGCTGGCTCTGTTCAGATCCCGGTAGTCAACACACATTCTTACTTTGCCATCTTTCTTAGGCACAGGTACTATGTTAGCAACCCACGGCGGGTAGCTAGTTACAGCAAGGAACCCGGCGTCCCATTGCTTTTGTACCTCTTCCTTGATTTTCATAGCCATGTCTGGGCGAGTTCGGCGCAACTTCTGTTTGACTGGTGGGCATTCTTCCCTCAAAGGCAGCTTGTGCACAACAATGTCGGTATCCAACCCTGGCATATCTTGATACGACCAAGCAAACACATCAACATACTCTTGAAGCAGATCTATCAGTTGCCTCTTCACTGAGTCTTGCAGGCAGGCCCCGATTTTAACTTCTTTCACGTCTTCGTCAGTACCAAGATTAATCACTTCAACCTCCTCCTGGTGAGGGGTAATGACCTTTTCCTCTTGTCTCAACAACCTGGCTAGCTCTTCAGGAAGCTCATATTCTTCATCAACCCCTTCATCAGCTTGATTGATTGGATTGTCAAAGTCATACGATGTCATAGCCGTGCTGTTGTCGGTGCTGTCAGGAAGGCATTCTCTGCAAGGGTTAAGTTTGTTCGTTTTAGTGATTGATTTTAATCTTGCTTTAGAAAAAAGTGAAATGAAGTTACCATTTTGAAAACACCGCCATTTATTTTTGTACAAAAAGAAAAAGTGGAAAAACAGTGAGCATAAAAGAAAAGGACTCGTTTGCAAAAAGACGTCTGATATTTCATTAATTTAATCTTGTTTGCACAAAAGTACAGATGGCCCTAGTTACAAAATGAGTCTTGTCATCTTGGGCAAGATGCAAGACTTGGATGCATGCTATAAAAATACAGGAAATAATAATTACTCTGCATGAGTAACTCTTATAATTTCCTGGGAAGACCAGTTCGAGACACTGCTCCCCGGGATCTTCGGACGAATCCAATTCTCCAGATTGCGCTCCTCTTCCAGCTCGTCTTCCAGACAGTTGATAGCATCGGGGGTAAGCATCCCCCCACTGACAAAACCAGGCTCTGCAGCAGCCTTTGCTTGATGTTGAGTTGGTCTGTAACCCAACCCAAACTTGTCCTTCTTCTCCTCCACAGCTAAGACCTTGCCCCAGCCTAGGGCAGTTCCTTCTTCAACAACCTTCCGGGCTTGTTGGTAAGATGACATGGAGATACCAGATACAGCAGATGCTTCATTCACATTCAAGGCCTCAAAACCTTGGCTCATTGTTTCATGGATCTCTCCATCCATCTCAATGTATTTATAAGTAGCCAGATGGCTAACAAAAATGTCCTCCTCTCCACAGATTGTGACAACTTGACCTTCCCACTCGAATTTTAACTTTTGGTGAAGGGTAGACGTTATTGCGCCGGCGGCGTGAATCCAGGGTCTACCCAACAAACAGCTGTAGGCGGGCTGAATGTCCATCACATAAAAGATAGTTTTAAAGGTCTGTGGGCCAATTGTCACAGGCAGCTCAATCTCTCCCAGAACCGATCTCTTGGAACCATCAAAGGCTCTTACTACCAGGTTGCTGGGTCTCAATGCCAATCCATCATATTCAAGCTTCACCAGAGCCTTCTTTGGTAAGACATTCAGGGAAGAGCCTGTGTCCACCAGCACATGAGAAAGGACAGCTCCTTTGCATTCCATGGTTATGTGCAAGGCTTTGTTGTGATTGCGACCATCCGCTGTCAAGTCAGAATTGGTAAACCCTAGCCCATTGCTAGCAGTAACATTACCAACCACGGTTTCCAATTTGTTGACAGTAATCTCCTCAGGCACGTAAGCTGCGTGCAAGACTTTAAGTAGTGCATTCCGATGGGCTTCGGAGCACATAAGCAGTGAGAGGATAGAGATTTTGGATGGCGTCTGGTGAAGCTGATCCACAATTTTATAATCACTCTTTTTGATGATTCGCATAAACTCATCAACTTCCTGATCGAATGGAGTCTTCAGGGCTTCTTTGGCAGCTGGATCTTCCTGCACCGGGCTCTTTCCTTTTGCCTTGGCATCAGCTTCTGCTTCGGCAGTAGGTCTTTGAACTTGTGAAGCAAAGAGACGTCCGCTTCGAGTGAAGCCTCCGCCTCCCCCCACATTATCTACTTGTGGTGCAGGTGCTGATGTTTCAAGAGTGATTCTTTTCCCTTCACAGTACACGTCAGAGCCATAGTGCCAAGGGATGGCCCTATTGCTTTCATATGGTACAGGTCCAGGCACCGTGACAGTGACTGGACTGATCGCTGCTGCTGAAGGGACTGTAATTGTTTGTGGATCATAGAAGATTGTAACTGGTGCTCTGGTGGGAGCAGCACCTTCTGAATGGTAGGCAGAATTACTTTCAGGATCGTAGAATATGGTAACAGTGGAGACATCTTCATGATTGATTGCTGGTGTTGTAGGAGGTTCTGTTGGAGGACTGTTGTTGTTGCTGATGGAGAGTCGAAATGGAATGAAGCTGAAGTTGTAGCAGGAGGAACTGTTGAAAACTGATCATTTGGGAGGACAGGTGAAGTACTTGTTGATGTTGCTGGTGAATTGTCGGGAACAATAGTTGCTGCAGTTGTAGGAGGTTCTGAAACCGTTGTTGATGAAGTTGTTGGGTTTGTTGGAAATGATGTAGTAATCTGGAGTAGGCCACTCTGAATAAGGCTGTTAATGCCATTCCTCAGGTCCTCGCACCCATTCCATGAAATATTGCAGTATGGACACCCTAGTTCACACCCCGGAAATATTTGGTTTTCACGGAGTTGAGCTTTGATTTCCACCAATGGCGTCCTGATCTGATCCACACTGGTTATTAAATAAGACGGTTGGTCTTCTTCAATAGCGTTAATTCGGGGACCACCATGGTTTGGCATTGGGTTTTTATTGACATTGGGCGGAGGTGCAAAATTCAGAGCCTTGGAGTCTACCAAGTCTTGTACCTTCATATGCAGAGCCCTGCATTTTTCTGTGCTGTGACCAGGTGCGTTGGAATGAAAAGCACACCTAGCATTGGAGTCATAGTTCCTTGGTAGACTGTTGGGATCCGGAGGTGCCAACGTTCTTAGCTCAACCAGGTTGAGTTTCAGAAGTTGTGGCAGCAAGGCAGCATACGGCATTGGGATCGGGTCGATCACTCTGTTTGCTTGAGATGGCCTCTGTTGGAATGGCCTCTGTTGATTGTTGTTGTTGGAGTTGTTGTTGAAGTTCCTTGGAGGATACTGATTCTGCTGATACTGAGGTTGTTGTTGGAAGTTTTGTTGAGGAGGTTGATAGACTGGCTGAGGATGAGCTGGAGCAGGGATAGTGACTGCTGCTATTGTCCTCTGAGCATATTGGGGCCTACCCCTGTTGGTGTGAATGGCATTGGTCTCGCCAGTTCTTCTCGGGCCTGCAAAAGGCTTTCTTGTACCACTGGACGAGCTTGCACCATTGTCTGTGATCTTTCCCATCTTTAACAGGCTTTCAATTCTCTCCCCAGCTATAACAACATCCGCAAAGCTAGTGGAAGAGAAAGCAGCTAACCTGTCAATATAGGTTCCCTGAAGAGTGTTCATAAACATGTCTGCCATTTCTCTCTCAGACATTGGTGGTTGAACGGCAGCAGCCAATTGCCTCCATCTTTGAGCATATTCTCTGAAGCTCTCCCTCGAAGACTGTGACATTCCCATTAGGAGGGTCCTGTTGGGTGCCATATCTAGATTATACTGATACTGTCTGATGAAGGCTTCTGCCAGGTCCTTCCAGCATCTTATAGTTGCTCTTGTCAGATGGGAATACCATTCCCTGGATGCTCCAGTCAAGCTATCTTCAAAATAGAACATCCACAATTTCTCATCCATTGTATAGGCCTTCAGCCTTCCCAGAAATGATTGCAAATGAGTCCGGGGGCATGAAGTCCCATTATACTTTTCGAAGCATGGAGGCTTGAACTTGTGGGGAATCCTGACCCCTTCTACCAAACCCATGTCCATGACGTCGAAGCCCAAAGAATTTTGAGACTCCAGTGATCTCAACTTCTCAGCTATTTCTTCCAATCGTCTATCATATGTTTCTTCTCCGGCACCCATTACTGTATACTGGTCCTCCTGAGGATCCTCTTGAAGTACTCTGGCTGCTGTGGCTGTCCCTTGAATGTTGACAGGGATGTTGGCCTCTGGATGGAGATGGGGTCCAAAAACTGGGGGGTTAACATGTGGTTGCACCCTTTCATTATTACTGGTGCCTGCAGTTCCTACATGAGGCTCCTCTTGATTTTGCCTCTCCACCATGGCCCTCAGTCTCTCCTGGCTCTGAGCCATGTTGTTCATAACTTCCATGAACTGCGTCATCTGCGTTCTCATCTCTAACCTTTCGTTTGCCATCTGGTTTCTGACCTCTGTAAGGTCTTGTTGCATCTGATCCATCTGAATTCCCGGAAGGTTGTTTCTAGTTGGGTACCTGTGAGGCCTGTTGAGAGGAAATACCCGGCGGCGAGCAATAATTCCTGAACATCACAACAGAGGTTAGCAACAACAAAACAAAACCTACAAAACAAACAAAAGGGTTAGCATGCAATGCAATTATGCTTATTTGTTCTCAAGGTATCCGGTTTGGCCTTCAGTTTTGACCCTTCCAGACCCTTGAAGATGATGCTGTTGAAGTTGCTTTTGATGTAACCCAGATGGAAACTAAAACAAATATATTACAAAACGTGAAATAATACACCTTGTTCATTTTACAACACAAGCCCTCAAAGGGGTCAAAATACATCACAAAAAAGAAAAAGTACATGGAAAAGGAACAACAACAAGCAAATGATCAAACTCCAAGGCCAAACTCATCCTCACGAACTTCCTTGAGAAGTGCTTCGGTCACAGGATCAGCCGGATGCTCCGTGAGACTTCTGATGAGAAGGTTTCTTGTTGCAACTGCTGCAGTCAACTTCCTGCTCTGACTTTGGTCCTTAGACCTCTTCAATCCTGCTTTGATTTTCAGCTCTGATATTTCCTCCTGGGCTGCTGCCAGGGCTTTTTCCATCTGCTCCATCTTGTCTTGAGCTCTCTTGTCTTCTAGGGTACGGGCCTCAGTGATCCGGACCCACCTGGCCTGACTCTCTTTCAAATACAAGTCTGTTCTTGCTCTTTGGAACTGGGCTTCTTTACAAGCATTCTTCAGAATCTGCTCACCAGCTTTAGACTTGTTGATATACTCCCCAGACTTCTCAATCTTAGTCAAGTGTTCTACCCTCAATTTCTCCAATCTCTCAATTTCCCTCACACCTTCACTCCTCTCCCGGAGGGTCTTCTGCAAGGCTTGAGTTAACTTCTCATTTCTTTCCTTCAAGCTCTCAAACTCCTCCAAACTGATAGTGGCAGGGGGTGGTGCTGAAGATGACTCAGGCATATCTTCTATGGTAAAGGGCATTCCAGAGAATTGGGCCCTAGCATGGGACCACTCATAATATTGGACTGATGCCACATTATTGCACTTCCCCAGAATGGTGATTCCCTTGGTCTGAACATGATCCCAGGCCCAGGCAGCCTGCCTAACAACAGCCAAGCTAATCTTGTTCTCACAGTAGAGGGTCTCCACCAAGTCTTGTTCCCTGGGGGTATGGACCAGTGCATAGCCCAATTGCCTTCTGAACAGCAGAGGGTTGTAATTGATACTTCCCTTAACTCCTATTAAGGGCACATTGGGAAAGTGCCCACAGCTGGTGATCCTATCTCTGCCCTTGGTGCTCTGAGTACACCATCTGATATCTGCTGAAGTGAGAGTAGTGAGCCTCTTAGCCCAGTTGCTTTGCTGATGAGGATTTAGAAATGCATCTGTCCTGGGTAGATGCCTGAGAAGCCAAGCATGGAATAATGGGGCACAAATCCTCACTAATCTTCCCCTCTGCTTCTCATTTCTCTGATGGACTGAGTAATAGAGATCGCCCAGTAAAGTTGGCACTGGGTTCTTCAGGATGAACAAATGGATTGCATTTTTGCTAATGAATCGAGGCTCATCTGCAAACAATACAATTCCATATACACTTAAGGCCAACAGAGCACAAACAGCTTTCCACTCCCCCAAGGAGGCCTTCAAACTAGCTTGAGAAATCAGGAAGTCCAGATGAAATCCAGGGATCCCAGCTTTAGAGGTCAAGTGTTGTTCAATCAATACAGGTTCCAGGTGCAAAGCTTTTGCTATCTCTCCATTGCTGGGAAAGACCATTTCAGGGTTGAAAGGGACTTCCCTCTTGATAGGCAAACCAACCAAAGATGAGTATTCTTCTAATAGGGGCCCCAACTGAAAGTCTTGAAAGGTGAAACATCTCAATGGGGGATCATAAAACTGAATGCAGGTGTGGATGAGGCTCCTCTGTGAAGGGTCCAGATCCATAACCATGTCCAGTATATCTCCATAACTCTCCCTGAACAAGGGTATGTGATCTGGAGTGATCAGGGTTTGGATCCTCCTGATGTCTGACAAGTCTGGTTGGAAGAAATGATAGGTGATGTTGCTTTTCTTTGGAGCCATGATGCTGAGGACTGAGTAGGATAAGTGCTGATGAAGATGCTGAGGAGTGGGCCACTGGCTGGCTAGTGCAAGTAACTGAAGTATATGGCTGACAAGCTGAAGCAAGTGCTGGTGGAGATAGGTCAAAACTGCAGATGGGGTCAAAACCAAAACCAGATGGAGGTGGATACCCTGAAACACAAATAAGCAAATGTTAATATGATGCAATGAGTATGTATGCAAAATGAAATGCAAGGGTTTGTGACTGAGCTGGATCTGATTAACTGCCTTGGTATAGATCCATGTGGGTTCAAGAATTCCAGATGGAGGTCTATAAATCCAGTAACCAGGGTGGGGGACTCAAATAAAGAGCCACAAGTCCAGGGTTTTAGAATCACAAGAACTGTCCAACATGGAGCATTCTTAACAAAGTCAAAGTAACAGGGTATTCTGAGGTCAAAGTACCTGCAAACCTGTAAACAGCCCAACCCCCTCACAGGTGATGATCTAGAACAAGGATCCTCAGACTTGGATCAGTTATGAAAAGTGTAAACACTTCTAACCCGGAGGTACAGTGTTTACAATAACCATAACAATTCCTCCTCTAATTCACCTCAGTTTCTGAAGGTCGATACTAAAAGGTCATCCAGACTTAGCAGGCTTCCCAGATAGCCCTAGCATTGCAGGAAATCTGCAACACAGAGTTCTCAAGAAGAAACCCATATCTGAACCGTGTTTCATATTCCCGCACCAGACCGAAATGGAATGGGAAAGAATATGATTCACTCTAGCCTAGGTGTCACTCAGGTCCCAGGTATAGGACCTTAACTCTCAATGAAATACCCACCCACCAAAGAAAAACCAGATCCAGCCAGCACAGTATGACAGTATGAAAAATATAAAGCTATAAAGAAAGCAATAAATCAACTGTACATAAAGCAATAAACAAAAATAAATACAAGCACATACAAGCACATAACACCCCAGTAAACACAAATCAAACAAGCGCTAGGAGGAACCCACAAAAAGAACCAGAAGCCCTGGTTGCAATATAAGGGTCCCCAGCAGAGTCGCCAAGCTGTCGCTCCCGACAAATGACACCGGGTCAGATGAAGGTACAGACGCGAACGGTCGGCGAAGGGAACAGTGAGAACACACAGCCGTGAACTCACTGGAGGATGAATAGAGTCGCCAGCTAGGCATTTTTATCCCGGAGGAAAGGCAATGCTGCATAGACCTAGGAAAAGATGGATAAGACGGTTTGCGAACCAGAGAGACTGAGAAAGGGGGTTGGTTACAACCTGGGAAGGTATTAGCACCCAGATTGTCCGTCGTACTCGATGGGATCCACGCTTAGAAGATTTGTGTTTTAAAGGGGTAGTGTCAGTGCAATTTGTGTGTAAAATAGCTGGAACAGGATGTACAGGTGTCAGTGTAGAGAAATGTGATGTGAATAAATGTACAGTGTCAGTGTAAGAACAAGAATAAGATGCTCAAGATCATGAGGCTTAAAGAATGAAACTGGAAGGAGGGGGAATATACAGAGACTTTTGTTCGATAACTGTTAAGTTATGCCTACGTATCCTCTCGTGCAATGAGGAAGTCAGAACACCGTAGTTCGACCCAAAGAGACTGAAAGATGAATTGACTTGTGAACTGCTTGCTTGTCAATGCTCAAGTGTATGACCTGTCTGGCTCAGGTGCAAACTGTCTTGCATTAGACGGAAGAAGCGAGTTCTCGTTTGTGAGTGAGGATGATGAGAAAAGAATCCCGGAGGAGACGATTATTGTTTGTTTTTGAGTTTTCAGTCTTTTACTGTTTTTTTATTTATTTTTGTCATAAGATAATGAGCTTAAGTCTAAACCAATGGGTTAGTAAACTCATCACATCTTCCCTCTGATTAGGGGTAATGAGAATACCTTAAGTGTGAAGTCAGATTCTCACACTTAATCACCCTTGGTGTAGGATTAAGATCATTAACCTACTTGTGATTATTTAGATGCTTTTGTGGTTTTTGTTTAGTGTTGAGTAATGAGGTTAAGCCATAATCAAGGATTAAACAGACTCATTACACCATCCTAAAAGAAGGATAATAGATGAGAATGTTTAAGCTGAGGAAGACTCCTCAACTTAATCCATGATTAGGGATTAAACCCATGACAAAACAAAGCCTTTATTAAGTGGATTTTAGATTAATGGTATGATGATGAAGTGTTTTTTATGATTTGTAAGACAACTTGAGGGGGACTTGTCCATTAACACTAGGGTTAGTCCTTCTTAACCACTTAAGGAAGAATTAGAACCCTAATGCAAGGCCCAAGTTACAAGTGTGATGTCTTGATGATTATTAGATGAATTGATTAAGAGATTTAAACACCTTAAGGGTTTAATACTTAGGATTAAAGTTATACACTCCATCCTAAGAGAAGGATGCAGGCATAAGCTTAATCACAAAGTCTTACAGCCTTTAGGGTTTAGTCCCTGATTATGAGGTGAGAAGAGAGGACTCAAGGAGAGACACAAAGGTAAAAACTATGGGGGGACTAATCAAAACCCTAATTCATTGTCATGCTTGGTTGGCCCTAAGGTTTGTGAGGTTTGCAAGAGCAATCTTCAGAGGAACCACCAGGAAGCAGATGAACAGGATCAAGAGAAGCAAAGTGACTTGCTTCATTCAAGAAGTCAAGTCACTTGAAGAAAGAAAGTGGGAGAAGCAAGAATGAACAAGCTCAAACTCAAACACATATAGAAATGCAGCAATGGATGCAAGAGAGATGAAAGGAAAAGTTATGAGAAGTGAAGGCAAATCCACTTCTCAAGTTACTTACCACCTGAAATGTTAGAAAGAAATGCAATGTAATGCAAGATGAGATGAAATGATATGATGCAAAGCAAAACCAGAAGCATGTTGATGATGATTATGATGTTATGAGGTGCTGCAAACATGAGGCAAAGCAATGGGGATGTTCATACAAGATTATGAATGCAAATGATGCAAGCTAAGGAGCATGAACAAACATGAAAAGTTATGAATCAAACAAGACAAATGACATGGCAAATATGTAATGCAATGATCAAAGATGCTTTATACATGTCTTAAGATGTCAAATGAATCACAAGAATGCACAAAATGCAATGATAAGTCATGTTATGCAAGGAAATGCAAGAGGGATGCAAATGAAAGCCCAAATTAGGGTTCATGGATCAAACATCAAACACAAACCAAAAACAGAAGCAAACCTCATGATAAAAAAAATGGAAAATGGTACCCAAAGAAACCCTAGGCCTATGATGAACCACTGCCCAAAGGGGAGCTCTCAACTCTCAACCAAACTCAAGATATGAATTTTCTAACTTATTAGGGTTTTTTAGGGTTCTTAACAAAACAAATGCCAATCAATTTGAAAATGCAAGAACAATTCATGGCCTTTTTATCCTTGAAAATACATGCTAAACAAAAGACAATGCAAGAAGAATCAATGTCTCAACCTTCACCAATAGGCAGAAATGAATTTTTGAATCCATGATCAAAATAATGCACAAAAAATGATTTAATTCAATGAAAAATTCTCAAAATGCATCAAGATCAAAAAAGAAATTTGGTTTGAAGGTTGGACAATGTTTCTAAATGTCTTAGAACATTTCATGAATTTTTTTGTAATTTTTAAATACCTAAAAGTATTTTTAATTAATTAATTCCCATTAATCAATTAAAAATAATCTTTTAAATATTTAAAAATACTTTTTAAATGATGAAAAAATAAAATAAAAATATTTTTGGGTCTTAAAAATTAATAAAACTTTTAGGAAAAAGTTTCATAATTTTTAAGAATTTTTAACTATTTTAAATTAATTATGCAAGTTAATTGAAAAGAAAATGAATTAAAATAAAATAAAGATGAAAGTAAACCAAATGGATGGCCAGGATGGAGCCTGAGTTCAAATTTGTTGACCAGCGCGCAAATGAAGGGTGTGGATTGCATCTGATTTAATTATCCTAATTAAAAATTAATTAAAACTAATGAGAGAGATTAGGGCTAAGCAGATTGATCTGGGCCATCCAAACCAGCGGGAAGTCAAACATTTCAATGCTATCAACGCTCAGAATTTAAACTGCCTTAATGACCTGAGTTTAGGGTTAATCACCCTCAGGTGACCGGAGAGAAGCTCCGGTCATCTTCTCCGGTTGCACAAAAACCCTAGAACACGATTCAGGTACTTATTCTACAAATCAAGCACACCTAAATGATCCTCTAACTTCCTAGGTCATGAATCCAAGCTCAAACAACATTTATGCATCATGAATCAAAGGAATCGAAAGGAAAGAAATTTACGGGCAAAAATTCAGAGGGACCATACAAGCTCAGTTTTCACTCATTTTTAATTCTGAGATCAACCCCATGACCAGCAAGACATGACTAACCAATTTATAACTCAAAAACCAAGCTTTGAGAGAAAAGTTTCCATGATCATACCTGAGCTGGAAAGCTTCAAAACTGAACTTCCAGAGCTTTCCTTGCGTGCAAATGGACTCCCTTGTATCCCCTGATGCTAATGGAAGGCTTCAAAGCTCTCGTGGATGGCTGATTTGTGAGAACCAGTTCTGGTGTAGCAGGAAATGAGCTTTGTGTACAGGCTGTTTCAGTTCAAAGTAAAGGGTGGTTTTGACTCCTTGTGGTATGCTTGACTTGTTGGTGAAGAAAGATGAGTTGTTTGATGGCTGGATAGTGAGATTCGAAGAGAACTGGTTTGGAAGGTGAAGAATGGTGAAGCTCAGGTCAGGCTTGTTTCAGGCTTGAACTTTGGTGGTTTGAGGTCTATGAAGTGTGTTGAGTTGGATGGTGAAGTTAGCTTGAGTGTTTGATGGCTGTGTGAGCAGATTCGATAGAAAATGCAATGTGAGATGATTTTGTGAATGCTGTGTTTTTGTATGTTTCAGCCTTGCCTTATGTTATGTCTTGCTTGCAAAATGTCCACATAACTCTCTCTCATTGGTCAGATGACAAGACATGTGCTTTTTTGATTGGTATGGCCACTTTTGCAAAATGTCAACTTTGGTGTAAGGAAAGCATGGGCTAAACTCTAGCTAAGTACAATGGGCATGGGGCTGCGCAGCATGATGTGTGTATGAAGCTAGTTTGGTTCAGCAGCCAATGCCTCAAGTTGGTGAGATGTGATCATGAGTTTTGCAAGTTGCTTGCTTTATGGTTCACATGTGAAGATCTTGTTCCAAAAGTCATGAAACATGAGCAATGCCTAGTTCATTCTGAATTTTGTGACTTAGAGAATGTTTATGTGAAGGTTTGATACCAATTAGAAGCTGCAATTTGACTTGGTGTATGATTTTGCAAGTTTCCCATTTGGTGCATGTCTTGAAATTTAGTGATTTTTGCCAACTTTGATGCACCATAACTTTTGATCCAAAATGAATTAGGTCATGTTCTTGTACTTTTTGGAAAGGGAAAGATGAGATCTACAACTTTCATGACCAAAGTTTTTCCATTTGAAGCCTTTTTGGATCAAGAATCAAGGCTTGAAAAATGACATAAAATGATGCATTCTTGAAAAGTCAACTATGCCCAAAAAGTCAACATTTGCAAAAACCCTAAATTCTTGATTTCTATGAACTTCAATCTTCTTCCATGATCAAATAAAGACCATATACACTCAAAATGATGAAGATCATCCATTGGTTGGGTCATTGGGGGCCTCAGATGCCCTGATTTTGCACTGACTTGTCTGAAAAGTCAACTCTTGATCAGATGACTTCCCCATGGAATTTCTTCATGAAAATTGATATGCATACTCCCTATACCATATAGAGACCAATGAAAACAAGAATGACCAAAAAATTTGGAGTTATGGCCTCTGAAACCAAAACCCTAATTTTCAGTCAACTGTGCAGTCAGACCTGGCTCTGCATCCACTCAAACCCTAGTTCTTGTGATTCCTCTGCAATTTTGACTTTGAGGAGATGAAATATGATATAAGAACACACATGGACCCCTTTGAGTTGATTGGTTGCCTTTGGAATGGCTCAAGATGCTCTGGGATTGCTCAGATCACAAACCCTAGGTGCAGATGCCTTAGAAACTATCCAGTGAATAAAAAATGAGATGTGAGATGATATGATTGTATTTATGCATATGAGGGTGATCACAAGCCATGGTGTGAATGGGTGAGGGCAAATTTGGGGTGTTTACAACGGTCTCCATTGAAAGTGTTGTCAATATATAATTTCTTCTTTTCTCATATGAGAACAGCGGAACCCCTAGCTATGTGATCATTCGCCAAAAACTTAATTTGATTTATTTAATTAATAGGATTTAAATTAATAATAATAAAATTTCTTATTATTCTTGTGGTGATCAGTTATGTCCTTAGTTTAATTTTTTGTTGTTTTGTTTTGGATTTTATAAATATGACATGTGTGTCGTGCCTCTCTCTTATTCTCATCATGTAATTTCTTTTCTCATCTCACTCCCTCATATGTCAAACAAGTTTCCTTTATGTAATTTGTTATTATGAAGAAAGAGAAGAGTACAAAACAAAGAAGTACAATCTTGGAGATCTTGCTTGGAGAAGTGAAGATCTTTATTAGGCTTAGCTTAAGTTCTCTCATTGACTTGGGAGAACAATTGCGCTAGGGGCCATAACTGTTTCATTTGTATGTATGTTGATATATATTGTATGTATGATGATGCTTGTGTGAGGAACGACTTATATGATAAATAAGCCATGAGATAAAACTAATTAAAATTCCCTCAAAGCTAATAAAGTTTTTTGCTTTCCAAGTTTTAGAACTCATCAAGACTAGTATCGAATATTATAGGTTTTACCTAACGTGAGGTGCATGTTCTATATTAGTAAGGTGCAATGAGATAAAAGTAATATCCAATTTCTAAAACAATGGGTCAAACTTATATGAACAAAATATAATAAGATTATATACGTTTAGAAGTAGGAGTTGGGAATGATCTATATGATGGATTGGAATAAGGAGTTATTCACCCAACTGTCGCTCCCCGGACTTCCGTCCCGGTGCAGACGCGAACCTGCCGGCGATGTTGGAGGTTGAAGGTTGAATAGAGTCTCCAGCTAGGCATTTTTATCCCGAAGAAAAGGTAATACTGCATAAACCTGGAAGGGTATGGATAAGACGGTTGCGAACCAAAGAAACTGAGAAAGGGGGTTGGTTACGACCTGGGAAGGTATTAGCACCCAGATCGTCCGTCGTACTCGACGGTATCCACGCTAACTTGATTGTGTTTAAAAGGGGGTATTGTATGTGCTGACTGTGTATAAAAAGCTAGGGAGAAAAAAGGATGTACAGAGTGTCATTGCAAAAAGAGAGTGAGAGTGCTCAAGAATGAGGCTTAGGAAGAAAGCTGGAAGGAGAGGGGGAGACAAATAGACTTTTGTTCGATAACTGTTAAGTTATGCCTACGTATCCTCTTGTGCAATGAGGAAGTCAGAGCATCGTAGTTCGACTCAAAGAGACTGGATGATTTATTGTGAACTTCTTACTTATCTATGCTTAAGTGTATGACTCGTCTGGCTCGAGTGCTAACTGTCTTGCATTAGACGGGAGAAGCGAGTTCTCGTTTTCAGAGTGAGAGTGATGATAAAAGAATCCCGGAGGAGACGTTTATTGTTAGTTTTTGTGTTTTCAGTTTTTTTATTGTTTTTGGTGTTTTGCACAGGATAATGAGCTTAAGCCTAAATCAAGGGTTGTAAACTCATTATATCCTCCCTGATTAGGGATAATGAGCCTACTTAAGCATGAGATGAAGATCTCAACTTAATTACCCTAATGATGCAGGATTAAGATCATTAACCTACTTGTGATTATTAAGTGTTTTTTTGGATTTTTGTTTTGTATTAAGTAATGAGTTTAATCTCTAATCAGGGATTAGTGAACTCATTACACCATCCTAAGAGAAGGATGATAAATGATAACACTTAAGCTGAGGAAGAGTCCTCAACTTAATCCATGGTTAGGGACTAAATTCATTAGATAACAAGCCTTTATTAAATTGGATTTTAATTAAAGGGTGAGATTAAGAAGTGGATTTTATGTTTGTAATACAACTTGAGGGGGACTTGTCCATTAAACGCTAGGGTTAGTCCCTCTTAACCAAAAGGAAGAGATGTAACCCTAATATAAGGCCCAAGTTACAAGCTTAAGTCTTAATAGTTATTATGTGTTTTGATTAAGAGGTGTAAACAAATTAAAGGTTTAACACTAAGGATTAAAGTTATACACTCCATCCTAAGATAAGGATGCAGGCATAACCCTAATTCAAAGTCCTAAAGCTTTAAGTGTTTAGCCTCTGATTATGAGATGAGAAGAGAGACTCAAGGAGACTCAAAGGTAAAAGACTAGGGGAGACTATATACAACCCTAAAGTTATCATGCTTGGGTGTTCCTATGGTTTGTGAGGCTTAAAGAGAAATATCTTCAGGAGGCCACCAAGGAAGAGAAGCAGATGAAAAGAGAAGAAGAAAGGAGAATAGGTTACTTACTTCCTGAAGAATATAAGTAACCTAAGAGAAAGAGAAGGAGAAAAAGAGCACAAGTGAAGCAAGTTCACTTCAAATACAAGTAAATATGCAAATGAAAAGATGAGAAGAGGTGGGATGTGAAGGCAAATCCACATCCCAAACAACTTACCATAAGCCCCTGAAATGTTAGTGTGAAATGCATAAGATGCAAAGCAAAAGGAAATAAAGCAAATGGAAGTTCAATGACCAAAACCAGAAGTGTAAACATGATGCAAAAGTGTTATTCAATGATGCAAAGACATACATGATGCATATGAATGATCATACAAGAGATGAGATGCAAATATGGCATGTTAGAAGCTTGAAAACACATGGGTGAACATGAAATGTAATGAATGCAAAGCATACCAAATGAATGATGCAATGATCAACCAATGTTCAAACATGTATTAAGATGTCTAAGATGGCATACAAGAGCATGTAATTTCATGGCAAGTTCACATGATTGAGATATGCAAAGATGAATGCAAATGAACATGAGAAATTAGGGTTTATGAATGTATGAGATGCACATGACCAAAACAAAAGCCTACATCATGATAAAAATTTGAAATTTAACTCAAACAAACCCTAAACACATACAAGATCACTCCTCAAAGGTGAAGGTCAGAAGCTAAACCTAAAGGAAGTTATGAATTTTCTAAGTTAGCTAGAGTTTTTGGATGATTCTAAAGGAAAAATACCAAACAATTTGAAAATGCAATGAAAAATTATGTGTTAAATAACCTAGATACTAGATGCAAAGTATGAAACAATGCAAAAAGAATCAAATGAAAACTCATCATGGTTGATCAGAAATGATTTTTTCAAGTTAGGGTTAGAAAATGGGATTTTTATGAACCCTAATTCAAAGTAAATTATGAAAACAATATCAAACCTAAAAATAAATTTGTGTGATGGGTTTGTAAATTGTTCTAAAAATGTTTAAGAATGCTTCATGAATTTTTTTGGTGATTTTTAGATACCTAAATGTATTTTTAATTAATTAAAATCAATTAATTAATTAAATAAAACATTTAAATGATTTAAAAATACTTTTTTAATGCAAAAATTAAAAATAAAAATATTTTTGAGTTTAGAAAAATATTTGAAGTGGAAATGCAAAAAATGAGATTTTTAAACATATTTTTGCTATTTTAAATAAATATATGAAAAGAAATATGAAATAAATAAAAGAAAATAAAAGTAAGCAAGATCAAATGCCAGGATTTGAAGCTAAGGTGACTTGGTGCGCATTTGGGTGGCTTAGATTCACTCTGATTAAATAAAATTAATTAAATTAATTAATCTGGATTAGGGTTTAAGTGAAATGATTTGGACCACACACACGCGCAGTAAAAACAAATCCAAGGGTCACAATTCAAACAGACGCATTTAATGAGGATTAAGCCCTAATGACTCTCAGGTGGCCGGAGAAGAACTCCGGTCGTCTTCTCTGGCGGCTCTCTCACCCTAACTCTCTCCATAGGCCATGATAACACACCAAAATCTCCAAAATCACTCACAAAACAACATAGAACAAGAATCCAGCCACCAAAAACATTTTTCATGCATCAAAAGAGAGAATCGAAGCAAAACGGAAAACTTGCAAAAATTTCAGAAGTTAAATACATCCTACACAATCCACCATTTTCAATGGTTCAAAGCTCAAAATGATCAGTAAAACACACTCTTGTGTTTTTTATGAGCTCTTTTGGTATGATGTTTGTCCCTGGTTGAGGTCTCTGGTGACCTATTTTGATAAATTTTAATCATGTTTCATATTTATTTGATGACTCTTGTTTGAGAGCTTCTTTTGTGAACTTATTTGGCCATGTTTAGTTGCTTGTTTGAGAAGGAACTTGTGCCATTGTATGAGATCTTATTTTTGACTTCTTGAGCCATGTTTAGATCATTATAGGTCTTCCTTGATGCATTTATATGTCACTTTCTTGAGTTTGATGCTTGTTTGATGCACATGTTCAATGTTTGTTCCACATGCCTTCTTTTGACATACTTTTCCATCTTTTCTCATCTATGCTTCTACTTGACTTGTATTTGGATTTCTTATGCCATGGCATACCATTTATTTACATTTCATATGATGTATGATTCTGACTTTACATAATCTCATCCATTTCAAATGTCATTCATCTCATATCTTGTATACTTGAACATATTCCATTCAAATGCATGCCCATTTCTCTCCTAGCTTCAAGGTGAATTGTGATTGTTCAAATGTGATCAACTTGTGCATCTTATCTGCATATTAACATGTCATCTAGCTTTTGACATTGATGCTTTACCATCCATCTTTCATGTTTTATGTTTGACTTGCAAGACAAGTAACTTCTCTTACATGTTTGATTCATGATCACTTCTTTTCATGATCACTCCTAATGCTTGGACACTTGTCTATATGCTTTGTATGACACTTGAACACCATGTATAGGCACATGTCTAGGTTATCCACATTATGAATTTGACATTTCTTGAAGCATTCTTGCATGATCACTTTGCATATTCATTCTTCTTCTACTCTTTTTTAATGACCTTCTTGGTTGTTTTGCCACTTGTTTGCATTCCTTTTGCTTAAGCTTGCTTGGTATACATTATAGGTCACTTCTAAAGTGTTCATTCTTACTTTGTTGTTAATAGTTTGGTTTGTAACCTTTCTTATTCGAACTTTGACTTGTTTGAGCCTTCTTGACTTCATCTTTGCTCGTGATTGTTTTTACTAACCATGTAGGGGCTAATGGTAAGTAAGAGGGATGTGGATGAGCTTCCACATTCCAAACTCTCCTCTTCTCTTTTATGCATTCAAGTTGTGTTTTCCTTAGCATCTAATATGTTTTTCTTGTATAACTTCATCGTTTCCCATCTTAGAAACAACTTAACTTCTTTTGAGAAGTAAGTTGTATTCTAGCTTCTTCTTCTCTTATTTTTCTTCTTCCTCTTTCTTTTCTCTCCTTCTTCTTCATTAGGATAGAATTCTTCAAACCTCACCAACCTAGGTTACCCAAGCATGGAAACTTACTTAGCATTGTTTAGTCTCCCATTAGAATTTTACCTTTGGTTCTCTTTTGTTTCCTCTCTCTCATCTTCAAACAAAAAGCTAAAAAAACATCTCAATAAGGATTGAAGTGACTTTGTGCATATGGACTTATTCCATGGGGAATTTGCATCTATCCCATCTTGGGGTAATGTAAACTTGTCTAGCATGATGTACAAGTCTAATCATGAGTCATTTTCACACAAAAAAAAACCTAAAAATCACTTCTTCACTCCAAAAGGCAAAACACTTAATAAAGGTAAATAAGGTAGTGTACTTGATCCCTAATCTTTGGAACCAAGTCTTGGGGATTTTCTCCTTACTTGGAGCACTGAGGAATAGGACTTGAATACACTTTCATGTGCAAACCTCAGAGAAAAAGCTTCTAAAAAAACACTGAACAAATAATATGTGTCTTTCCTTTGGGAATTCTTTTCTCATCTCCTTCACTCTTAACAAAAGAACTCGCTTCTACTTCTCATTTGCATGACAGTAAATGCACTCGTGCCATACGAGCCTGCAACACCTAAGCATAGACATAAGCAGTCCAAGCCATTAAAAACAAAAACAAATAAATTTCCTCCCTAGTTAAGGGAACTACGTCAAATCTGATTCTCATTTCCCGATGAGATACGCAGGCAGTGGGGTAGGGCCCATTCGAGCACTCTTTTATTTTCCCTACATTTTCCCCCTTACTTTTCTTTTCTTCTATCCAGTTCCAGTCCCTGTTTTGCAGTTGTTTATTCCTCGACCTTTGAAATAGTTCTAGCAAGCGTGGATCCCGTCGGGTACGGAGGAAGATCTGGGGTGCCAATACCTTCCCAGTTTGTAATCGACTCCAAACCCAGTCTCTTTGGTTCGTAAGACCTTGTTCTTTCCTTTTCTTTCAGTTTGTTCAGCATTACCCTTCCTTCAGGATAAAATACCTGGCTGGAGACTCTACCTTTTCTGCGCCAATTTCGTTTCTGTACCAGAATGGAAATCCAGAGAGCTTCAGAGGGTCACATTCGAAATGTGTCTCATGAATTCCTGAAAGATCATGGAGGTAAGGATAATTGCAATGCAACCATTATTTAAGATGATTTCTAATCATCTTATGTTCTTGTGGTTTCAAGTGGTGACTCAATAAAATAGTGAATTATGGATTCATGACTCCAAACAAAGATTTTTTCGAGGAATTATGTAATCAAGATGGTGGATCAGTGCTGCTGGGAAACAACAAAGCTTGCAAAATTTTAGCTATTGGATCTGTGAGATTCAAGCTCCATGATGAGTCAATAAGGCTATTGACTGAAGTTAGGTATGTACCTGACTTGAAGATAAATCTAATTTCTCTTTGTGAATTTGACAAGAAGGGATATGTTTTTCAAGGAGAGAAAAGTATCCTAGAGTCATTAAGGGGACAAAGGAAGTCTGGAGGGGCGTGAAGAAATAAGGCTTGTATACCCTTGAGACTGAAGTTGTAAGTGGTCCAACAAATGTTGCATCCATAAAAATATTTTCGAAGATAAAATTATGGCACATGAGATTGGGCCATGTCAACGAGAGAGGCCTGGTTGAACTGGGGAAACAGAACTTGCTAGGTGGTGACAAAGTCGAGAAGTTGGAGTTTCGTGAACCTTGTGTATTTGGTAAATCATGTAGGGTGAAGTTTAACAAAGGTAAAAAAAGAACACATGGATCCCTTAATTACATTCATACTGATCTTTGGGGACCTACAAGGAATCCTTCACATTCAGGTGCAACGTATTTTCTATCCATAGTTGATAATTATTATAGAAAGCTATGGGTTTTCATTCAGAAGACTAAGGATGAGAAGTTTGAGAATTTAAGAATTGGAAGGTTCTGGTTGAAACTTAAACTGACAGAAAGGTCAAGAGGTTGAGAACTGATAATGACTTTGAATTCTGTAATGAAGCTTTCGATAGTTACTGTGTCGAGTCATGGATTGTGTCGCTCCCGATAGATGGGACTGGCCCAAATAAAGGTACAAACGCGAACGGTCGGCGAGAGGGACAGTGAGAACACACAGCCGTGAACTCACTGGAGATGAAAAGAGTCACCAGCTAGGCATTTTTATCCCGGAGGAAAGGCAATGCTGCATAGGCCTAGAAAGACATGGATAAGACGGTTGCGAACCAGAGAGACTGAGAAAGGGGGTTGGTTACAACCTGGGAAGGTATTAGCACCCAGATTGTCCGCCTTACTCGACGGGATCCACGCTTAGGAGATTTGTGTTTTAAAGGGGTAGTGTCAGTGCAATTTGTGTGCAAAGGCTGGACAGGATGTACAGGTGTCAGTGTCTAGTGTATAAGTGATGTGAAGTGTACAAGAGAAGTGTCAGTGTAGGAACAAGAGTGAAATGCTCAAGATCATGAGGCTAAAGAATGAAGCTAGAAGGAGGGGGAATATACAGAGACTTTTGTTCGATAACTGTTAAGTTATGCCTACGTATCCTCTCGTGCAATGAGGAAGTCAGAACACCGTAGTTCGACCCAAAGAGACTGAAAGATGAATTGACTTGTGAATTGCTTGCTTGTCAATGCTCAAGTGTATGACCTGTCTGGCTCAGGTGCTAACTGTCTTGCATTAGACGGAAGAAGCAAGTTCTCGTTTGTGAGTGAATGAGATGAGAAAAGAATCCCGAAGGAGACGATTATTGTTTGTTTTTGTATTTTCAATCTTTTATTGCTTTTGAAAGTTTGTCATAAATTAATGAGCTTAAGCCTAAACCAATGGATTTAGTAAACTCATCACATCTTCCCTCTGATTAGGGGTAATGAGAGTACCTTAAGTGTGAAGTCAGATTCTCACACTTAATCACCTTTGGTGTAGGATTAAGATCATTAACCTACTTGTGATTAATTAGATGTTTTTGTTGTTTTTGTTTAGTGTTAAGTAATAGGGTTAAGCCACAATCAAGGATTAAACAGACTCATTACACCATCCTAATAGAAGGATAATAGATGAGAATGTTTAAGCTGAGGAAAGCTCCTCAACTTAATCCATGATTAGGGATTAAACTCATGACAAAACAAGCCTTTGATTAAGTGGATTTTATTTGGTGATATGATGATGAAGTGATTTTTAGGGTTTGTAAGACAACTTGAGGGGGACTTGTCCATTAACACTAGGGTTAGTCCTTCTTAACCAATTAAGGAAGAATTAGAACCCTAATGCAAGGCCCAAGTTACAAGCTTGATGTCTTGATGATTATTAAATGAATTGATTAGAGGAGTTAAACACATTAAGGGTTTAACACTTAGGATTAAAGTTATACACTCCATCCTAAGAGAAGGATGCAGGCATAAGCTTAATCACAAAGCCTTAAAGCCTTTAGGGTTTAGTCCCTGATTATGAGGTGAGAAGAGAAGACTCAAAAGAGACACAAAGGTAAAACTAAGAGGGGAGACTAATCAAAACCCTAATCATTGTCATGCTTGGTTGTTCCTAAGGTTTGTGAGGTTTTCAAGAGAAATCTTCAATGGAACCACCAGGAAGCAGATGAAAGGAGAAATAAGAATGAGAGATGAGAATGCAACATGAAGATAAGATGAATAATGAATAAGATAAAGAGATGAAAATGCGAAAATGGAGATAATCGGACAACGCACAAACAGAGCCTACACCAGTAGGACTTCCAGATGCAACAGCATGCAGTAATTAAAATCGGGCCATAGCGTTACCTAACGGAGAAGGTCCGTTGCCTCTTCAGTACGCTCAAGAGAAACTCAAGAAATACTTATCAGAAGTCCAAACACGCAAAAAGATCCAACAGTTGAGCACAGGTAACAGTCATCAAGTCCAAGAAAATCAGAATATCAAATATAAGTATCCAGCTTCAAAGTCAATCACCAAGAGGGAATAACAAAAAGAAATGATCCAAGCGATATCAGGGACTAAGCACAGACTGCATTAAGAGAGCTCCCAGCCCACACAAGATTATAAGTCACAAGATACAGATTAATCAACAAGAAATCATAAATTTAAACCAACAGCTTTAAATATAATTCTATTCTAACTACTAACATTAAAATATGAATTAATTAAGAAAATATAATCAAAGTTCTAAAGATAAAAAAATATAATCTAAGCTTTTATAATAGGTATTAAAATTTAAATCAACAAAAACTCTTATTAGAAATTAACAATTAGCAAAATTATAACTAACAAAATTATTAAAATAAAATCTAATATAAACTAAACTTTAACAAGTTTTAATTAATTAACAATGAAGCAACCAAAAAAACAAGGAAACCTAAACAAAGAAAAATAAGAGAATAAAAGGAAAAACAAGGGGAGGCTGGCGCTGGATCTGGGGGTGCGCTTAGGAGAAACTCACCGGGCCTTAGCCCATCAGCAAATAACTTCTTTCCTTAAGAAAAGGAAATGAAAGAGAAGAAAATCATAATCATAATAGTCAGCTTCAAAAAATGAAAAGAAAATAATAAATAATAAATAATTAAATATGTGAGTCAAAAAAAAAAATTGATAAACTCAAACTGAAACACAATCCCAATCCTTATCCTTTTTAACACACAAAACTCAGAAAAAGAAAGAGGAACGAGTCTTCTCCTCTTCTGAAACTAAATCGCGGCAGAGCCGCCACCAACAGCACACGCGCGATCTCCACCGTCGGCCTTCACTCGCCATCGCGGTGGCTCTCTCCTTGCTTTGCCGTTCGCGCGGGGCTCTCCCAGGTTTCTCTCTGATCCCCACTCGAGAATACGGCGGAACCACGACTTCACTCCGGCATTCTCAGACACGATTCACGGCGGTGGTGGTGATGGACTCACGCTGGTGTTGATGACTGCGGCTTCTCGTCAATCTCTCTGTTCAGATCACCGGCACCAAAGGCCGCCGCGAACCCAACACAGGACAGTCGCGTTTCCTACGTCTCAGCTTCTTGATTTTGCGGTGAGTTTCGGTCTATAATCCTTTTATCAAACTCGATCTTCTCTTCATCTTTTTTGTTCTTGGTTTTGATCTGAGTTCTGTTTCTGTGTGATGGGTGGTTTTGTTTGATGTTTGGTTGTTGTTGAAGATGGAGAAGGCGTGTTGCTGATGTTGGTTGTTGGGAAGTGTACGGTTTCTTGAAGGAGGTTTATGAGTTTGCTTGGTTTTGCAGGTTTAAGGTGAGGTTAGTGAAGGTTGTTTCTGCCGAACGGTGTGGTGAGTTGAAGGAGAGGGTTGAATGAGGTTGGCGGGGAGTTGGCGAAGAGGGTTGTTTAGGGAGGGTGAGTTGAAGTTGACACGAAGGTGGTTCTGGTTCGGATTTAATGTTTAGGTATGGATTGTTGAAGAAAAGTTTGAGGAAGGGATTTTGGTTGCAGGTCAAGGGTGAAGGAGGATGTTTTTGGTTGATTGTTAGAGGCAAGTGTGATGAAGAAAAAAAATGTTGAAATGGCTCCTG
Organism: Lathyrus aphaca; assembly: GCA_963966055.1. NCBI lineage: Eukaryota > Viridiplantae > Streptophyta > Magnoliopsida > Fabales > Fabaceae > Lathyrus > Lathyrus aphaca. The sequence continues at coordinate 110,810,043 of OZ014521.1, read as the reverse complement.
CGTATGTGACTTTTATGAAGAATCACTTTTTCTTGCTGAGAGTTTTTTTTGGTTGCAGGTTGTCCTTGTGCGGAATTGAGGGAGGAAAAGTTTCTGCTGTCGTGAGTTTTCTGCTTAACTTGTGTGCATCTTCGTGTGGGCCCCGAAGTGAGAATTAGGTGAACAACTATAAGGAAATTGGCAATATTGCAGGTGCCGTGTGAAATGGTATGAAGATGTTGTAGTGCATTGGAGGAACATGAAGGCTTATGGTCCTCTTGTTTTTTTTTATTTTCTATTTTTGTAATGAGCAAATAATGGGCTATTTCTTGTATAGAAAAACTAAATTTTTTTTTGGAAATGTTTAATAAAATAAAGGGAGGAATTTATGGTTTTATAATATTGGATAAAAATAATAGACACATGGATAGAAACTTGAAAAAAATGGAAAAATTGGGTAAATGAATTCAGAAAAATAATTTGAAGATTGACTCAAAATGGTTAACAGAAATTTGGATGTGAATTTATGGATAAAAAAAATGGAAAATAAATTGGTGATGAATATATGGACAAAAATGGTTAGGGTTTTTAATATGGACAAGTAGATGGATTTTCCAAATGAAATTGGGTATGAACTAAACCTATATGGAATGGACCGACTACCATGCACACAACCATAAAACTTCAATTTTCAACTTGCAACCAATCTTGCACCACTTCCACACCAAAAACCACTAGTTAAGAATGACACAGCTACCAACAAATAATTTGTGACTGCAACAATGACCATCTGAATTAAACATCTTCTGAATTAAATTGAATCCGTTCGAAGTCTCCGGGAAAAATAAATCCGACGAAGCATGCTCTGAACTGATGAATTATGACGAGCCTGATTTTGCGAACTAATCCCCACACAAACCACTGCTTGATAAACTGATGAATTTCGTATAGCACAAATTGAATGCTCATTGCCCAAGAAATAACCCTGAGATTCAGATGCGCCAGTGAATGGTCTCCACACGTGAAATCCTTGAGAACCAAATAATCAGGGAAATAAACCCTAATTCTGTAACATGAGTAATGAGAGGATGATGCCACTGATGGCTGTATAGCTGAAACTTTGAATTCTCTGATAATCCGCAGATAAAAACGTGAAACCCAAATTCTTCAGAAAATGTGATCCCATGCCTCAGGAGCCTATGCAAATGATGTGCAACAATGTAAATGGAAATGCAAATGAGATGCAAATGAAAGACAGGCGAAGAAAGAAAATCAGAGGGCAAATTTGGGTGTCTACAGCTGCCCCTATTCAAACATGAGTTAGCTGTGCAGGATGTAAGCGACGGCTTAACAGGCAAACAAGATAACTTGTGGTTGAATACCAAAAGACAATCCAAAATTTGCGCTCACAGAATGAAGAAGAAAAGGGATATAGATTATAAAAGAAAATAAAGTATATTATAAAGTGTGGGAGACGGAGGACGACCGTCGAGCAGAGGACGACTGCTGGGTAAAGAGCAATGACGGGGACAGCCGACATGCTGAAAAAGTGCGCAAAATAAAGCAATGACGGGGACGGCCGACATGCTGGGGATGAAAGAGTTTATGATGGGGACGGCCATCAAGTTCATAAAGTAAAGTAACCAACAATGGGGACGGCCATCGGGCTAAAAAGAAAAGGGACCACGACGGGGACGGCCATCGGGTTAAAGAATAAATGAAATAAACAGATGATGAGGTACGGTCATCAAAGGTGAAGGACGATCACCTAGCAGGGGACGGCTGCTCTATTGGGTTAAGATGAGGGACGGTCATCTAAGGTGGAGGACGACCACCTGGCAGGGTACGGCTGCCGAAAATATCGCGACATAGGACGAATGTCGGATAAAAGGTCAACGATGGGGACGGCCATCGGATGAGCATGATGAAGGACCATCATCAATAGGTGGAGGACGACCACCTAGCAGGGGACGGCTGCTCTCAAGGTTTATCATGACACAGGACGAATGTCAGATAAAAAAGGAAAATTTGCTTTGTTGGCGATCTACTGGGGAATAGTAAACGCGGACGAGTGTTTATATTCAAGAAACAAAAGGTATAAGTGTTTGGATGTTTGTGTATAGATTAAAGATGCGGACGAGCATCCTTTAGACTACGATACGGACGAGTATCGGGTAGAAACAAATACTGACACGTGTTCAGAGATGATGATACGGACGAGTATCAACTGGTTAACAAGGAACACGGACGAGTGTTGATTCTGAGGGGACTCTTCTGGGGAATAGTAGACACAGACGAGTATCTATATTCAAGAAGACTGAAGTGTTTGACACAGTGTATGGATTAAAGATGCGGACTAGCATCCTTAAGACTATGATACAGACGAGTATCATGTATAAACAAACACCTGACGCATATTCTGAGATGATGGTACGAACGAGCACCAACTGGTTAACAAAGAACAAGGACTAGTGTCGAATCTGTGGGGATATAAATGGTATATACAAGATACGGGCGAGCATCTGTATAAGTGTGATTGGTGTATAGATGAGTGTTTAACTTGATGGGGAGAGTGACACGGACGAGTGTCAAAAGGAGGAGAGTATAGTATAAACAAGTATCTGATGTACAAAGTATTTATGGGTTACTGTGCTGGGGAAAGTGACATGGACGGATGTCAAGGAATTGTATATAAGAGTATCTGTGAGTGCAAAGGGGACGCTTTGGTCTTCTACTGGGGATATGACACGGACGGGTGCCACAAGGAGTATATACTGATGTTCGGGAGTGTGAGGCAACTGTTTAGCTTTAACTCTCCACTGGGGAATTTGGGAAGCATTTTGTATACTGCTGACGGGTTGAAAGCTTTTAACTCTGATTGGAACGAAGTGTCGGCAACCTGATGCTTGTTGGAGAGGTTTTCACTGGAGGAAAAACGACTCTGCGTGAGGTATACTTCGTTTAACTGCTTTGAACATCTGCTGAGGATCTGATCATCCTGCTCTGACTCCACTGGGGAGAATTTCTTCTTGCTCTGCTGGGGAAATCCCTTGGAAATGAGAATCCCGATGACTCTATGGGGAAAGATCATCTTTAGACTTGGCTAGGGAAGATGCTTGATCACACAATCCTGCTGAGGAGGGAATTCTGATAATTCTAACTTGTGGGGAAACAAGGCCTTCAGCTTCTTGTTGGGAAAACTTCACTGTGGAAACATAAGTCCGCTTGGGGACGAGAACGATTCAATTAGCCTTGAAGTTCTGTTGGGGATATCATCTTGTTCCAACTCAGCTGGGGATGTCAACCTTCATGGTTGAGAAAAGATTTGGCAATGCTCTGCTGAGGAGAGACTTTGCTGGAGAATCAAAATATGCCCCAAGTATAGCATAACAGCTGTGTTGGGAAGATATGCCAATGAAAATTGGCTTTGACTGAATGCGAATAACCAACTCCTCATGAGGGAATCTTGTCGGCTGAAAGAAGATCTTTATGCTCGGGGAAGAAATAAACTTCCAATGCCCTGCTGGTAAAATAAATACCAGACATTCCCTGAGAATTAACACAGTGCTTCAAACTTCTGATCTCAACAAAAGCATTACTAATCATCCTGAGTGAACTAACATTCCCTTAACTCCTTAATTATACCATACTGCATCATCCATAAAAAGATTGTCTTCAGAGGATTTTACAGAAGACATGGCATCCAGAATTGCCCCTGTGTCTTCAAACTCTTGCAGAAATTCAACAGATCTTGAGATAACTGCCCCAGATTACGTCTTGAAGCGATTCTTGCCCCACATCAGAGCTAAAACAGAAACCATGCGGTATGAAGATGCAATGCAAATGATGTACAATGCAGACGTATGCTCATAACCAAAGATATGAAACAAAGATGGTTGGGCGCTAGGGCCAGGTTGATAGATATATATATTTTTTGGTTGCCAAGCAATTGGACTTTTGAAGGTGAATTACCAGACAAGAACTGGTTTATTAAAGGTAGGCCATCAGACGAGAACTGATGGGCAAAGAATAAGTCGTCAGACGAGAACTGACTCCTTAGGTTCATTGTCAAACGAGAATTGACTCTGAAAAAGGATGACTACCAGACGGGAACTGGCGTTCAACGGGCTAAATGAAAAGGTGACCAGACGGGAACTGGTTAAAAGATTCGCCTACCAGACGAGAACTGGTATTTGAAGTTGGTTTGCCAGACGAGAACTGGACTTTGGGTTTGTCTGCCAGACGAGGACTAGACTCTGAAAAGTTTGCCAGATGGGAACTGGGCTTTGAAAAGGCTTGCCAGACGAGAACTGGACTTTGAAAGGTTGATTAGTTGGGGTTACGAGGCCCTCTGATGTGAGATCTGATGTTGTGGGGGGAGTTATGTTCAATGCAATTATGATGCATATGCTCTATATGCGACATGAATAATGTATGCAAATGATTTATGCCATGATTATGAAAGGCCAGAAAAACTCCCGAGGTGGGAAGAAAGGTCTTAGTGACAAGGCTTCTTGTTGAGAAGGGTGACAAAGGCGACGGTGGGTAGCATGATTTCCCGACACTCGTCTTGAACTTGGAGATCACCGATATAACTTGCTCTGTGAAGCTAAGGTTTGCCCCTGTTGGGTGAGTCTCTGAACAGACTATCACTAATTATCCAATTCTTGGCATGGCGGACTTGGATGTCCTCTCGAGGAGAGTTGCACTTAGTGAGCTCTGGAATTATTCTGCCCCGGTATGAGCGTGGAAGCGACTTGACTCACTCCGACTGGGCATTGGAAGATTTCATCCTTGGACAACAAAAATTTCGGGTGGCTTGCCCCTGTTTGGCAGATTCAGCTCTGATCAACTGACTTTGAATGATGTTCCTCAATCAACTGATGCTTGGGAACTTGCTTTACCCTGACTGATTCCTTGGTCGACAAACCACTGGATAACATGCCCCTGATTCATAGGCCTACACGATGCGCTTGATTCTGGTCATCATTGTTGAATGATCAAGTTCCCTCGCGATTGCTCTTTGTAGGAATTTCCCTGGTGTCACAGACTGACTTGCAATTAAAACTGTTCATTTGCAAATGGTAATTTTAATGCAGTGCACATGCAAGTTTTGAAAATTTATTTATTTGAATGTTGTGACAGTGTGTGACGAATGGACGGTTAGTCCAAACGTAGTGCTGAATTAGCAAACCTTTAGGAGTCAGTTTACGCAACCTTGTCACAGTATGCTTCCAGAATTGAACCTGATTCAATTAGGACTTTCAAGGGTTGTAACATGGTCTGGTTCATGGTTTTAGAAAGAAAGATTTACGGCTCAAAGTTTATTTGTGCCCACCCATTCTCCTTGATGTTCTCCGGTCCTATATTCAGCTAATTTGGCCTGAGCGCTCACCTCTCGGAAGGGTTTTGTGATAATTCAGGAACCAATGACGTTGATGGTTTACGCACCAATGAGGTTTCTTGGAGTAACAGTCACCCATTCTGACTTTGTGTCTGGTCACACAACTTTGTTCTTATGGAAAATTCTCTTTCATTTTTTTTTACTCCCTAACTTTTGCCTGGACTGGTTCTTTTTTTTTTTGAATTTTCCGATTTTGAAGTCCAGCGGGATGCCCTAACTTTTGCCTAAGTCATATGTTTTCACACATTTTTCGACTTAGCGGGCTTTATTTCTCTTTTTTTGATTTTTGTTGAACAAATCGTGTGACACTGGCTTGTCATGACTTGCTGAAAGGGTTGACTGCCTCATTCCTTTGTTGGTGAGGGATAACCATTGTGGTTTCACGTCCCTTGACCTCTTGAGGTGTAATGAATAAAGGTAATGGATCCTCGGATGCACACTCCTTTGGAAATTTGAACGCTCGGTCAAATTAACTGATAACTACCCTGCCCCGGGTTGAATGTGAGGGTTTTTTTCGTTCAGAAAAGAAACTCCTGCTTCGAGGCTCAAAGGGGTTGACGAGGGTTTATCTCCCTTATATCTCCGGTGTTTGGGAATTGAAACAATGCCTGTACATCGTCAACAGGTTCTACTCTGAAAGCATACCTTGAACAATTATGGGTATTCAGTTGTCATCATCCTCCCTCAAACCTGCTAAACAACAGTGAAATAAATGGGAGGTGGATGCAATTTTTTTTATTTTTCGTTTTTGATGCAAGGAAAGAAAAATGAGCGAATGCGACACAACTGATTCAAAAGTGCAAGATCACTACATTAACATTACCATTCAAAATAACAATGCTTAAAAGACAAGTAGCTGCTAACAGGAAAGAAACTACAATGCAAATGATGAAAGGATACAGCGATCACCAACTCTGATGACATACTGTTGTCTGAGCCACTGAAATCAAGATACGCTTCTTCTGAAGTCTTTGAACTCAATCAGGCGAGAGGTTGACGTGCACAACCAAGCTTCCTTCTGGAAAGGAGATGTAGCCCTTGTCGATCAATTGTTGTACCTTGGCTTGAAAAGCTTTGCAATCTTCAGTTGAATGCCCCATTGATCCACCATGATACCCGCACTGCTCATGAGGATTGTACTCTGGAGGGTACGGTCCTGGTGTTCGCGATGGTTCCTGGCGAACAACCTCTGGTTAACCAATCTCTTCAGAAAACTGGGTTACTTGCAGGACCAACCATACAAGTCCTGGGATACATGTGCATTGTTTCTGTCGAACTACTCTTAGAATTTTGGTGACTGATTTGTGGTTTGTTTTATCAATGTAGTCAAAGTATTAAGAACTTTGATTTTTGCAAGTAAAGTAAAGTTTGAACTTAAAGACGAAATAAAGTTAAAAATTTAAACAAGAACAAAGAAACTGTCGAAGGCTGTAAACTTGCAGAAAAAGTAAATAACATTTAAAATGACATGAACTTGAAGAATAAACAAGTAATTTAAAATGACTTTGAAATATAACTGGTGTTTTAAACGTACATTGTTCCAAATACTAAACTCATTTTCTCTCACACTGGGTACTTAGAGCTTTTACAGGAAATTTGTACCAATTTTCACACACCATTCTAACCACAAACTATCCTATTTATACATAAACAAAATAACTTCTTAGAACGGAAAAACTATAACTAAACGACAAGTGTCAGCCTGCATGTAAATTTCTTCTCTGAAACCTCCATGTGTCCAACTGCCAAAGGTTACAACTATTTGAATTTGAATTTCCTTCTTTGGTGACGAAACCTTGTGCCCCTTCAATCTGTCGAAGCCCTTTTTAAAGAAGAACAAAATTCTTCAACACTTGCCAAATATTCTTGTCAGATGTCCTTTTCTGTCGAAACCATTGAAAAGATTATCTTCTGTCGAACCGTCGAAAGAGAACTTTCTTCTACCAAATACTTAGTCACAAATACCTTCCCAACTTTATTCTGCCAGAACAACATTTATCTCTCTGTCGAAGTAATGGATTTTAAAACTTGTCAGCAGTTCCTTGAACCTCTTTCCTTCATCATTATTCGACAAAAACAACCTCACACTTTTAAATTTCACCTTGTCGAAATTGTAGGTTTACAAATTTCCCCCCAGCAAAGACATTTTTGACTATCATTGGAGAAATGTCTTTTGCTGTCGAAGAGACTTCTGCAATCCAAGAAGAGCATGCTCCCTCTAATTCTGAGAGGACTCTGGCTGAAAGACTCCAAGATGATGCCACTCCAGATGCAGGGGTCCATGGGCCTCAAACCTTGGATGAATTCGACCTCAGTGATTCTGAGTCTTCCGACAACAACTCTCCCTTTCGACCAGACCCCACTGCAGAACAAATAATTCCAGATCAAGATGCACCACTTCCACCACCAGCTGCTATACCAGAAGTTAATGAAGATGTCTCTGCTCAGGATGTACCAACTCCAGACCCAACTGACGAAGAAAATGTCGAAGAGGAAGTCACTCTGTCGAATCAACCAGGAGTCAACCTGAGCGTTGGAGGAACTTCTCAAAACATTCCTTCTTCATCAAAGGCTCCTGTCGAAACCTCTTTGGGTACTGATTCGACAAGTTTATCACATGAAGAGATTGAGAGTTTGAAGGTCAGAAAACCCTTTGAATACTTGAAAGCTTTGCTCGACACCAGGCATAACTTTCAAGACTCCTCTCCCAGTGGTTCGACAGCTTCAGGGGCTACTTCTGACCTTCAACCAATCAGTGTCATTATGGATGAGATCAAGACAAGGATCCTTGGAGTTGACCTGTTTGAAGTCTTGGCTGAGAATACTTCTGCTCAACATGATCTAAAGAAACTCCTGAAGAGTGCCAACTTGCTGGAGGCTTCGACTGAAGAAAGCCATTTGGTGATGGATTTGATATCTTTGATTGATTCTGCTAGCGCTGATCTGGTTCGACAGAAAGAATTCTCCCAAAAGATCAAAGCCAAGTCTGAGGAGCAAGTTTCAGCATGGAACACAGTGGCTTCTTCGACAGAAAGGATTTCAGAGCTGAATAAGCTTTCTGACGAATACACTAAAGCTGCTGCTGAGTGTGAAAGCAATATTCAAACCTACCAAGCCCAGATTGCTGATCTCCAAAGAAAAATCCTTCAAGAAAAAGAACGCCAGGTCTCTCTTCAAAAACCAAATCAGGAAGCAATAGACAGTGAACTCCAGAAGAGGCTACAACATGCAGAAACAGCCCAGCAACTTCACAGGGAGCTTGACGAAATGACTGTCAGCAAAAGTCTTTGCGAGCGTCGAATTCAACTCCAAAAGAAAAAATTCGACGAGCTCAAAACCACATTCCTTCGACAGTGATTTTGTAATAGGACTTAGGAATTTTACTTGTTTTAAGGATATTTCCTTTTAGTACTTTTATATGTAATGCTATTTTACGCCATTTGTTTGGCGAAGACAAGTTTCATTTACAATTTTAATTTGTTCTGATTTTTATTTCGTGCAATGTTGGTTTATACTTTTTTAAGTACTTCCCATTTATTTTCATCACTCTTCTATCTTTTTCTATTTCTTCGACTTCGTACGCACCATTGGAAAAAACTCTTAGAATTTTAAAAGGTCCTTCCCACTTAGGGGACCATTTTCCCATCACTCTGTCTTTCTTCTCCATGGGCAAGATCACTTTCCAAACTAAATCATTCACTAAAAAGGCTTTAAATTTTACTTTTTTGTTATAAAACTTTTCAACTCTTTCTTTCTGCCTTCTTATTAGTTCTAAAGCACGCAACCTTTCTTCGTCTAAATCAACCAGCTCATCCATCATCATGTTCCAATAAATTTCAGATGGAATCTCATGATGTCTTTGAACTCGTATTGACTGTAAACAAATTTCGACAGGCAATACTGCATCATGTCCATAGGTTAATTTAAATGGGGTGGAATTAGTTGCTTCCTTAGGGGATGTTCGACAAGCCCAAAGGATTTGATCCAGGGTCTTATGCCAATTTCTGGGTTTTTTACCCACATGCTTCTTTATCAGGTTTATTACTACTTTGTTAGCTGCTTCGACCTGGCCATTTGCTTGGGCATAATAGGGTGTCGAAGTCAACAACTTAAAACCTGTCTCTCTTGCAAATGCTTGCATATTTCTGCCAGTAAACACAGATCCTTGATCAGTGGTTATAGTCTCTGGTATTCCAAATCTATACATTATGTGTTTCTGGATGAAATCTATGACTGCTTCCTGATCTACATTCGTCAAAGGTATGGCTTCAATCCATTTAGTGAAATAGTCTACTCCCACCAATATGTACTTCTGCCCTTTTGAAGAGGCTGGTCGAATCTCACCAATTAAATCTAAAGCCCAACCTCTAAATGGCCAAGGCTTTACAATAGAATGTAGCTCACTTGCTGGCACATGAGGTATGCCTGCATGGATTTGACATTCCTGACAGCCTTTTGCAAATTCGACACAGTCTTTCAACATGGTTGGACAATACATTCCTTGTCGAAATAATAGCCATCTCATTTTATGTCCTGCTTGGTGGGCACCACATGCACCACTGTGCACATTCGACAAAGCTATATAAGCTTCAGTCTCTCAAAGACATTTCAGTAGAACTCCTTCTGCAGTCTTTTTAAACAATTCATTCCCAAAGAGCACATAGCTTATGGCTCTGTACTTTATCTTTCTTTCGACATTCTGATTTGGATTTTGTAAATAATCTTTGATGGGTTTTCTCCAATCTCCAACTTCTAAATCACTTACATTGAAAATCTCAAAGTTTTCTTCATCACCATATCCCAATCTCATTGTCTCCAAATCAGATGGGGCCAACTTAGTAGATAAAACTTTACCTCTTACTTCGACAACCTTCAACAGATTTTCTTTCGACACTTTATACCCTGAAGCCAGCTGAGCCAAGTCATTTGCTTCCTGATTTCCTAATCTGGGAATGTGTCTAAAAACTACACTGTCGAATCTCTTGAGGAGCCTGTTGGCTATCACAAAGTACATGATCAAATTTTCTTTGACACATTTATACTCTTTCGTCAGTTGTTTTATCACCAACTCGGAGTCGCCCATTATTTCGACCTCTGTTGCCCCCAGTTCCAACAAGATTTCAAGTCCAGCTATTAAGGCTTCATATTCTGCCTCATTGTTTGAACAGAATCCTTCTATTTTGTACTTGAACTTTGTTGGAATTTTATTGGGAGAAATAATTAACACCCCAATACCTGTTCCATTTTTGTGGCTGGAACCGTCGAAATATAACCTCCAAGGCTCTTTTTCGACATAATTTGTTTCATCTCTAAGCATGGAGTGGTCAGCTATAAAATCAGCAACTACTTGCCCTTTGACAACTTTTAAAGGCATATATTTTAAAGAGTATTCAGTCAAAGCTAAAGCCCATTTTCCAATTCGACTATGTAAAATAGATTTAGACAACATATGCTTTATTACGTCGAAATGAGAAGATATATGTACATCAATGGGTTTTATATAATGCTTCAATTTTGTACAAGAGAAATATACACATAAACATAATTTCTCTATCATACTATATCTAGTTTCAGCATTATTTAAAATTCTGCTAAGATAATAAATGGCTCTTTCGACGCCATGTTCATCTTCTTGACAAAGCATACTTCCTAACGTTCTGTCAGATGCTGATATATAGAGCCTCATGCTTCTTTTTCGACAAGGAGATATTAGGACTGGGGGATTTGCCAAATACTCCTTGATCTTGTCGAAAGCATCTTGCTGCTCTTGCCCCCAAGTGAAACCCTCCTTCTTCAGTCGAAGCAGAGGTGAGAAGGCCTGAGTCTTTCCACTAAGGTTGGAGATGAACCTTCTAAGAAAGTTGATTTTCCCTAGCAGAGACTGCAATTCCTTCTTTGTCGATGGCGCTTTTGCTTCCATTATTGCCTTAGCTTTGTTTTCATTAATTTCAATCCCTTTCTTGTGGACCACAAAGCCTAAGAAATCCCCAGCCTGCACACCAAAAGCACATTTAAGAGGATTCATTTTCAAACCAAACTTCCTCATCCTTTCAAAGGACTGTCGAAGATGGTTGATATGGTCCAAGCCTGAAGCAGATTTAATCACAATGTCATCTATATAAATTTGCATAAATGTTTCGATGAAATCATGAAAAATAGAATTCATGGCCCTTTGGTAAGTAGCTCCAGCATTTTTCAAACCAAAGGGCATAACTACCCATTCATATGTTCCTATTGCTCCTGGACAACGAAAAGCTGTTTTTGGAACGTCTTCTTCAGCAATAAAAATCTGGTTATAACCAGAATATCCATCAAGCATACTTAAATACTCATGGCCTGCTGCAGAATCTACTAGCATTTCTGCTACTGGCATAGGATACTCATCCTTAGGGGTGGCTGAGTTTAGATCTCTAAAATCAATACACACCCTTAGTGTGCCATTTTTCTTAATCACAGGAACAATATTAGCAATCCATTCGACATACCTTGTTGTACGGATGAATTTGCATTTTAGAAGTCTTTCAACCTCTTCTTTGATTTTCGACAGGATCTCAGGTGCAAAACGTCTGGGGGTCTGCTTTATTGGCTTCTTCCCTTCCAGTATTGGCAACTTCAATTCCACCAAACTTCTGTCTAAACCAGGCATTTCGTCATAATCCCAGGCGAAGCAGTCTTTAAACTCATTCAGCAGTTGGATTATTTCGACTCTGAGTTGAGGATTCAACTTGGCACTGATGTAAGTGGGCCTTTTCTCTGCCCCCAGTCCCAGATCAATCTCCTCCAAAGGATCCTGTGCCACCATTTTCATATTGGTGGAGGTTGGATCCTTTTCGAACCCCAAAGGTTCGTCATCGTAAATGGCATCAAGTCTTTGGTTCTGCCATTCACCATTTGAGTCTTCTTCAAAACTCTGATTTGCATGTTGCTCCTCAATGTTTTCTTGAGGATGTTGTTCTTTGACAATTTGAGTGCTGGCTTCGACAGCCATATTTCTAACTTCAGCCTCAAGGGCCGCTTTGAGTTGTTTTTCGGCTATATAAGCCGAAATCCTTTTCATGGCTGATGCTTCAGTCATCTTCACTGAATTCACTCCCCCATCCAGTTGGGTTGACATGGGTAGTTCCCCAGGTGTAATTTGTCTCCCCAATTATTTCTTTATCCCACTGGAAACCATGCGTAGGATGGAGGTACATGGAACAGTAAGCATTGTCGGAAGCTGTTAGGTCGAAAGCAGCAGGGTTGCATGGTGCTATATGGGCTAGGTTTTTGTCGAAATTACGACTAGTAACATTGTTCACATCAGCTGTGAAGTAACTCTGATCTGCTTCAATGTTTTCGATAATCCCATCTGGCCTCCAGATTGATATCCTTTGATGCATGGAAGATGGCACAGCCCCAATCCCATGGATCCATTCCCTTCCCAACAACAAGTTGTAATTTTCCTTTGATGCTATTACCACAAACATGGTAGGCCTGGTGATAGATCCTACAGCCAAGTTCAGTTGTATTACCCCCAACGTTGTCCCTACTTTACCTTCATAGTTGGACAACACCATATTGTGAGGCTTAGTGTCGGAGTCATCTTTTCCAATCCTCTTTATCATATAATGAGGAATTAAATTCACAGCTGCTCCACCATCTATCAGAATTTTGTTGACACCCACATTTTCTACCTTTCCTTTTATGAAAAGAGGCTTTAAGTGAGCCTTCATTGAATCATCTGGCTTTTCGAAGAAAGCATTTTGCTCTTCGACACAGCCATTATTCATTATGTAGTAGCACACGGGCTTCAAGCCTATGCTGTCATCTACCATGTCATCTTCTTCGTCTTCGACTTCCATTGTCCTGTCATAATCTCTGGGCAGTACAGAGACCACATTGCAGGTTACGTCGAAAGAGGCATCTGATTCTGAACCAAATTCATCTGTGACTTCTTCGTCCACTGGAATTCTGTTGTTTGTCTTTTGCATCTCTGTGGTGTCACCAGATCTATTCTCCTGAAAGGTTTCTTTTTCTGCCAGAGGCATCCCCTTGTTTGTAATCTGCACACATTCGCTTGATTCAGCTCTCTTCTGCCCAACCCTTTGGTGTTCTACTGTTCCCTTTCCAATTTTCTTCTGCCTTTGGAATCTTCTCCATTGGGATCTGGACATAGGATTCTTCCCTTTGTAGTTTTCAGAGACATATTTTGGCCTTGCCTCCTTTTTAACTTCCATTGAAGGACCTCTGTTCACTTCAAAACTCTTCCATCTCTTCTGACCTTGGGCATCCCTTATAGGCTGAACCCATTTGTCATCATTTGGCCTGTTAAATGGTTTGTAGGTGTTGGAACGTCTTTCTCCCACTCCTTGACTGTGATGCTTCCCTCTTCTTGGGTCGAATCTTTCGTTTCTGGTTGGTGGGACTGTTCCCCAATTTCCTTTCCTCTGGGTCTTTTCTGCTGCTTCTAAGTCATCAGCTGCTTTCTTGTCGAACACAGCACTGCATCTTGGGCAAAGCATGACTTCTGCATTCTTCCTTTGACACCTCTGGATGAATTCGACAAGACTTTCATTTTCTTCTGGGTAAACCAGCTTCTGATGCTTCTCTTGATGTCTCTTTCCCTTGTTTGTGTCTGGTCCCACCCTCTGAGTGACTTCCACCATGTGAATCCCAGCATTCTGTTCAGTTGTGATCTTCAATTTATTCATTTTTTCGACCAGCATGATTTCCTCTGGGATGTCCTCCTTTGACTGACTCACATTGCCTTTTGGGTGTAAACCCTTGTAGATGTAGTTGCAGCAGTGTGCAACCCTTTCGACAGGATGTCCTTCAGTTCTGATGGTACCAATGTTTATTGGTTCGACAGTGGGGGAATGGTCATCAGTCCCTGCTGTTTTGATCTCCTCTTGACCAAGGCCCTCAGTGGCCTTTTTCTGAACAATGAGGGTTTTGTCACCCTCCTCTTCGTCATCCTTTTTGAAGGAATCTCTCCACCCTGTGGGTTTGATTTTGTTGATATCTGCTTTAGAGCTTGGTGGTGCTGAATATTTCACCATGAAATCGAACTTTCCATTTGACTCTCCCAAAGTATCCCAGATCACCCCCTGCTCAGCATCTTTTTCGTAGTTTTTCTTGTCGAAGCTTCTTCCCACTTTGACTGCATTTCTTTCGTCGAAACCTTCAGTAGTTTCGCTAGCATGATCACTGTCGAAGTTTTCAGAAACTTTGACTTCCTTCTCTTCAGCCTGGTCAACAAGATCATCACCTTCTTCTACCACATTTACATGGGTGTCGAAACCTTCAGCAACTTCTATCATGGTGAAGTTGGTGTCGAAGCTTTCAGTAACTTCCACCATTTCAAAATTTTCTTCAGCCACGATCTCCATTTCGACCACATTTACCATTTCTGGTTCAGCATAATTGGCCTCTACCACCTGCATAGGATTAGAGTCAATCCTCATCTGCTGCTTGGCTTTGTCTCCAAACTTCAACCTTCCATTTTGGATTGCGTTCTGGACAAGATCCCTGAAAAGGTAACATTGAGAAGTTTTATGACCCAAGAAATTATGGTATTTACAAAAACCTCTCTTTTTCTGTTGGTCTACAGGAGGCTCTTTCGTGCCTGCTGGTTTTATTAACTGACCATCTTTGACTAATAAATCAAATATTTCATCACACTTAGTGATGTCGAATGTATAGGTTCTTTTAGGGAACCTGTCATTCTTTTCTACTTCGACTGGATTTTTTCCATTCGACGGGGCTAAAACTTTACAAGAATATGGAGGGCCTTGTTTTAATTCTGCCAGATCAATTTCTTGCTGGTCGACGATGACTTGTTCGTTTTCGTCATAATCATCTTCATGAATTACTCCTACATAGGCCACTCTTTCCTTCTTGTTTTTGTTTGATCTGAATTTTTCATTTTTTAGTCTTTCTATTTGCCTTACTCTGTCTGCTAGTTGTGCCATATCTCTCAAGTACTGGGTATCCAGTTTCTTCCTTATGGAATAATCTAGACCCCCTGCAGCCATTTCGACTAGTTCTTGTTCCGGCACTTGCGTAAAGCATCTGGCTTTTAGTAATCTAAACCTATTCAAATAGTCATCTATAGGTTCAGAAAACTTTCTTTTGACACTTGCCAACTCCTTCAAACTTATCTTGGTTTGTCCCATATAAAATTGTTCATGGAACAATCTTTCTAATTGGGTCCAAGTAAAAATTGAAGTTGCAGGAAGTGATGTGAACCAGGTGAACGCATTTTTTGTTAAAGAACTTGGGAAATATTTCATCCTTAGGTTCTCATTATTCGCAATTTCTCCTGCTTCTATCAAGTAACGTGCCACGTGTTCTATGGTGGACTCACTAGTATCCCCTGAAAATTTTGTAAATTTGGGGACTTTCCACCTTGGTGGTAATTCTTGTTGTAAGACAAATTCAGACAAAGGGGAAGTATAACTAGGCCTTTGTAATCCTACGTTTACTCCATTTTGTGCCATTATTCTCTCAACCATGGTGGCAATATTGTTTTCGACAGGCATGTTATTGTAACGCATTCTCTGCTGTAACACTTCGTCAGCATTTTGATTTCTCTGGACTATTATCCTTCTTGGTTCCTGTCGAATAGGCTCTTCTACATTAGGCTGTTCGACTATCACCTCTTGCCTCCTGGGATTTTCATGAGGATTTCCTAAGGGCCTTTGGTTTATAGTAAGTTCTTCTTCGACAGCCCTATTGGCAGGGGCCTGATTTAATTGCATTCTTTGCTGTACTTGCGGGACTCCGAAAAAGTCAGCAATGCGTGCCATCTGTTCTGCCAATATTTGGTTTGTTTGGGTAGTGTTCTGTATTAAGGGATTGAACACTTCTCCCATTTGTTGTGTCAAAGCCTGCACCATATCATGATTGCTTTCATCCATCTGTTGACGAATTACTTGTGCAGAATGGTTCGTCATAGCGGGCATATGGAAACCTGGTGGAACTTGGTTTATCCTATTTCCATTTCCACCATATCCTGATCCCTGCAATGGTGATGACACTTGAACCATAGCATCAGAGAATAATGGTGATGAATTATGTAGGCTTGCCATCATTGAAGTTGGCATTCCATATGGTTGTTCCCTCCCAGTCAAAGGCTGAGAATAATTCAGATATGGCCTGAATGTATTTCCTCCAGGGGGAGGGGTTCCCAAGGGTCTAGCGTGTCCCATGGTGGAAGAACTAGGCGCATTCTGGGATCCTGAACCTGTTGGTATGGGATCCCCCAAAGGAGGCCTAATCTGTTCTAAAACAGGGCCAGACGCTGGTATTGCTCCTGACGAAGGGATAGGGTTGGAAACTGATATTGTTTCGTCAGGATTATTTGAAGTATTTGGCAAGTTAGCCATGTTTCTTCTTCTTGTTCTCTTTGGTCTCTCTACGTCGGTTACGGCTAGTTTACCGCTTCTAAGAATCATACAACGTAGCAAGGAACAATTTGTCTAAGAAATTATCTATCAGAATTTTATCAAATGCACTGGTCCCACTGGGCGTGCCAATTTGTTCGCGATGGTTCCTGGCGAACAACCTCTGGTTAACCAATCTCTTCAGAAAACTGGGTTACTTGCAGGACCAACCATACAAGTCCTGGGATACATGTGCATTGTTTCTGTCGAACTACTCTTAGAATTTTGGTGACTGATTTGTGGTTTGTTTTATCAATGTAGTCAAAGTATTAAGAACTTTGATTTTTGCAAGTAAAGTAAAGTTTGAACTTAAAGACGAAATAAAGTTAAAAATTTAAACAAGAACAAAGAAACTGTCGAAGGCTGTAAACTTGCAGAAAAAGTAAATAACATTTAAAATGACATGAACTTGAAGAATAAACAAGTAATTTAAAATGACTTTGAAATATAACTGGTGTTTTAAACGTACATTGTTCCAAATACTAAACTCATTTTCTCTCACACTGGGTACTTAGAGCTTTTACAGGAAATTTGTACCAATTTTCACACACCATTCTAACCACAAACTATCCTATTTATACATAAACAAAATAACTGCTTAGAACGGAAAAACTATAACTAAACGACAAGTGTCAGCCTGCATGTAAATTTCTTCTCTGAAACCTCCATGTGTCCAACTGCCAAAGGTTACAACTATTTGAATTTGAATTTCCTTCTTTGGTGACGAAACCTTGTGCCCCTTCAATCTGTCGAAGCCCTTTTTAAAGAAGAACAAAATTCTTCAACACTTGCCAAATATTCTTGTCAGATGTCCTTTTCTGTCGAAACCATTGAAAAGATTATCTTCTGTCGAACCGTCGAAAGAGAACTTTCTTCTACCAAATACTTAGTCACAAATACCTTCCCAACTTTATTCTGCCAGAACAACATTTATCTCTCTGTCGAAGTAATGGATTTTAAAACTTGTCAGCAGTTCCTTGAACCTCTTTCCTTCATCATTATTCGACAAAAACAACCTCACACTTTTAAATTTCACCTTGTCGAAATTGTAGGTTTACACCTGGCAACGGCTTGAGAGGTTTAGGAACCACCAAAGAGCTCTGAATTAGATGTGGCAAGAGTTCACTGTATGCCATGGGGACTGGATGAAGAGGAGCAATCCTTCTTTCCAGATTGTTACGAGGCCTAGGCTGGCTCTGAAGTTGATTTTGAGGTCTTCGACCATGAGATTGCAGATTTGGACGAGGAGGAACCCAGGGTTTCTGACACGGTGCTCTGAGCATTGCCGAATGCCCGTAAGAGTAATCAGATTCAGGAACAGATGATCTTTGAGAAGATGTTGGTCTAGAATATTTGATATTTGCCATGACTGCATTGACGTCATCCCATTCTTCCTCTTGGGAGCTAACAACAGACTCACCTTCACTAGCTGGGATATTCGAAAAGTCCTGGATCTTTCCACTTTTGAGAAGGCTCTCAATGCGTACTCCAACTATCATCAAATCAGAGAAGCTTGTCATCCCAATGCTACTCATTCTTTCCAAGTATGGACCCTGCAAGGTGCCCACGAACAGGTCAATTAATTCTCTGTCTGAAAGTGGTGGTTGCACTTGGGCTGCCAATTCTCTCCACCGCTGTGCATATTCTCTGAAAGATTCACCACTCCTCTGGGATAGGCTCTGCAAGTGCGTGCGATTGGGCGCTACGTCCATATTGTACTGGTATTGCTTTACGAAAGCTTTGGATAAATCATTCCAAGATCGGATATGACTGCTTTCCAAATCCATGTACCAACTTAAAGATGCCCCACTTAAACTGTCCTGAAAACAGTGAATCATCAACTTATCATTGCAGGCATAAGAAGTCATTTTTCTACCGAACATCACCAAATGACGCTTCGGGCAACTGACACCAGTGTATTTCTCAAACTTCGGAGTTTTGAAGTCTGAAGGAATGACAAGACCAGGCACCAAACACAAGTTTAGAGCATCAAAACCGAAGGCATCAGGATCCGCTAAGGCTTTGAGTTGCTCCTCCAACACACGAAACCTTTCAGCAGGATCAATGACTTGTGGATCCTTGGTTTTCACAAGAGGGATTGCCCCTTGGAAGTTCGGCATAGGGAAAGCAAAACTCCGATAATCTGTAGTATCAGAAGAAGATGAAGGTCCACCTCGGACAGCAGATGGTTCAGGTACATTCTGATTCACGATCGGGGTCTGTACAGGCTGAGCTTGAGTAAGGTAGTTCACTTGCAGAAAATCATCATCAGGAGAAAGACCATACAAAGGATTAGCCATTGAAGTGAAACCAGGTGGAAACTCAACATTCTGACGGTTGTTCTCTGACATAGCTACTGACGGCTTCCAATCTGACCCTTTACCTCTTGACACTGTTCAATCTTCCTTCAAACACTGTCGTCTTCCAACGGTTAACACTTGTTCAAACTGAGTACCGGGAAATCAACTGGCTGGTCATGGACAAAAGAGGAAGGATGAGCTCTCTGGAGGAGGAAAATGCTATGCAGATGCAAATGTAAAATGCAATATGATGATGCAAAAGATGCAAAGACATGGGATCACAGCTAGAAACTGCCTGGAATCTGGAATGCTGGACCAAGAATCGAGTGTTTGTAACCACAAGATCTGCATAATAACCCAAAATAGTAACTGAAAACCAGAGGTCAATAACTTCAGGATCGTAGTGACCGGATCAAACAATTGTACTGGTAATGAGGGTATGTTGAGGTCAAGGGTTCCTGCAAACCTGTAAACAGCCCAACCCCCTCACAGGTGGTGTTCTAAAACAAGGATCCTCAGACTTGGATTAGTTATGAGAAGTGTAAACACTTCTAACCCGGAGGTACAGTGTTTACAATAACCATAAAAAATCCTCCTTTAATTCTCCTCAGTTTCTGAAGGTCATAATAAAGGTCATCCAGACTTAGCAGGCTTCCCAGATAGCCCTAGCACTACAGGAAATCTGTAGCACAGAGTTCTCAAGAAGAAACCCACATCTGAACCGTGTTTCATATTCCCGCACCAGACCGAAATGGAATGGGAAAGAACATGAACCACTCTAGCCTAGGTGTCACTCAGGTCCCAGGTATAGGACCTTAAACTCTCAATAGAACCCCACCCACCAAAGCAACAAAACCAGATACAGCCAGAATAGTATGACAGTATGATATATGTAAAGCTGTAAAGAAAGCAATAAACAAAACTGTACATAAAGCAATAACATAAATACATAAACACTAATAGCACATAACACCCCAGTAAACACAAGTCAAACAAGCGCTAGGAGGAACCCACAAAAAGAACCAGAAGCCCTGGTTGCAGTATAAGGATCCCCAGCAGAGTCGCCAAGTTGTCGCTCCCGATAGATGGGACTGGCCCAAATAAAGGTACAGACGCGAACGGTCGGCGAGAGGGACAGTGAGAACACACAGTCGTGAACTCACTGGAGATGAAAAGAGTCGCCAGCTAGGCATTTTTATCCCGGAGGAAAGGCAATGCTGCATAGGCCTAGAAAGACATGGATAAGACGGTTGCGAACCAGAGAGACTGAGAAAGGGGGTTGGTTACAACCTGGGAAGGTATTAGCACCCAGATTGTCCGCCGTACTCGACGGGATCCACGCTTAGGAGATTTGTGTTTTAAAGGGGTAGTGTCAGTGCAATTTGTGTGCAAAGGCTGGACAGGATGTACAGGTGTCAGTGTCTAGTGTATAAGTGATGTGAAGTGTACAAGAGAAGTGTCAGTGTAGGAACAAGAGTGAAATGCTCAAGATCATGAGGCTAAAGAATGAAGCTAGAAGGAGGGGGAATATACATAGACTTTTGTTCGATAACTGTTAAGTTATGCCTACGTATCCTCTCGTGCAATGAGGAAGTCAGAACACCGTAGTTCGACCCAAAGAGACTGAAAGATGAATTGACTTGTGAACTGCTTGCTTGTCAATGCTCAAGTGTATGACCTGTCTGGCTCAGGTGCTAACTGTCTTGCATTAGACGGAAGAAGCAAGTTCTCGTTTGTGAGTGAATGAGATGAGAAAAGAATCCCGAAGGAGACGATTATTGTTTGTTTTTGTATTTTCAATCTTTTATTGCTTTTGAAAGTTTGTCATAAATTAATGAGCTTAAGCCTAAACCAATGGATTTAGTAAACTCATCACATCTTCCCTCTGATTAGGGGTAATGAGAGTACCTTAAGTGTGAAGTCAGATTCTCACACTTAATCACCTTTGGTGTAGGATTAAGATCATTAACCTACTTGTGATTAATTAGATGTTTTTGTTGTTTTTGTTTAGTGTTAAGTAATGAGGTTAAGCCACAATCAAGGATTAAACAGCCTCATTACACCATCCTAATAGAAGGATAATAGATGAGAATGTTTAAGCTGAGGAAAGCTCCTCAACTTAATCCATGATTAGGGATTAAACTCATGACAAAACAAGCCTTTGATTAAGTGGATTTTATTTGGTGATATGATGATGAAGTGATTTTTAGGGTTTGTAAGACAACTTGAGGGGGACTTGTCCATTAACACTAGGGTTAGTCCTTCTTAACCAATTAAGGAAGAATTAGAACCCTAATGCAAGGCCCAAGTTACAAGCTTGATGTCTTGATTATTAAATGAATTGATTAGAGGAGTTAAACACATTAAGGGTTTAACACTTAGGATTAAAGTTATACACTCCATCCTAAGAGAAGGATGCAGGCATAAGCTTAATCACAAAGCCTTAAAGCCTTTAGGGTTTAGTCCCTGATTATGAGGTGAGAAGAGAAGACTCAAAAGAGACACAAAGGTAAAACTAAGAGGGGAGACTAATCAAAACCCTAATCATTGTCATGCTTGGTTGTTCCTAAGGTTTGTGAGGTTTTCAAGAGAAATCTTCAATGGAACCACCAGGAAGCAGATGAAAGGAGAAATAAGAATGAGAGATGAGAATGCAACATGAAGATAAGATGAATAATGAATAAGATAAAGAGATGAAAATGCGAAAATGGAGATAATCGGACAACGCACAAACAGAGCCTACACCAGTAGGACTTCCAGATGCAACAGCATGCAGTAATTAAAATCGGGCCATAGCGTTACCTAACGGAGAAGGTCCGTTGCCTCTTCAGTACGCTCAAGAGAAACTCAAGAAATACTTATCAGAAGTCCAAACACGCAAAAAGATCCAACAGTTGAGCACAGGTAACAGTCATCAAGTCCAAGAAAATCAGAATATCAAATATAAGTATCCAGCTTCAAAGTCAATCACCAAGAGGGAATAACAAAAAGAAATGATCCAAGCGATATCAGGGACTAAGCACAGACTGCATTAAGAGAGCTCCCAGCCCACACAAGATTATAAGTCACAAGATACAGATTAATCAACAAGCAATCATAAATTTAAACCAACAGCTTTAAATATAATTCTATTCTAACTACTAACATTAAAATATGAATTAATTAAGAAAATATAATCAAAGTTCTAAAGATAAAAAAATATAATCTAAGATTTTATAATAGGTATTAAAATTTAAATCAACAAAAACTCTTATTAGAAATTAACAATTAGCAAAATTATAACTAACAAAATTATTAAAATAAAATCTAATATAAACTAAACTTTAACAAGTTTTAATTAATTAACAATGAAGCAACCAAAAAAACAAGGAAACCTAAACAAAGAAAAATAAGAGAATAAAAGGAAAAACAAGGGGAGGCTGGCGCTGGATCTGGGGGTGCGCTTAGGAGAAACTCACCGGGCCTTAGCCCATCAGCAAATAACTTCTTTCCTTAAGAAAAGGAAATGAAAGAGAAGAAAATCATAATCATAATAGTCAGCTTCAAAAAATGAAAAGAAAATAATAAATAATAAATAATTAAATATGTGAGTCAAAAAAAAAAAAATTGATAAACTCAAACTGAAACACAATCCCAATCCTTATCCTTTTTAACACACAAAACTCAGAAAAAGAAAGAGGAACGAGTCTTCTCCTCTTCTGAAACTAAATCGCGGCAGCGCCGCCACCAACAGCACACGCGCGATCTCCACCGTCGGCCTTCACTCGCCGTCGCGGTGGCTCTCTCCTTGCTTTGCCGTTCGCGCGGGGCTCTCCCAGGTTTCTCTCCGATCCCCACTCGAGAATACGGCGGAACCACGACTTCACTCCGGCATTCTCAGACACGATTCACGGCGGTGGTGGTGATGGACTCACGCTGGTGTTGATGACTGCGGCTTCTCGTCAATCTCTCTGTTCAGATCACCGGCACCAAAGGCCGTCGCGAACCCAACACAGGACAGTCGCGTTTCCTACGTCTCAGCTTCTTGATTTTGCGGTGAGTTTCGGTCTATAATCCTTTTCTCAAACTCGATCTTCTCTTCATCTTTTTTGTTCTTGGTTTTGATCTGAGTTCTGTTTTTGTGTGATGGGTGGTTTTGTTTGATGTTTGGTTGTTGTTGAAGATGGAGAAGGCGTGTTGCTGATGTTGGTTGTTGGGAAGTGTACGGTTTCTTGAAGGAGGTTTATGAGTTTGCTTGGTTTTGCAGGTTTAAGGTGAGGTTAGTGAAGGTTGTTTCTGCCGAACGGTGTGGTGAGTTGAAGGAGAGGGTTGAATGAGGTTGGCGGGGAGTTGGCGAAGAGGGTTGTTTAGGGAGGGTGAGTTGAAGTTGACACGAAGGTGGTTCTGGTTCGGATTTAATGTTTAGGTATGGATTGTTGAAGAAAAGTTTGAGGAAGGGATTTTGGTTGCAGGTCAAGGGTGAAGGAGGATGTTTTTGGTTGATTGTTAGAGGCAAGTGTGATGAAGAAAAAAAATGTTGAAATGGCTCCTGCGTATGTGACTTTTATGAAGAATCACTTTTTCTTGCTGAGAGTTTTTTTTGGTTGCAGGTTGTCCTTGTGCGGAATTGAGGGAGGAAAAGTTTCTGCTGTTGTGAGTTTTCTGCTTAACTTGTGTGCATCTTCGTGTGGGCCCCGAAGTGAGAATTAGGTGAACAACTATAAGGAAATTGGCAATATTGCAGGTGCCGTGTGAAATGGTATGAAGATGTTGTAGTGCATTGGAGGAACATGAAGGCTTATGGTCCTCTTGTTTTTTTTTTTTTCTATTTTTGTAATGAGCAAATAATGGGCTATTTCTTGTATAGAAAAACTAATTTTTTTTTTGGAAATGTTTAATAAAATAAAGGGAGGAATTTATGGTTTTATAATATTGGATAAAAATAATAGACACATGGATAGAAACTTGAAAAAAATGGAAAAATTGGGTAAATGAATTCAGAAAAATAATTTGAAGATTGACTCAAAATGGTTAACAGAAATTTGGATGTGAATTTATGGATAAAAAAAAATGGAAAATAAATTGGTGATGAATATATGGACAAAAATGGTTAGGGTTTTTAATATGGACAAGTAGATGGATTTTCCAAATGAAATTGGGTATGAACTAAACCTATATGGAATGGACCGACTACCATGCACACAACCATAAAACTTCAATTTTCAACTTGCAACCAATCTTGCACCACTTCCACACCAAAAACCACTAATTAAGAATGACACAGCTACCAACAAATAATTTGTGACTTCAACAATGACCATCTGAATTAAACATCTTCTGAATTAAATTGAATCCGTTCGAAGTCTCCGGGAAAAATAAATCCGACGAAGCATGCTCTGAACTGATGAATTATGACGAGCCTGATTTTGCGAACTAATCCCCACACAAACCACTGCTTGATAAACTGATGAATTTCGTATAACACAAATTGAATGCTCATTGCCCAAGAAATAACCCTGAGATTCAGATGCGCCAGTGAATGGTCTCCACACGTGAAATCCTTGAGAACCAAATAATCAGGGAAATAAACCCTAATTCTGTAACATGAGTAATGAGAGGATGATGCCACTGATGGCTGTATAGCTGAAACTTTGAATTCTCTGATAATCCGCAGATAAAAACGTGAAACCCAAATTCTTCAGAAAATGTGATCCCATGCCTCAGGAGCCTATGCAAATGATGTGCAACAATGTAAATGGAAATGCAAATGAGATGCAAATGAAAGATAGGCGAAGAAAGAAAATCAGAGGGCAAATTTGGGTGTCTACAGATTGCAAGGCATAAGGCTGTAGCAAGTACTCCTCAGAAAAATGGTCTAGCTGAGAGATCCAATCGAACAATCCTCGGAAGGGTTAAATGCATGTTTTTTAGTCCTGGATTGAAGAAGGTGTTTTGGGTTGAGGCTATTTCGACAATAACATATCTGATAAACAGATATCCTTCGATTGCGTTAGATATGAAGACACCTAAAGAAGTTTGGTCAGTACATCCACCAGATCTCGACAAACTGAGAGTATTTGGTTGTGTGGCCTATGCTCACATTAGGAAAGACAAGGTCGAACCTAGAGCTCTGAAATGCATGTTCATAGGGTACCCTGAAGGAGTCAAAGCTTATAGGTTATGGTGCCTAGAGTCAGATCACATGAGGTGTACCACCAGTAGAGATATAGTTTTCAATGAAGTTGAGATAACTTTCAAGAAAAATGATGATGTTAACGAAGAGATGGAATAGGGAGAGATTCCTATTGAGGTGGAGGATAGTGATGTTGAATTTCATGACCCATATGAAGTCAAAGAAGAAGAAAAATAAACTACTGTTGAAGATGAGGAGACTGATAATAACTATCCGCTGGCAACAGACAGGTCGAGAAGAGTCATCAAGCCACCTCAGAGACTTGGTGTCGCTCCCACTAGATGAAGCCGGGTCAAATAGGGTGCAGACGCGAACGGTTGGCGAGAGGAGGGTGTGAGAACACACAGGAGTGAACTCACAGGGAATGAAAAGAGTCGCCAGCTAGGCATTTTTATCCCGGAGGAAAGGTAATGCTGCATAAACCTAGAAAGATATGGATAAGACGGTTGCGAACCAGAGAGACTGAGAAAGGGGGTTGGTTACAACCTGGGAAGGTATTAGCACCCAGATTGTCCGTCGTACTCGACGGGATCCACGCTTAAAAGATTTGTGTTCTAAAGGGGTAGTGTCAGTGCAATTTGTGCATAAAAGAGCTGGAAAAGGATGTACAGGTGTCAGTGTAAGAGAAGTGAAGTGTATATGTATGGTGTCAGTGTAAGAACAAAGAATGAGATGCTCAAGATCATAAGGCTAAGAGAATGATGCTGGAAGGAGGGGGAATATACAGAGACTTTTGTTCGATAACAGTTAAGTTATGCCTATGTATCCTCTCGTGCAATGAGGAAGTCAGAACACCGTAGTTCGACCCAAAGAGACTGAAAAATGAATTGACTTGTGAACTGCTTGCTTGTCTATGCTCAAGTGTATGACCTGTCTGGCTCAGGTGCAAACTGTATTGCATTAGACGGAAGAAGCAAGTTCTCGTTTGTGAGTGAATGAGATGAGAAAAGAATCCCGGAGGAGACGATTATTGTTTGTTTTGAGTTTTCAGTCTTTTATTGCTTTTGAAAGTTTGTCATAAGTTAATGAGCTTAAGCCTAAACCAAATGAGTTAGTAAACTCATCACATCTTCCCTCTGATTAAGGGTAATGAGAGTACCTTAAGTGTGAAGTCAGCTTCTCACACTTAATCACCATGATGTAGGATTAAGATCATTAACCTACTTGTGATTAGTTAAATGTTTTTGTTGTTTTTGTTTAGTGTTAAGTAATGAGGTTAAGCCATAATTAGGGATTAAACAGACTCATTACACCATCCTAATAGAAGGATAATAGATGAGAATGTTTAAGCTGAGGAAGGCTCCTCAACTTAATCCATGATTAGGGATTAAACTCATGACAAAACAAAGCCTTTATTAGGTGGATTTTAGTTAATGATATGATGAAGAAGTGGATTTTATGATTTGTAAGACAGCTTGAGGGGGACTTGTCCATTAACACTAGGGTTAGTCCTTCTTAACCAATTAAGGAAGAATTAGAACCCTAATGCAAGGCCCAAGTTACAAGCTTGATGTCTTGATAGTTATTAGATGGATTGATTAGAAGAGTTAAACACATTAAGGGTTTAACACTTGGGATTAAAATTATACACTCCATCCTAATAGAAGGATGCAGGCATAAGCTTAATCACAAAGCCTTAAAGCCTTTAGGGTTTAGTCCCTGATTATGAGATGAGGAGAGAAGACTCAAGGAGACACAAAGGTAAAACTAAGTGGGGAGACTAATCAAAACCCTAATCATTGTCATGCTTGGTTGTTCCTAAGGTTTGTGAGGTTTGCAAGAAAGATCTTCAATGGAACCACCAGGAAGCAGATGAGAATGTTTAAGCTGAGGAAGGCTCCTCAACTTAATCCATGATTAGGGATTAAACTCATGACAAAACAAAGCCTTTATTAGGTGGATTTTAGTTAATGATATGATGAAGAAGTGGATTTTATGATTTGTAAGACAGCTTGAGGGGGACTTGTCCATTAACACTAGGGTTAGTCCTTCTTAACCAATTAAGGAAGAATTAGAACCCTAATGCAAGGCCCAAGTTACAACCTTGATGTCTTGATAGTTATTAGATGGATTGATTAGAAGAATTAAACACATTAAGGGTTTAACACTTGGGATTAAAGTTATACACTCCATCCTAATAGAAGGATGCAGGCATAAGCTTAATCACAAAGCCTTAAAGCCTTTAGGGTTTAGTCCCTGATTATGAGATGAGGAGAGAAGACTCAAGGAAACACAAAGGTAAAACTAAGTGGGGAGACTAATCAAAACCCTAATCATTGTCATGCTTGGTTGTTCCTAAGGTTTGTGAGGTTTGCAAGAAAGATCTTCAATGGAACCACCAGGAAGCAGATGAAAGGATTAAGAGAAACAAAGCAACTTGCTTCATTTAAGAAGACAAGTCACTTGAAGAAAGAAAGTAAGATGAAGAAGAAAGAGCAATCCCAATCTCAAACACAAATCAAAATGCAGCAAGTATGCATAAGGGAGATGAAAAGAAGTTGTGAGAAGTGAAGGCAAATTCACTTCTCAAAGTACTTACCACCTGAAAAGTTAGCAAAAGGAATGAAATGCAATGCAATGTGATGATGCAAACCAAAACCAGAAGCATGTGTGTGGTGCTAATGATGCTATGAGATGATACCAACATGAAACAAGGCATGGGGATGATCATACAAACAAATGGATGCAAGAGGAGCATGCTTAGAACCATGAACATACATGAAAAGTTATGGAATGCATATGACATACAACATGGCAAATGGAAGATTCAATGATCAAACATGCTTCTAATATGTCTTAAGATGTCTAATGAATCAAATGGGTGCACAAAATGTCATGGCAAGTCATGGTATGCAAGCAAATGCAAGATGAATGCAAAAGGAAGCCCAAATTAGGGTTTATGATCAATGCACAAAACAAAAATCAAAACCAGAAGCAAACCTCAAGATAAAAAATTGAAAATGCATTCAAAGGAACCCTAAACTTATACAAACTCACTGCCCAAAGGAGGGATGCTAACTCTTAACCTAATTAGGGTTATGAATTTCTCAAGATTTCTAGGGTTTTAAGGTACCTTGACAAGAAAAAATGCCAAACAAATTGAAAATGCAAGATCAAATCATGCCAATTTAATCCTACAAACTACATGATATGCAAGACACAATGCAAAAAGAATCAAAGTCCAACTCTCAATGGTTAGGCAGAAATGAATTTTTGAACATTGGATCAAAATAATGCTTTGAAATTGAATTAATTCCATGGAAATTTGTCAAAATGCATCAAGATCAAAAAAGAAATTTGGTTTGAGGGTTGGACAATGTTTCTAAATGTTTTTAAAGGTCTCATGAATTTTTTTGTGATTTTTAAATACCTAAAAGTATTTTTAATTAATTAATTCTCATTAATTAATTAAAAATAAACTTTTAAATGATTTAAACATATTTTTTAATGCAAAAAATAAAAATAAAAATGTTTTTGGTTTCTGAAAATTAATAAAAGTTTGTACAAAAATTTTCAGAATTTTTAAAATTGTTTTGCTATTTTAAATAAATTGGAGAAAAGAAATGAAATAAAATGCAAAATAAAATGAATTAATGGGAAAGTAATCAGATCCAAAGGCCTAGATTTGAACTGGGAACGCGCGCGTTTGACTTGGCGCCACATCTAAGGGCTGAGATTCAAATCCCCATAATTATGATTAACCCTAATTAAACAAACCCTAATGACTTTCAGACGACCGGAACACTGTTCCGGTCGTCTTCTCCGGCCAGCTCCTCTTCCAAACTCCCTCAAAACGCCATGAAATCAAGTCAAACTCTCCAGATCAACTAAACTAACATCCCTAAACAACAATCCAGCACCAAAATCCATTTATTTCAACTCAAGATCAAGATACGAATCAAACATCAAAAACTGTCAAAATTTCAGAAACACAATACAACCTCATATCTCAATCTTTTTCAAAAGTAAAAGGTTCAGTGAACTCAGGGAAGCATGCTTTATCATTTAGAAACAAGAAAAGAGAGTTCTGGAAAAATGAATTTCCATGGCTACCTGAATCGAAGCTTTAGTTTCTGGCACTTTCTGGCTGATGTCTTGCTTGCAATCAACTCCCCTGGACCTTCTGAGAAGCTTTCAAGGCTTGTTTGAAGTTTGCAATGGCTGGTTTGAAAGATGGCTGAAGTTCTGCTCAATGAGGGGCAGAAATCGTATCTTTGATTTAGTGGCTTTCAGGCTGTTTTAAGGGTTGGTTTGTGTTCAGTGAAGCATGGTGAGATGGTTTGTGAAGCTGGTTTGTGTGTTTGAGGTTTGTGCAAGCAGTTTCGAAAGCTTTTGCAAGATGGTGTGAAAATGAGAATGCTGTCTTTGAGAATGCTTCAGGCTTGTGTTTTGTATGCTTTGGCTTGCTTTTGATTTGCATAAACTATTGTGATAGGTCAGATGAAGTGATGTGTGCTTTATTGATTGGTATGACCCAAGTTGCCAAAATGTCAAAGTTGGTGTAAGAGAAGCATGGGCTACTTTCTAGCCAAGGACAAAAGGTATGTCCTGCGCAGCATGATGTGGGGGGAACCCTTGGATTGATCATCAAGTCAGCAAGCAAGTGGATTGTATCTTATGATGAGTTTTGCAAGTTGGTTCACTTTTGATTCTTATGAGATATCTTGCTCCATAGGCCATAAAAATGTGTGATCTCTTGGCCCAATCTGACTTTTAGGTCTTGTATGATCATGTTGTGAAGTTTAGAAGTCCATTTGATAACTTAATTTGCCTTGAGAAGTGAATTTGCAACTTTGCCTCTTTGGTAGAAACTTTGAAATTTTGTGATTTTAGCCAACTTTGACAAGCCATAACTTTTGATCCAAAATGAATTAGGTCATGTTCTTGTACTTTTTGAAAAGGGAATGATCCATTCTACAACTTTCATGACCAAAGTTTTTCCATTTGAAGCATTTTTGAATCAAAAAGCAAGGGTTGAAAAAGTTTCCTAAAATGGCAATTTCATTAAAAGTCAAACTTTCCCAAAAAGTCAACTTTGCAAAAGACTTGAAATTCTTCAATTTTGTGAACTTAAAACATCTTATATGATCAAATAAAGATCATACACAATCAAAATGATGAAGAACACCCTTTGGTTGGGTCATTGGGGCCTCAGATGCCCTGATTTTGCACTGACTTGCTTGAAAAGTCAACTCTTGATCAGGTGACTTCCCCATGGAATTTCTTCATGAAAATTGATATGCATACTACCTATACCATATAGAGACCAATAGAAACAAGAATGACCAAAGAATTTGGAGTTATGGCCTCTGAAACCAAAACCCTAATTCTAGGTCATCTGTGCAGTTAAACCTGGCTCTGCTTCCATGCCAATCTCAGTTCTTGTGATTTTTTGACATTCTTGACTTTGAGAGGATATAATATGATGCTTGAACCTACATGGACCCTCTTGAAGTGATTGATGGCCTTTGGAGTGGCTCAAGAAGCTCTTGGATTGCTCAGATCACAAACCCTAGATGCAGATGACTTTGAACCAATGCAGTGAATCAAAAATGTGGTATGAGATGCTATGATTGAGTTTATGCATATGAAATGATCACAAGCCATAGTGTGAATGGGTGAGGGCAAATTTGGGGTGTTTACAGCTGCCCCTATTCAAACATGAGTTAGCTGTGCAGGATGTAAGTGACGGCTTAACAGGCAAACAAGATAACTTGTGGTTGAATACCAAAGACAGTCCAAAATTTGCACTCACAGAATGAAGAAGAAAAGGGATATAGATTGTAAAAGAAAATAAAGTATATTGTAAAGTATGAGCGACGGTGGACGACCGTCAAGCAGAGGACGACCGCTGGGTAAAGAGCAATGACGGGGACGGCCGACATGCTGGAAAAAGTGCGGGAAATAAAACAATGACGGGGACGGCTGACATGCTGGGGATAAAGCAGGAAATAAAGCAGTGACGGGGACGGCCGACATGCTGGGGATAAAAGCGATTATGATGGGGACGGCCATCAAGTAAAATTATAAGATTCTCTGGGGATTAAAAAAATGATGGGGACGGCCATCAAGTTCATAAAGTAAAGTAAGCAAACGATGGGGACGGCCATCGGGCTAAACTGATGAAGGACGATCATCAGGAAAAGGAAAAGGGACCACGACGGGGACGGCCATCGGGTTAAAGAATAAATAAAATAATGATGAGGGACGATCATCAAAGGTGAAGGACGATCACCTAGCAGGGGACGGCTGCTCTGAAAGGGGTAAGATGAGGGACGGTCATCTTAAGGTGAAGGACGATCACCTGGCAGGGTACGGCTGCCGAAAATATCGCGACATAGGACGAATGCCGGATACAAAGTCAACGATGGGGACGGCCATCGGACGAGCATGATGAAGGACGATCATCAAGAGGTGAAGGACGATCACCTAGCAGGGGACGGCTGCTCTCAAGGTTTATCATGACATAGGACGAACGTCAGATAACAATATCAACGATGAGGACGGCCATCGGATAAAATGATGAGGGACGGTCATCAAAAGGTGAAGGACGATCACCTAGCAGGGGACGGCTGCTAAAAATCACGACATATGACGAATGCCGGATAGAAAAGGGGTTTCTTTATTGACGACCTACTAGGGAACAGTAAACACGGACGAGTGTTTACATCCAAGAAATAAAAGGTATAAGTGTTTTGACGTTGTGTACAGATTAAAGATGCGGACGAGCATCCTTAAGACTACGATATGGACGAGTATCGGGTGGAAACAAATACTGACATGTGTTCAGAGATGATGATACGGACGAGTATCAACTGGTTAACAAGGAACACGGACGAGTGTCGACTCTGAGGGGACTCTTCTGGGGAATAGTAGCCACAGACGAGTGTCTAAATTCAAGAAGACATAAGTGTTTGACACGTGTATGGATTAAAGATGCGGACGAGCATCCTTAAGACTATGATACGGACGAGTATTAGATAGAAACAAACGCTTGACACATGTTCTGAGATGATGGTTCGGACGAGTACCAACTGGTTAACAAAGAACACGGACTAGTGTTGAATCTGCGGGGATACAAATGGTGTATACAAGATACGGACGAGTATCTGTATAAGTGAGATAAGTATGAGTGGTGTATAGACGGGTATTTAAACTGCTGGGGAGAGTGACACGGACGAGTGTCGAAAGGAGAAAAGTATAGTATAAACACAATCTGACATACAAAGTGTTTTTGTTACTGTGCTGGGGAAGGTGACACGGACGAGTATCAAGGAATTGTATATATACAAGTATCTGTGAGTGCAAAGGGGACGCTTTAGCTTTATGCTGGGGATGTGACATGGACGGGTGCCACGAGGAATATATACTGGTGTTTGTGAATGCAAAGCAACTGTTTTAGCTTTAGTTCTCCGCTGGGGAATTTGTGGGAGTTTTCTGTATGTTGATGGATTATCATTATTCACAAGTGTTTGATTCGGATCATGGCTTATGATTATGCAATATGTTTGACTTTTGCCGCAATGCTCTGTATTAGACGGAATGCTACGCTTTGTGAATGAATATGATGTGAATGCTTATGATCATGCAAGGATACCAATCCGGGATTCGGATCCCGTTGCCGTGAAGATCTCTGGCTGATCTGCTTGAAGTGGACATCCCAGCTGGGGATGAGATCATTGGTAGATCTAACGCATATGATTCTGCTTGGGGAAATGGGCCAATAACCTATTCCAGTAAATGGAGGACCCAGCTGGGGTTTGTAGAAGCTCTCGTCACTCTGTTGTGATTCCTTCATGCGTTGCTCTTCTGGATAGAGGCTGAAACTCTGTGGGGAGATGGTTCCCTGGCTTTTATATTTGGCTGAGGAGGAAGAATGATTGGCACCTCGGCTGGGAGAAGTAACAAGTGGCAACTCAGCTGGGGAGAAAACACTTTGAGTGAGTGTTGATTTGCCAGCTTGCTGGGATGAAGCTCACATGCCCCATGAGTATCTGCAATCCTGAAAAGACAGAGAAACGTACAAGTAATCCCGAGGTATCCCTTACCGGATTCCATCACAGGAGTTTAGACACTCCCGAGGGTAAGTATATTCCCTGCAAGCATGTATTTTTAGAAGAAAAACATCTGTACTTATGCAATCAGTTTTTTTAGAGACATCAGACATTCTTTGCAAAATAAAATGTACAAGACAAAACATGACTGAAAATCTGATTTCATTAATTCGTGTGCCCTGAATTGGCAAGATACAGTCAAAGAAACACATCCCCTGAAATGAAGAGATTGTTACAAATTGAGAAATAAAATGATGGCAATGTTGACGACGCTTCAAGGAGCTTCCCCTTTTGCTATGACTCGTATGACATTTGACGTTCTTCACGTCTTGCTTTCTGAAGAAGGCTGATTCTGAAAGAAGCTTGATCCATCCGAAGCTTACCAAGTCGTAAATGATATAGACGAATTCAGAATGCAGTTGTTCGCTTATTCCCTTGTTTTGCATGGATCGCCCTTTCGGGTTTTCAATCCATCGGGATACCCATTTTTGCCTGAGTTGTCCAATGCGGCTTTTCAACCCAGCGGGTGTACATTTTTTTGTTTATTTTCCCTTATTTTTGCCCGAGTCTTTTATTCTGTTTTTGACTCGCCGGGATGCCCTATTTTGCCTGGACTTACATTATGTTTTTGTGTCCAGCGGGTCATTTTATGCGAAGTATTTTTTAACTGCATCTGAATTCACAGGGGACGGGAAGTCTTCACCATCCATAGTACTGAGCATCAGTGCTCCACCAGAGAAAACTTTCTTTACTACAAATGGTCCTTCATAGTTCGGAGTCCACTTGCCCCTGTGATCTGTATGAGGAGGGAGGATTCTTTTCAGCACAAGATCTCCTACTTGGTACTCTCGGTGCCTGACTTTCTGATCGAAGGCTTTCTTCATTCTTTTCTGATACAACTGCCCATGACAGATTGCAGCCAACCTTTTCTCTTCAATCAGACTTAGTTGTTCGTATTGGGACCGGACCCATTCTGCTTCGTTCAGCTTAACATCCAACAATACCCGTAAGGAGGGTAGCTCAACTTCAACTGGTAGGAATGCTTCCATACCATACACAAGTTGATACGGTGTTGCCCCAGTGGATGTTCTGATTGACGTGCGGTACCCATGCAAGGCAAATGGTAGCATTTCATGCCAGTCTTTGTATGTGACTACCATCTTCTGCACAATCTTCTTAATATTCTTATTAGCTGCCTCAACAGCGCCATTCATCTTTGGCCTGTAAGGAGAAGAATTGTGGTGTTGGATCTTGAAGTCCCGGCACAGTTCTGCCATCATTTTGTTGTTCAAGTTGGAACCATTATCAGTAATGATTCGCTCGGGAACTCCGTATCGACAGATGATGTCTCTCTTCAGAAATCGGGCTACCACTTGTCTTGTAACGTTTGCATAGGAAGCTGCTTCAACCCACTTGGTGAAATAGTCAATGGCAACCAAGATGAATCTGTGGCCATTCGAAGCAGTTGGCTCAATCTTGCCAATCATGTCAATGCCCCACATAGCAAAGGGCCAAGGTGAAGACATCACATTCAAAGGATTGGGAGGTACATGCACCTTATCCGCATAAATTTGGCATTTATGGCATTTTATGGCGTAGGCACAACAGTCAGCATCCATTGTGATCCAGTAATAACCTGATCTTAGAAATTTCTTGGCCATTGCATGCCCTCCGGCATGGGTACCAAAGGATCCTTAGTGCACTTCATGCATTAACAAGTCTGCTTCTGTTCTATCAACGCATCTGAGGAGTACCATATCAAAGTTCCTTTTGTACAGGGAACCATCAGTGTTCAGAAAGAAACTACCAGCAAGCCTTCTTAAAGTCTTCTTATCATTGGAAGATGCCCCAGGTGGGTATGTTTGATCCTCCAAGAAGCACTTAATGTCATGGAACCAAGGCTTATCATCTTTAACAACATCTGCTGCGAACACATATGCTGGTCTGTTAAGTCTGGACACTGAAATTTGAGGTACAAAGTTGGCAGCTTGAACTTTGATCATGGATGAAATGGTAGCCAGAGCATCTGCGAACTGATTCTCGTCCCGAGGGATATACTCAAGCTTGACTGTTGTAAAGAAAGTCAATAACCTCCTTGTATAGTCCCTATAAGGTACCAGATGATCTTGGTGTGTGTACCATTTGTCGTTGGTCTGATTAACTACCAGAGCTGAATCTCCGAATACAGTCAATGTTTTGATCCTGAGGTCAATGGCTTCCTCAAGACCCATAATGCAAGCTTCGTATTCAGCTTCGTTGTTAGTGCAGTTAAAGGTGAGTTTTGCCGAGAAAGGCATGTGAACTCCTTTAGGTGTAATGAGTACTGCACCAACACCACGACCATTCATGTTAACAGCCCCATCAAACATCATGGTCCATTCTTCTTCCGGGTCAGGCCCTTCAGTGTGAATGATGCGTGTTTTTCACAAGTGTACGAACACGTCAGAGTAATATAAAAGATTGTCGAATCCACAGAGACCAAGTGTCAATCTATCGTACCTGTTGTTATGGTGTGTATCTAAGGCAACTAAATATAAGGGTTTTAATAAGGGTGCAATGGTAAATAAAATAATAATTTTAAATAATAAATAAAAGACAGGCTCGAATGTAATTCACGTAATCAATGATAATCCAGTACTTGTTAATGGAACTACTTATGGGCAATGTTTTCTCCTTTGAAAAGAACTAATTTAACAGGAACTGTCGCTTTCGCGTATTCAGAACCGAGTTGTACTCTCTAATCAACCCCTCCTATTGTCACGGATAAAAAGGTGCGTACTGCGTTAGAGTAGTAAACCTATTTTTAAGAAATGTAGTATCTTAACTAAGTTGAAAAGTATTTTAACCTGGACTTCTTAGCAAAAAGAGGTTCTTTATGAACCAGACTCTAAACTTCATAACGCGTCCGAAAATCGTTTTAAAATCTCTTTTCTTTTTAATCTAAAAACTCCTAATAAACTAGACAAAGCGCTTTTGGCTGTTTTTGAAATAGTTAAAAACAATTACTAGAATTGAAAGATAAAATAGCCCTTAGGTGTTTCCACGAACAATTATACGGATTACTGGTTTAATTACGATCCTTACATCCTAACCTTTATGGAATTAGTTAGACATGATAAGGTAAAGATTCTTTTTATAATTTTTCATAAAAGTAATTTAGTGCGAGTGCGGAAAGTAAATGAATTTAGTGCGAGTGCGAGAAATAAAGTAATTTAAAGCGAGTGCGAGAAATAAAGTAATTTAAAGCGAGTGCGAGAAATAAAGGAAAGTAAAGCGAGTGCGGGAAATAAATAAAGTAAAGTGCGAGTGCGGATAATAAATAAAGTAAAGCAGTGCAGAAATAAATAAAGTAAAATACGAACTTGAATTAAAATGGCGGCAGGATTAACTTCCTCCAGAGTGCTCCAAAACTCGATCGCACAGACAGATTACAGACTCGATCACTCGATTGCAGAAACACCCCGATGTGGAATGGTAACTGCTTTATAACTGATATATGCCTAGAGAAATCTAATTTTGGATGAAGAAAAACGAAAATCTAAGGTCCTATTTATAGGAAAACTGAAAGCATGAAAAGACTGGGATGCCCCTCCACTAAAAAGTGGAGGTTACTGAAATTTGCCTTGTGGCGCCCGCCACAAGGTCATGGCGCCCGCCATGGTGCCTACAGGGGATTGGAGATTGGGGATCGTGGGTCTTGGAGGTTGAGGAGTGGTCTTGAGACGTGGCCACGTCATGGCTAACCCCATGGCGCCCGCCACGGTGGGTGCGGTAAATGCAAAACGCTGAATTTCTAGGTTTACGTCCGTTTTCACTCCTTTTTCGCTCCTTTTCTCGATTCAAGCCCCGATTATTATAAAAACCTGAAAACATAAGAAAACAAAGTAATAACAAAACAAAACAACAATAAAATCTAAGAATGCATGCGAAATCGGAGTCAGAAACACGGTGAATTTTAGTGTGATCAGTGAACAGGCTCTTCATGATCTTTTGCTTTTATGAACATGATGTCTTCATCAGGGAAGTCAAATCTCATAGGCTGGTAATCATCAATGGGTTGCTCAGCAAGATATTCAGACAATACACTGCCCTTGATGGCTTTCTGAGATGTGTATTGGATGTCATATTCTGTGAGGATCATTTGCCATCTTGCAACCCGTCCGGTAAGCGCTGGCTTCTCAAAAATGTATTTAACTGGATCCATCTTTGAGATCAATAAAGTGGTGTGGGTCAACATATACTGTCTCAGTCGGCGAGCAGCCCACGCTAAAGCACAGAAAGTTTTCTCGAGCAGTGAATAACGTTGTTCACAGTCGGTAAACTTTTTGCTTAGGTAGTATATTGCATACTCTTTTCGACCAGACTCGTCATGCTGGCCCAGCACACACCCCATTGACTCTTCTAATACTGTCAAGTACATGATTAGAGGTCTTCCTTCGACTGGAGGCATGAGGATTGGAGGTTCTTGTAAATATTCTTTGATCTTGTCAAAATCCTTCTGGCAGTCTTCGTTCCACCTGACCGTTTGTTCTTTTCTTAGCAGTTTGAACAAGGGTTCACAGGTTGCTGTAAGGTGAGATATGAACCTTGAAATGTAGTTCAATCGACCTAAGAACCCTCGAACTTCTTTTTCTGTTTTCGGTGCAGGCATTTCTTGAATAGCTTTGACTTTATCGGGGTCAACTTCAATCCCTTTCGCACTTACAATAAATCCCAGCAGCTTACCAGATCGCACCCCGAACGTGCATTTGTTGGGGTTCAACTTCAGTTGGTACTTCCTCAGACGTTTGAAAAGCTTCAGCAGATTTACCAGGTGATCTTCTTCAGTGAGGGACTTGGCAATCATGTCATCCACATAACATTCGATTTCTTTATGGATCATATCGTGGAATAATGTCACCATAGCCCGTTGATACGTTGCGCCAGCATTCTTCAGTCCGAATGGCATCACCTTGTAACAGAACGTTCCCCAAGGTGTGATGAAGGTTGTCTTCTCCATGTCTTCAGGTGACATTTTAATCTGATTGTATCCTGAAAATCCGTCCATGAAGGAGAATACCGAGAACTGAGCCGTATTATCCACCAATACATCGATGTGAGGTAATGGGAAGTCATCTTTTGGGTTGGCTCTATTCAGATCCCGGTAGTCAACACACATTCTTACTTTGCCGTCCTTCTTAGGCACAGGTACTATATTATCAACCCACGGTGGATAGCTAGTTACAGCAAGGAACCCGGCGTCCCACTGCTTTTGTACCTCTTCTTTGATTTTCATTGCCATGTCTGGGCGAGTACGGCGTAGTTTCTGTTTAACCGATGGGCATTCTTCTCTTAAAGGCAGCTTGTGCACAACAATGTCGGTGTCCAACCCTGGCATATCTTGGTAAGACCAAGCAAACACATCCACATACTCCTGAAGCAGGTCAATCAGTTGTTTCTTCACTGAGTCTTGTAGGCAGGCCCCGATCTTAACCTCTTTCACGTCTTCATCTGTACCAAGATTAATCGTTTCGACCTCCTCCTGATGAGGAGTGATAACCTTTTCCTCTTGTCTCAACAACCTGGCTAGCTCTTCAGGAAGTTCATACTCTTCTTCAACCCCTTCTTGATTGATTGGATTGTCAAAGTCATACGAAGTCATAGTCGTGATGTTGTCGGTGCGGTCTGGAAGGCACTCTCTGCAAGGGTTCAGTTTGTCCATTTTAGTGATTGATTTTAATCTTGTTTTTAAAAAAAGAGTGAAATAAAGTTATCATTTTGAAAACATTGCCATTTATTTTTTGTACAAAAAGAAAAATGGAAAAATAGTGAGCGGAAAAGAAAAAGAGACTCATTTGCAAAAGATGTCTGATATTTCATTGATTAATCTTCTTGCACAAAATTACAGATGGCCCGATTACAAAATGAGTCTTGTCATCTTGGGCAAGATGCAAGACTTGATGCATGCTTAAAAATACAGGAAATAATAATTACTCTGCAGGAGTAACTCTTATAATTTCCTGGGAAGACCAGTTTGAGATACTGCTCCCCGGGATCTTTGGACGTATCCAACTCTCCAGGTTGCGGTCGCTTTCATCCTCGTCTTCCAAGTTGTTCACGGCATCTGGGGCGAGCATCCCCCCACTGACAAAATTGGGCTTTTTAGCAGCCTCTGCTTGATCTTGTTGAGTTAGTTTGTAACCCAACCCAAATCTATCCTCTTTCTTTTCCACGGGCAACAGCTTGCCCCAGCCTTGAGCGGTTCCTTCTTCAACAACCTTCCGGGCTTGTTGATATGATGTCATTGAGGTTCCAGGTACAGCAGATGTTTCATTTATGTTCAAGGCCTCAAACCCTTGACTCATAGTTTCGTGGATCTCCCCATCCATCTCAATGTATTTGTATGTAGCCAGATGGCTAACAAAAATATCTTCCTCTCCACAAATAGTAACGACTTGGCCCTCCCACTCGAATTTCAACTTCTGGTGAAAGGTAGACGTAACTGCGCCAACGGCATGAATCCAAGGTCTACCCAACAAACAGCTGTAGGCCGGCTGAATGTCCATCACGTAGAAGGTCGTTTTGAAAGTTTGTGGGCCAATCGTTATAGGCAACTCAATTTCTCCCAGAACTGATCTCTTAGAACCGTCAAAGGCTCTCACTACCAGGTTACTGGGGCGTAATGCCAATCCTTCATACTCCAGCTTCACAAGGGCTTTTTTGGGTAAGACATTGAGGGATGACCCTGTGTCTACCAGTACATGGGAAAGAACTGCACCCTTACACTCTATGGTAATGTGCAAAGCCTTGTTGTGATTGCGACCTTCTGTAGTCAAATCGGTGTTGGTAAATCCTAGTCCATTACTAGCATTAACATTTCCAACCACAGCCTCCAACTGATTGACGGTAATCTCCTCTGGCACATATGCTGCGTGCAAGACTTTTAGTAGTGCGTTCCGATGAGCCTCGGAGCACATTAACAATGATAAAATGGAGATCTTGGAAGGTGTCTGGTGAAGCTGGTCCACTATCTTGTAATCACTTTTCTTGATGATTCTCATGAATTCATCAACCTCTTGATCGAAAGGGGTTTTTCAAAACCTCTTTGGCAACTTGTTCTTCTTGCACCATGCTCTTCCCTTTTGCCTTGGCAGCAGCTTCTGCTTCGGCATTGGGTCTTGGAATCTGTGGGGCAAAGAGACGTCCGCTTCGAGTGAAGCCTCCGCCTCCCCCCACATTGTCTATTTGTGGTGAAGAAGTTGATGATTCAAGAGTGATTTTCTGTCCTTTGCAGTATAGATCGGAGCCATAATGCCAAGGGATGGCATTACTGCTTTCATAAGGTACTGGCCCAGGCATTGTGATAGTGACTGGACTGATAGCAGCTGCAGAAGGGACCGTGATAGTCTGTGGATCATAGTATATTGTGACTGGTGCTCTGATAGGAGTGGCATTTTGTGAGTTGTAGGCAGAATCATTTGCAGGATCATAATAAATTGTAACTGTTGAGACGCTTTCATTGTTTGATGTTGATGTTGTAGGAGATACTGTTGAATGGATGGGTGTTGTTGTTGTAGGAGATTCTGAATGAAGGGGTGCTGAAGTTGTAGAAGGGATGTTTGTTGATATTTGGTCCGTTGAAGTAACAGATGAAGCATTTGTTGATGAAACTGAAGAGTTGTTTGGAACAATGGTTGTTGCAGTTGTAGAAGACTCGGGAACTGTTGTTAAGGAGATTGCTGGATTGGTAGGTATTGATGTTGTGATTTGAAGCAGGCAACTCTGGATAAGACCATCTATGCCATCTCTCAAGTTATCGCACCCATTCACTGAAATGTTGCAATAAGCACATCCTAGCTCACATCCCGGGAACATTTGACATTCAAGGAGTTGAGCTTTAATCTCTACCAAGGGTGTCCGAATCTGACCCACACTGGTTATCAAGTAAGACGGCTTATCTTCCTCAATAGCATTGATTCTCGGTCCTCCGTGGTTTGGCATAGGGTTCTTGTTAACATTTGGTGGTGGTGCAAAGTTTAGAGCTTTGGAATCCACTAGATCCTATACTTTCATGTGCAAAGCTCTACACTTCTCTGTACTGTGGCCAGGTGCATTTGAGTGAAAAGCACATATGGCGCTGGCGTCATAATTTCTGGGTAGACTGGCAGGATCTGGAGGTGCCAATGTCCTTAGCTCAACCAGGTTGAGTTTCAGGAGTTGTGGCAATAATGTGGCATAGGGAATAGGGATCGGATCAATCACCCTATTGGCCTGAGATGGTCTCTGTTGAAACAGTCTTTGCTGATTGTTGTTGTTGTTGTTGTTGTTGTTATAATTTCTCTGAGGTGGATATTGAGCTTGTTGCTGGTAGTGGGATTGTTGCTGAGGTTGGTATGCCGGTTGTGGATGAATTGGAGCGGGAATGGTGACAGCTGCCACAGACCTATGAACATATTGGGGTCTGCCCCTGCCAGTATGGACAGCATTAGTTTCACCAGTTCTTCTTGGGCCCACAAAAGGCTTTCTCGAGTTGTTGGAAGAGCTTGCACCGTTGTCAGAAATTTTGCCCATCTTTAATAGGCTCTCAATTCTTTCTCCAGCTATAACCACATCTGCGAAGCTGGTAGAAGAAAAGGCAGCTAGCCTGTCAATGTATGTTCCTTGAAGGGTGTTCATAAACATGTCGGCCATCTCCCTCTCCGACATGGGTGGTTGGACAGCAGCAGCAAGCTGTCTCCACCTCTGGGCCTACTCTCGGAAGCTTTCCCTGGATGATTGTGGCATTCCCATCAGGAGGGTCCTATTGGGAGCCATATCCAAGTTATACTAGTATTGTCTAATGAAGGCCTCAGCCAGGTCCTTCCAGCACCTAATGGTTGCTCTAGTCAAATGAGAGTACCATTCCCTTGAAGCTCCTGTTAAGCTATCCTCAAAATAAAACATCCACAGCTTTTCATCCATGGTATATGCCTTCAACCTCCCCAGAAAGGATTGTAAGTGGGTCCGTGGACAGGAGGTTCCGTTGTACTTCTCAAAGCACGGAGGTTTAAATTTATGGGGAATCCTGACCCCGTCCACTAAGCCCATGTCCATAACATCAAAACCCAAGGAGTTTTGAGACTCCAAGGACCTTAATTTTTCAGAAATTTCATCCAGCCTTCTGTCATAGGCCTCATCCCCAGCTCCCATCACTGTGAACTGATCTTCCTGGGGGTCTTCTTGCAGTACCCTACCTGTAGTAGCATTCCCTTGTACATTAGCAGGGATGTTGATCTCTGGATGAAGGTGGGGTCCAAATACAGGTGGGTTGATATGAGGCTGAACCCTCTCATTGTTGCTTGTCCCACCAGTCCCCAGATGGGGGTCTTCCTGAGTCTGCCTTTCTACCAAAGCTCTTAATCTTTCTTGGCTCTGTGCCAATCCATTCATCACCTCCATAAACTGAGTCATCCGATTCCTCATTTCCAATCTTTC
The DNA here is from genome assembly GCA_963966055.1 of Lathyrus aphaca. Lineage (NCBI taxonomy): Eukaryota > Viridiplantae > Streptophyta > Magnoliopsida > Fabales > Fabaceae > Lathyrus > Lathyrus aphaca. The sequence continues at coordinate 110,767,258 of OZ014521.1, read as the reverse complement.
ATTGTCCATTTGGGTCCTGACCTCTGTAAGGTCCTGTTGTACCTGGTCCATCTGTATACCCGGAAGGTTGTTGCGGGTTGGATATCTGTGTGGACGGTTGAGTGGGAACACCCGACGTCGAGCAATAGTTCCTGAATCACAACAGAGTTAGTAACAAAAACAAAACGAAAACCTACAAAACAAAACAAAAGGTTAGTATGCAATGCAGTATGCTTATTTGTTTCCAAGGTATCCGGCTTGGCACTTGGTTTTGACCTTTTCAGACCCCTGAAGAAGATGCTTTTGATGTTGCTTGAAGAACTCAGATAAAAACAAACCAACACATATATTACAAAAGGTAAATGATACATAGTTTGTTTTTTACAATACATGCCCTCTGAGGGGTCAAAATACAACATAAAAAGGAAAAGTACAATGGAATGAAAGCAACAACAAGCAAAAGTCAGACACCAAGACCAAACTCATCCTCCTGAACTTCCTTTAGAAGTGCTTCAGTCACAGGATCAGCTGGACGCTCTGTGAGGTTCCTGATAAGAAGATTCCTGGTAGCAACAGCTGCAGTTAGCTTCTTGTGGCGACTCTGGTCTTTTGACCTTTTCACACCAGCTCTAATCTTCAATTCTGAGATTTCTCTCTGGGCTGCTAGCAGGGCTTCCTGTTGCTCCTTTGCACTAGCTTCCAACTGCTCAATCTTGTCCTGAGTCCTCTTATCTTCCTGAGTACGAGCTTCGGTGATCCTGACCCACCTAGCTTGACTCTCTTTCAGATACAAATCAGTCCTGGCCTTCTGGAACTGAGCCTCCTTGCAGGCATTCTTCAAGATCTGCTCTCCAGCCCTTGACTTCTTAATGTAGTCCTCTGACTTCTCAATCCTTGCTAGATGCTCCACCTTTAGCTTTTCTAGCCTTTCAATGTCCAGCCGACCATCACTCCTCTCCCAGAGGGTCTTCTGCAGAGCCTGAGTCAGATTCTCATTCCTCTCTTTCAATTTCTCAAACTCCTCTAAGCTGACAATGGCAGGAGGTGGTGCTGTGGATGGCCCAGGTGCATCCTCAATAGTGAAGGGAATCCCAGAAATTTGAGCCCTGGCATGAGACCACTCATAGTACTGAGCTGAGGCCACATTGTTGCATCTTCCAAGAACAGCCATTCCCTTGGTCTGGACATTGTCCCAAGCCCAGGATGCTTGCCTGACAATAGCTAGATTAGGCTTAATCTCACAATAAAGGGTCTCATCCAAGTCTTGTGCTCTAGGAGAGTGGACCAATGCATAGCCCAACTGTCTTTTGAATAGCAGAGGGTTGTAGTTGATGCAACCCTTTACTCCTATCAGGGGTACATTGGGGAACTGCCCACAACTAGTAATGATGTCCCTGCCTTTGGTGCTCTGAGTGCGCCACCTAATGTCAGCTGAGGTCAAAGAAATGAGTCTTCTAGCCCAATTCTTTTGCTGGTGAGGATTCAAGAATGCATCAGTCTTGGGCAGGTGTCTGAGAAGCCAGGTATGGAATAGGGGAGCACAGCATCTCACCAATCTCCCTCTCTGCTTTTCATTCCTTTGGTGAACAGAGTAGTAGAAATCTCCCAGTAAGGTGGGCACTGGGTTCCTCAGGATGAAAAGATGGATTGCATTCTTGCTAATAAACTTAGGCTCATCTGCAAATAATATGACCCCATATATGCTAAGGGCCAATAATGCACAGACTGCCTTCCATTCTCCCAAGGAGGCCTTCAGGATGGCCTGAGAAGTCAAGAAATCCAAATGTAGACCAGAGATTCCAGCCTTTGTAGTCATGTTTTGCTCAATCAGAGAGGGTTCCAAATACAATGCTCTTGCCACCTCTTCATTACTAGGAAAAGCCATCTCAGGGTTGAAGGGGACTCCACCCCTGACAGGTACACCAATCAATGATGAATACTCTTCTAATAAAGGCCCCAACTGAAAATCCTGAAAGGTGAAGCACCTCAGGGAGGGATCATAGAACTGCAGGCAAGTATGAATCAAGCTCTTCTGGGAAGGGTCCAAATCCATAACCACATCAAGTATGCCTCCATAATGTTCTCTGAACAGTGGTATATGGTCTGGAGTAATCAAGGCCTGGACCTCCCTGATGTTAGCCAACTCAGGTTCAAAGAAATGGTAGGAGATGTTACTCTTCTTGGGTGCCATGTTGCTGAAGAAAAGCTGAGACAGATGCTGATGATGACTGATACTAGAAGAAGGGCCACTGACAGGCTGAGACTGGTGATGCAGGTGATTGAAGCAGGTAGCAGATGGGGATAGCTGAAGCAGATACTGATGAAGATAAGTCTATGCAGATGAAGGGGCCAAAACCAAGCCAAAATATATGATGGATACCCTGAAAAACAAATAAGAAAATGTTAAAATGATATAATGATGATGTATGCAAATGATATGCAAGGGTTTGTGATCAAGCTGGATCTGATCAAGTGCTCTGATATAAGTCCATGTATGTTCAAGAAATCCAGATGGAGGTTCATAAGTCTAGTAACCAATGTGGGGGACTCAAATAAAGAGTCACATGTCTAGGGTTAAAATCACAAGAACTGTTCCAAAATGGAGTACCCTTAATCAAAACAAAGTAACAGGGTATGCTGAGGTCAAGGGTACCTGCAAACCTGTAAACAGCCCAACCCCCTCACAGGTGGTGTTCTAAAACAAGGATCCTCAGACTTGGATCACTTATGAGAAGTGTAAACACTTCTAACCCGGAGGTACAGTGTTTACAATAACCATAAAAGATCCTCCTCTAATTCACCTCAGTTTCTGAAGGTGATAAAAAGGTCATCCAGACTTAGCAGGCTTCCCAGATAGCCCTAGCACTACAGGAAATCTGTAGCACAGAGTTCTCAAGAAGAAACCTATATCTGAACCGTGTTTCATATTCCCGCACCAGACCGAAATGGAATGGGAAAGAACATGAACCACTCTAGCCTAGGTGTCACTCAGGTCCCAGGTATAGGACCTTAACTCTCAATAGAACCCACCCACCAAAGCAACAAAACCAGATCCAGCCAGCACAGTATGACAGTATGATATATGTAAAGCTATAAAGAAAGCAGTAAAGCAACTGTACATAAAGCAAATATAAATACAAATATACAAACACAAATAACACATAACACCCCAGTAAACACAAAATCAAACAAGCGCTAGGAGGAACCCACAAAAAGAACCAGAAGCCCTGGTTGCAGTATAAGGGTCCCCAGCAGAGTCGCCAAGCTGTCGCTCCCACTAGATGAAGGCGGGTCAAATAGGGTGCAGACGCAAACGGTCGGCGAGAGGAGGGTGTGAGAACACACAGGAGTGAACTCACAGGGAATGAAAAGAGTCGCCAGCTAGGCATTTTTATCCCGGAGGAAAGGTAATGCTGCATAAACCTAGAAAGATATGGATAAGACGGTTGCGAACCAGAGAGACTGAGAAAGGGGGTTGGTTACAACCTGGGAATGTATTAGCACCCAGATTGTTCGTCGTACTCGACGGGATACACGCTTAAAAGATTTGTGTTCTAAAGGGGTAGTGTCAGTGCAATTTGTGCATAAAAGAGCTGGAAAAGGATGTACAGGTGTCAGTGTAAGAGAAGTGAAGTGTATATGTATGGTGTCAGTGTAAGAACAAAGAATGAGATGCTCAAGATCATGAGGCTAAGAGAATGATGCTGGAAGGAGGGGGAATATACAGAGACTTTTGTTCGATAACTGTTAAGTTATGCCTACGTATCCTCTCGTGCAATGAGGAAGTCAGAACACCGTAATTCGACCCAAAGAGACTGAAAAATGAATTGACTTGTGAACTGCTTGCTTGTCTATGCTCAAGTGTATGACCTGTCTGGCTCAGGTGCAAACTGTATTGCATTAGACGGAAGAAGCAAGTTCTCGTTTGTGAGTGAATGAGATGAGAAAAGAATCCCGGAGGAGACGATTATTGTTTGTTTTGAGTTTTCAGTCTTTTATTGCTTTTGAAAGTTTGTCATAAGTTAATGAGCTTAAGCCTAAACCAAATGGGTTAGTAAACTCATCACATCTTCCCTCTGATTAAGGGTAATGAGAGTACCTTAAGTGTGAAGTCAGCTTCTCACACTTAATCACCATGATGTAGGATTAAGATCATTAACCTACTTGTGATTAGTTAAATGTTTTTGTTGTTTTTGTTTAGTGTTAAGTAATGAGATTAATCCATAATTAGGGATTAAACAGACTCATTACACCATCCTAATAGAAGGATAATAGATGAGAATGTTTAAGCTGAGGAAGGCTCCTCAACTTAATCCATGATTAGGGATTAAACTCATGACAAAACAAGCCTTTATTAGGTGGATTTTAGTTAATGATATGATGAAGAAGTGGATTTTATGATTTGTAAGACAGCTTGAGGGGGACTTGTCCATTAACACTAGGGTTAGTCCTTCTTAACCAATTAAGGAAGAATTAGAACCCTAATGCAAGGCCCAAGTTACAACCTTGATGTCTTGATAGTTATTAGATGGATTTATTAGAAGAATTAAACACATTAAGGGTTTAACACTTGGGATTAAAGTTATACACTCCATCCTAATAGAAGGATGCAGGCATAAGCTTAATCACAAAGCCTTAAAGCCTTTAGGGTTTAGTCCCTGATTATGAGATGAGGAGAGAAGACTCAAGGAGACACAAAGGTAAAACTAAGTGGGGAGACTAATCAAAACCCTAATCATTGTCATGCTTGGTTGTTCCTAAGGTTTGTGAGGTTTGCAAGAAAGATCTTCCATGGAACCACCAGGAAGCAGATGAAAGGATCAAGAGAAATAAAGCAACTTGCTTCATTTAAGAAGACAAGTCACTTGAAGAAAGAAAGTAAGATGAAGAAGAAAGAGCAATCCCAATCTCAAACACAAATCAAAATGCAGCAAGGATGCATAAGGGAGATGAAAAGAAGTTGTGAGAAGTGAAGGCAAATTCACTTCTCAAAGTACTTACCACCTGAAAAGTTAGCAAAAGGAATGAAATGCAATGCAAATGGAATGCAATGTGATGATGCAAACCAAAACCAGAAGCATGTGTGTGGTGCTAATGATGCTATGAGATGATACCAACATGAAACAAGGCATGGGGATGATCATACAAACAAATGGATGCAAGAGGAGCATGCTTAGAACCATGAACATACATGAAACGTTATGGAATGCAAATGACATACAACATGGCAAATGGAAGATGCAATGATCAAACATGCTTCTAATATGTCTTAAGATGTCTAATGAATCAAATGGGTGCACAAAATGTCATGGCAAGTCATGGTTTGCAAGCAAATGCAAGATGAATGCAAAAGGAAGCCCAAATTAGGGTTTATGATCAATGCACAAAACAAAAATCAAAACCAGAAGCAAACCTCAAGATAAAAAATTGAAAATGCATTCAAAGGAACCCTAAACTTATACAAACTCACTTCCCAAAGGAGGGATGCTAACTCTTAACCTAATTAGGGTTATGAATTTCTCAAGATTTCTAGGGTTTTAAGGTACCTTGACAAGAAAAATGCCAAACAAATTGAAAATGCAAGATCAAATCATGCCAATTTAATCCTACAAACTACATGATATGCAAGACACAATGCAAAAAGAATCAAAGTCCAACTCTCAATGGTTAGGTAGAAATGAATTTTTGAACATTGGATCAAAATAATGCTTTGAAATTGAATTAATTCCATGGAAATTTGTCAAAATGCATCAAGATCAAAAAAGAAATTTGGTTTGAGGGTTGGACAATGTTTCTAAATGTTTTTAAAGGTCTCATGAATTTTTTTGTGATTTTTAAATACCTAAAAGTATTTTTAATTAATTAATTCTCATTAATTAATTAAAAATAAACTTTTAAATGATTTAAAAATATTTTTTAATGCAAAAAATAAAAATAAAAATGTTTTTGGTTTCTGAAAATTAATAAAAGTTTGTACAAAAATTTTCAGAATTTTTAAAATTGTTTTGCTATTTTAAATAAATTGGAGAAAAGAAATGAAATAAAATGCAAAATAAAATGAATTAATGGGAAAGTAATCAGATCCAAAGGCCTAGATTTGAACTGGGAACGCGCGCGTTTGACTTGGCGCCACATCTAAGGGCTGAGATTCAAATCCCCATAATTATGATTAACCCTAATTAAACAAACCCTAATGACTTTCAGACGACCGGAACACTGTTTCGGTCGTCTTCTCCGGCCAGCTCCTCTTCCAAACTCCCTTAAAACGCCATGAAATCAAGTCAAACTCTCCAGATCAACTAAACTAACATCCCTAAACAACAATCCAGCACCAAAATCCATTTATTTCAACTCAAGATCAAGATACGAATCAAACATCAGAAACTGTCAAAAATAAAAGGTTCGGTGAACTCAGGGAAGCATGCTTTATCATTTAGAAACAAGAAAAGAGAGTTCTGGAAAAATGAATTTCCATGGCTACCTGAATCGAAGCTTTAGTTTCTGGCACTTTCTGGCTGATGTCTTGCTTGCAATCAACTCCCCTGGACCTTCTGAGAAGCTTTCAAGGCTTGTTTGAAGTTTGTAATGGCTGGTTTGAAAGATGGTTGAAGTTCTGCTCAATGAGGGGCAGAAATCATATCTTTGATTCAGTGGCTTTCAGGCTGTTTTAAGGGTTGGTTTGTGTTCAGTGAAGCATGGTGAGATGGTTTGTGAAGCTGGTTTGTGTGTTTGAGGTTTGTGCAAGCAGTTTCGAAAGCTTTTGCAAGATGGTGTGAAAATGAGAATGCTGTCTTTGAGAGTGCTTTAGGCTTGTGTTTTGTATTCTTTGGCTTGCTTTTGATTTGCATAAACTATTGTGATAGGTCAGATGAAGTGATGTGTGCTTTATTGATTGGTATGGCCCAAGTTGCCAAAATGTCAAAGTTGGTGTAAGAGAAGCATGGGCTACTTTCTAGCCAAGGACAAAAGGTATGTCCTGCGCAGCATGATGTGGGGGGAACCCTAGGATTGATCAGCAAGCAAGTGGATTGTATCTTATGATGAGTTTTGCAAGTTGGTTCACTTTTGATTCTTATGAGATATCTTGCTCCATAGGCCATAAAAATGTGTGATCTCTTGGCCCAATCTGACTTTTAGGTCTTGTATGATCATGTTGTGAAGTTTAGAAGTCCATTTGATAACTTAATTTGCCTTGAGAAGTGAATTTGCAACTTTGCCTCTTTGGTAGAAACTTTGAAATTTTGTGATTTTAGCCAACTTTGACAAGCTATAACTTTTGATCCAAAATGAATTAGGTCATGTTCTTGTACTTTTTGAAAAGGGAATGATCCATTCTACAACTTTCATGACCAAAGTTTTTCCATTTGAAGCATTTTTGAATCAAAAAGCAAGGGTTGAAAAAGTTTCCTAAAATGGCAATTTCATTAAAAGTCAAACTTTCCCAAAAAGTCAACTTTGCAAAAGACTTGAAATTCTTCAATTTTGTGAACTTCCAACATCTTCTATGATCAAATAAATATCATACACAATCAAAATGATGAATAACACCCTTTGGTTGGGTCATTGGGGCCTCAGATGCCCTGATTTTGCACTGACTTGCTTGAAAAGTCAACTCTTGATCAGGTGACTTCCCCATGGAATTTCTTCATGAAAATTGATATTCATACTCCCTATACCATATAGAGACCAATAGAAACAAGAATGACCAAAGAATTTGGAGTTATGGCCTCTGAAACCAAAACCCTAATTTTAGGTCATCTGTGCAGTTAAACCTGGCTCTGCTTCCATGCCAATCTCAGTTCTTGTGATTTTTTGACATTCTTGACTTTGATAGGATATAATATGATGCTTGAACCTACATGGACCCTCTTGAAGTGATTGATGGCCTTTGGAGTGGCTCAAGAAGCTCTTGGATTGCTCAGATCACAAACCCTAGATGCAGATGACTTTGAACCAATGCAGTGAATCAAAAATATGGTATGAGATGCTATAATTGAGTTTATGCATATGAAATGATCACAAGCCATGGTGTGAATGGGTGAGGGAAAATTTGGGGTGATTTATGGAATATTGTAACAAAGCCTAGTACGAATAGCATGTCGTTGAAGTCCGCTCACATGTTGTTTTTTAATTGGGCATTGTGTTATGGATTTAATTGTTTAAGTTAGCTTATACCTTAAGTTAGCTTGAAATGGGTAATTGTTTAAAATTCCATTAGGTTAGTATGTTAGTTTTCTTATAAATAACATACTAGTCTCTCATCTTTGATATAAGGGAAAATAGGAAGATAAAACCCTAATTCAAAAGTGAGAGGGGTTATTTGTTATTCTTGTATACTTAAAATCTAGTTTCAAGATAAAGGAAAGAATAACAGTTTATAACCAATCCTTGTTGTTATCCATTGTTACCCTAAACCCTAACCCTTGTGGGTTTCTTAATCATAAAAAAACCTATTGTACTTTGTTTCTAAGGTATCCAATTCACATAAAATAGGAATAGAGATGGAAACCTGAGGTTTGGTTTTATTTGGTTGGTAATTATTTGGTGTTTATGGAAGGCTCAGAATGATTTTATTTTAGAAGTGTTGCTTGTTGTTTTAATGACATTTGCTCGAACGTAAAATTTTATGCTTGGAAGTGGTTTAGTGTATGAGAAATTTCCTATTCTAATTCAAATTTTTTGGATTTTTGTATGGATCTGTTATGAGTTTAAAGTTTTAGTTTTGAACTGGTTGGTAATTTCTTAATGGGATTTTTGTCTTGTAAAGTTGAATATCTCTTGTATTCATTTCAATTCTAAATTGCTATTAGAAGAAAAACAAGTGATAGATGGTAAGACATCCATAAGTAGAATATGAGTGTGAACATTGACATAATTGTTATTGAGGATTTCTTAATACACCCCTTGGATTTCTTAGGCACCATGCAAAATTATGTTTTTGCCCCAGATTCTAGACGTGCACATCAGGACACAACATTTTTTTAAAACGTTGAGTTTTTCCGGATGTGCAAATAAAAAATATTTCCTTATGTGTACATTCAGAAGAATTTCTTAAAATTTCACTCCCACAGCTTTCGTCCCCCTCATTCTTATGTTTGGTAAATTATGGCAGTTCAAACGGCCATAATTTTCACACATTTTATGAAAAGAAAAGGTAAATTAAACTTGTGTTATATACTATTTATTCTAATTGTACTAATAGCTTAAGTTTGTGGAATATTTTAGTTAATATAAAAAAAACATGCATAGTCTTAGTTAGAAGAATATATTATAGTTTTAGTTAAAAATATTCTAGTTGAATATAAAACCATTAATTTAGTTAAAGTTGAATACATTAATTAGGTTAGGTGTAGAAATTTCAGTATGTTAGTAGCTTTTAGTCTTAGAAAATATATATTAATAGCTTGGATTTTAATATAGCACAAGTTTGAGTTACCTTATTCTTCATAAAATATGTGAAAATTATGGCGGTTTGAACTGCCATAATTTACCAACATAAGAATGAGGGGAATAAAGGTTGTGGGAGCGAAGTTTTAAGAAATTCTTCCGGATGTGCATATTTGGAATCAGGGGGCAAAAATGGAAATTTGCATGGTGCCTAAGAAATCCAAAGTGTGTATTAAAAAATCCTCATGTTATTTAGGCTATTGTGGAAACAAGTAAAATATTCTTGATGTTTGAATTTTCTGGCTAGTGTGTGTAAACACCCCAAATTTTCCCTCACCCATTCACACCATGGCTTGTGATCATTTCATGTGCATAAACTCAATCATACCATCTCATATCACATTTTTGATTCACTGCATTGGTTCAGAGTCATCTGCATCTAGGGTTTGTGATCTGAGCAATCCAAGAGCTTCTTGAGCCACTCCAAAGGTTATCAATCACTTCAAAGGGGTCCATGTGTGTTCAAGTATCACATTATATCCTCTCAAAGTCAAGAATGGCAAAGAATCACAAGAACTGAGAATGGTATGGATGCAGAGCCAGGTTTGACTGCACAGATGACCTAGAATTAGGGTTTTGGTTTCAAAGGCCATAACTCCAAATTTTTTGGTCATTCTTGTTTCTATTGGTCTCTATATGGTATAGGGAGTATGCATATCAATTTTCATGAAGAAATTCCATGGGGAAGTCATCTGATCAAGAGTTGACTTTTCAAGCAAGTCAGTGCAAAATCAGGGCATCTGAGGCCCCCAATGACCCAACTAAGGGGTGTTCTTCATCATTTTGATTGTATATGATCTTTATTTGATCATGGAAGATGTTGGAAGTTTACAAAATTGAAGAATTTCAAGTCTTTTGCAAAGTTGACTTTTTGGGCAAGTTTGACTTTTAATGAAATTGCCATTTTAGGCAACTTTTTCAACCTTTACTTTTTGATTCAAAAAAGCTTCAAATGGAAAAACTTTGGTCATGAAAGTTGTAGAATGGATCATTCCCTTTTCAAAAAGTACAAGAACATGACCTAATTCATTTTTGGATCAAAAGTTATGGCCTTGCAAAGTTGAGCAAAATCATTAAAAATTCACTTTTGCACCAAATGGAAAACTTGCAATTTCTCATGGCAAGCCTTTATGTGACTTCAACATGATCTCTAATCATCATACCAATGCTACAAATGACATAAAATTATGAATTGGCCCAAGGAATTTCTCATTTTGTGCCTTGATCCATAAGTCATTTTCATGAAGATGCAAAGAGGATTTTTTGGCAAAATCATTCTCAAAAGAGTTATGTGATCACTAATTGGTTTCTATGCATTGTCATGATCTAGTGAGGCATTCCACATCAAAAATTCAGCAAGAGTTCTCACTTTTACATAGCCAAAATCATGAGATAACACAAGTGGGCAAGTTGCAAAATCTCTCACAACTCATGATCCAAATGTTGCAGACCTTCACAAGCAATCCAAGGGTCATCCTTGACTCAAGCTGAAGCAAGACATGCCCTTAGACTGCTGCTGCCATAGCCCATGCTGCAAGTACAAATCAACTTGACTTTTTGGCCAAAACCCCCATACTCTTGGAATAGTGATCAGCCACCCCTACTGACCTGCTCCACAGGCTACTCACACATCATGGGAGTGTTATAGCAACTCATTGGCCATTGAAACAACACACAACACAGCCCTCACAAAAATCTGTCAAAAACTCCTCTTCTTCGAATCTCTCTCTACAGCCATCAAACACTCATTTTCTCTTCACCAACAAATCATACATACTCCAAAGAACCAGAATCCACCATTGAAGCACCTTGAAACCCTACAAATCCTGACTGTGAAATCTTCCATATCAGAACTCAAACTCTCAAATCATCCATCCACAAGAGCTTTGAGGCATTCCATTGAGTTCAGAGGGGCCAAGGGAGTTCATTTGCACAAGTGGGAGGTTCTGGAAGCTCACCATTGAAGCTTTCCAGCTCAGGTATGGCCAAGAACACTTTCTCACAGAACTTGTTTTTCTTGTTATAATATGAAAGTGTATGTTGTGCTGATCATAATGATGTGTTTGAAACTGAAAATGAGTGAAAAATGAGGATGTATTGATACTCTGAAACTTCACCCGTGAAACTTGTTTGATTCGATTCTCTCTGTTTTTGAATGATAAATGTTGTTTGAAGGGTGATTTGAATGGGGTTTGGATAGAGGATCATTTCCTTGCTTTCAATTTGGTGAATGGTGGCCTGTAGCATGATTTAGGGTTTTCAACCCGCCGGAGAAGATGACCGGAGCTCCCCTCCGATCACCTGAAAGTCATTAGCCCTAACCCTAATTAATTTTCCAGATGCGTTTATAGCCATTGGATGCGGATTAGTTTAAGAATCGTGTGGTCCAGATTGAGTCATTAAACCCTAACCTATTTTAATTAATTTAATAAATCATAATTAAATTAATTAAGCCAGAAATGATCCTGACCCTTGATTCACGCGCGCAGTCAAGCCCTTTCTCCCAGATTTGAATGTCAGCCTTTGGATTGGAATACTTTTCATTTTCTTTAATTTTAATTCATTTGTTTTATATTTCTTTTGTCCATTTATTTTAAAATAGCAAAAATTATTCAAAAATTCTGAAAATTTTTATACATGCTTTTTATACATGCTTTTAGGTATTTAAAAATCACCAAAAAATTCATGAAACCTTCATAATCATTTAGAAACATTGTCCAACCCTCAAACCAAATTTCTTTTTTGATCTTGATGTCTTTTGAGAATTTTTCATGGAATTAAAATCATTTCAAGGCATTATTTTGATCCAAACTTCAAAAAATCATTTCTGCCTAACCTTTGAGAGTTGGACTTTGATTCTTTTTGCATTGCATTTTGTTTAGCATGAAGTTTGTGAGATTAAATTGGCATGATTTGATCTTTCATTTTCAATTTGTTTGGCATTTTTCTTGTTAAGGCACCCTAAAACCCTAGAAATCTTAGGAAATTCATAACCCTAATTAGGTTAAGAGTTGGAACCTCTCCTTTGGGCAGTGAGTTTGTATAGGATTAGGGTTACTTTGAGTGCATTTTCAATTTTTTATCTTGGTGTTTGCTTCTGATTTTGGTTTTTGTTTGATGCATTGATCATAAACCCTAATTTGGGCTTCCTTTTGCATTCATCTTGCATTTGCTTGCATAACATGACTTGTCATTGCATTTTATGCATCCATTTGATTCATTAGACATCTTAAGACATGTTGGAAGCATGTTTGATCATTGCATCATGTATTTGCCATGTTGTATGTCATTTGCATCTCATAACTTTTCATGTGTGTTCATGGTTCTAAACTTGCTCCATTTGCATCCATTTGTTCATGTGATCATCCCCATGCCTTGTTTCATGTTTGCATCATCTCATAGCATCATTATCATCTCATATTTGCTTCTGGTTTTGATTTGCATCATGCCATTTCATTCCATTTTGCATTGCATTGCATTCCTTTCACTAACTTTTCAGGTGGTAAGCAACTTTGAGAAGTGAATTTGCCTTCACTTCTCACATTTCCTTTTCATCTTCTTTCATGCATCCTTGCTGCATTTTGTTATGTGTTTGAGATTGAGCTTGCTCTTTCTTCTTCTTCTTACTTTCTTTCTTCAAGTGATTTGTCTTCTTAAATGAAGCAAGTTACTTTGCTTCTCCTGATCCTTTCATCTGCTTCCTGGTGGTTCCATTGAAGATTTCTCCTGTAAACCTCACAAACCTTAGGAACAACCAAGCATGACAATGATTAGGGTTTTGATTAGTCTCCCCACTTAGTTTTACCTTTGTGTCTCTTTGAGTCTTCTCTCCTCACCTCATAATCAGGGACTAAACCCTAAAGGCTTTAAGGCTTTGTGATTAAGCTTATGCCTGCATCCTTCTATTAGGATGGAGTGTATAACTTTAATCCTAAGTGTTAAACCCTTAATGTGTTTAAATCCTCTAATCAATCCACTTAATAATCATCAAGACATCAAACTTGTAACTTGGGCCTTGCATTGGGGTTCTAATTCTTCCTTAATTGGTTAAGAAGGACTAACCCTAGTGTTAATGGACAAGTCCCCCTCAAGTTGTCTTACAAACCATAAAAATCACTTCATCATCTTATCATTAACTAAAATCCACTTAATAAAGGCTTTGTTTTGTCATGAGTTTAATCCCTAATCACGGATTAAGTTGAGGAGCTTTCCTCAGCTTAAACATTCTCATCTATTATCCTTCTATTAGGATGGTGTAATGAGTCTGTTTAATCCCCGATTATGGCTTAATCTCATTACTTAACACTAAACAAAAACCACAAAAACATCTAAATAATCACAAGTAGGTTAATGATCCTAATCCTACACCAAAGGTGTTTAAGTGTGAGAAGCTGACTTCACACTTAAGGTATTCTCATTACCCCTAATCAGAGGGAAGATGTGATGAGTTTACTAAATCCATTGGTTTAGGCTTAAGCTCATTAACTTATGATAAACACAAAAAAAGCAATAAAAGATTTAAAACTCAAAAACAAACAATAATCGTCTCCTCCGGGATTCTTTTCTCATCTCATTCACTCATAAGCGAGAACTTGCTTCTTCCGTCTAATGCAAGACAGTTTGCACCTGAGCCAGACAGGTCATACACTTGAGCATAGACAAGTAAGCAGTTCACAAGTCAATTCATCTTTCAGTCTCTTTGGGTCGAACTACGGTGTTCTGACTTCCTCATTGCACGAGAGGATACGTAGGCATAACTTAACAGTTATCGAACAAAAGTCTCTGTATATTCCCCCTCCTTTCAGTTTCATTCTTTTAAGCCTCATGATCTTGAGCATACTCTCATCCTTACACTGACACTGTATATATTACACTTCGCACTCCTTTTACACATACACCTGTACATCCTTTTTCCAGCTATTTTATGCACAGATTGCACTGACACTACCCCTTTAAAATGCAAATCTTTTAAGCGTGGATCCCGTCGAGTACGACGGACAATCTGGGTGCTAATACCTTCCCAGGTTGTAACCAACCCCCTTTCTCAGTCTCTCTGGTTCGCAACCGTCTTATCCATATCTTTCTAGGTCTATGCAGCATTGCCTTTCCTCCGGGATAAAAATGCCTAGCTGGCGACTCTTTTCATTTCCTGTGAGTTCACTCCTGTGTGTTCTCGCACCTCCCTTCGCCGACCGTTCGCGTCTGTACCCCATTTGACCCGGCTTCATCTGGTGGGAGCGACAGCTTGGTGATTCTGCTGGGGACCCTTATACTGCAACCAGGGCTTCAGGTTCTTTTTGTGGGTTCCTCCTAGCGCTTTATTGATTTGTGTTTACTGGGGTGTTATGTGCTAATTGTGTTTGTATATTTATTTTATTGCTTTATGTACAGTTGTTTTATTGCTTCCTTTATAGCTTTACATATATCATACTGTCATACTGTGCTGGCTGGATCTGTTTTGTTGCTTTGGTGGGTGGGTGTTCTATTGAGAGTTGAGGTCCTATACCTGGGACCTGAGTGACACCTAGGCTAGAGTGGTTCATGTTCTTTCCCATTCCATTTCGGTCTGGTGCGGGAATATGAAACACGGTTCAGATATGGGTTTCTTCTTGAGAACTCTGTGCTGCAGATTTCCTGTAGTACTAGGGCTATCTGGGAAGCCTGCTAAGTATGGATGACCTTTAGTATTGACCTTCAGAAACTGAGGTGAATTAGAGGAGGATCTTTTATGGTTATTGTAAACATTGTACCTCCGGGTTGAAGTGTTTACACTTCTCATAACTGATCCAAGTCTGAGGATCCTTGATTTAGAACACTACCTGTGAGGGGGCTGGGATGTTTACAGGTTTGCAGGTACCCTTGACCTCAGCATACCCTGTTACTTTGTTTTGATTAAGAGAACTCCATGTTGGGACAGTTCTTGTGATTTTAACCCTGGACATGTGACTCTTTATTTGAGTCCCCCACCTTGGTTACTGGACTTATGAACCTCCATCTGGATTTCTTGAACATACATGGACTTATATCAAAGCACTTGATCAGATCCAGCTCAGTCACAAACCCTTTCATATCATTTGCATACATCATCATTGCATCATTATAACATTTGCTTATTTGTTTTTCAGGGTATCCATACTTTATTTTGGCTTGGTTTTGACCCCATCATCAGCATAGACCTATCCTCATCAGTATCTACTTCAGCTATCAGCTACCTACTTCAGTCACCTGCACCAGCCTGTCAGTGGCCCATTTTCAGTGTTATTCTCAGCATCTGTCTCAGCTCTTCTTCAGCAACATGGCACCCAAGAAGAGCAACATCTCATATCATTTCTTTCAGCCTGAGCTAGCTGACATCAGGAGGATTCAGACCCTGATTACTCCAGACCATATACCACTATTCAGAGAACACTATGGAGGCATACTTGATGTGGTTATGGATTTGGACCCTTCACAGAGGAGCTTGATTCATACTTGCATGCAGTTCTATGATCCCCCTCTGAGGTGTTTCACTTTTCAGGATTTTCAGTTGGGACCTTTATTAGAGGAGTATTCATCATTGGTTGGTGTACCTATCAGGGGTGGAGTCCCCTTCAACCCTGAGATGGCTTTTCCCAGTAATGAAGAGATAGCAAAGGCACTACATCTGGAACCAGCTCTGATTGGGCAGAATATGACTACCAAGGCTGGAATCTCTGGCCTACATTTGGATTTCTTGACTTCTCAGGCCATCCTGAAGACCTCCTTGGGAGAGTGGAAGGCAGTCTGTGCTTTATTGGCCCTTAGCATATATGGGGTCATTTTATTTGCAGATGAGCCTAAGTTTGTTAGCAAGAATGCAATCCATCTTTTTATCCTGAGGAATCCAGTGCCCACTTTACTGGGAGATTTCTACTACTCTGTCCACCAAAGGAATGAAAAGCAGAGAGGAAGATTGGTGAGGTGATGTGCTCCCCTTTTCCATACCTGGTTGCTCAGGCACTTGCCCAAGACTGATGCATTTTTGAATCCTCATCAGCAGAGGAATTGGGCTAGAAGACTCACTGCTTTAACTTCAACTGATATCAGGTGGTGCACTCAAAGCACCAAAGGCAGGGACATCATTACCAGTTGTGGGCAGTTCCCCAATGTACCCCTGATAGGAGTAAAGGGTTGCATCAATTACAACCCTCTGCTATTCAAAAGACAACTGGGCCATGCATTGGTCCACACTCCTAAGGCACAAGACTTGGCTGAGACTCTTTACTGTGAGAATAAGCCTAATCTGGCCATTGTCAGGCAAGCATCCTGGGCTTGGGACAATGTCCAGACTAAAGGAGTAACCATTCTTGGAAAATGCAACAATGTGGCCTCAGCACAGTACTATGAGTGGTCCCATGCCAGGGCACAATTTTCTGGGATGCCCTTCACAATGGAAGATATACCTGGACCATCCTCAACACCACCTCCTGCCACTGTCAGCTTAGAGGAGTTTGAGAATTTCAAAGAGAGAAATGAGAAGTTGACTCAGGCTCTACAGAAGACCCTCTGGGAGAGGAGTGATGGTCGCTTGAACATTGAAAGGTTAGAAAAGCTAAAGGTGGAGCATCTGGCTAGGATTGAGAAGTCAGAAGACTACATTAAGAAGTCCAGGGCTGGAGAGCAGATCTTGAAGAATGCCTGCAAGGAGGCTCAATTCCAGAAGGCCAGGACTGATTTGTATCTGAAAGAGAGTCAAGCCAGGTGGGTCAGGATCACCGAAGCTCGTACTCTGGAAAATAAAAGGACTCAGGACAAGATCGAGCAGTTGGAGGCTAGTGCAAAGGAGCAACAGGAAGCCCTGCTAGCAGCCTAGAGAGAGATCTCAGAGTTGAAGATTAGAGCTGGTGTGAAGAGGTCAAAGGACCAAAGTCAACACAAGAAGCTAACTGCAGCTGTTACTACCAGGAATCTCCTTATTAGGAACCTTACAGAGCGTCCAACTGATCCTGTGACTGAAGCACTTCTCAAGGAAGTTCAGGAGGATGAGTTTGGTCTTGGTGTCTGACTTTTGTTTGTTGTTGTTTTCATTTTCATTGTACTTTTCCTTGTTTGTGTTGTATTTTGACCCCTCAGAGGGCATGTATTGTAAAAACAAACTATGTATCATTTACTTTTTGTAATATATGTGTTGGTTTGTTCATCTGAGTTTCTTTCAAGCAACATCACAAGCATCTTCCTCAAGGGTCTGGAAAGGTCAAAACCAAGTGCCAAGCCGGATACCTTGGAAACAAATAAGCATACTGCATTGCATGCTAACCTTTGTTTGTTTTGCAGGTTTGTTTTGTTTTTTGTTACTAACTCTGTTGTGATCTCAGGAACTATTGCTCGACGTCGGGTGTTCCCACTCAACCGTCCACACAGATATCCCACCCGTAACAACCTTCCGGGTATACAGATGGACCAGGTACAACAGGACCTTACAGAGGTCAGGAACCAAATGGCCAACGAGAGGTTGGAAATGAGGAATCAGATGACACAATTTATGGAGGTGATGAATGGTTTAGCACAGAGCCAAGAGAGATTGAGGGCTTTAATAGAAAGGCAGACTCAGGAAGATCCCCATCTAGGGACTGGTGGGACAAGCAACAATGAGAGGGTGCAGCCTCATATCAACCCACCTGTATTTGGACCCCACCTTCATCCAGAGATCAACATCCCTGCTAATGTACAAGGGAATGCTACTACAGGCAGAGTGCTGCAAGAAGACCCCCAGGAAGATCAGTTCACAGTGATGGGAGTTGGGGATGAGGCCTATGATAGAAGGCTGGATGAAATTGCTGAAAAATTAAGGTCCTTGGAGTCTCAAAACTCCTTGGGTTTTGATGTTATGGACATGGGCTTAGTGGACGGGGTCAGGATTCCCCACAAATTCAAACCACCGTGCTTTGAGAAGTACAACGGGACTTCCTGCCCACGGACCCACTTGCAATCCTTTCCGGGGAGGCTGAAGGCATACACCATGGATGAAAAGCTATGGATGTTTTATTTTGAGGATAGATTAACAGGAGCTTCGAGGGAATGGTACTCTCATTTGACGAGAGCGACCATCAGATGCTGGAAGGATTTGGCAGAGGCCTTCATTAGACAATACCAGTATAATTTGGATATGGCTCCCAACAGGACCCTCCTGATGGGGATGTCACAATCATCCAGAGAAAGCTTCCGGGAGTACGTCCAGAGGTGGAGGCAGCTGGCTGCTGCTGTCCAGCCACCTATGTCAGAGAGGGAGATGGCTGATATGTTTATGAACACCCTCCAGGGGACATACATTGATAGGCTAGCTGCCTTTTCTTCTACCAGCTTTGCAGATGTCGTTATAGCTGGAGAAAGAATTGAGAGCCTATTAAAGATGGGCAAAATTTCTGACAACGGTGCCAGCTCATCCAGCAACACAAGAAAGCCTTTTGTGGGCCCAAGAAGAACTGGTGAGACCAATGTTATCCATGCCGGCAGGGGCAGATCCCAGTATGTTCATAGGTCTGTGGCAGCAGTCACCATTCCCGCTCCAATTCATCCACAACCAGCTTATCAACCACAACAACAAAATTATCAGCAACAAACTCAGTATCCTCCTCAGAGAAACTACAACAACACCAACAACAATCAGCAAAGACCATTTCAACAGAGACCGTCTCAGGCCAATAGGGTGATTGATCAGATCCCTATGCCCTATGCCACATTACTGCCACAACTCCTGAAACTCAACCTGGTTGAGCTAAGGACGTTGGCACCTCCAGATCCTACCAGTTTACCCAGAAATTATGACGCCAGCGCCAGATGTGCTTTTCATTCGAATGCACCTGGCCATAGTACAGAGAAGTGCAGAGCTTTGCACATGAAGGTACAGGACTTGGTAGATTCTAAGGCTCTAAACTTTGCACCACCACCAAATGTTAACAAGAACCCTATGCCAAACCATGGTGGCCCCAGAATCAATGCTATTGAAGAAGACAAGCCGTCTTACTTGATAACCAGTGTGGGTCAGATTCGGACACCCTTGGTAGAGATTAAAGCTCAACTCCTTGAATGTCAAATATTCCCGGGATGTGAGCTAGGGTGTGCTTATTGCAACATTTCAGTGAATGGTTGTGATAACTTGAGAGATGGCATAGATGGTCTCATCCAGAGTGGCCTGCTTCAAATCACAACATCAATACCTACCAATCCAGCAATCTCCTTAACAACAATCCCCGAGTCTTCTACAACTGCAACAACCATTGTTCCAAACAACTTTTCAATCTCATCAACAAATGCTTCATATGTTACTTCAACGGACCAAATATCAGCAAACATCCCTTCTACAACTTCAGCACCCCTTCATTCAGAATCTCCTACAACTACAACACCCATCCAGTCAACAATGTCTCCTACAACATCAACAGCAAACCATGAAGATGTCTCAACTGTTACAATTTATTATGATCCTTAAAATGATTCTGCCTACAACTCACAAAACGCCACTCCTATCAGAGCACCAGTCACAATATACTATGATCCACAGACTATCATGATCCCTTCTGCGGCTGCCAACAGTCCAGTCACTATCACAGTGCCTGGGCCAGTACCTTATGAAAGCAGTAATGTCATCCCTTGGCATTACGACTCTGATCTATACTGCGAAGGACAGAAAATCACTCTCGAATCATCAACTTCTTCACCACAAATAGACAATGTGGGAGGAGGCGGAGGCTGATGCGTGTTTTTCGCAAGTGTACGAATCACGTCAAAGTAATATAAAAGATTATCGAATCCACAGAGACCAAGTGTCAATCTATCGTACCTGTTGTTATGGTGCTTATCTAAGGCAACTATTTTTAAGGGTTTTAATAAGGGTGCAATGGTAAATAAAATTATAATTTTAAATAATAGATAAAGGACAGGCTCGAATGTAATTCACGTAATCAATGATAATTCAGTACTTGTTAGTGGAACTACTTATGGGCAATGTTTTCTTCTTTGAAAAGAACTAATTTAACAGGAACTGTCGCTTTCGCGTATTCAGAACCGAGTTGTACTCTCTAATCAACCCCTCCTATTGTCACGGATAAAAAGGTGCGTACTGCGTTAGAGTAGTAAACCTATTTTTAAGAAATCTAATATCTTGACTAAGTTGAAAAGTATTTTAACTTGGACTTCTTAGCAAAAAGAGGTTCTTATGAACCAGATTCTAAATCTCATAACGCGTCCGAAAATCGTTTTAAAATCTCTTTTCTTTTTAATCTAAAAACTCCTAATGAACTATACAAAGCGCTTTTGGCTGTTTTTGAAATAGTTAAAAACAATTACCTGAATTGAAAGATAAAATAGCCCTTAGGTGTTTCCACGAACAATTATACTGATTACTGATTTAATTACGATCCTTACATTCTAACCTTTATGGAATTAGTTAGACATGATAAAGTAAAGATTCTTTTTATAATTTTTCATAAAAGTAATTTAAAGCGAGTGCGGAAAATAAACAAAGTAAATGTGCGAGTGCGGGAAATAAACAAAGTAAATGTGCGAGTGCGGGAAGTAAACAAAGTAAATGTGCGAGTGCGGGAAGTAAACAAAGTAAATGTGCGAGTGCGGGAAATAAACAAAGTAAATGTGCGAGAAATAAATAAAAGTAAAGTACGAACTTGAATTAAAATGGCGGCAGGATTAACTTCCTCCAGAGTGCTCCAAAACTCGAACCACAGACAGATTACAGACTCGATCACTCGATTGCAGAGGCACCCCGATGTGGAATGGCAACTGCTTTATAACTGATATATGCCTAGAGAATTCTAATTCTGGATGAAGAAAAACGAAAATCTAAGGTCCTATTTATAGGAGAAACTGAAAGCATGAAATGACCGGGACGCCCCTCCACTAAAAAGTGGAGGTTATGAAATTTTGCCTTGTGGCGCCCGCCACAAGGTCATGGCGCCCGCCATGGTCCCTACAGGGGATGATGGAGTGGGGAACGTGGGTCTTGGAGGTTGAGGAGTGGTCTTGAGACGTGGCCACGTCATGGCTAACCCCATGGCGCCCGCCACGGTGGGTGCCGCAAGTGCAAAATGCTGAATTTCTAGGTTTTCGTCCGTTTTCACTCCTTTTTCGCTCCTTTTCCCGATTCAAGCTCCGATTATTATAAAAACCTGAAAACATAAGAAAACAAAGCAATAACAAAGCAAAACAACAATAAAAGCTAAGAATGCATGCGAAATCGGAGTCAGAAATACGGTGAATTTTAGTGTGATCAAATTCTCCCACACTTAAACCTTTGCTTGTCCTCAAGCAAACATTAAAGCTTAAGAAAATATGGTGTCAACACGTGTCTTTGGGCTAAAGGGATTCTAAGTTCAAGTCAGGATGCAGTGACAGATACTAACTAAGTGAACCAAGGGTACCATAGTAACACAAACACAAACTTCAATCCTATATTAACCACTCCATATCATCCCACGATACCTAGGCCTATCTTCTCATCTTTTTGTGTCCTTTTCATTCAGGCGCAATCACATTAAGCCCGTTATCCGTACATGCTTCATAGTAGAGTGACCGGTTAGTGATTCTGATCCATAACATAAGGTTTCTGGCACATAAGCATGTGTAAACCTGTTTTTATTTCGCCTAAATGTAGCTGCAGGGGATCGGATCGTAATCTGCCCTACCAAGTTCAGTGCCAGATACCTCTGAACCAACTAACAATAGGTGACTTGCAATTTTTTTTCTTTTTGTGGCAAAATTTTTTCTTCTCTTTTTTCGGTTTAAATGACTTTGTGAGGGTCACCTATACCAGAGTTTACCTTTTTTTCTTTTCTTTTTTATTAGCACTGGATCATTCACTTATATTCATCGGCCCCCTACGTAGAGCATGCTTAGGCCGGAGCTGACTCCTAAAATAAACTACTTAGGACAATTTTTTAAATGATAATAAAGGCCAAGGTGGTGGGGTTTAGGAGTGATTCCTATATTCAAGAGGTCTATGGTGCTGAAATGGTTCTGATGTTTCAAAAAGTTGACCTAGGTCACCACATCCTAATCTAAACCTGTCTCTAAGCCCAAAAAAAAACATGTGAAACAACATCATTTTCTTTTTAAAATTTTTTTTGGTAAGGCTAAGGAAATGGGAAAAAATGAAGATGAACTAAAAAGACACTATACTGGTGACTCGTCAGACTCATGCATTATCTAAGAAAAATAAATTACTGAAAGGGAAATAAATGAAAGGAAATAATTAACTAAAAAGAAAATAACGGAAAGCAATAAAATCCCCTCCCACACTTAAATCGAACATTGTCCCCAATGTTTCGAAATAAGATAAGGGGGTAACCTGGAAAAAGACTACTGAGGAGGGGCACTGGGGCCTTCGCCGTCCTGATGTGATGGTCTGGAACGACGGGATCTACTACGATGCTGGTCCCTCCGGTCGAGTCGTGCTGATAAAGCAGCCTGAGCACTCCGGACCTCTCGAAGGTTACCCAAGATGGAACCCTGAGTAGCCTCTACAAGCTGGTAGTGTCGGCTGTTGAACTCTCTCTGACGGTTCTGCTCTAATGAAATACCGTTCAAGGTACGGCAAATGTTGCTATAAGCACGATCCGAAACCAATCGCGATTGTTGCATGAAGCTCATGTTGTCCGTCAGCTGCTGTGAAATAGTAGAGAGAAGGCCATCACGCCTTTCTTCTCTAGCTGTCATATCACGCCACATCTCCTCGGTGACAAAGAATCCAGGAGCAGTACCTACAACAGGGTTAGAGGAAGATGGTGCGGTGTGTGACTGTGAAGGACGATGGGGGGGACATGTGAGGGATGGGAGACTGCTCTCTCCGATCGTACTCATCATCAGTGTCATGTGCCTCCCCATCGGGAATATTAGGAGGAAGTGGACCCAAAACACGTGGAGCATTAAGATCATAGGTCCAGTTCCTTTCATCACGTACATCAGTACGTCTACTGCATAGTAAAGCAACAGATGGGATAGCTACCCCATGAACCATCAACTCATAACCACCTTCTCTCCTCGTTCGGCATAATTTCATGTCTTTCAGAAATTTTAAATTAATTGTGTGAGGAGGAAGTGGTTCAAGTGTATCTATCTCATTGTTCAGGCCAAGAGCCCGAGCAATAGACGTAACAAGCCCTCCAAATACAATCGGTCCTGTTTTGTTAGTAAATAAAGTCATATGAGCAAGCATAAACGGGACCGGATTGATGTGGGTTCTAGTGAGGCATCCTTGCAAAAATAGGAGTTCACGAGCATTTACCTTGTTTGGACTTTCCCGGCCAAAAATAGTACATGCCAAAAGAAGTCTAAAAACTCTTATGGCCGGGTTGTGAATGGTCGACGCAAGTATCCCTTCAAAAGAATTAATTGAAGTACTTGAAAGCCTTAGCCAGAAGGTAAATACCTCGGCCGACCATTCCGCATCCAAAGGTGCCTCACAGATCGAACCTTCCCTATGAGGGATTCCTAACAAACCTGCTAGCTCATTGGTACTGAATTCATATTCAATTCCAAACAGTCTAAAAATAACAATACCGACAGTACTAGCAGTGTTAGGACTGACAGTGTATATCAAAGAACTCAAAAACTCAGTTGTCAGTCTCTCATAGGTAGGTTCCTGATTAATGAAAATATTATGCAAGCCTAGAAATTCTAATAAATTAAAAACACTATGATAAATACCCAAAGCATACAGACAGTTATCGTCGACGTACCTAGTCGAGAGAATTTCTCGACTTTGAAGCCTCTGAATAATTTTCCGTTGCCTTTCGCCCGGTCTTCCATTACGAAGAATAAATCCGTTGAACTCCATTGTTAAATGCTCCTTAGGTAGTGAAAATGGTAGAAAAGTGGTTTATGAGGGGAATGATAAAGTTTTGATTTTTTTGGTTTTTGATGGATGAAAATGGAAATGGATGTTGGATATGTGTTATGGATGGAGGGTATTTTGGAAATGGGTGAGCTTTAATGGGGTTCAAGGAGGATTTGGAAGGTTGTAAAAATGGGTTTTTGGTGAAGAAAGGGATGAAAATGGTGGAAATGGGGATTGAATCCCGTATATGTTGTTGGTACAGTGTGGCGCCCGCCACAGGGCCTATGGCGCCCGCCACAAGGCCAATTCCTGGGCCTTGTGGTTTTGGATCCTCCTTTTGGGCCTTCCTTGCACCTTTGGTCTTCGGGGGGTCTGGATAGCGTTTTCTTCTTCTTTTCAAGGCATTGGCTTGCATATTTTTTTTTTTTGTGAAGACAAAAATGAAAATATTTTTGTCTTATATTTTTTTTTCTTTGCACGACAAAAATAAAATAATTAAAAATCAAAAAAGAAAAAGAAAAATTAGTGCATAATATGTATATATATAAGGAATTCGAAGTGCATGAAAATATAAAAGCTGCAATAAAGTAAAATATATGTCTGGAAATGCGATAAATAAAATACTAGGGTAGTGCTGTCAGTGTAGAATGGGTCATGTGGTAGGTTTCTTTTCCTGGCTTGATCCACTAATCTCAGCTATCTCCCTCCGAAGCTCTTCAATCGCCTGATATAGAGCATCGGCCTCTGAGGCATGAGTGAGATCAGAAACCTGCATCTGTAACTCCAAGTCTGCCACTTCCTGCTTGAGCAGGGCAGTCTCCTTACGGAGCTCATAAATCTGTGTTTGTAGGTCAGGTGGCTGCAGAGACATATTGTTAGACATAACAGTGATTCGGGGAGTAAGAGGTGTAGGAGTGTACTCAGCGGCGGGAGGCGATTTCGGCTCTTCGACAGTCTCTCCATAACCCTCTAGAGCATAACTCCAATTTGCAGGATCATGGACACTGGTCATCAGCGGATCTGGTAATGTAAAGTAGTGTATCGCTTCACCGTCGATCAGTAATTTAAACATGTTGGGCTCAAAGGAAGCCCTCCTCATCAGTCCTCTATCAAGACAAAAATCAATATCCAGGGTGGTGTAGCAGCAGAAGGTCCTGAGGTGCAATAACTTGCGAGACAAACCCAATGCAGTAGCTATCTGTGTAACAATCCCACCGACATGGATGATGCCTACTGATGATCTGGCAACACTAGCAAGGCCCTTCAGCAGAAAGTTGCCACAAGCAACAGGGCGAGACTGAGTCGCACAAAACAGTAGGAAAATCTCCTCTTCACTTAGCAGTGTCTCTGTATCTGGAAAACCTAGGAAAGAATGTGCTAGAATCATCTGGAAGTACCTCAATGCAGGGTTGTGGATTACCTGAGAAAACTGGGTAGAAGGATCTTGGCTCCCTCCGCCTGATATTTTAGTCCAAAACTTTTCCACTTCTCTGCTCATAAAATACCCCATCGGAGTCTCTGGAATAGCATCAGGAGTAGTCTGGAAACCTAGTAAGTCACCAAACTCTTTGTGAGAGAATGAGTAGTCAATCCCGAACAACCTGAAAACAGCGAGTCCATCGGGTCCAGCCCAGGGGTCATGATGAAATGAGCTGAGGAACTCAAGAGTCAAGTTCCTATAAGTGTTGTTCCTGTCGTCAAACTGGTCCCACTGGAGTTGATGGCATAAAAATCTGACGCTTGGCTCTATCCCCAAGGCATCCATGCAGTCATGGTCAGGGTACCTGGTAGGAGCCATAGGGTGTCTCATGTGAACATAGTAACGCTCTCTCTGTGCATCATCTCTAAAGGCCACGTGCATGTCATCAGGGTTCTGCATTCTGTACAAGGTTAGCAAACAAGTCCTGAAAGCACATAAAACATTCAATCGTTAGTCCTGACATAATAATAATAATAAACAAATTAAAATAAAGTAAAAATAAATAAAAAGTACAAAAATAAGAAAACCATGGGTTGCCTCCCATGCAGCGCTTGTTTAACGTCATTAGCTCGACGACCGATATTTAAACATCATTGGAAGGATACGGTGGATCACTCAGAGTATGGCAGGTGTATGTTGTTGGGATGTCACCTCCTTCGTAGGGCTTCAACCTCTGTCCATTAACGATGAATGGTTTACATGTCTGGTTCTTGATTTCAATAGCACCGGATCTTAGGATCTTAGATACTTCGAAGGGGCCAGTCCATCTCGAACGGAGTTTACCTGGAAATAGTCGTAACCTAGAATCGAACAGGAGAACAGGATCGCCTATTTTGAAGTCTCTTCTTATGATTCTTTTGTCATGCCAAGCTTTTGTTCTTTCTTTGTATATGATGGCATTTTCGTAGGCAGATTGTCTGAGCTCTTCTAATTTGTGGATGTCAAGGATACGTTTCTCACCAGCTGTCAAGTAATCCAAATTCAAAGTTTTGATGGCCCAATAGGCCTTATGCTCCAATTCAAACGGTAAGTGACATGATTTTCCATAGACCAGTTGATAAGGGGTTGTTCCTATAGGAGTTTTGAAAGCGGTTCTATAGGCCCATAATGCTTCTTGAAGTTTCTGTGACCAATCCTTTCTAGATATAGAGACAGTCTTCTCGAGGATTTGTTTTATCTCCCTATTAGATACTTCCACTTGTCCATTGGTCTGTGGGTGGTATGGTGTTGCTACTCTATGCTTAACTCCATACTTGCTTAAAAGTTTATCAAATATTCTCGATATGAAGTGTGATCCTCCATCACTTATGACTAAACGGGGGGTTCCAAACCTGGGAAATATATAATTCTTGAATAATTTGATGACTATTCTGGTGTCGTTCGTGGGTGCGGCGATAGCTTCAATCCATTTAGACACGTAGTCAACAGCTACTAATATGTACTGATTTCCAAAAGATGGTGGGAACGGTCCCATAAAGTCTATACCCCATACGTCGAAGAGTTCTACTTCTTGGATATTTCTTAACGACATTTCATTACATCTTGAAATATTTCCTGTGCGTTGGCATCTGTCACACTTGACAATGAAAGCATGGACATCACGCCACATAGTAGGCCAGAATAGGCCAGCTTTAAGAATCTTGGCGTAGGTCTTAGATGTGCTTGCATGTCCACCATAGGGTGCAGAATGACAATGCTCAATTATATTATTTACCTCTTCTTCTGGAACACAACGGCGAAAAATGCCATCTTTACCTCTCTTGAAAAGAAATGGATCGTCCCAATAGAAGTTTCTCACATCACTATAGAACTTCTTCTTCCGGTGGTAGTTTAGATCAGGGGGTATGATGTCAGCGGCTAGGTAATTAACAAAATCTGCATACCAAGGTACATTGCTTATAGCTAAGGATTTATGAAAATGCTCATGAGGGTCTGGGTTATCATCTTCAATGGTTTCTAGTTGGGCTATCAGTCTATCATAGGCAAAATCGTCATTTATGGGTACTGAGTCAGGTTTCAGGTATTCTAGCCTAGATAGGTGATCAGCTACCACACTATCAGTGCCTTTCTTATCACGGATATCCAAATCAAACTCTTGCAGTAATAGAATCCATCGAAGTAACCTAGGCTTGGCATCCTTTTTGCTTAGTAAGTAACGAATGGCAGCATGGTCGGTATAAACTATAATCTTGGCTCCTACTAGATAAGATCTAAATTTGTCTATTGCAAAAACTACAACTAGGAGCTCTTTTTCGGTTGTTGCGTAGTTGAGCTGTGCAGCGTCTAGGGTTCTACTGGCATAATAAATTACGTGTAACTTCTTATCTTTTCTCTGACCTAGAACGGCTCCAACAGCATAATCACTGGCGTCACACATTATCTCAAACGGTTCTGACCAATCAGGGGGTTTCATTATAGGTGCTGAAATCAGAGCTTGCTTCAGAAGATTAAATGCTTCAGTACATTTTTCATCGAAGATGAATTCAACATCTTTCATTAAAAGACCAGTTAAGGGCTTTGTTATTTTGGAGAAATCCTTGATGAAACGTCGGTAAAATCCGGCATGTCCAAGAAAACTTCTTATCTCCCTGATAGTCTTTGGCGGTTTTAGATTCTCTATGACTTCTATTTTTGCTTTATCTACCTCTATACCTTTTTCGGAAACTATATGTCCTAAAACAATCCCTTCGGTGACCATGAAATGACATTTTTCCCAATTTAGCACAAGGTTTACCTCCACACATCTCTCCAGGATTTTCTCAAGGTTGACAAGACAATTTTTGAAATCTGACCCACAAACTAAGAAATCGTCCATAAATACTTCCATAATTCCATCTAAATAATCAGCAAAGATAGACATCATGCAGCGTTGGAAAGTTGCAGGAGCATTACAAAGTCCAAAAGGCATTCTTCTATAGGCAAAAGTTCCAACTGGGCATGTAAAGGTAGTTTTTTCTTGATCTTCGGGATGAATAGGTATTTGGAAGAATCCCGAATATCCATCTAAATAACAAAAGTAAGAGTGTCTGGCTAGGCGCTCCAACATTTGGTCTATGAATGGTAATGGGAAATGGTCCTTCCTAGTTGCTTTATTTAATTTTCTATAATCTATGCACATACGCCAACCTCCATCGGTTCTTTTTGCTACAGGTTCGCCCTTCTCGTTTTGCACGACTGTGATGCCTCCCTTTTTAGGTACTACATGCACAGGACTCACCCATTTACTGTCCGAGATCTGATATATTATACCTGCCTCTAGTAACTTAAGAACTTCAGTCTTAACTACAGTACTCATTATAGGATTTATTCTACGTTGGTGTTCTCTGGAAGGTTTTGAATCTTCTTCAAGCAAAATCCGATGCATGCATACGGATGGGCTTATTCCTTTTAGATCAGAGATCTTATATCCTAAGGCTGAGGGGTACCTACGTAAAACTTCTAATAATTGATCGGTTTCTTCTTGGTTTAAGGTAGCACTGACTATAACTGGACGGTTCATATCTTCATCGAGAAATTCATATCTCAGGTTTTTAGGCAGTTCCTTAAGTTTTACGGTCGGTTTCATAGGGCAAGGCATAGGATCTGGGGTAAGAGATAAACATTCGTGAAGGTTATCATCAATGTAAGGAGTTTTATAATTGTCATCTTCCAAAATAAGGGTTGACGGAAATTTTATAGATTCAGTTTCTTCTTCTTGTTCTAATTCCCTAATACATTCTTCGATGATATCTAAGGCATAACAAGCATCTCCTATCACAGGTGCCATAAGAAATTTTGACAATATAAATTCTATCTTCTGGCCACCTACCTCAAAAGTTATTTTCCCTTTTTTAACATCTATCACGGCTCCAGCAGTCGATAAGAACGGTCTACCTAGGAGGATTGGTATGTCGTCATCTTCTTTAATGTCCATGACAACAAAATCAGTAGGTATAAACAGCTGACCTATCCTAACAGGGACGTCTTCAAGTATGCCTATAGGGTATTTAACGGATCTATCGGCTAATTGAAGTGACATCTTAGTAGGTTGTAATTCTCCTAAGTTTAATCTCTCACAAACTGCTAAAGGCATTAAGCTCACACTAGCTCCTAAGTCTAGAAAAGCTTTTTCGATGACATGATTCCCCAAAATACAAGGAATGGAAAAAATTTCGGGATCTTTATCTTTCTTTGCTAACCTATTTTCGGAAATAGAATTACATTCCAAGGGTTTCGGATCTTCAAGTCTACGTTTATTTGTAAGTATGTCTTTGAGAAACTTAGCGTAAGAAGGTATTTGGGTGATGGCTTCTGTAAAGGGGATTTCTACGTGAAGTTTTTCTATAACCTTAACGAATTTTTGATATTGATTATCGATTTGGGTTTTCTTTAATCTTTGAGGGTAAGGTATTGGTGGTTTATATGGCGGTGGTGGTACATAGGTTTTATTTTTAGGTTCTTCTCCTTTTTCTTGACTTTCCGGGGTTTCAGGCTTCTCTGGTTCCTTTTCCTCATTCCTCTCAGAAGTTTCGGGCTCACTCAATCTAGGGTTTAAAGGTTCCTTATAAGCGGTTCCACTTCGTAGAGTAATGGCATTTGCTTGCCCTTTCGGGTTTTGTTGAGGTTGTCCAGGGAACTGTCCTCCAGGTGTAGTCTGTGGGGCTTGGTTTAACGCTACCTGAGAGATCTGGGTTTCAAGCATCTTATTATGAGTAATAATTTGATCAACCTTGGTTCCTAACTTGGTAATCAGTTCGTTAACATGGACGTTATGGTTCATGAACTCTTTGTTTTGTTGTTTTTGAGCAACGATAAAATCTTTTACAACTTCCTCAAAGCTCGGACTAGGTGGTACAGGTTGCATAGGTTGATTCGTTCTAGGGGCTTGGTAACCTTGTTGTCTCGGAGGTGCGGTATTTTGGATAGGGTTATTATTTTTGTAGGAGAAGTTTGGGTGATTCCTCCATCCAGGGTTATATGTGTTTGAAAATGGGTTCCCTTGGGTATAGTTCACTTGCTCAGTGTTGGTTTCGCTCAACAGATTGCATTCGGCAGATTGGTGTCCTTGCGTTCCACATATCTCACAATTCGGCGAAACCGCGGCTACAGTATTCGGAGTTGTACACATATGTTCGACTCTAAGGGCCAACGCGTCCATTTTAGCCTGCATCATGTCTATAGAGCTTAGCTCATGTATTCCTCCTTGGGCTTCCTTCTTTTCCACTGTCGCTCGTTCTACTCCCCATGATTGATGGTTTTGGGCCATATCCTCGATAAGGGCACTAGCTTCAGGGTAAGGTTTGTTCATCAGTGCGCCACCAGCGGCAACGGCGATGGTCATTTTAGTGTTATAAAGAAGTCCATTATAAAAGGTTTGGATGATTAACCAATTCTCTAAGCCATGATGTGGGCATGCTCTTAATAGTTCTTTATATCTCTCCCAGGCTTCGAACAACGACTCTCCTTGGTGTTGGGTAAATCTAGTTATTAGGTTTCTAAGAAGAGCAGTCTTACTTGGGGGAAAATATCTAGCAAGGAAAACTTTCCTAAGGTCATCCCAGGTTGTTATTGAATTGGGTGGAAGGGAATCTAACCATGATAGAGCTTTATCTCTGAGGGAAAAGGGAAATAATCTTAAGCGTATTGCCTCAGGAGAAGCTCCATTGGTTTTAAAGGTGTCTGCTAACTGAAGAAAGTTTTTTAAATGTTGGTTTGGGTTATCAGTAGCGAGACCTGCGAATTGTCTCTGTTGCACTAATTGCAGCAGGGATGGTTTAAGTTCAAAATTATTGGCTGGGATAGCGGGGTTTACTATACTGGAACTAGGTTCCTCGTTTGATGGTTGGGCGAAGTCCTTAAGAGGTCTTCGGTTTTGATCTTCGGCCATAGCTATCCTATTCCTATGGAAAAACAAACGTGCGTGAGCGTAACGTTCAGGTTCAGCTAGAGGGTCTACTAAACTTCCGGCACTGCGAGTCTTTCGCATTGACCGGTGGGTAACAACCTTAGTCTAAACGGTATAACTACAAGGTAATGAAATTTGACGATATTGGTCCCCGGCAACGGCGCCAAAAACTTGATGCGTGTTTTTCGCAAGTGTACGAATCACGTCAAAGTAATATAAAAGATTATCGAATCCACATAGACCAAGTGTCAATCTATCGTACCTGTTGTTATGGTGCTTATCTAAGGCAACTATTTTTAAGGGTTTTAATAAGGGTGCAATGGTAAATAAAATTATAATTTTAAATAATAGATAAAGGACAGGCTCGAATGTAATTCACGTAATCAATGATAATTCAGTACTTGTTAGTGGAACTACTTATGGGCAATGTTTTCTTCTTTGAAAAGAACTAATTTAACAGGAACTGTCGCTTTCGCGTATTCAGAACCGAGTTGTACTCTCTAATCAACCCCTCCTATTGTCACGGATAAAAAGGTGCGTACTGCGTTAGAGTAGTAAACCTATTTTTAAGAAATCTAATATCTTGACTAAGTTGAAAAGTATTTTAACTTGGACTTCTTAGCAAAAAGAGGTTCTTATGAACCAGATTCTAAATCTCATAACGCGTCCGAAAATCGTTTTAAAATCTCTTTTCTTTTTAATCTAAAAACTCCTAATGAACTATACAAAGCGCTTTTGGCTGTTTTTGAAATAGTTAAAAACAATTACCTGAATTGAAAGATAAAATAGCCCTTAGGTGTTTCCACGAACAATTATACTGATTACTGATTTAATTACGATCCTTACATTCTAACCTTTATGGAATTAGTTAGACATGATAAAGTAAAGATTCTTTTTATAATTTTTCATAAAAGTAATTTAAAGCGAGTGCGGAAAATAAACAAAGTAAATGTGCGAGTGCGGGAAATAAACAAAGTAAATGTGCGAGTGCGGGAAGTAAACAAAGTAAATGTGCGAGTGCGGGAAGTAAACAAAGTAAATGTGCGAGTGCGGGAAATAAACAAAGTAAATGTGCGAGAAATAAATAAAAGTAAAGTACGAACTTGAATTAAAATGGCGGCAGGATTAACTTCCTCCAGAGTGCTCCAAAACTCGAACCACAGACAGATTACAGACTCGATCACTCGATTGCAGAGGCACCCCGATGTGGAATGGCAACTGCTTTATAACTGATATATGCCTAGAGAATTCTAATTCTGGATGAAGAAAAACGAAAATCTAAGGTCCTATTTATAGGAGAAACTGAAAGCATGAAATGACCGGGACGCCCCTCCACTAAAAAGTGGAGGTTATGAAATTTTGCCTTGTGGCGCCCGCCACAAGGTCATGGCGCCCGCCATGGTCCCTACAGGGGATGATGGAGTGGGGAACGTGGGTCTTGGAGGTTGAGGAGTGGTCTTGAGACGTGGCCACGTCATGGCTAACCCCATGGCGCCCGCCACGGTGGGTGCCGCAAGTGCAAAATGCTGAATTTCTAGGTTTTCGTCCGTTTTCACTCCTTTTTCGCTCCTTTTCCCGATTCAAGCTCCGATTATTATAAAAACCTGAAAACATAAGAAAACAAAGCAATAACAAAGCAAAACAACAATAAAAGCTAAAAATGCATGCGAAATCGGAGTCAGAAATACGGTGAATTTTAGTGTGATCAGAGGCTTCACTCGAAGCGGACGTCTCTTTGCCCCGCAAATTCCAAGACCCAGTGCCGAAGCAGAAGCTGCTGCCAAGGCAAAAGGGAAGAGCCTGGTGCAAGAAGAACAAATTGCTAAAGAAACTTTGAAAACACCTTTTGACCAAGAAGTTGATGAATTCATGAGAATCATCAAGAAAAGTGATTACAAAATAGTGGACCAGCTTCACCAGACGCCTTCCAAGATCTCCATTTTATCACTGCTAATGTGCTCCGAGGCTCACCGGAACGCACTACTAAAAGTCTTGCACGCAGCTTATGTGCCGGAAGAGATCACCGTCAATCAGTTGGAAGCTGTAGTTGGAAATGTTAATGCTAGTAATGGACTAGGATTTACCAACACTGATTTGACTACGGAAGGCCGCAATCACAACAAGGCTTTGCACATTACCATGGAGTGTAAGGGTGCAGTTCTTTCCCATGTACTGGTAAACACAGGGTCATCCCTCAATGTCTTACCTAAAAAAGCCCTTGTGAAGCTGGAGTATGAAGGATTGGCATTACGTCCCAGCAACCTGGTAGTGAGAGCCTTTGACGGTTCTAAGAGATCAGTGCTGGGAGAAATTGAGTTGCCTATAACGATTGGCCCACAAACTTTCAAAACGACCTTCTACGTGATGGACATTCAGCCTGCCTACAGCTGTTTGTTGGGTAGACCATGGATTCATGCCGCTGGCGCAGTTACGTCCACCCTTCACCAGAAGTTAAAATTCAAGTGGGAGGGCCAAGTCGTTACTATTTGTGGAGAGGAAGATATCTTTGTCAGCCATCTGGCTACCTACAAATACATTGAGATGGATGGGGAGATCCACGAAACGATGAGTCAAGGGTTTGAGGCCTTGAACATAAATGAAACATCTGCTGTACCTGGAACCTCAATGACATCTTATCAACAAGCCCGGAAGGTTATTGAGGAAGGAACTGCCCAAGGCTAGGGCAAGTTGTTACCTGTGGAGAAGAAAGAGGATAGATTTGGGTTGGGTTACAAACCAACTCAACAAGATCAAGCAGAGGCTGCTGAGAAGCCCAACTTCTTTAGTGGGGGGATGCTCACCCCTGATGCTGTCAACAATTTGGAAGACGAGGATGAAAGCGACTGCAACCTGGAAAGTTGGATCCGTCCAAAGATCTCGGGGAGAAGTATCTCAAACTGGTCTTCCCAGGAAATTATAAGAGTTACTCCTGCAGAGTAATTATTATTTCCTGTATATTTTCAGCATGCATCAAGTCTTGCATCTATCCCAAGATGACAAGGCTCATTTTGTAATCGGGCCATCTGTAATTTTTGTGCAACAAGATTAATCAATGAAATATCAGACATCTTTTGCAAATGAGTCTTTTTCTTTTCCGCTCACTGTTTTTCCATTTTTCTTTTTGTACAAAAAAATAAATGGCAATGTTTTCAAAATGACCACTTTATTTCACTTTTTCTAAACAAGATTAAAATCAATCACTAAAATGAACAAACTGAACCCTTGCAGAGAGTGCCTTCCAGACTGCACCGACAACAGCACGGCTATGACTTCGTATGACTTTGACAATCCAATCAATCAAGCAGATGAATGGGTTGAAGAAGAGTATGAGCTTCCTGAAGAGCTAGCCAGGTTGTTGAGACAAGAGGAAAGGGTTATCACTCCTCATCAGGAGGAGGTCGAAACGATTAATCTTGGTACAAAAGAAGATGTGAAAGAAGTTAAAATCGGAGCCTGCTTACAAGACTCAGTGAAGAGACAACTGGTTGACCTACTTCAAGAATATGTGGATGTGTTTGCTTGGTCTTACCAAGATATGCCAGGGTTGGACACCGACATTGTTGTGCACAAGCTGCCTTTGAAAGAAGATTGCCCGTCGGTTAAACAGAAATTGCGCCGCACTCGCCCAGACATGGCAATGAAAATCAAAGAAGAGGTACAAAAGCAGTGGGACGCCGGGTTCCTTGCTGTAACTAGCTATCTGCCGTGGGTTGCTAATATAGTACTTGTGCCTAAGAAAGACGGCAAGGTAAGAATGTGTGTTGACTACTGGGATCTGAACAGAGCCAGCCCGAAAGATGACTTCCCATTACCTCACATCGATGTATTGGTGGATAATACGGCTCAGTTCTCGGTATTCTCCTTCATGGACGGATTTTCAGGATACAATCAGATCAAGATGTCACCTAAAGACATGGAGAAGACAACCTTCATCACACCCTGGGGCACATTCTGCTACAAGGTAATGCCATTCGGACTGAAGAATGCTGGTGCAACATATCAATGGGCTATGGTGACATTATTCCACGATATGATCCATAAAGAAATCGAATGTTATGTGGATGACATGATTGCCAAGTCCCTCACTGAAGAAAACCACCTGGTAAATCTGCTAAAACTATTCAAGCGTCTGAGGAAGTACCAGCTGAAGTTGAACCCCAACAAATGCACATTCGGGGTGCGATCTGGTAAACTGCTGGGATTCATTGTAAGCGAGAAAGGGATTGAAGTTGACCCTGATAAAGTCAAAGCTATTCAAGAGATGCCTGCACCGAAGACAGAAAAAGAAGTTCGAGGGTTCTTAGGTCGATTGAACTACATTTCACGGTTCATATCTCACCTTACAGCAACCTGTGAGCCCTTGTTCAAATTATTGAGAAAAGAACAAACAGTCAGGTGGAACGAAGACTGCCAGAAGGCTTTTGACAAGATTAAGGAATACTTACAAGAGCCTTCAATCCTTATGCCTCCAGTTGAAGGAAGACCTCTAATCATGTACTTGACAGTATTAGAAGAGTCAATGGGGTGTGTGTTGGGCCAGCATGACGAGTCTGGTCGAAAAGAGTATGCAATATACTACCTAAGCAAAAAGTTTACCGACTGTGAACAGCGTTATTCACTGCTCGAGAAAACTTGTTGTGCTTTAGCGTGGGCTGCTCGCCGACTGAGACAGTATATGTTGACCCACACTACCTTATTGATCTCAAAGATGGACCCAGTCAAGTATATATTTGAGAAGCCAGCACTTACCGGACGGGTTGCAAGATGGCAAATGATCCTCACAGAATATGACATCCAATACACATCTCAGAAAGCCATCAAGGGCAGTGTATTGTCTGAATATCTTGCTGAGCAACCTATTGATGATTACCAGCCTATGAGATTTGACTTCCCTGATGAAGACATCATGTTCATAAAAGCAAAAGATCATGAAGAGCCTGTTCACACTGAAGGGCCTGACCCGGAAGAAGAATGGACTATGATGTTTGATGGGGCTGTTAACATGAATGGTCGTGGTGTTGGTGCAGTACTCATTACACCTAAAGGAGTTCACATGCCTTTCTCGGCAAAACTCACTTTCAACTGCACTAACAACGAAGCTGAATACGAAGCTTGCATTATGGGTCTTGAGGAAGCCATTGACCTCAGGATCAAGACATTGACCGTGTTCGGAGATTCAGCTCTGGTAATCAATCAAACCAACGGAAAATGGTACACCCACCAGGATCATCTGATACCTTACAGGGATTATACAAGGAGGTTATTGAATTTCTTTACAACGGTCAAGCTTGAGTATATCCCTCGGGACGAAAATCAGTTTGCAGATGCTCTGGCTACCATTTCATCCATGATCAAAGTTCAAGCTGCCAACTTTGTACCTCAAATCTCAGTGTCCAGACTTGACAGACCAGCATATGTATTCACAGCAGATGTTGTCAAAGATGATAAGCCTTGTTTCCATGACATTAAGTGCTTCTTGGAGGATCAAACATACCCACCTGGGGCATCTTCCAATGATAAGAAGACTTTAAGAAGGCTTGCTGGTAGTTTCTTCCTGAACACTGATGGTTCCCTATACAAGAGAAACTTTGATATGGTACTCCTCAGATGCGTCGACAGGACAGAAGCAGATTTATTAATGCATGAAGTGCACGAAGGATCCTTTGGTACCCATGCTGGAGGGCATGCAATGGCCAAGAAATTGTTAAGATCAGGTTATTACTGGATCACAATGGATGCAGACTGTTGTGCTTACGCCAGAAAATGCCATAAATGCCAGATTTATGCGGATAAGGTGCATGTGCCTCCAAATCCTTTGAATGTGATGTCTTCACCCTAGCCCTTTGCCATGTGGGGCATTGATATGATTGGCAAGATTGAACCGACTGCGTTGAATGGCCACAAATTCATCTTGGTTGCCATTGACTATTTCACCAAGTGGGTCGAAGCAGCTTCATATGCAAACGTTACAAGACAAGTGGTAGCCAAATTTCTGAAGAGAGATATCATCTGTCGATACGGAGTTCCCGAGTGAATCATTACTGACATTGGTTCCAACTTGAATAATAGAATGATGGCAGAGCTGTGCCGGGACTTCAAGATCCAACACCACAATTCTTCTCCTTACAGGCCAAAGATGAATAGCGCTGTCGAGGCAGCTAATAAGAACATCAAGAAGATTGTGCAGAAAATGGTAGTCACATACAAAGACTGGCATGAAATGCTACCGTTTGCCTTGCATGGGTACCGCACGTCAATCAGAACATCCACTGGGGCAACACCATATCAGCTTGTGTATGGTATGGAGGCAGTCCTACCTGTTGAAGTTGAATTACCCTCCTTACGGGTACTAATAGATGTTAAGCTGAACGAAGCAGAATGGGTCCGATCCCGATACGAACAGCTGAGTCTGATTGAAGAGAAGAGATTGGCTGCAATCTGTCATGGGCAGCTGTATCAGAAAAGAATGAAGAAAGCCTTCGATCAGAAAGTCAGGCACCGAGAGTACCAAGTAGGGGATCTTGTGCTGAAAAGAATCCTCCCTCCTCATACAGACCACAGGGGCAAGTGGACTCCGAACTACGAAGGACCATTTGTAGTAAAGAAAGTTTTCTCCGGTGGAGCACTCATGCTCAGCACTATGGATGGTGAAGATTTCCCGTCCCCTGTGAATTCAGATGCAGTTAAAAAATACTTCGCATAAAATGACCCGCTGGACATAAAAACAGAATGTAAGTCCAGGCAAAAATAGGGCATCCCGACGAGTCAGAAACAGAATAAAAGACTCGGGCAAAAATAAGGGAAAATAAACAAAAAAAATGTACACCCGCTGAGTTGAAAAGCCGCATCGGACAACTCAGGCAAAAATGGGTATCCCGATGGATTGAAAACCCGAAAGGGAGATCCATGCAAAATAAGGGAATAAGCGAGCAACTGCATTCTGAATTCATCTGTATCACCTACAACTTGGTAAGCTTCGAAAGGATCAAGCTTCTTTCAGAATCAGCCTTCTTCAGAAAGCAAGACGAGAAGAACGTCAAATGTCATACGAGTCATAGCAAAGGGGAAGCTCCTTAAAGCGTCGACAACATTGCCAGCATTTTGTTTCTCAATTTGTAACAATCTCCTCATTTCAGGGGATTTGTTCTTTGACTGTATCTCGCCAATTCAGGGCACATGAATTAATAAAATCAGATTTTCAGTCATGTTTCGTCTTGTACATTTTCATTTGCAAAAAATGTCTGATGTCTTTAAAAAACTGATTGCATAAATACGGATGCTTTTCTTCTTCTAAAAAATACATGCTTGCAAGAAATATACTTACTCTCAGAAGTGTCTAAACTCCTATGACGGAATCCAGTAGAGGATACCTCGGGATCACTTGTGCGTTTCCCTATCTTTGCAGGATTGCAGGTATCCAAAACGCAACTTGGGGCATGAAAGCTTCACCCCAGCAAGCTTACAAATCAACACTCAGTCTTAGCACCCAAAGTGTTTTCTCCCCAGCTGAGTTTCCACTTGCTATTTCTCCCCAGCTAAGGTGCCAATCATTCTTCCTCAGCCAAGTACAAAAGCCAGGGAATCGTCTCCCCACAGAACTTCACCCTTTATCCAGAAGAGCAGCGCACGAAGGGATCACAACAGAGCGAAGAAAGCTTCTCCAAACCCCAGCTGGGTCTCTCATTTGCTGGAATAGGTCTATCATTGACCTATTTCCCCAAGCAGATATCATCTTATCAAATTTACCAATGATCTCATCCCCAGCTGGGATGTCCATTTCAAGCAGATCAACCAGAGATCTCCGCTGCAACGGGATCTAAATCCCAAATTGGTATCCTTACATAATCATGGCATTCGCATCATATTCACCCACAAAGCGTAGCATTCCGTCTAATGTGGAGCATTACGGCAAAAATCAAACATATTGCATAATCATAAGCCATGTTCTGAATCAAACACTTGTGAATATTGACAATCCGTCAACAATATACAGAATACCCCCCAGATTCCCCGGCAAACACAGTTGCCTTACATTCCCAAACATCAGTATATACTCCTTGTGGCACCCGTCCGTGTCATATCCCCAACAAAGGACCAAAGCGTCCCTTTTGCACTCACAAATACTCATATATACAATTCCTTGACATCCGTCCATGTCATTTTCTCCAGCACAGCAACATGAACACTTTGTATATCAGATACTTGTTTATACCATGCTCTTCACCTTTTGACACTCGTCCGTGTCACTCTCCCCAGCAGATAAACACTCATTTATACACTTATACAGATACTCGTCCGTATCTTATACACACCATTTATATCCCCGCAGATTCAACACTAGTCCATGTTCTCTGTTAACCAGTTGGTACTCGTCCGTATCATCATCTCAGAACATGCGTCAAGCGTTTGTTTCTACCTGATACTCGTCCGTATCATAGTCTTAAGGATGCTCGTCCGCATCTTTAATTCATACACTGTGTCAAACACTTTTTCCCTCTTGAATATAGATACCCGCCTGTGTCTACTATTCCCCAGAAGAGTCCTCTCAGATTCAACACTCGTCCGTGTTCTCTGTTAACCAGTTGATACTCGTCCGTATCATCATCCCTGAACATGCGTCAAGTATTTGTTTCTTCCTGATACTCGTCCGTATCGTAGTTTTAGGGATGCTCGTCCGCATTTTTAATCTATACAAAACATCTAAACACTTATACCTTTATTTCTTGGATGTAAACACTCGTCTGTGTTTACTATTCCCCAGTAAATCGCCAACAAAGCAATTTTCTTTTTATCTGACATTCGTCCTATGTCATGATAAACCCTGAGAGCAGTCGTCCCCTGCTAGGTGGTCGTCCTCCACCTCTTGATGATCGTCCTTCATCATGCTCGTCCGATGGCCGTCCCCATCGTTGATTTTTTATCCGACATTCGTCCTATGTCGTGATATTTAGCAGCCGTCCCCTGCTAGGTGATCGTCCTTCACCTTTATGATGGTCGTCCTCCATCATTTTATCCAATGGCCGTCCCCATTGTTGATTTTGGTTATCTGGCATCCGTCCTATGTCATGATAAACCTTGAGAGCAGCCGTCCCCTGCTAGGTGGTCGTCCTCCACCTCTTGATGATCCTCCTTCATCATGCTCGTCCGATGGCCGTCCCCATCGTTGACCTTTTATCCGGCATTCGTCCTATGTCGCGATATTTTCGGGAGCCGTACCCTGCCAGGTGGTCGTCCTCCACCTTAGATACCGTCCCTCATCTTATCCCCAACAGAGCAGCCGTCCCCTGCTAGGTGATCGTCCTTCACCTTTGATGACCGTACCTCATCATCTTTTTATTTCATTTATTCTTTAACCCGATGGCCGTCCCCGTCGTGGTCCCTTTTCCTTTTTCTGATGATCGTCCTTCATCAGTTTAGCCCGATGGCCGTCCCCATCGTTGGTTACATTACTTTATGAACTTGATGGCCGTCCCCGTCATGTTTCATTAATCCCCAGAGAATTTTACATCTTTATTTTGATGGCCGTCCCCATCATAATTCTTTTTATCCCCAGCATGTCGGCCGTCCCCGTCATTGCCTTATTTTCCGCACTTTTTTCAGCATGTCGGCCGTCCCCGTCATGACTCTTTACCCAGCAGTCGTCCTCAGCTCGACGGTCGTCCTCCGTCGCCCACACTTTACAATATACTTTGTTTTCCTTTTACAATCTATATCCCTTTTCTTCTTCATTCTGTGAGCGCAAATTTTGGACTGTCTTTGGTATTCAACCACAAGTTATCTTGTTTGCCTGTTAAGTCGTCGCTTACATCCTGCACAGCTAACTCATGTTTGAATAGGGGCAGCTGTAAACACCCCAAATTTTCCCTCACCCATTAACACCATGGCTTGTGATCATTTCATGTGCATAAACTCAATCATACCATCTCATATCACATTTTTGATTCACTGCATTGGTTCAGAGTCATCTACATCTAGGGTTTGTGATCTGAGCAATCCAAGAGCTTCTTGAGCCACTCCAAAGGTTATCAATCACTTCAAAGGGGTCCATGTGTGTTCAAGTATCACATTATATCCTCTCAAAGTCAAGAATGTCAAAGAATCACAAGAACTGAGAATGGTATGGATGCAGAGCCAGGTTTGACTGCACAGATGACCTAGAATTAGGGTTTTGGTTTCAAAGGCCATAACTCCAAATTTTTTGGTCATTATTGTTTCTATTGGTCTCTATATGGTATAGGGAGTATGCATATCAATTTTCATGAAGAAATTCCATGGGGAAGTCATCTGATCAAGAGTTGACTTTTCAAGCAAGTCAGTGCAAAATCAGGGCATCTGAGGCCCCCAATGACCCAACTAAGGGGTGTTCTTCATCATTTTGATTGTATATGATCTTTATTTGATCATGGAAGATGTTGGAAGTTTACAAAATTGAAGAATTTCAAGTCTTTTGCAAAGTTGACTTTTTGGGCAAGTTTGACTTTTAATGAAATTGCCATTTTAGGCAACTTTTTCAACCTTTACTTTTTGATTCAAAAAAGCTTCAAATGGAAAAACTTTGGTCATGAAAGTTGTAGAATGGATCATTCCCTTTTCAAAAAGTACAAGAACATGACCTAATTCATTTTGGATCAAAAGTTATGGCCTTGCAAAGTTGAGCAAAATCATTAAAAATTCACTTTTGCACCAAATGGAAAACTTGCAATTTCTCATGGCAAGCCTTTATGTGACTTCAACATGATCTCTAATCATCATACCAATGCTACACATGACATAAAATTATGAATTGGCCCAAGGAATTTCTCATTTTGTGCCTTGATCCATAAGTCATTTTCATGAAGATGCAAAGAGGATTTTTTGGCAAAATCATTCTCAAAAGAGTTATGTGATCACTAATTGGTTTCTATGCATTGTCATGATCTAGTGAGGCATTCCACATCAAAAATTCAGCAAGAGTTCTCACTTTTACATAGCCAAAATCATGAGATAACACAAGTGGGCAAGTTGCAAAATCTCTCACAACTCATGATCCAAATGCTGCAGACCTTCACAAGCAATCCAAGGGTCATCCTTGACTCAAGCTGAAGCAAGACATGCCCTTAGACTGCTGCTGCCATAGCCCATGCTGCAAGTACAAATCAACTTGACTTTTTGGCCAAAACCCCCATACTCTTGGAATAGTGATCAGCCACCCCTACTGACCTGCTCCACAGGCTACTCACACATCATGGGAGTGTTATAGCAACTCATTAGCCATTGAAACAACACACAACACAACCCTCACAAAAATCTGTCAAAAACTCCTCTTCTTCGAATCTCTCTCTACAGCCATCAAACACTCATTTTCTCTTCACCAACAAATCATACATACTCCAAAGAACCAGAATCCACCATTGAAGATGCTTGAAACCCTACAAATCCTGACTGTGAAATCTGCCATATCAGAACTCAAACTCTCAAATCAGCCATCCACAAGAGCTTTGAGGCATTCCATTGAGTTCAGAGGGGCCAAGGGAGTTCATTTGCACAAGTGGGAGGTTCTGGAAGCTCACCATTGAAGCTTTCCAGCTCAGGTATGGCCAAGAACACTTTCTCACAGAACTTGTTTTTCTTGTTATAATATGAAAGTGTATGTTGTGCTGATCATAATGATGTGTTTGAAACTGAAAATGAGTGAAAAATGAGGATGTATTGATACTCTGAAACTTCACCCGTGAAACTTGTTTGATTCGATTCTCTCTGTTTTTGAATGATAAATGTTGTTTGAAGGGTGATTTGAATGGGGTTTGGATAGAGGATCATTTCCCTGCTTTCAATTTGGTGAATGGTGGCATGTAGCATGATTTAGGGTTTTCAACCCGCCGGAGAAGATGACCGGAGCTCCCCTCCGGTCACCTGAAAGTCATTATCCCTAACCCTAATTAATTTGCCAGATGCGTTTACAACCATTGGATGCGGATTAGTTTAAGAATCGTGTGGTCCAGATTGAGTCATTAAACCCTAACTTGTTTTAATTAATATAATAAATCATAATTAAATTAATTAAGCCATAAATGATCCTGACCCTTGATTCACGCGCGCAGTCAAGCCCTTTCTCCCAGATTTGAATGTCAGCCTTTGGATTGGAATACTTTTCATTTTCTTTAATTTTAATTCATTTGTTTTATATTTCATTTGTCCATTTATTTTAAAATAGCAAAAATTATTCAAAAATTCTGAAAATTTTTATACACGCTTTTATTAATTTTCAGAAACCAAAAACATTTTTATTTTTATTTTTTTGCATTAAAAAATATTTTTAAATCATTTAAAAGTTTATTTTTAATTAATTAATGAGAATTAATTAATTAAAAATACTTTTAGGTATTTAAAAATCACCAAAAAATTCATGAAACCTTCATAATCATTTAGAAACATTGTCCAACCCTCAAACCAAATTTATTTTTTGATCTTGATGTCTTTTGAGAATTTTTCATGGAATTAAAATCATTTCAAGGCATTATTTTGATCCAAACTTCAAAAAATCATTTATGCCTAACCATTGAGAGTTGGACTTTGATTCTTTTTGCATTGCATTTTGTTTAGCATGAAGTTTGTGAGATTAAATTGGCATGATTTGATCTTTCATTTTCAATTTGTTTGGCATTTTTCTTGTTAAGGCACCCTAAAACCCTAGAAATCTTAGGAAATTCATAACCCTAATTAGGTTAAGAGTTGGAACCTCTCCTTTGGGCAGTGAGTTTGTATAGGATTAGGGTTACTTTGAGTGCATTTTCAATTTTTTATCTTGGTGTTTGCTTCTGATTTTGGTTTTTGTTTGA
The DNA here is from genome assembly GCA_963966055.1 of Lathyrus aphaca. Taxonomy (NCBI): domain Eukaryota; kingdom Viridiplantae; phylum Streptophyta; class Magnoliopsida; order Fabales; family Fabaceae; genus Lathyrus; species Lathyrus aphaca. The sequence goes on along the minus strand of OZ014521.1, from coordinate 110,722,844 downwards.
TGCATTGATCATAAACCCTAATTTGGGCTTCCTTTTGCATTCATCTTGCATTTGCTTGCATAACATGACTTGTCATTGCATTTTATGCATCCATTTGATTCATTAGACATCTTAAGACATGTTGGAAGCATGTTTGATCATTGAATCATGTATTTGCCATGTTGTATGTCATTTGCATCTCATAACTTTTCATGTGTGTTCATGGTTCTAAACTTGCTCCATTTGCATCCATTTGTTCATGTGATCATCCCCATGCCTTGTTTCATGTTTACATCATCTCATAGCATCATTATCATCTCATATTTGCTTCTGGTTTTGATTTGCATCATGCCATTTCATTCCATTTTGCATTGCATTGCATTCCTTTCACTAACTTTTCAGGTGGTAAGCAACTTTGAGAAGTGAATTTGCCTTCACTTCTCACATTTCCTTTTCATCTTCTTTCATGCATCCTTGCTGCATTTTGTTATGTGTTTGAGATTGAGCTTGCTCTTTCTTCTTCTTCTTACTTTCTTTCTTCAAGTGATTTGTCTTCTTAAATGAAGCAAGTTACTTTGCTTCTCCTGATCCTTTCATCTGCTTCCTGGTGGTTCCATTGAAGATTTCTCCTGTAAACCTCACAAACCTTAGGAACAACCAAGCATGACAATGATTAGGGTTTTGATTAGTCTCCCCACTTAGTTTTACCTTTGTGTCTCTTTGAGTCTTCTCTCCTCACCTCATAATCAGGGACTAAACCCTAAAGGCTTTAAGGCTTTGTGATTAAGCTTATGCCTGCATCCTTCTATTAGGATGGAGTGTATAACTTTAATCCTAAGTGTTAAACCCTTAATGTGTTTAAATCCTCTAATCAATCCACTTAATAATCATCAAGACATCAAACTTGTAACTTGGGTCTTGCATTGGGGTTCTAATTCTTCCTTAATTGGTTAAGAAGGACTAACCCTAGTGTTAATGGACAAGTCCCCCTCAAGTTGTCTTACAAACCATAAAAATCACTTCATCATCTTATCATTAACTAAAATCCACTTAATAAAGGCTTTGTTTTGTCATGAGTTTAATCCCTAATCACGGATTAAGTTGAGGAGCTTTCCTCAGCTTAAACATTCTCATCTATTATCCTTCTATTAGGATGGTGTAATGAGTCTGTTTAATCCCTGATTATGGCTTAATCTCATTACTTAACACTAAACAAAAACCACAAAAACATCTAAATAATCACAAGTAGGTTAATGATCCTAATCCTACACCAAAGGTGTTTAAGTGTGAGAAGCTGACTTCACACTTAAGGTATTCTCATTACCCCTAATCAGAGGGAAGATGTGATGAGTTTACTAAATCCATTGGTTTAGGCTTAAGCTCATTAACTTATGACAAACACAAAAAAAGCAATAAAAGATTGAAAACTCAAAAACAAACAATAATCGTCTCCTCCGGGATTCTTTTCTCATCTCATTCACTCATAAGCGAGAACTTGCTTCTTCCGTCTAATGCAAGACAGTTTGCACCTGAGCCAGACAGGTCATACACTTGAGCATAGACAAGTAAGCAGTTCACAAGTCAATTCATCTTTCATTCTCTTTGGGTCGAACTACGGTGTTCTGACTTCCTCATTGCACGAGAGGATACGTAGGCATAACTTAACAGTTATCGAACAAAAGTCTCTGTATATTCCCCCTCCTTTCAGTTTCATTCTTTTAAGCCTCATGATCTTGAGCATACTCTCATCCTTACACTGACACTGTATATATTACACTTCGCACTCCTTTTACACATACACCTGTACATCCTTTTTCCAGCTATTTTATGCACAGATTGCACTGACACTACCCCTTTAAAACGCAAATCTTTTAAGCGTGGATCCCGTCGAGTACGACGGACAATCTGGGTGCTAATACCTTCCCAGGTTGTAACCAACCCCCTTTCTCAGTCTCTCTGGTTCGCAACCATCTTATCCATATCTTTCTAGGTCTATGCAGCATTGCCTTTCCTCCGGGATAAAAATGCCTAGCTGGCGACTCTTTTCATTCCCTGTGAGTTCACTCCTGTGTGTTCTCGCACCTCCCTTCGCCGACCGTTCGCGTCTGTACCCCATTTGACCCGGCTTCATCTGGTGGGAGCGACAGTGTGCTTAACTTTTAGATGTAAGAGACATTACAAATGCATGATGGTATATGAGGAATGTCTTCATGTCCATCTCGTAAGATCTTCAAATTCATTAAAAAATAGAAGCTCTAAAATAATATTTTACTCCTTGTTTGATGGATTAGAGAACATGTAAAAGGTCTAAAAGACATACATGGTTACTTTTGTAAATCGTTCTTGTAAATCTTACTTAGGATGTAGTAAGGGCTACGAGGAATCAAAACTGGCATTTTGGATTTGTTTTAGATGTTTCTTAAATGGATTTTTTTTGTCAATCAAAAGATTTTGTTTTTCATTAAGCCATTATGAATTAATTATAACTCTTTCAATCATGAAAACAAATATACACGTAATATAAACTATGTGTATGTTTGGTTTACACTTAGAATATTCATAATTGATTCTAAATGTGTAGAATTGATTTTAATATATTTGATTACTCTAAAATATAAATTGTATTATACTTTTCAGAATTGATTATATTTAAAAATAGAATTTATATTTTTGAGTTTAAACATGATTTTTACTTTGGAATTTATTGTTCAACTCACTTTTACCATAATTTATCCAAATATAAATCATTTTGCTTTAAATCATCTCATTCTCTATGAAGGGAAGTACCGTATTTATTCAACATCACTCCCATGCTTCTACCGAAACTAACTCACTCATTGGATGCCTTCTCTCTCCACCGTGATCCATTGCCAAGATGCCTTTATCTCTTCTAAATGGTTGCACGCTGTCGTAGCCACCATCTCTAAGAGATTAAAATCTTGTTAAGGTTTTTCTTACCATCTCAAACATAACAATGGTGTGTGTACCTCATTTCTCCCCTGTATCTGCTCCCACACCTATGATGTTGGCAAAGTTTGGGCCACCTCAAAAGTTGAATTTTCTACATGTTGGAGTTTATTCCTCTATCAGATCTATCTATTTCAGCTTTTTTTGTCTATTTTGAGTTTTTATCTTATTTGGTCTAAGCTTGCACTTTTGGTGTTTGATAAAAAACACAAAAGAGTTTTGTGTCTTGCAACAACATTATCTCTAGTCATCAACTAATTTTTGAACATTCGATCAAAGTAGACAATATTGAGATCAAAGTTAGTCGAAATGTACAGATACAATTCAAAGAAATTATCCTTAATTGGATTTGGAAAAAGACTATGAGTTTTCATTCATATATTGCCACTAATTGTGTTCTTAAGAGAGTGGGTGAATGAATGATATGTGTGTTTCTGGTTTGGTTGAGTCTTCTTAGCTTGTGATTAGACTATGTGTAATGTCTTTTATATCTATATAATTTTTATTATTCACTACTACTAAATACACCTTTGGTAACAACACCTTACAATGACCGTTTAAATAACTGTAGTAATATTTCATTTTCACCGCCTGAATTTTTTATTATTTTATTGAAAGACATTTCATCACGATCCTTAATAACAACCATTATGATAGATGAACAATTACTTGCTTCTAATCCCAACACCAATATTTTTTATATTTTTTGTACAAAAAAGGTGTATCCTTATAGAATTATAAATATAATAATATTAAAATAGCTATTACCATGGTACCATAAACCTTTGTGAATAATACTTACATTTTACTATGTTTTTTTATATAAGCGAAGTTATCAAGCTTTCATACACAATAGCCGCCACTCTAAAAAACAAAACCCTAACATCTCTCTCTCTCTCTCTCTCTCTCTCTCTCTCTCTCTCTCTTCCACATACAACGCATTCGTCCTTATAATCTTCTTCCTCTCAACATGAATCAAAATTTTAAAAAATTATCTAACCAATCTAGTGGATGTTGATGATATGATTGAGTCTTGGTTATATAATGCCAAGGAATTAGGAACCTTTAGGAATAACATCACCATTATTTAACCATCTAGTGAGATACCTGCCACTAAGAAAATAATGATCACCAATTTGAATCTTGAGAAGATAAGATAGATAGAAATTAGTGTTGAAGAGTTAATGGAATTAAGTGACTCTCAGTTAGATGAAGACTGAGATAACTTCTTGGATTCAATTAGGCGTGAATATTAAAGACTTCAATGATAAAAGGAAGCTTCTAATCCTAAAGATTTAAGTTTTTATTTCAGTTTGATGACCCTTGTATCTGGAAATATTTTATTTATGTTTGTAAAAGCTCTATAGCCTCATTGAACTTATGTATAATAACATATTTAATGCTTGTGCATCTTTGGATATTATTATTTTTTCATGTTTTGGATGTGTATGTGCTAACATACTAAAGGCTTAATAACAACCGCCTAGATATTTTATTACTATATTGAAAGACATTTCATCATGGTCCTTAATAAAAACCATTGTAAAAGACATTTTATTAATTTATTATTTTATTGAAAGACATTTGTTATAGTTCAATAAATATATTAATATTAAAATACATATTACTACGGTTATTACTTAAAACTGTTATGATTAGTACTTACATTTTATTACGGTTTTTGCTAACAACCATGGTGATAAGTTATATATATATATATATATATATATATATATATATATATATATATATGTATATATATATATATATATATGTATATATATATATATATATGTATGTATGTATGTATGTATGTATGTATGTATGTAAAGCGAAGTTATCAAGTTTTCACAGATAATAGTTGTCACTTTCAAAACAAAATTATAACATCTCTCTTCCACATGTTGTGAATTCGTCCTCATAAGCTTCTTCATACTAAAAGGTAGTCAAGTTCGATACGCTTTATCATTCTTCTTCTTCTTCTTCTTCTTCTTCATAAGCTTTCTTCCATGTTATTCATATGTTTTCTTCCATTTTTATGTGTATAGGTTCTTCCATTTTTTATTTTTCATACTTTTTCATTTGGCCTTATTTTTGTGTTTTTATTTGGAACAAAGCTTAGGGTTTTCATTTATCATGATTTTCCTGTTTTTTGGATTATCTCTACTTAAATCTCTATTATTGAAATGGATCTCAGTTACCATATATATTACATGTATGATACCAATTCTTCTTAAAAATCTAAAAATCTTTGTTCAATTGAGATATCAGTGTATTAAACATTACTTGGGTTTTCGTTTATGTTAACATGTTGTTAATGTCATGCTAGTATATGTTTCCAAATTAGGTTAACATGATAATATACACTTTGAATTGTAGGAATGGTTCACAAATTGTATGTGTTGCAATGAAGAAAAGATACAAGGAGGACAAAGCTATTGTGAAAGTGACATACTTATGTGAAAGACCCAGATCATGGGCACAAGTTTGTCGCTCTCACTTCATTTTCATCCTCATTTCATTGTGGATTCCATTCTGAGGCAAGTTGATCATTTCTTCGTCATAATTCGCCATGAATCTTTTCAATAAAACATACATTGTTTAAACATTTTATGAATTGATATGTTGTTATTTTTCAAAATGTTTGCCTCGTTTTTTTAAATTTCAATTGAGTTTATTATATCGTATGTAGATTGTTTGTTTAACTAACCTCTCACTAAACATGTATTCATTTAAATTTATTTAGAAATATCTTAAAGTTAGTTTATATTTGAAAACCAACTAAGATCAATCAATGTTTTTTGAATTGGATGCATCTTGTAATTCATCCCTGGTTTTTTAACATATATAATTTGGTTCAATGCTCCAAGTTCTTCAAAGCAACAATTCATTTTCTTCTATTATATATTGCAAAACATTAAATTTGTTGAAATTTTTTTAATCATCTTCATCATTGTCATCATAATAATAATAATCATTGATTAAAATAATGATGATGATAGTGATGATGAATCAAAATTTGTCAACAAATTGATACTTTGCAAAATAAACTATAAAAAATGAACTTTGCTTTGAAGAATTTGGGGCATTGAACCGAATTTTGTATGTTAAAGAGTGAGAGATGAATTACAAGATGCATGTAATTCGAAAGATAATGGAACGTCTAAGTTGGTTTTCAAGAATAATTTAATTGTTCATATTATAGTAATAATTAAAGATACTTGTAGACTATAAATGTGATCATTCCTATGTCATATGTCTCGTGATGTTTGTAATATCTTTTGATTTTGTCCTTGTTACAATGGTGTTTACTTTTTAAAAAGAGTAAAATTAATTCTAAACATAAATTTTACACTTAAATTTATTGTTCAATTTATTTTTTTAAAAATTTATCCATAATATAAATTATTTTATTTTCAACTCACTTTTAATTAAAATTAAAACTAATTCTCTCAAAATCATTTTTTTCCTGGAAAACCAAATACACATTATACCTTAAGTTAAAGAAGACTTTACCATACACCCCCACAATTAGTCTTATACCCCTACACACATTTTTTTGGACTAAAATGCCCTTGTATAAATAGTTAAAAGATAAATTTTTCTTTCCATTTTTACTTTTCAGCCAAAGTTACCGCAAAAGAGAGAAAACATTAACATTCAGACGAAGTTACCGGAAGACTTACAAGTAAGTCTTCCGGTTTGAATTTTAATTCACCAGAAGAGTTTTTCCAAGTGTTCCGGTAGCGGAAGACTTTATGAAAGTGTTCCGGTGCACTGTGTTTTTGACAAAAGACTTCCGGAAGACTTAGAAGAAGTCTTCCAGTTTGTTACATTATTGAAAAGTCTTCCGGACGACTTGGAAAAAGTCTTCCGGTTTGGTTATGCATAAACATGTGTATCGGAAGACTTTTTAAAGTCTTCCGGGTTTTTTTTTTCTTAATTTTTTTTCTTAATTTTTTTTTCTTCAGTGGTGCGTTCACGAGGCAGAGATGGTAGGATACCGGTTCGATTTATGAGACGGGGCGATACGTCTAGAAGGACACAAGAAGATGATGTCGGTACATCTGCAGCTGCAGCAGATCCAGTTGGATATCCTAGATGTCCGTACGATATCAGTATTTTGGTTACGTACGAGCATCATGTTGCCAGACAGTTATGGTTCGGTGAGGTAAGTAAATTATAATTTTTTACTACTGAATAAAAATTGAAATTATAATTATTTAGTATTGAATAAAAACTGATATTATAATTATCTATTGTATAATTTGTTTAATTTTATTTGTTTTCAGGAGAGAGGTGCAAAGAAGGAGTTCAAGGTGGTAGGACATGGATTGAAGTTGACTCATATGGTTCCACAGCAGCTTCCACCCGAGATTGAGGCTTTCATATCTAGGTCCGGTTTAGCTTCCCTGCAAAGAACTAGTTTGAAGAAGATCGATGCAAACTTGGTTTCTACATTTGTTGAGAGGTGACATTTAGAGACATCTTCATTTCACATGTCGTTTGGTGAAATGACGATTACTCTGGATAACGTGGCATGTTTGCTTCACCTGCCCATCAGGGGGGTATTCTGGACCCCTCAACCCATCAATGAATACCTAGTTGTTGAATGGGTCGTTGACTACCTAGGAGTGTCACCGAGAGTGGCACTATACCAGGTCCTTGAGTGCAGAGGTTTGTACTACAAGATTGAGTGGTTATATGATCGATTCGTAGAGCATTGAGTTGCTTCATCGTGGGCATATGCGACCAAATGTTATTTGATGATGTTAGTGGGTTGCACGATCCTTGCAGATAAGTCGTTTACACTTATTGAGGCACGATACCTGGCACTATTTAGGGACTTTGATGGGTTGTCGAACTATAGTTGGGCAGCAGCTGCATTGGTGACCTTGTATAGGTATCTTGGAGATGCGTCCATGTTCAGTTGTAAACAGCTCGGTGGTTACCCGACTTTGTTATAGGTAAATGTTCAAATTTAATTTGTTGGTTATTTTTATTTGAAGTCTAATGTTTTTTATTATATTCATTATGTTAAACTTAATTATTATATTATAATTTTTTAACAGTGCTGAATTCATGAATATTTTCCAACTCTTGAAAAAAAAGGAGAGAATTGGATACCAGCTCAGAATTGTGGTCTCCCGCGAGCGATGAGGTGGACATACAAACAAGGCGTGTTTAAGGTGGATAAGTTGCGGCCTATTATGGATGAGATGACACCGACCGATGTCATATGGCGTCCATTCGAGGATCATAGAGTCCATCGTCATTTTGATGAGATTTCTCTATATAGGGGTTGTTTGAGGTGAGGTGACACTATCGTTCCATATATGCCTGACAGGTGTCTTCGACAGTTTGGATACCGTCAGTATATTCCACCTGCACCTATTGATTCCACGATGGCTGGTGATATTGATGTTGAGTGGATTAGTTACATCCAGAGCGTTGGGCAGGTGATTCGTTCGACAACACTAGTGACTATCCCATTTGAGGCAGATGATGGATATCTTGAGTGGTATCCGCCTAGCCATGATGAGCCAAGAGTTGCATTTGTTCCTAAGTACGATGTGGGACCATCTGATCCTGCCTAGAGTTATGTGTCTACATTGATTCATCGCTACCTTCAACAGAATGCGGCTGAAGATGATGATCCACATTTTGCTGATCTGTTTGCAGCTTTACGTATTGCTCATTCACAGTGATCTATAGTTACGTTTATGTTATATGTTATTGATAATTTTTAGACTTGGTTTCTGAATATCTTAACATTTGAACTTATATGTACAATGTTATTTATGTTATGTGTTATTGATAATTTTTAGACTTGAAAATTGAAATTAAAATTTAATTCCATAGATTACAATTCATAAAGTGTTGCAAACATATAATATAATTCATGAATAAAAATGAATAACATTGTTTATAATTCATAATGTGTTCGTAATATAGGCGTAAGTTGTTGCCAATGTTGTAGAAGTGTTGCAAATCCTACCATCCACGATGTTGCTGTTGGATAACGTAAGTTCTTCCAATCTGTTGTCACTGGTGGCAATGGAAATCCTTCTTTCATGTTAACCTGTATACAAAAATAAACAAAACATTATTTAACATTACTAAAAACATTTACTAAAAATATCCAATAATAATAATGTTTACCTGAATCCAATGATTTGAGTTTACATATCCAATGCAATAAAATGAGACATTCGGGGAAAATGTAGTTGTCATAGGGAAGAAAGTCAAGCATTCAAATCCTAAATAGACAAGTACCACATTATACCTATTCGCAATCACGTAACCCATGTCTGGTAAAGTCAACCATTTATTTGGTGGTTGAGAACCACTTCCCTCTATCTTCAAATAATCTCTCACTTCAGCTAACCGATCAGGAAATAAATTGGCATATAAAGTTGATCTTTCATTATGTATAATTTCCAACTCCAAGTCCCGACGAACCATTGGCCAGCCATCTTCAGCATAACCCCGCAATGAAGCAATCACTCTAAATCCACAATTACCATCTGACAATACGTTGACTACGTCATCAATAAATGACCTAATATGATTAGGAAATTGAAGGATGAACCGTTTAGATGATTGTGAAGTTTGTGATAATTTTAACTTCTTTTTCCCAGGTTGTGATGGTTGAGATTTCTTCTTTGAATTTTGTGATGTTTGAGATTGTCGTTGTGAAGATTGAGATGTTTGATCAACATACTCATGATACGAAGGGTCTCTATAAACATCATACCCTATAGGTTTTTTGTCTTTTTTCTTGACTCCACCTTTTATTTTTATTTTTTTAGGTGGTGGTAACAAAGAAGTCGTTGTGGGGAATGCAAGTTCATAAACCCTAATATGTAATTCCCTTCTTCCAACAACATCTTGTGACCTATACCTTTTTCATAACTCATCCATTACAGATTTCATACCCACCTCTGATTCCTCATCTAAGTCTTCTTCCAACTTAATTTCCATACTTAGTTTCCTCCAATATACATGCACAACGTCAATTGGTATCGGAATACCACTAATTATATACCCTGCCAACTCACACGCGCAAGGTAATCCATAGGTTGTTCTAAGAGTACAGCGACATTTGTCCTTGTTAGTTCCAATATAATTAATTCTAGTTAACTCTTCAGCAATGCGCCTCAATGTAGCTCGCGACACTGAAGTACGTAAATATGTGTAAAATGGACTTGAATACACATGCGCAACTTCATACACACTCTTTTGAAAAGAAGCTCGAATGTTGCTAATTTGTATCTTTAAGTTGTCATTCATGGCCTTCCAACATTTGACCATGTCACCAATACTGTTACCCAACATCTGCTTTAACTTCCAATGAGCAGACTCAACCCTATAATAATACATATTTAAACTAAGTAAGAAAAATACAAAATTCACAAAAATTATATTTTGGGTTCTAAAACAAAACTTATCGATTAGTAGTCGTGTTACCCATATGTAGGACTCGATTAATCCATGCGTAAACAAATATCTGTCTATGTGGTGTCAACCATGTGTCGTTCACGTACTCAAAAAATTTAGGACAATCAACACACGCCTGCTCAAACTCTTTTAAATGTTAAGCATACACAGCCTCATCACTAGGCCATACAACATCCGTCCATAATTTTCCAATTGACTCTTGCATATCACGAGCCACTAAAGTTTCCTTTTTGCACCAACATTTTTGTTAATGTGAAACTGACATAGCAAATTATTTGTCCTTGGAAACACAGTCTCAACGGATTTCATCAAAGCAAGATCTCTTTCTGTCATCATCACTTGTGGAAACAAATCTTTCTTCACAAACAATTGTTTAAGCTTATCTAACACCCAACAAAAAGTCTCAGTTTGCTCAGACTCGATATACGCAAATGCGACAGCAAAAGTCAAATCGGTTGATGTCAGGCCAACAATTTCAAACAAAGGTCGCCTGTATTTGTTTGTCTTGTAAGTGCTATCCATAACTAACACGGTAGGAAAAATATTCAACAACTTAACTGAATCTGGATGTGCCCAAAATATATCTTTAATAACTTCAGAGTCGTCTCTTTTTCTACTCCAATAAATATAACTTGCAGCCTCGATAAGCTTAAACAAATGTTGTATCTCACTTCTAGGACCTCTTATCTCTTTTTCGATCATACTCTTCTGCTTGTATATTTGCGTGATCCAAGTTACACAATCTGGATCTTGCTCGTGCAAGGAATGCAATATATTTCTAGGTGCAACCTTTCTCTTTGTTAAATCAGCAACATGTTGCTTCTGATCCGCTGTCAACAACCTACCAACAAATGAGTGACCTTCTAATATATCAGGTAAATCATGGTTATGAACCCCGCATTTTACATCAATCTTCCATCCAGATCCATCTTTCGCCGGAGTCGACCTGATATTAAATGGACATCCATATTTTTTCGTCGCACTTTCGATTCCACTACGAATATCCTTGTATTTCCCACCTTTATCACAACCAAATATTATTTTGTTACTTCTTCCTCTCTTACTTGTTTGTGTATCTAAACGAGTGATGATAACCGTCACTTTATTTCGTAGTCCGGTGTCTTTAATCCATCTTATCACCTCATCTCGTGTACCAAATCTCTCTGACGTTGTAAATACATCTGACGTATTCACATATTGGTTCTTTTTCGTATATAGGTACTGCACCTACACAATAAAAATATTTTCTAATAACAAATTATAAAAAGATTTTTTTTTAAAAAATTAAAAAAAAAAATACACACCGGAACACTTTATGTAAGTCTTTCGGTATTGTACTTGATACAAACCAGAATACTTACATGAAGTGTTCCAGTACAGCGACACATGACTACCGGAAGACTTAATGGAAGTGTTCCGTACCAGAACACTTACATTAAGACTTCCGGTGAATAAAAATAACTAAACCGGAAGACTTTTCCAAAGTCTTCCGGTTTGATAAATAACGTACCGGAATTCATTTTTTAAGTCTTCCAGATCATGCTTTTTTGGTTAAATTTTTCAGAATTATGACGGTCTGACATAAATGGTAAAAAATAAAATAATAAAATATAATCATAATTATAATCGGCATTTTAAAAAATATGTAGGGGTAAATGTTTAGTTGTAGAGATATACGGTAAAGTCTTTTAAATTAAATATAAATGATATGACCAAGTTCAATTAACTAATTAATATTAGGACATACACACCCTATGTTGTTTGTTAGTCCTACATCCGTTTGGTATCCTTGATGTGTCAAATTGCTACAAAAGGAAAATAAATTTTAATTCCATAACTCTTAGCTCACCCTAGCTATCTTGTGCTACTGTGTATTATAGGCCTAATATAGCTTTAATAATAATGAGCTAAGGAGAAAAGATGCCACAAGGATATAAAGGCTTCAAAAGTCAAAACGAAGGAACCTTAAAGAGAAGTTTGTCTTTACCTTAGAAAGATGCTGTTGCAAAAACAATGGACAAATAAGAAGCATGTATGAAAGCTATTATCCATTTCTTTTTCTTTTTCTTTTCAACTTTTGTTTTAATTTTTTTCTCCTTATTTCTAAGAAGCTTCCGAAGAGAATTTAATTTATTTTACCTATTACCTTTGGAGATTCTTGTTACTTTTCACTTTTTTTAAAGCTCGTAAAATGCCTTCATCATATGATTCATACATTTCAAGAGGTGAAGGCTCTCTTTGAAGAAATATTCTTTCACCTTATGATTTATTATGATTTATTATTTATAAATTTAAATATTTTAAAAATTATATGAAAATTGTTAATTTTGAAAGCTCCTAAAGTTTAACTAAAATTTTGATAAAACATATTGATGATAAAGTTAAAGTAATCTGGACATGAACAAAGATGTCGAAAAAATGTCCTAACAGCTGACAGGACATCTTACTGATTGTTAAACAAATCTGATTAAGATTTGTTATGCTTTTTAAATGATGTATAAAGACATAATTAGAAGGCAAAAGAAAGAAAAGAAAAAACTATAAAAGAAGATTTAGACCTAGGATGACATAATGTCCTTATGTAATAATTGTAATCTAGTTTTCTTTTGTAAAATAAAGGTTTAGGTTTTGAGAGTCATTGGCTCTTAGGGTTATAATTCCAATATGCGGTATGAGATGCAGAGAGGACGACATAGATACATGTACACTACTAAAAATATTTCGGTAATGGTTGTTGTATTGTTCTTGGACGAAATATTCTTTCACCTTATAATTTACTATGATTTATTATTTATAAATTTAAATATTTTAAAAAATTGTGAAAGTTGTTAATTTTAATGAATTTTTTTTAGTATTTATACTTTTTTATTGATAAGTTAATTCAATATTGATAAATTAATTCATAGTTTATCATTTTCTTCATTCAATTTTATCAATGTTATTTTGATTTTATAAAATATTACATGTTAATTGCATATTTTTGTCATTTCAGATTAACACTACAAATTTATTAAGATGATTTATCAATTATCCACTATAATCTAACTTATAATTAGTTTTCATTATTTTCTATCCAAAAGTGTAGTGTATTTTATAACAATTAAGAGAGAGGTCAAACTACGTAGAAGTAACATTCAGTCAGGTAAATCTATATTGTTAAATATTAATACGTAGGTTTGGGGAAGACATTATATTATATGTTCTCTGGAGAAAAAAAATCGTATTCGAGTTCATATCCGTGTGACAACAATTTTTATATTTGTATATATTCATATTTTATGGATAGCTAAGTATACCATAACTCTACCTGTCACCCATAGTTTTGATTTAAAAAAATCTTTCAATTGAAAAATATCATATCGTTTAGATTTTTAATAAAATTAATGAAAAATTCAAATATTTTGTTATTGAAGTATGAAATAAACAAATAATTATATCAAAATGTGTAATAGTTTAACCATAATTATTTTTTTAAAGAGATTGATATATTGTTCTTGACCGGCCAAAGACTCAATTGACTAAGGCCTAATCCATTTCAAATTTACTTCACTTGACCCAAAGAATAAATTAATTCACATGTTAAAAACAAAATACAATTTTCGATCTCTAATTTTACTACACTTATCTTGAGTCTTGAACTGACTTTGGTGTTGGAGTGCTAACCATGCAAGTCTACCCCGCACCACTATAAATGAGATTGGAGCCACCATTCAAGATCGTCAGTTTTCCAACTGCATCTATTTTTGTTTCCATGATTGAACAATGACGCTGTCTGTGTGAAATGACTCTTGATTCCTATGATTTTCACAAAAATTAGGTTCACTTTCCAACTCTATCGAGTGAACATATAAGTTATAGATCTAGATTCTTACGATTTCAGATCCAGATTTTGATTTACCAGTTTGTAATAACCTCCTTAGGTTACCGAATCAGAAACACATTATACTTCCAATTTCTCCACTTTTGACGAATCCACAGTCGCCTTTAGTCACATTCCATATTCACCGTTCACAACCTCTTTAAAGCGCTCAGAAGCGAACACCGATATTTATCATAGTCGATCCAGCCAATCATCGTTTCACCTCGATCGATTTCTCAATTCTAGATTTTAGGTTCTCTCAAGAACTCCATAAAAATGCAAAAGAAAGGATATCAGATCTAGATTTAGGTTTGTATCGTGGTTTTAAGGAAAATTCCCTGAAGCTCATGTAAAAACTTTGTGGTTTATCTCCAACTTAACGCCGTCTGCACTTCCCAATGTCGTTAGGGTACTTGTTCGGGCGTCATCAAAGATACAACAATTTCATAATTAACGTCGATCTAAATTCAAGTTTGGAGGCATCCTTTTATGTGTATCAAAGGATATCCGACCAGTGAAAGGGTTTCTCCATATCACATATGGTGTTCTATATATAGCTTAGCCCAAACCTATCAACAAAGACTAGCCAGGGGCATCAAATAGAGAGTAGGGGGCATCCAATCACATAAATATAATCTTAGGTAACATCACTCAGGACTTGGATAATCTGACGAGCTAGTCCCCTAATCTGATCGACAAAAGTGAAAAGGGATACTTATGATTTTGTACACTCGTGTGTATCCTAGATTAGTACTTTTGTAAATCAATTGTTCATTTTGAAGAATATGTGCATCCTAGCTATTTGGTGCAGTAAAAATAGCAGAAAAATATGAAAATGAGATACCAAATAGTGACTAATGTAGTCTGTGTGATTTTGAAATAATATGAAAAGTTAGATGCCAAAAAAAATTATAAGGATTCCACCTCGATTTCGCTAAAAAGTAGTCTATTTTTTAAGAAAGATATCATACATATTACATCGGGTGCACCTTGCAACCGATGTAAAAACCCATATTTTACATCTGGCCAGACTTGCAACCGATGTAAAAACCTATATTTTACATCGTGCGTGCCTAGCAACCTATGTAAAAACTCATATTTTACATTGGGCCAGACTTGCAACCGATGTAAAAACCTACATTTTACACCGGGACAGAAGGCAACCGATGGTAAATGTGCGTTTATTTTTAAAAAATAAAGTTAAACTCATATTTCACATCAGACATAATAGCCAACCAATGTAGTAGGTGTATTTTTCACATCGGACTAATGCCCGATGTAAAATATCTTTGATTTACTACATCGCTTGACTTTATATCAGACCCAGATCCGATGTAAAATGAGTTTTTTGTCCGATATAAAAAATCTTTCTTGCACTAGTGTATTGATAAAAAGTTGAATGTTGTTGATGAAACAGTTTTCTAATATATATATTGTATGTTTTTTAAGGTATGTTGTTATTAATAAAAGTTTATGTTGGTAATGATTTAGTTTTTCATGATATATGTTGTTAATGATTTAAGTTGATGTTGTTGATGATGATTTGTATGTTGTTGATTTTCATTGATATATGTTGTTGATTTCACTACATTAAACCAACATGTCTTAAAATATTAGTTTATTATGTCATATGTAGTTTAAATGTCTTACCAACTCGTCACTAACTTAATAACAATTCTAATTGAATTAGAAATTTATAATATAAAAACTAATTTATGTTAGAAAACAATTTGCATTGATCAATGTTTTTAAGTTTTTTTTCCTTCCATTAAACGTATATTCCTCTTTGAGAGTTAGGATTTGGTTTAATGTTTGTAGTTCTTCAATAAACACTTCATTTTTTACTAGTTCATTGAACTAGTAGAGAATGAAATGTTGGTTGAAGAGTCATAAACATTAAACCTAATTCGTTCTAACACTAAAAAAGCGTGATATGGAGAATGGAAGAAAGAAAGCTAAAAAAACATTAACCATTGTAATTTGTTATTCTAATATAATTTAATTTGTCAAATTATTCTGCTAACACCATGAAATAATATAAACTAATGAACTATCTTAGAAATTGAAATTGACATAAGATAAAAACTAATACAATATATTAATAGAGTTATCAACTTATTTCATTTAAATTCACTAATTAGAAATTCTTTTAAGTTTTTTTTTAACTCAAACTAAATTAACTCTTATTATTAGTGAATACATTCATAATGCATTTAGGATGATAATGATAATCAGAGTTGTTTCAATTTTTTTAGAGTTCCTATATAGATTAATCATAGTTTAATCATGGAAAAATAAATAGAGGTTCTGGGAAGGACTGGTTTGGTTGGCGGTTTGTTGGAATATTTGGTTGGTTAGGAATAATATTATCTTTAATAGTTCGAAATGGAATACTTTAGACATAGTGTGGAAGGTTAAAATCTCGTTGTGGAGATGGTCTCTTATGGGGAAAATTACTCATCTCAATTACAACTTGTACAATTTTGACAAGGACCCCTTGTTTTTCTTGTCGTAGTGCAATTTGGTTGGTAATTTCTTTTTGTGTTTTGGTGAGTTTTCTCGGCCTATTTTTGTACCCTTTGTACTCGGTTTAATATTACATCTTGATTACAACAACAAAAAACCATTATAAACATTATATGATACCCTATTTAATCTCGGGTTAACTATGACAAATTTGAGACCTTGTGCAGTAGTTCACCTTACACGCATTCAAAGATGGCTCTTATGATAATCATTGTAAACAACTTTAGATCATGTCTAATAAAAATAACTTTGAAGTTATTGCGCCTCTTTAAAATATCTCTTCAATAGTAATAATAAATTTATATTTTAATATATTATAAATTACATTGTGAATATTATAATGAGAAATGATATTCTTTCACCAATATTTGACACTTACAACAATATTTAACAGTGAAATATTATAATATTTCACTGTTAACCAATACAGTGAACAGTGAAATATTATAATAATTTTTTTTAATTTTTTTAATAATTTTTTTAAAAATTATTATAAAATTGTACGATTAACCAACTTCATAATTTTACTAACCAACTTTTTCATATAATATTACCAATTTTGATGACTGCTCAAAATTATTTTTTAATATCAGGACATGATTAATCAACTTCATAACTTTATTAACCAACATTTTATATTATATTAACCATCTTTGATGACTGCTCAAAATTATTTTTAATATTTGGACGTAATTAACCAACTTCATAACTTTATTAACCAACTTTTTACTTGTATTAATCAACTTTGATGACTGCTCAAATTATTTTTAATATCTGAACCTGATTAACCAACTTCATAATTATATTAACCAACATTTTACATTATATTAACCAACTTTTATGATTGCTAAAAATTATTTTTATTAGTTGGACATTTATTAATCAACTTCATTATTTCATTAACCAATTTTTTTACATTTCATTAACCAAATTGTTTCACTACTTTAAAGTTATTGTTCATGTACATTATTTACGGACAATATGTTCACGTGAACTGTTCATGTACAAATTTACTGTTCATAGGTATTTTTTATATAAAAATATTGAAAAATACAATGTACACAATATAAATACGTTGAATAGTGTATACAGTGTAGGTATTGATGTAGAAATTGAGTGTAAGCATAGCATTGTTGTATTATAATCTCTTATCTTAAAAAATGACCATTATCATCAATTTGAGTCAACATGAGAGAGTAAACATGAGTGAGCCTTTTAATATTTGGGTATTTCTTTTATGAACAAGATAATTTGTGAGAGATATTACATAGTCATCCAAAACTTTAAGGTGATAAATCTTAAATTGTAATTCCTTGTGACGAAGCAAGTTTCTTGACAAAAGGAAAATTTTGATTTGATCTAGATTAGATTTAATTCAAAATATATATTTTGAGCTTTTATAGTTTTGGGCTTTGTCTTGAGATGTAAGCAAACCTAATTCTATAAATAGGAAGTTTCCCTCATTGTAAAATACACAACATTATTTCACTCACAGTTCTGCAGTTGCAGAGTGAATT
The DNA here is from genome assembly GCA_963966055.1 of Lathyrus aphaca. Taxonomy (NCBI): domain Eukaryota; kingdom Viridiplantae; phylum Streptophyta; class Magnoliopsida; order Fabales; family Fabaceae; genus Lathyrus; species Lathyrus aphaca. The sequence goes on along the minus strand of OZ014521.1, from coordinate 110,704,535 downwards.
GCAATAAGAGAAAGAAAGTGTCACGATTTGTGGGCAACAACATTCATCTTTCCCAATTTTCTCAAGAACCCTAATTTTTTTCTCTAATTTTATTCTTCTTTCTTTTAATGTTTCTACTGCGTGATAGCTACTGAATTCCCATAGATTTTGGGAGAATTCCAACATCTGGGTATCTAGAGCTCCGGTTGAAGAGATTCAAGGGCAATAATATGATGGAAATGTGAAATTCTGGTATGACAGACTCAGATGTCTAATATGATGTTGAGACATCTTATCTGTTACTTATAGACATGGCAAGGCATAAATAGCAGTATTTAAATTTTTTACTATATTAGATTCAAACATGCTATAGGATGTTTTGACATTTGATATGACATTTAGCTCATTACTGCACAAAACATAAAACAAAAAAGATGTAAAGAACACAATAGAATTGTTAACCCAGATCGATCAAGCTCATCTACTCTGAGGGCTACCAAGCCAGGAAGGAAATCCACTATATAGTATCAATTCAAAGACTTCTCAACAAACACCTACAGTTTACAGTCTTCTCACTTAATCACTACCAATGCAACTTCTACTTAGAAACTCCTAAATATGAGAAACTCATCCTCACTTCCAATCACCTCAGTGATGTCTCACAGTTCTCAATAGTCAGTTGTTGATATTGACGATTCTACACCAATACAACAATTCACAAAAAAAAGCCACACTTTCATGACAATATCTTAACCTTGCTTAGCAGCTTCAGTTAAGTACAATCCACCTCTTACTTAGCAGCTTCGAGGTTTACACATAAAACAACCACAACATGGTTCCTTGTTGCGCACGGCTGTTATAAGAACACAACCCTAATAATATTTACATTTTTGTTGGTTGGTTGGTTGGTTGGTTGGTTCTAAACCTAGGTTACAAGGTTTCTTTTATAACCTATTCCCAACTGGATTTGGGCCTAAAAAATCACAGCATAACAGCTACTACTAATATGTAGAAAATCTGCTAACAAATATACAAAAAGATCTTCAAATATAAAAACTCCTAAAATATCTCTAAATATAGAAACTCTATATTTTTCAATATTTGTATTCAATGTAAATTTGAGTCTTCAAGATCTTTTACATCAGCACCACTGGGATTGATTCACATCTTCAAAATAAATTGTTTCTGTTGAAACCAAAACAAAAACTTCAATCCACCTTCAGTAGTTCATGATGTCGAATGAAATGTCTTGACATCTTCTTGGACATGTTGTTCCAGATGTTGAAACATTTCAACACAATATGTTTGGGCGCACACAACACATATTCTTTGCTTAATATATTATCCCTTTTGCAAAGATCTTGTACATACACATTGTTGCTCTATTTGTTTTACAAAATTAATGTCAACCCTAAAAATATAGAACTTACGATCTCTCCCTTTGGCAAATTTTGGCTAAAACAAATAATAAAAAATTACATAAAATATAGCAGCAAAAAAACTTGGAAATAGAAAACTTTTCATTATGTCAGGACATGTTGTTTGACATCTTCAGCAGTATTCACAACAATAAACAACAATTGCCTATTCTTTTAGTGGACGAGTTGCAACTACCTCTTCTTACATAGAAACAACAACAACATGAAAAGGAGTAGAAAGTCCTGAACTAATGACATAATGAATCCATTTCTTTTTCCTTTTTTTTCAGATTCAGAGAAACATTCTTCGCAGGCTGCTGAACATTCTCCATCTAGAAGACTGTTGGAAGTGGTACAGCGGTAAACAACAAAAGTTTTGGAAGTATTTTTCCGGAAATTTATCGTATCCACAGATATCGGTTCTATTGAACTGTCGTTCGACAATATCTAAGTTTATGAGTTTGGATTAAAATGGTTTTAAGGTAAATGCGGGAAAGTAAATAAGAACATAAAAGTATACATTCTTCAGAGAAAAGAAGCTTATCAAGCATGTATATAATTGACTCGTTACAAACATAAATTTATCGATCATTTTCACTCTACTACAATACTCATAAAAATAATCCAGTATCGCTAACAACAGTGTCCATCTCTGGCACACTGAGCTGGAAGAGCAATTGTATCACTCTTGTCGTCACTCTCGCGCACGACACCTCGAAACACGGAAGACATTAAGTTCCGACACCATAAAGATATACATCCCTAACCAAGATTTGTGATGTTCATCTCTAACACAACCCAAATCTAAACATAACTGCAAAAAGATCAAGGAAGAGATCGATAATGATTTATAAAGCAGATTTATACATTATTATGATCAACAAAGATACATATGTTCATAGTAACTATACAACAATCAACAAATAGAATTTACAAAGACAAGAGAAGAAGAGGAACCAAACATTTATTGGTTTGTCAACACCAATCGACGAGAGATTCGACTCCGATTCATCCAAATGCAAGCTCCAGTGTTGTTTTCTAAGCTAAATCTATGAAGAAATTAAGTTTGATGGAGTGGGAGAAAAAAATACCCAAACCATAACCTAAAAAATCTGTTTTTCCCTTTATATAAGTTATCATGATCGCATGGCTCGCTCAACGATACCTAAAAATTGTTAAACCGCCTTATAGCTCGCTCAGCGAAAAACCTATTGGAAGTTCAAAAATCCAAAAATTGTTTTTCTCATATCTTTTGAATCGTAACTCCGATTTTCGCCCGGTTCGAAGCATTGGAAAACTTATTCAATGCTCTATTTAACAATGCTCCAATATAAATGATGTAAAACCTACAAAAATAAATGGAAAATAATTAAATTCAATAATATTTACAAGATAACATAATATATACACTATAACATAATATATGTTCTAAAAAAAGTATCGATAAATGCAACAAAAATTATATACAAAAATGCATACAGTTTGCACTTATCAAACTCTCCCCAACTTACATAATTGTTTGTCCTCAAACAAAGCCAGACACTAAAGGAACAAAAGATGATAATCCAAGAATCACGAATCAACAAGTTTTGAAAACGGAAAACAAATGCAATGGTTCAATCGAAAATGATACACACAAATTAAATACTCACCACTAAACTTCAACGCTAACATAATCACGAAACAAATGCTCAATACAAAAGTCATGTCAAACATTCTAAAACAATACTAGTTCACAAATGAATCACACCTAGCACACAATCATCGGTCGATGAAAAACACAAAATGAGGGATTTTTTTCACTCACACAATAATCTTGCAAACCAAAGACTAAATTATGCAATCATCCAAAAATCATGTTGAAAACACAAAAGCAAGAATCAAAAGGACTTTCAGGGCTGTAATACGGTCAGGTGAACAAACAAGGGATAATTCCTAAAGCTAATCGAAACAAAAACTTTCCTAAACCTAAGGGAGTGATAAACTCACAAAGTTTCAAACAGAGAATTCCAATCAAACTTCTTCTTTCATCCCAAATTTTACACCAAACACAACAGAACTTATTAGCACAACATTATTCTACTATTTTTGTTTTTCTTTTTCAAAGCTTCTTTTCAATTTTTATTTTTCATACTTTTTTTTTCAACCTCATAGAAATCAACAACATAAGTGAGCAAACATTGCTCTCCCCAACTTGAATTCAACCAACATCAAAGCGTGAATACTCCCTACTTTCTAAGGCAAGGTAAAAATTCAAACCATAAGTCATGGTTGAGGGTTCAAGAAAAAAAGAATCAAAATCCATACAAAAAGAGAACTAACACTCATATACAAGCATCAAGTTCACACGAAATACAGATATTGACAAAGCTCAAAGGGGTTAACAAATGCGCACACACTCACGTGGTAATTTGACTATTTGGCTAGGTAGTTATGCTCAATATGAAACAAAAATGCCTTTATCATTTTCATGTTTTCGTATAAACAACACAAACAAAAGATTAAACATAATGAAATCCAGTTAAAACAAGAATGTTGGTACTCCGAGCATATATGAACAATGGAAGGCTTTCTCACAAAAAGGGTGGGAACTAAAGTGATTCACAAAATGAATAAGTATACAAAAGAATGAATGGCATGAAAGTTGTAAAAAGTCTAAGTATCATGAATATGCTAAAGTATAGAAAGCGATAAACACATACCTTGAACGTGTATAAAAATTTAAACATTATCATTACCACGCATTCGCAAGTTGAAAGAATCAAACTTGAAAAATCACCAAATGCGACTTCAAGTTATCAGGCTAAAATTTGAGTCCAAACAATCAACAAAAGAATTAGAAAAATTACTAATAATTACTAATATATAAGGCCTTGGTGGAAGTGGAAGAAGGAAAAGCCAAGTGAACAATTAAAAGAATTCATTGGCTCAACACAACAAGGCTCGCTCAGCAAGGGTATGCTCGCTTAGTGAGCTACATCAGAACCAGGAAAAAACCAGTACAACAACAGGGTTCTGGTGTAGGCCTCCACTTAACACCTACACAAACTCAAATACAAAAATTGGTCCAGAAAGACCGGGTGAAAATGAATTAAACAAGTTGTAAAGTGAAGATTTGATAATTTTACGAACAATCTGAGTACAACTTGCTTAATGAATGTTCACCACACTACCTATGATATAATGTAAAAGTAATAACGGGCCAAAAACGATAAAACATGCTTGTTTTACGTCGTAAGCTCAACACCTTTACTGTGCTTAGCTAGTAACTTCCTCCTGTCATGCCACGGTGATGCCTCACCATGTAAACCTAAAGCAAGTGTCCTAACCAAACACTTGAACAAACATTAAACATAACAAGTATATACACCTCGGGTAAAATGTACAAGTATCGAAGTATGTATATGCACAAGTATGGTAGCAAAGTTTAAAATAAGATTATACACAATATGGACATTATGTGCAAGACTCAAAAACATCGAAATTATTGCGATGCAATTCAATATTTAAATCAATCCCCAGCAACGGCGCCATTTTGTTGGAAGCGTTACAGCGACAAGCAATAAAAGTTTTGGAAGTATTTTTCCGGGAATTTATCGTACCCACAGAGATCGGTTCTATTGAACTTCCGTTCGACAATATCTAAGTTTATGAGTTTGGATTAAAATGGTTTTAAGGTAAATGCGGGAAAGTAAATAAGAACATAAAAGTATACATTCTTCAGAGAAAAGAAGCTTATCAAGCATGTATATAATTGACTCATCACAAACATAAATTTATCGATCATTTTAACTCTACTACAATACTCATCAAAATCATCCAGTGTCGCTCACAATAGTGTCCATCTTTGGCACACTGAGCTGAGAGAGCAACCGTATCACTCTCGTCGTCACTCTTGTGCACGACGCCTCGAAACACGGAAGATATTAAGTTCCGACACCATAAAGATTATTATCTAAATCTATCTTTAGCATTTAGACAATAGATATACATCCCTAACCAAGATTTGTGATGTTTATCTCTAACACAACCCAAATCCAAACATAAATGCAAAAAGATCAAGAAAGAGATCGATAATGATTTATAAAGTAGATTTATACATTATTATGATCAACAAAGATACATATGTTCATAGTAACTATACAACACTCAACAAATAGAATTTACAAAGAGAAGAGAAGAAGAGGAACCAAACATTTATTGGTTTGTCAACACCAATCGACGAGAGATTCGACTCTGGGTCATCCAAATGCAAGCTCCAATGTTGTTTTTTTGAGCTAAATCTATGAAGAAATTAAGTTTGATGGAGTGGGAGCAAAAAAATACCCAAACCATAAACTTAAAAATATGTTTTTCCCTTTATATAAGTTGTCATGATTGCAGGGCTCGCTCAGGGAGACCTAAAAAATTGTTAAACCGGCTTACAGCGAGCTCTGAGCTCGCTCAGCGAAAAACCTGCTGGAAGTTCAAAAATTCAAAAAATGTTTTCTTCATATCTTTTGAATCGTAACTCTGATTTTAGCCCAGTTCGAAGCATTGGAATGCTTATTCAATGCTCTATTTAACAATGCTCCAATATCAATGATGTAAAACCTACAAAAATAAATGGAGAACAATTAAATTCAATAATATTTACAAGATAACGTAATATATACACTATAATGTAAGGTAAACGTATTTACAAACAAAGCGGGGTTTATTCGAACGATTCTAACAAAAAGTATCGATAAGTGAAACAAAACTTATATACAAAAATACCTACAGTTTGCACTTATCAAAGAATAATAGTGACATAAGAGAATAATCTGCCTTTCCCTTATGTAACTCAGAACACAAGTCACAATTGTGTTCTTCAACTCAGGACACAAGTCACAAATACTAGTATTCGACATCAACCTTGACATCCTGGTTACCACCATACAAACCCATAACAAATGCAACTATTGTGACAACAGCTCTGAGCACAACATCTGTACACACTATTTCTCCCCCTTTTAGCCAAAACATGGCAAACACAGCCCTCACAACACCATACCCACGAATTATTCATCAAAACACTAAAGAACCCCATTAGAAGAAAATATGAAGGGATGAAAAAACAATTAAACTCACATGCTGGAGGAGGAAATACACTTCTATAAATAGGGAGCCAAGGCATAGATAGTAACGTCCTATTCTTGAAAAAGAAGCGTACTTGGTCCAAGATCTTTATGATAAGAGCAAAAACTTCTGCACCATTCAATGTGGAACAAAAACTGACCTTGACCGGCTGACTTCCTCTCCCAAAAAAAATGGCCCAATAACAAACACACATGAAAAACCCGTGTTTCACATTTTTCTGCCAGCGCCGTCCATAAATACTCCTAAAAAGGAAACAACACACATGTTTTGAAACATGTTCTGACATCCAACCATATGTTGTCTGCTGGCAATGCAACAATATGGTTCATACCTCCTTCAGAATCCAACATAAATTACAAAGAGCAGCTTTATACTATATAGCCTTCTGGACTCCTATGACACTTCTCATCTGGATCATAAGGACATACACACCACAACTAAGTAATAAATAATAATCTGAAAATTATACTTAGTAGCACATATCACAACATGATGTGTAACATCACAAAACCGGGTTAAGGCATTACCCCCCCCCCCCCTTAACTTCACAAAATCAGCTGCACAGAATTGTAACACACTCCCCCTATCAAGGATACTCCATGCTTCTCTGCACTATAATGAAAGGAAAACATAAGACGCATCTTCGTGTCTTCAAGAGCTTACCCTCTGTTCAATTCCCAATTGAACACATTTATTTCTTGTACCAAAGCACACTTAATCCCTTCTTGGTTTGTTGTTACCGCAAACTACACAAGCTGAACATCTTCTAGCACACAGGTTCTTGAAACTGGCCGAACATAATATCTTTACAGTCTCTTGTCCATATAATCCAGGAAAAACACATCCAAACTAATTCTGAAATTAGAATGAATGACCATAAACAGACTTCCAAGCAATCAATACCTGGTCAACTTCAGTCTCCTCTACATGTTTCTTCTAGTCAGATCATCTACTTCATCATTCTCCCATATGATTAGGTAAGTTAAGAATAGAAACCATGTAGAAAAACACCCCAAATAATGTACTAACACCTAGTTAGAACATTTTCCACACACTAAGACCTCATCACCATGATCCTAGATGTGCTTCACCAACTGAACTTACTATAACATAATAACCCAAGAACTGAAAATCTTCACCAACACTGTGCCACCAGCTTGAATCAAAAATCCAGAAAGAGAGATAAACTCTCACCCACCTTCAAGAAGAAAAAATCTCCTTGAGTCTTCAACTCATCACTCTTCTGCCCAAGAGCAATTTGTTCCAAGACAATCTTCAAGAACAACCAACTGCCACACTTTGATTATCTTGATTCTTCTAATCCACTTTAGAGATCAACCAATTGCCACAGTTTGATCACCTTTCTTATGAATCCTCATATGAAAAAGCCAATTGCCACACTTGTCTTCTTCACGTTTATCAGAAATTGTCCTGATATTCTTACTAATAGAGTTGATCTTCAGCATGCTGTCAAGACAATAGTCCTTTTGAAGTATTCAATCCTTGTAGATCATTCTATCTTAAATTGATGTGCCACTTCACCAATTAGATTCTGATGTTGAACTGGATGTTTGAACATTGTTAGTCCACATCCAGCTGTTAAATTCAGCTCCTTCTTTTTCCACTTGAAAGAACCTCCTTCCTAAACAGAATAAGAGTTACATGCTCTCATAAACTTGATTCATCAACCAAGTTTGAGTAAACAACCTCCATTTTGTTGATTTTGCAGAAATTCCTACCAATATCATATATTGATGAGAAACTTCCAATATTTCTCCAAAGTCTTCAAACCTGTCACTTTCTGAATCTTCAGAAGGAATAGTTCAAAACTACACCTTGCAGCTATACTAAGGATGACATTTCTCCTTGAGTAAAGCAATCTTCACAAAGTCCTGATGATTTATCAATAATAACTTTATGATTATAAACACCTTCCTTGTCAAGAGAAGAACAACACTCCAGCTGCATCCACCAAAAATAATCTGCATCCTTGCACCAATAGACCACAGGTAGCATTTCTTAACTCCCCCTTTCATGAACAACCAAAGCTCCTTTTTGAAGATGAGCATTAGTTACTCAGTACACTTTCTGAACTATAAGATTCAGACTGCAGACATGCATACTTCCCAGATAAATACTAAGTCTCCCGTCAAAGTATCCACCTTTATGCATCATAAAAACAATAGATAAATGCCAAGTCTCCCATCAAGGTATTTACTATAGGTCAGATAAGATTACCCTCTCACACAAGGTAGGACAAGTGATCTGACTTCTTCTTATTTTGCAGGCATCTGAGACTATTTGAGATGATGTTCTAACATTCGTTCAGACATCAGTATCAGTTACACATACCTCCACATAAGAACATGCCGGTTGACACAGGGGAATCAACCATCAATAGTTGATCAGGCCAAAACACAAACAAACAGCAGCTAGAACACTTCAACCGACTTTTCCTTCAGACCCAGTATTCAGACCGTCTGACTTGAGATGTCTTCACACACAATATAGCTACTGATCATCTATATCCACATCATTCAACTCCACCAGGTGACACAACTTGACCTTCATGTACAAGAAGTCTCTTTGAAATAATACTCCTTGAAGCTCAGGTACTTCACTCCTGCAGCAAGGAACAAAAATAAATTGTCCTCAGGGGAAAAAGACATGTTGATCAATCCTTGATCAACACTCGTAGCTAAGAGAAGTTCTATGGTCGTAACCTTCTTAGACACACCATACAAATTCCTCCTCTTCCAGATCAGGAGTAGGTTCCAAACATGTGTGAAATAAACACAATAGTTTAGCACTCAAACATCTATATAACCATTCCTTGGACAACATAATCATGCCTAATTATGGAGTGATGTTCTACCATGGGATAAGACATCATTCCAAGGATCGCACAAAGATCTATAGACAAAAGATAGGTCTATTAATAGCAGTCTTCAGATCTCCAAACAACCACTTCTCATCACAGTGCCTTGAGTGGACTTGAAAAAGAGTCTTCAAGTGTCATGAGCATAGTTGACAGAAGTAGATATATATCCCAAACATCATAGGATATATCTTCAGAGAATAACAATCTTCTCAAACAAAAAAGAGTTATTAGATAAATAATTAAGCAGTGGATAACAAACTCCTTAGAAGCTTCAAGTGTCACAAATTAGCCCTAGCAATTATCTCTAGGTGACACCAGCAACCATTGGTTTGAAAATAAATCAAACCTGTCACAATAGCAGCATGAATCTCATGTTACAACATCAGAACAATCCATCCTCCACTTCTAGGGACCATTCACACATCAAAACAACTTTTCAGTAGAATCCTTCTACCTTGACCATGAACCAAAAAGTATCCCCCTTGAATTTCATCCAGAAACAGACTAGGATGCATGCTCTAATACCAATTAAAATTCTGGTATGACAGACTCAGATGTCGAATATGATGTTGAGACATCTTATCTGTTACTTATAGACATGGCAATACATAAACAACAATATTTTAAAATTTATGATATATCATATTCAAACATGATACAAGATTTTTTGACATCTGATAAGACATTCAACTCATTACTGCACAAAACATAAAACAGAAAAGCTGTAAATAACACAACATAATTGTTAACCCAGTTCGATCAAACTCATCTACTCTGGGGGCTACCAAGCCAGGAAGGAAATCCACTATGTAGTATCAATTCAAAGACTTCTTAGCAAACACCTACAATTTATAATCTTCTCACTTAATCACTACCAATGCAACTTCTACTTAGGAACTCCTAAATATGAGAAACTCATCCTCACTTCCAATCACCTCAGTGATGTCTCACAGTTCTCAACAGTAAGTTGCTAATATTGACGTCTCTACACCTATACAACAATTCACAAACAAAATCCACACTTCCATGACAATATCTTAACCTTGCTTAGCAGCGTCAGTTAAGTACAATCCACCTTTTACTTAGCAGCTTCGAGCTTTACACATAAAACAACCACAACAGGATTCCTTGTTGCGCACAGATGTCACAAGAACACAACCCTAATAATGTTTACATTTTTGTTGGTTGGTTGGTTGGTTCTAAACCTAGGTTACAAGGTTTCTTTTATAACCTATTCCCAACTGGATTTGGGTCTAAAAAATCACAACATAATAGCTGCTACAAGTATGCAGAAAATCTGCTTACAAATATACAAAATGATCTTCAAATATAAAAAACTCCTAAAATATCTCTAAATATAGAAACTCTATATTTTTAAATATTTGTCTTCAATGTAAATTTGAGTCTTCAAGATCTTTTACATCAGCGCCACTAGGATTGATTCACATCTTCAAAATAAATTATTTCTGTTAAAACCAAAACAGAAACTTCAATCCACCTTCAACAGTTCATGATGTCGAATGAACTGTCTTGACATCTTTTTGGACATGTTGTTGTAGATGTTGAAACATTTCAAAACAATATGTTTGGGCACACACAACACAAATTCTTTGCTTAATATATTATTCCTTTCTCAAAGATCATGTACATACACATTGCTACTTTATTTGTTTTACAAAATTAATACAACCCTAATAATATAGAACTTACAAAATGAATCATCCGAATGGGCATTTTCCGGCGAGTCTTCTTATTTTCAAGAAAAATAACTACGGGAATTGGTGCAAATTGTTATTAATATTAATGGGATCTTGTGACGGAAGGAGTAACAACGCTTGCAGAGAATGTAGCGGAAGAAGAAAAGGTTGTGTACAAAGAATTGAAGAAGAAAGATTATAAAGCTCTCTTTATAATCCATCAATATGTTGATCCAGATAACTTTGAAAAAGTTTGTGACGTAGAGTCTACAAAAGAAGCATGGGAGATTCTTGAGAAATTGTTTGGAGGTGCAGAAAAGGTTTAAGAGGTGAGGTTACAAACTCACAAAAGGGCTTATGAATTACTTCGGATGGAAGACAATGAAAGCATAGCAAATTTCTTCACAAGAGTTACAAAACTTGTGAATCAAATCAAAGCATGTGGAGAAGTGATGACGACGAAAACAGTTGTCTCAAAGATCTTGAGATCGTTGGCTCCAAAGTTCGACCATGTGGTAGTAACCATAGAAGAGTCAAACTATTTGTCGAATGTGACTAAATAAGAGCTTCAAGGGACACTTGAATCTCATGAACAAAGAATGGTTAAAAGAGAAATAGGAAAGTCGAATAGTGATGTGGCTTTGCAAGCGCAATCAACAAGAGATAGGAAAGGAAAAGAAAAGGTGTTCAACAACAAAGGAAGAGGTGGCTATAACAATTCGACTAATCAAAATCAGCAAGAAGCAAACTGGTCGAATCAGAGAAAACCCTGGAACCAAGACAACCAAAGAGGTGGTGCTGCAGGTAGAGGAAAAGGTGGTGGTTGAAAGCCAGACAAGAGTCACATTCAGTGTTTCAATTATCAAAAGTATGGTCACTATTTTAGTGGTTATCCTGAAAAGAAAAAGAATCAAGATTCTGATGCTAAGCTGGAAAAACATGAAGAAGAAGAGATGTTGTTGATGGTCACAACAAGAGATGAAGAGAGATTCCAAGATCAATGCTACTTGGACTCGGGATGCTCATCACACATGACTGGTAGGAAAGATTGGTTTGTCAACATGAAGCCCTCAATGAAGAACACGATGAAATTCGCAAATGACAATACTCTAGCAGCTGAAGGTATTGATGATGTTCTGATTAAGAGGAAGGATGGAAAGAGGTCAGTAATTTCCAACGTTTTGTACATACCAGGCATGAAGAGCAATTTGCTCAGTATAAGGCAGATGGTCGAAAAGAACTACAAGGTATCGGTCGAAGACAAGGTGATGAGAGTCGTCGACGCTGATGGTAAGTTGATTTTGAAGGCTTCAATGTCTCATAATAAAACCTTCAAGATCAAACTAAATATGATGGAGCATAAGTGTCTTGCAAGTGCAACTAGTAAAGGTGAATGGTTATGGCACTATAGACTTTGTCATCTCAATTTCAAAGACATCAGAGATTTGAAGAGAAGAAACATGGTTTCAGGATATCTAGAAATTGACATCCCAAACAAAGTGTGTGAAGAATATGTTCAGTCGAAACAACACAAGAATAGCTTCAACAAATATGCAGGAAGCAGGTCAAAGGAAATTCTTGAAGTCATATACTCTGATGTATGTGGTCCTATCCAGGTGGATTCGATTGGAGGTAACAGGTACTTTATCACTTTCATAGATGATTTTAGTCGAAAATTATGGACTTACCTAATCAAGAAGAAAAGTGAAATGATCGATGTATTTGCCAAGTTTAAATCTATGGTCGAAAGACAAAGTGGTCGAAAGCTCAAGATTTTGAGGACTGATGGTGGTGGAGAGTATGTGTCGAAAGACTTCGATGCATTATGTGTAAAAGAAAGGATTGTGCATGAGGTGGTGTCACCCTACACTCTACAGCAGAATGGAATTGTAGAAAGAAAGAATCGAACCATCATGACCATTGTAAGAAGTATGTTGAATGGCAAGCATCTACCCAAAGAACTATGGGGAGAAGCTGTGTCGACTGCAACATATATTTTAAACAGATGTCCGACGAAGAAGCTAGAAGGAGTTACGCCAGAAGAGTGTTGGTCTGGTGTCAAGCCTAACTTGAGTCATCTGAAGGTATTTGGATCTATAGCACATAGGCATGTGCCAGATCAGTTGTGAAGGAAGCTTGATGACAAGTCTAGTCAAATGATTATGATAGGATATCATTCGACTGGAGGTTACAAGTTGTTCGACCTAGTAAACAAGCAGGTTGTGATCAGCAGAGACGTGATCATAGATGAGCTTAAAGAATGGGATTGGACTGAAAATGTCAAGAAAGATTCAGTTGAAATCTTATATGAAGAACTAGCTAGTGAAGTCGAAAGAGATGTTCGACGAAAAGATGTTAGAGGTGAAGCAAGCTCAAGCAGACCTTAAAGAACAAGACACATGCCTGCAAGGTTGCAAGAATGTATGATTACATCAGATGATGTGGTCGATGAAGAAGGTGAGTTGGTACATTATGCTTTCTATGCAGATGTCAAACCTGTCAATGCAGCTGAGGCATTGAAAGATTCGAAGTGGGTGAAAGCAATGAATAAGGAGATAAAGTCCATCGAAGTCAACAACACTTGGTCACTTGTCTAATTGCCATAAGGCAAGAAGGAAATTGATGTGAAATGGGTATACAAGGTGAAGCTGAATCCCATAGGGGAAGTGACTCGACACAAGGCGAGACTTGTGGCGAAAGGTTTTCTTCAGAAGGAAGGAATCGACTTCGACGAAGTATTTGCTCCTGTTGCTAGGATCGAAACAATCAGGTTGGTTGTTGGTCTAATAAACATGAACAACTGGTAGATGTGTCAGATGGATGTGAAGTATGCATTCCTAATGGCCCCTTAGACGAAGAAGTTTATGTTGCACAACCAGTTGGATTTATGAAACAAGGCGAAGAGAGAAAGGTGTACATGCTGCATAAAGCCCTATATGGACTGAAGCAAGCTCCAAGAGCTTGGAATAAGAAGATAGACAACTTTCTAAGGGAAAAGGAATTTGTGAAGTGCACAACTGAGCATGGAGTATATGTAAGAAGAAGCAATGGTGAATTGCTTATACTATGTCTCTATGTTGATGACCTATTGATAACAGGAAGTTACAAGAAGGAGATCAAAGATTTCAAACGTGACCTAAGTGAGGAGTTTGAAATGTCAGACTTGGGAAATCTCTCATATTTCCTTTGCATCGAATTCTACAAGAGTCGTAGAGGTTTGATGATGCATCAAAGAAGATATGCAGGCGAAATACTCAAGAGATTTGAGATGCAAGATTGCAACCCAACTTCGACTCCAACTGAGCCCAGATTTCACTGTCAAAGGATTCAGAAAAAGATGATGTCGACCCAACCCAATACAAAAGACTTATTGGGTCACTTAGATACCTTTGTCACAAAAGACCTGACTTAGCATACAATGTTGGTATGGTGAGTATATTCATGTATAAGCCAAAAGTATCACACCTAGCAGTGGCGAAGAGGATACTAAGGTATTTGAAAGGAACTCTCGACTATGGCATTTTGTTTCCAGTAGTTGATGAAGGAAAATAATGCAATTTAGTGGGATACACATATTCCAGTTGGTGTAGTGATGTTGAGGATCGAAAATCCACAGTTAGATATGTGTTTATGTTAGGTGGTGCATCAATTGCTTGGAGTTCGAGAAAGGAGCCAGTAGTGGCATTATCATTGTGCGAAGTAGAGTATATAATTGCTTCTCTCTGTGCATGTCAAGCAACATGGATGGTGAATCCGGTCGAAGAGATTACAACAAAGAGTCATGAAGTGATTGCCATGAAGATCGACAACATGTCAACTATCAATTTGGCGAGGAACCCGATAACACATGGTTGAAGCAAGCACATCAAAATGAGGTTCCATTATTTTCGAGAGTAGGTAACAGATGGAAAGATGAATTTGAAACACTGCAGAACTGAGAATCAGATTGCAGATATCATGACAAAAGGAGTGCAAGTCGAAGTATTCAAGAAGCTAAGGTCTATGACAGAAGAAAAGATTTGATTTGATCTAGATTAGATTTAATTCAAAATAGATATTTTGGGCTTTTATAGTTTTGAATTTTGTCTTGAGATGCAAGCAAACCTAATTCTATAAATAGGGAGTTTCCCTCATTGTAAAATATACAACATTATTTCACTCACAGTTCTGCAGTTGCATAGTGAGTTGCAATAAGAGAAAGAAAGTTTCACGGTTTGTGGGCAACAACATCCATCTTTCCCAATTTTATCAATAACCCTAATTTTCTTCTCTATTTTTCTTCTTCTTTCTTTTAAGGTTTCTACTGCATGATAGCTACGGAATTCCCATAGATTTTGGGAGAATTCCAACAATAAATGTGTGAAATCTCTCATTTATAATGTGTCTAATCATCATTTTTTAATTAATATAAAATTTCTCCACACTTATTTTCTCAACAATTCTAACTTACTTGTTTTTCTATATATATATATATATATATATATATATATATATATATATATATATATATATATATATATATATATATATATATATATATATATATATATATATATATATATATATATATATATATAATTTAAATTATTTGATTCTTCTAAGTATATCTCCATAAACTAAATATATTTGTTGTTCGAATAATAACATCTTCAATAAAATCATCAATTGAAACCATAATATTATCTAAACACAACTAAAGAGAAATTTTCAGTCAACATTTTACACAATCAGAACAAACAAGAAAAATATGTTTAGAGTTATCGGCATCACAACAAATAAAAGATGGAAAATAATCCACACTTTTTTTTACAGATTTTCTTATTGTAGTCTCCACAAAACAATTTTGACTTTTGATGAGATAGACAGATTCCACATACCGTTAATTTTACGAATCCATTTAGATGTGAACACTCATAAGTGTGAGTCATCAAGATTAAGAGATGTTTGTGTTGTATAAGTTTCTCATATGATTCAATTTATTGACATCAACATAGAAAAAAGAAAAAAAAAACTTATCCACAATGTTTCTCATGTTCCCACACTCCAAGGGGAAATTGCTGTAAAGGGCTTAGAAGTCACGCATAACAGAACTGCCTCCTTTTAGGCTTTTATTTCTACAACACCGACGTTATCCACCAACACCAACCGCTCCACAATTAATCCAACATTATCCATTACTATTACCAACATCCTCAAATACTTTACTAATATTCCAATATGTTAAATTTTAGTAATTACTATACTGATATCAAATCTTTTTCTATGAATATAATGTCTGACTCAGCAACCATATCCTTTAAATAATATTAATAAATAGAATATATAAAGTAAAGAATCAATTTAATTAATACATACACATGACAGCACCACCCAACCAAAATCCTACGTGAATCTTAGTATTATCTGACGTCTGATATCAAACCTACCAACTGTCAAACTTGCAAATATGAAAAGCCAGTGAGATTTCAATTAGAAAGGAAACATCTTTTATACTAAAAATAAAATTATTATTATTATTATTATTATTGTTGTTGTGATTATAGAAAGGTAATAAAAAAAATTATTTGTTTGATAGTGAAAATACTTTTATATGTTGTTGGTTGGTGCAATGCTTTATACAGTTCAGAAAAGAAAGCGAAATGAAAGTTATTATGTGTCGTATGTAGACTTATTTTAATAATTGAGTTAAAAAATAAATTGTTAATAATTGGTTTAAAAATTTTAAAATCATATGTGGAAGTACTCCAATAATTTAAATATGCATTATATATTATTACTATATTTTTTATTGACAGCTCAATGGATAATTAGTTTATAAGCAAAAACCTTACCTCTATTTAGTCTTCTTGTTAATGTTTTTTACTTCTTCTGGTTTAGTTTATAATTTTGCTGTTTTCCTCTCACTATTTTTGTTTGTTTGTTCTTGCTTGTTTCCTTTATTAGCCTCTTATCCTGTTTTTCTTTCCAAATTTTACTATATTTATTTATTAAAGGATACCATGAGAGTTTGTTATACAATGTAGATAAAATTGCAGTCAAATTTCTTTTTAAAAAAGCAGTCAAATTGTACCTCCTAATATGGAGATAAATTATTGTATTTCTTAAATATATTTTCTGTGTAAATAAATTAAAATTTTAATTTGTTTTAAAATAAAATCATATTAAAACATAAGAGAGTATTTAATATTATTGTTTTATTGAACGAAAGTATCAATACTCAATTAATTTTAAGATATCTACACGGATGAGTGTATTAGGTTATTAATTCATTAGTTGAACTATTAAGCCATTAGTTGAATCATTGAGTCAACAGGCGAACCATATTATTAAATCGAATTAAAAGGAATAGTTTGGATGAATAAATCAGTCTCTATAAATAAAATTATATATTTATTAAATTGGTTGAATCAGATGATTTGGTCTCTAAAAAATATCATAACATCTACAAATTCTTAAATTTTCAAAGTATTATAATTTTACAAATTTATTCATTAAATTCAAATTCTTAATATAGTCATTGCACATCACAAAATAATACAAAATACATATTCAAATAAATTAAAGAAGGTCTAATTTGCAAAACGAGAGAGAAAAATGTTTCAAAAATATATACTTATATTTTAATTTTTTTTTAATTATCAAAATGATATCATTTAGTCTGAAGGAAAAAACATGTATTTAACCTGCCGATTTTCCAAAACCGTTGGTTTATCGATTTTTACCGGCTTTAACCGGTTCAAGTGAGTTCATATTGGTTCAATAGCTTATCTGATCCAACAATTAGACCAGATCAATGACTTTTCCGATTTCTGGTTCAAAAGATTCGATTTAGGGTGTCGTTACACTTGGATTTTTCAATTACTAGAAGGTAAACAAAGAATGTCAATGAAAAGACATTTACCGTGACAAAGTATTAATGAAGTGTTTTTAAGAGTATTAATGTTAAAGCGTCGATAGACCAACGATGATGGATCGACCAAGCCGTCGACACAGAGAGATATAGTTTGGATGACTCTCAGGGATAAATCCCCAAGGCCTGGATCACTGGAAAACATGTCCAAAATCTCGAAAATGATAATCGATAGAAGCATGTATTCCATCAAAAGGACCAGTCGACTAAACCACGTGAGATAAAGGACTTAGTAAATTTGCAAGTCTTGAGTCTTTGATAGGCACTGTCGACAATACATTGGAGCAGTTACCATCAAGGGTTCGTGATGAAGAAGTAGGAAGCAGTTACAACTCAATATGAGTTTTGAACAAATAATGTCTCGGATGACACATAAGCACACTAGTGGAAACTTGAAGATTGATCATAGAGGAAATGCAATAGTCCCTTAGTGGTCATAACCGTCATCGATGGTTACTTTGTAAATAGAATAAATAGCAAACCCATACATGAGATAAGAGGTCGCAAATTTTCATACTTATGTATTTTATGGAAATAACGTGTGTTTCTTTTTTTTGTATCGTTTTCAACTTATGTATATTATGGAAATGAAGTCAGGTTGTGATAAATAATAAGGTAAAACGTAATAAATGACATTAAACAAAACAAAGCTAAAAGTGCATGTTTCATTTAAGGAAGCAAAAAGACTAATGAAAAAGATCGGACACAGACGCATACATGTTTCTCGCTCAATTGTTTCGCTCGTTGGCTCGAGTACTCCAGACACATACACACGTTACTCCCCATACCACTGGAGTACCTGAATCAAAGAGAAAATAGTTGAGCAAGAAACATGTATGTGTCTGTGTCCAGTCTTTTTCATTAGTCTTTTTTCTTCTTTAAACGAAACATGTAGTTTTACCTTTGCTTTGTTTAATGTCATTTATTGCATTTTACCTTATCATTTATCACAACTTGGCTTCATTTCCATAAAATACATAAGTTGGAAATGATACAAAAGAAAATGAGAAACAAAATCTAATCTTATAATTACATAAATTCATTGGGTTAGTAGTATTAATGGTGGAGAATAAATTCTTTTTGGAAAATTTATGATTATTAGTGAGATATTAATTTTATATTTTTATTTAAAATAATAATAAATTACTAAAGTCATATTAATGGGTTAGGTGAATGGGTCCACGGGTTGCAAAAGTCAAACCTGATACCTGAATCAAAACAATATGAGTTGTTATAGGTTGGGTTGGATATTCCGTAAATGACTGGATTTGGGTAATTTCTGTGCTGGTTAGATTTGGCTCCACGAGTTCGTGAGTCGATCCGTACTCATGAACACCCCTAGATTCGACCGATCGATCCAATTCGATTTTATAACTCTAAATCCAAGTATTCTCTTTTTTATAAGAATAAATTAATTTTATTTATGAACAATAATAAAATAAAAATTAATTGTTAGATGTATTTTCATGATACAATAGTTTAATTATTTTAAGAAAATTGAATTGTCCATTACAGTATTTTTAATTAAAAACTTAATTTAATTTATATAACTACAAGTAAAAAAATCCTTTCATTTGACCTTTAACTTTGAAGGGGCTAGAGAATGATTAGAAAATGTTTGCACTATAAGCAAACTATCAGATTTGAGTAAAAAATGAGTCCAATTGTTTTTTGCAACAAACTCCATAATAATCATAACACCAATAAACTCAACAATGATGACATTACCTTTACCAATGAAATTGGAAAAACTACCTACATGGTCACCCTTGGAAAGCATGCGAATTAATGCATAATGATGACTACTCTACGGTCGTCCCTAGGCAATGAATGCGTCATTTATAGGTTATAGGTCCCACGTGCCCGCACATGTGCTGATGGAGGCTATAAATATGGCGTTGAGCTTTTGTTTCATACTTTTTGCTTTTTGTTTTCCTGCTCGACGAAGTGATGTCCCTGAACTCCACCGCAAGCCACCGTCTTCCGCCGTACCTTACGAGGAAGTCCAACCGAGCATGCAGAACACCTTTTAAAACTCGTAAGTTTTGTCATTCTTCTCCTTTTTATGCTTCTAATTCTTGCTAATAGTGTAGATGCATGCAGTTAAGGTGAAATTTAGGGTTGATATGACCCATAGTTTAAACTGTAAGGGTTCTGATGTGGCGTCCTCGCTTTTGTGCGGTGGCTACCGTGTTTTACGTTGTCGCCGTTACGACACTTAGGGTTTTTTATTGTCGTTCCTTGCAGTTCTGCACGGCGGCTCCGATTGAACTTTAACTGGAGTTCTGGGTTTTAGTATGGTCACACCTGTTGGGTTATGTGAATTGATAGTTCTACGACATTAGTATTCCCCTTTCCCCGTGCGAATACATGTCGTTACGACGATTGTGGCCTATTTTTCAATAAGGGCTTAGATCGGGGACAACGTCCCCGTTCCTTAGTGCGCCCTTTCACTTGATCAGCGGTGGAAGGGTAGATTTGATTTAACTCATCAAATTCACATTTACTTTTGCTGCTTTTTAGGTGTAACGATGTCAAACGACGCGCCCCGTTCATATAGATGTTGAGGATCTTTCTAGCGATACTGCTTCGTCTCCAAATAGTTCTGAAAAAACGACGTCAGGGAGAAGTGGTTCGTCTTAAAGTGGTACAGAGGAGACCACCTCAGGCCGAGCCGACCCAGCCAATCTTGAAGAGGATGAGGATGAGGAACAAAACATTCCCATTGAAGAATGGGCTATTGGGGAACCGGTGATTATCTAATCCGTATATTCCCAACCCATGGAGGGTCCAGATTCTATGGTCGGGGAACCCGAGGACTGACTTGTCAGGTACCCTGGCGTGGATGACCACATCTGCTGGTCGTATGGGCCTAACTGATTCCCTATGTACGACACATTATTCAAGGAGCTCAAGTTTATACTCCCCTTCTCATATTTTCAATAGTATGTGTTCGTCAATTTGGAACTCTCTCCTTCCTAGTTGCATCCGAACTATTTTGCTTTCATGCGAGCCTTCAAGATGACCTGTGGGTATTTGAAGATCGGGGCGACGCTTCCTCTATTTTTCCACATCTTCCACCTCCAGAGGAGAGTTGTACAGGGGAGATACGACTAGGTCTCCCTTAAGAAGAAAAAGATCTTCAAGGCGTACTCTGAGTCGATCAGAGATTTCAAGGACCGGTATTACCTGGTCGAGCCAATCTTTACCCGTGTGGATTATGTATCTCTGCTTGATTGGAAGGATAACCTTTCACATATTTCATGAGGTGTCCCTATTGTATCAGTTTTCTATTTTCCTATTTAGCTGGTAACAGTCGTTAGTATGATGTTCTTTGACCATATCTAACTTACACCCCTTTTTAGGCTCATATCCCATTATCTCAGCCTTGGGGGTAGGCGGTGTCAGGATGTTGTGTATGTGGTGTACCTCGCACCATATATGTTATTTAAGGGTATTCAAAGGCATGAAACTCTGTGTCATTTTCCATACCCTTTTAACAGGGATTTATCCTTCACGTGCAAGGTGTAACTGCTTTTACTTGAGGGATGATAGCTCTGGAGCCATGGACACACTCCTTGATGTCGTGAGTCTTCTTTTCAACATTGTTTTCCTAGCCTTTGATGTAGCACTTTGTCTTGACAACTACTTTGGTCAGCGTGAGCGCTAACTTTTAGGCGAGGGGTTCATTGAAATGTCCTGCCTTAAGTCCATTTTGGAACTCCCCACAAACATTTCTTGGTTAGGAGGGATGACCTTGATGTTAGCTTCATTAAAGCGGCTGCGATAATCCCTCAACGATTTTGACGAACCTTGGTGAATGTTAAATAGACTATGGTGGACATCTTCCTATGGCGAATGGTGATGAGCTAGTGTACCAACTTCATTACTAACCCCTGATAGTTGTTAATAAATGCATGAGGAATATCCATGTACTATTTGAGGGTAACCTCCCTAAGGGTGCTCAATAACTACTTACATTTTAGATAATCTGGTGTTCCTATGATGGCCATATGCGTGTTGATGGATGCGACATGTTCGTAGTTGTATCCATCAAACTTGGCCAATGATGGAGGTTTGAAACCTTCGGGAACAAGACCTTTCATATTTTGTCTGATAGTGGTTGGGAATCCAGTAGTTTCACCTCTTTTGATGATTGACCTTTTATTGGTGTTGTATGATATTTTGGATGTCGTCATCCAACGTCTAGTTATGGTGTCGTAATTCCTCAATGACGGCTCGCATATCTTACATGGCATCAATATCGCTTGTACTCGTTGGTATCCTCAGGAGTAAGGGATGAAGCTTTTCTATTCACCATGTCCGATAATGGTTAGGTGTAAGAGTAAAGGTATGACATGGAAGGTGGTGGTTGTTAAAAAAAGGTGTGGTCCATGATAGTTTTATCGGGTCCCATAGTGGTCTCCATTGTACTGGTTAAAATATACAGGGTGTGCGTGTTCCCTCTGCGAGGGCATAGATACTCAGAGGCCCTGGTAAGTATATTACATGTTTGGATGGTGAAGTCTAGCTCACTGCGGCAAGTAGCTCTATACAATGCTCTTTTAGGCTATTTAAGGGACCCACTCACGTGAGGTGAGAGATATTGTTAGTGGCTACCGCTATTGGGTTGCAGACGGATGATTACTTTGGTTGAATATGTTATGGTGGTTACGAGCATAATGCTCTGTGTTGTGGGGAGTGTGTAAGACTTAGAGTCTCCTCCTTATCCTTTGAGGGATACCATATTTATATAGGCCTCAGGGACATATGGTTTTTACCCCCTAGACGTGGTCTTAATCACCTCCCTTTCATAGGGGGAGGTTATTGGCAGCATATCTTCTCAAAATCAATGGGACTTTTTCTAGCTTGACTTCCACGTTGGTGGAGCCTCTCAGGCGATTCTTCTGGACTCTTTCTGGCCGACTCAATTGTTGGACGAGGAGGGCCCCCTACCCTAGGGTTTTATCAAATAAAACATTACAAGCTGTAATTTTGATTGTGTTTTAATCTTCAATAATATATATTTATGTTATAGGATGTCAAAATTTGTTTTTAAATTATAAAAAATAAAATTTTAAAAAAAACTTATAATATTTTAATTTTTTTTATAAAAATAATTTTTGAAAAAAAATTCTATTTAAAAAAAATAAAATATAAAACAAACATGCTCAAAGTTAATTATATATAAAAAAAACATCTTTAACAGAGTCAAAACAAAATACTCTAACCAACTTAACTAAAAAAACTAAGTTATAACAAACTTCATAATCAATGTTTGTTACTCAAACGTACTAAAACAGAATTACAACTCAACCATTTTCAGCTAGAAAGGATTTTTCGTTTTTCACACATAGTTAATAGGATTTTTAAGAATTATTGGACATTGTAGCTAAATAAAATAGATGGCAAAATTGTTTAATTTTGACTTTGCAAACGACTAGTAAATACAAGACTTGTTTTGAATTTATATCAACACCATTCCTTGTAAAATTATCTCTACCTTTATTAATTTGGGTTATTTGAATACATATTTCACTAACTATACTTTACACACTACACTTTTTTTTCACCTGATTTTATTTCAATGCCAATAAATTTTACGTATATTTTATTTAAAATAAATGTTATCTTAAGGAGAAGTTTGAGAAGTTAACGTAATTTTCGCTGTGCTTTTTTAAATTCCAAAAAATATTATATTCCTAAAATTGCTCCTATTTTTACGAGGATAGCAGAATCAATAATCATTCAAACACTAATATGCATTTCAATGCTATTACACGTATTTTTTAGATGCAATATTAGTATTTAATTGCTACCAGCTCTTTTCTATATTAGTATTTAATTGCTACCAGTTCTTTCTAGAATTTTTTTTAATATAACACACTTTATAAAATTATTTTCCAAAATAATATATATTTGAAAAAAATTACCAAACTAACATAGTTTGGTAACATGTTCGCCAAATGAAATGAAGAACATATGGATTTTAGGAGCAATTCGCCAAATGGATTGGCTAGCCCTAAAAAATTTGGCCTAATTCGCCATACCATTTGGCGAATGAGTGTACTTGCATATACCAATTCGCCAAATGGTTTGAAGCATGTGCATGTGATTTTGTTTTAATTTTTGGATTTAAGTTTTTTTATATTTTTGTGTTATTCATATATATATATATATATATATATATATATATATATATATATATATATATATATATATATATATATAAATATACATATATATATATATAACTATATATATATATATATATATATATATAGTTATATATATATATATATATATGTATATTTATATATATATATATATATATATATATATATATATATATATATATATATATATGTATATTTATATATATATATATATATATATATATATATATATATATATATATATATATATATATATATATATATATATATATATATATATATATATACACGTATACATATATATATGTATATATATATATACTTATACATATATATATATATACCTAGGGTTTGCAAATTTTTTTACTATATATATGCCTCACTCATAAACATAAGATTCATCTCACTCCATCCTTACAAACCCTCTCTCATTCAGTCCTTTCAGTCTCCCTCTCTCACAATATGGCTTCTCCCCGTCCATCTAATTATGCATCGGCACCGTCTTCCTCAACATCAGAAGAACCGTTTCCAAAATTTGATATCTTGAAGAAAAATGCTTTAGTGTTTTTCTCGGCCACAAAGCCTCCTCTGAAGATGCTGTTATGGAACCCCCAAACTTTGGAACACTTGCACAGAGAACTAACCCGCTGGTTAGAGGGAGAGATCGGCCACAAAGAAAAGATAATTAAAATTGAGAAGCGGGTTGTGGAGTTTGGTGTGACGAAATGGAGAAAAATTGTCAATGATGCAGGTGTTTTGTCGATGATGCTAGGTGGAGGTGAAGTTGTCCTGATGGTTCTGATAGGCTAGATTTGTTGAATCTTGCAGTTGTTCTATTTATGTATGGTCATGTCTGAATTTATGTTTTTTTCCGTTTTATTTATGTACGGTCATTTTCTGAATCATGTATTTCCTTGTTTTATTTATGTATGTTCGTGTTTGTGGTTGTATGATTTTACTGATATGAATTAAACAAACTAGGCTTCCATATAAAATAAATACGGTTACAATGACTTAATTTACGATGTTGAGCTTGGTCCAACGTTGGGACATTTTTTTCGATTGTGCCCGGGCTGACGACATGAACTACACAGTCTCACCATCTTATTCGCCTTATCCATTTCGGTGTGAATACGCGTGCTGTTAGGACGGCCTTTTTTCTTTCTTCGCATGTTCTCGTTGTGCCAGACTATTTCCCCGTTGTAGGAGGGCCAGTAGTCCTCATTTGCAACAACCGGAAAGCTTTTGTTGTAGACGTTGCAAAGGTTGTGCACTTGGTAAACAGGGGATAGTAAGCCTGAAGGGTCCAGCCGAACCTTCGAACATGCCGCTATGACATGAGAGCAAGGCATGCGGAAGGCTTGAAATTTACCACAGTCGCACCAATTGTTATCAAGTTCCACCCGATAGGATCCCCTCGGTCTCCCTTCGTTGTGATCCATGATCTCATCAACATTGAAATGTCCCTTATTGCGGTTAAACACGGTGACCACATGTGTGTTAGACTTGGATGCTTCGTCTTTGATGAATGTCATAGAACTATCGCTGAACACTTGACCAGACTGTAGGATTGAACTCCACTTTGAACGCCTGGTGTCAAAAAGTGCTCCGAGCCTAAAGTAGGTTGACCTCACCAAAGCGGTTATCGGTAGGTTGCGGATTCCTTTGAAAACAGAGTTCATGGATTCAACGAGGTTTGTTGTCATGTGACCCCAGCGTTGTCCTTTGTCGTAGGCCCTGGTCCACTTATCTAAAGGAATCTGGTTTATCCATCTGAATGCATCTTCATTCGCCATTCTGATTTCGTCACGATAATGTTTGAATGACGGTTCGGTTAATGAGTACCCTGCATTCACGACCTTCTTCCGCAGTGTCTTATCTTTGATCTCTCTCATGAAGTTTTGCGCTATGTGTCTAATACAATAGACATGTGTTGAAGGCGGTTCCTGCAAGCCGTTATCAACATTCTTCCATGCACTCTCAATTGATGCATGTCTGTCCGAAATCAAACATAAGTTAGACTGGGGAGCCACATGGTTGCGAAGATTTTTTAGGAAAAAACTCCATCCCTCGGCAGTCTCTCCCTCGACGATAGCGAATGCAATTGGAAAGATATTGCTGTTGCCGTCCTGTGCCACTGCCATCAATAGAGTTCCTTTGTATTTCCCGTAGAGCCATGTTCCATCAATTTGGATTATAGGCTTGCAGAAGGAAAAACCCTTTATACATGGGTCAAAAGCCCAAAAGAGCCGGTGGAATATGCCATTTCCACTGACACAATGACTTTCCGAAGTATACGCCGGCAAGGTCTCTAGGATGACAACGGTCTCAGGTGCATAGTGCTTCAGTGCCAGCAAAAACTTTGGGAGTTCTTTGTACGAGTCCTCCCAATTTCCGAACACAACGGCAACATCCTTAGTTCTAGCAATCCAGGCTTTCCTGTATGATGGAGTATAGTTGTGCTTCTGAACTATGTGCTTAATTATCGTGCTGACCTTGACCGAAGGATCGTCAGCAACGATTGATAGGATATCGTTGCATATTAGCTGAGAGCTCAGTTGCCGATGATCTTGCAGTGTGTTGGTTATGACACATGTATGCTCCGGTCCCATTGAAGCAACCTTCCAATCTTCACTTCTTTTTCTGTATGATGCTGTCAATCGAAACAGGCATGCCACGTTACGACAACGTATCATATATAGTGTAGGATTCGTTCGGTCGACCCTATAATCAGCCGATAAATTCATGTGGTAATATTTTATAGCTCGAACGCATTCTTCTTTTGTTCGAAAATGGTCGCCCTCCTTTAATGAACCCTGCCTTTGTGGATACGGAACATAAAATATGTCTGAAGATGGGTCTTCACTTCCCAAGTTCAAGTTTGTCATGTGTGGAGGAGGATGATATACATGACTGGCCGGAACCTCGTCTTCATTGACCATTTCATCAACTACTGCCTCCTCTTGTTCCTCGTCCTCATCAACAACATCCACTTCAGCCAAATCATTGTCAGATTCGATAAAGACTTGCGAATGATCAATGGGCTGAGACATTTGTTGTTGGTGAAACGTAACATACAACTCGATATCATTGAAACCAGAATACTCATGGCTTAGAAACATAGTACGAACACTTTCGTCGTCAGAGATAGTTAATTGGAAATACATGACCTGGTTATCCTCATAGAATACTGGATTTTTGTAAATAAAGACGTCAACTGGACCACGCTGCATTTTGTTTTCCAATCTCTTTTTTAGATGAGCGAAATTGGATTGTCGGACGATTGAGAACCGCGTAACCTCGGTGTTTCGAAAGTTGAAACCAGAATGGTTACATTCAAATATTTCGCCATTTGTATGGGCGTTGATCATATACTGAGGTATTTGAGACATAGTTCGTATTCAAAGACTATTTTAGATATACGAAAATGTTTTGCAGTTTAAGGTACAATGAAGATATGAAACCAATCTTAAATAGTAAAGGCAAAAATATATTTTATGGTTATATTTAGGGTTCTGAATTAATGTGAATTAATGTCTCATAGGCTTATCTCCTGCACCATATAGGCTTATCTCCTGCACCATATAGGCTTATCTCCTGCACCATATAGGGTTATCTTCTCCACATATGTCTTATCTTCTGCACATATAGGTCTAGCATCTGCACATATAGGGCTATCTTCTGCACATATAGGTGTAGGCAGCTGCACATATAATATATATATATATATATATATAAATATATATATATATATATATATATATATATATATATATATATAAATATATATATATATATATATATATATATATATATATATATATAGGGTTTCATTAATGTATATATAAATACATTAATGAAACCCTAATTATATATATATATATATGTATATATATATATAATTAGGGTTTCATTAATATATATATATATATATATATATATATATATATATATATATAATTAGGGTTTCATAACTTAATCGTAAACCCTAATTAAGCTAACTTAGCTAACCTAATCGTAAACCCTAATTAAGCTAACTTAGCTAACCTAATCATAAACTAACTAATATAACTTAACTAACTAACTAAACCTAATTAAACTAATTAAGTTAAACCCTAACTAAACCTAATTAAACTAATTAAGTTAAACCCTAACTAAACCTAATTAAACTAATTAAGTTAAACCCTAACTAAACCTAATTAAACTAATTAAGTTAAACCCTAACTAACTAATATAGCTTAACTAACTAACTTAACTAGTAATTAACCAAACTAGGATAACTAAACTAACTTAACTATTAACTAACCATTCCATGTAACTAAACTAGCATGCTGTACACGTTCGCCAGATGAATTGGCGAAGCAAGGTAAATTCAAGAGCAATTCGCCAAATGGATTGGTGAATCCACTATCCATTTATGTCACCTGCAAAGCTGTGAAACGCAGCAGAGATGCTTGATCATTTCCAATGCCTGCAAGCCTGCTCCCATGCAGAGATTCTCTTGGACTTTTGTGTAGTGTGCTGGTGATTCTCTAACTTGCACTTTCGCCAATCAGATTGAAGAAGAGAGATCCACAAACACATATACGAACCAATCACAGCACATGCAAGAACACCTTGTTCTTATTCGCCACTTGGTTTGGCGAATTAGTTCAATGGTTTTGTGTAATTCGCCACAAGGATTGGCGAATGTGCATGTTTGTTCTTCTTCCCATCCGCATCATGTAAATGCAAAAACTTATAAATACCATACTACTAAACCTAAAATATCACACAATCATATTTCAAACAACTTAAACATCTTATATCAAATAGTGAATCTCAAGTATCAGTGCGAAAAAGAAAATGACATTACTAACGATGGGAGATCAACACCGAGGCACACTAGAAAATATCGCCGCATTCGTAAGTTTCATTTTCGTACATTCTATTACGTATATTTTTTATATATATTTCATTCTATTACGCATATAATTAGGGTTCCATTTATGTATATATATATATATATATATATATATATATATATATATATATATATATATGTATATATATATATATATATATATATATATATATATATATATATATATATATATATATATATATATATGTAAAACATATATATATATATATATATATATATATATATATATATATACATATATATATATATATATATATATATATATATAAATATATATATATATATATATATATATATATATATATGTAAATATATATATATATATATATATATATATATATATATATATATATATATAAATATATATATATATATATATATATATATATATATTTACATATATATATATATATATATATATATATATATATATATATATATATATATATTTACATATATATATATATATATATATATATATATATTTATTTCTTTTTATTTTTACACATAAATATATATATTATTGCGTACTTATTTCGATGAATATTTTTTGCAGAATGTAAGAAGATTTCGCTGTCGGGTGCACGACTACATTGAGTTTGATCCGATCATTGAACCGTGTCTACGGTTGTGCGGGTTTGGGGAAGTTATTAAGGTTCACAACAACTCAATAGACTCAAAATTCATCTTGGCACTCCAAGAGAGGTGGAGGCCAGAGACACACACCTTTCACCTGCCCTTCGGTGAATGCACTGTCACCTTGGAAGACGTATACATGCTTTTGGGGTTACGTGTATCCGGCAAAGCCGTCTTTGGTAAGGTGAACCAGGATGTTTCTATAGTTGCGGATTTGCTGGGTGCCCCTCTAATTGACGAGGAGCAGCCATCAAATACTCGTAGCCGGGGTTCAGGTATAAATCTAGGACTCCTTAGAGAGCACTATTCTAATTTTATTTTAACTGAAGATTCAACCGAGTTAGAAATAATGCAAAAAACTCGGTGTTATATTATGCTTTTATTTGGTCATTTTTTATTTCCCGACGGTACCGGGAACACAATAAACATGATGTATTTACCATTGTTGCGAAACATCAACAATGTAAATACATACAGTTGGGGTTCAGCTGTTTTGGCACACTTGTACAGTAGCCTTTGTAAAAATGCCGCAAAGGATACTTGTAACTTTTATGGGTGTGCATTTTTGTTACAAGCTTGGGGGTATTCCAGACTGCCGATGCTTGCCCCACGCAACATGAATCCATGCCCGTTCCCCTACGCAAACCAGTGAGTCCACTTTTAATTTTTATTTCCAAACATATTAAATTTTAAATATTTAAATTGTTATTGTATCTAAATGTGTTTAAATTTGTTGTGCTTAGCTGGTCCGATCTTGGGATGGATTATAGTAGAAACCCAAGAAGTTCTATAGTTCTATATCGCCAGTTGTTAGACCACGTGGGGATCGATCAGGTATTGTCACATATAAAAAATATTTTTCCGTTTTATTGCATTTTATTAACTAAAATAATTTTATACTAACAGAAATTTTTTTTTCCGTAGTTCATCTGGCGCCCATATTTAGCCCTCGACCATGAACCTAACCCGGAAGATGCTGAAATTTGGACGGCAAAAACTCCAATCATCCGCTTCACTACAATTGAAATGCACCAAACAGATCGGGTGAAAATGCAGTTCGGAATGCAACAGGATATTCCGGGCCCTCCGACATGTTTGGGAAATTGGCATTTGAAAAGAGTAAGTGACATGTGGAACATGGAAGACTGGAGAGACTTTGCAAGGGAGTTACGTCAACAATGGAGGGATCGACGCCAACATGTCCTAACTGACCAAGTGCTGCAAAACGTCAAACCAACTAGAGAATATTTAGTTTGGTTTAGGTCAGTTACTATGCAACAATGGGTGTCTGATAACCCATACTTGATTGACCCCCGCGCCCAGGCCGCAGCATACGCCCAACCACCAACTCCACAACATGACTACCCCACCCAATTCCAGCCATCGACTTCAAACACCCATAGGCCATTCAACCAAACACATAACCCCTTCATGCCACAAACCCAATCACAACATCAAGAGCCTTACCAACACCACTATACCCCCGACAACCCCTTCATGTCCACACCAACCTATAGCCCCCCACCTTTGTTTCGTTCTCAAAACGAGGCAATATCCTCGTTTGGTCAAGCCTATCGTCCTCAACCAACCCAATCCAACCCAGCCCAACCTATCCGACCCAGCTTTGAAAACATGGGCACACAACTCAGTTACGGCAGCGCCTTTGGCAGCAACCTTCCACGTAATTGGGGACAGGCTGAATCATGGGCTCAACAACAACCGCCTCCACCAAACACACAAATACAAGCGGAACCTCGACAACCTGGTGGTAGGGTTCGAAGACGGGGTCATCCCCGTGGATGTGGTACTGGGGGGCAGTTAGATCGGGCGGGAAATTAATTTTTGTAATGTCGTTCTTGAATTATTAATAATAATTTTTCTTTTAATATATATTTCTCTTTCTCATATTCTTTAATTTTCTTTATCTATAATTTTCTTTAATATACTTATATATAAATACTTATATATATATATATATATATATATATATATATATATATATATATATATATATATATATATATATATATATATATATATATATATATATATATACTTATATATATATATACTTATATATATATATATATAAGTATATATATATATATATATATATATATATATATATATATATATATATATATATATATATATATATATATATATATATATACTTATACATATATATACATATACTTATACATATATATACATATACTTATACATATATATATATATATATATATATATATATATATATATATATATATATATATATATATATATATATATACTTATATATATATATATATATATATATATATATATATATATATATATATATATATATATATATATATATTTATATATAACAAAAGAGAACCACATAACACATGCACAACATTCCAATTGGCGAATTGGTTTTTGTTTTGAATGCATTCGCCAAATGGTTTGGCGAATTGGTTGTATGCATGCATGCATTCGCCATTCCATTTGGAGAACTTGTGAAGAAACTCACATGTTCAACAAACCATTTGGCGAAAATGTTACCAAACTGTGTTAGTTTGGTAAATTTTTCCAAATATATGTTATTTTGGTATTTTATTTTATAATATATGTTATTTTAAAAAAAAATTCCTCTTTCTAATATAATTAACGTTGCTATTATTTTATTTTAATTTTTCTTTTTTTAACTACCGTTATCATTTTTTATTAAATAATTTCTATTTTTTATAAAAGTTTCCTAATTTGTTCACATGCAGAATCATATATTATAAATTTACTAAATAATTAGATTTTCTTTAAAAAAGTTGTAGATAAAAAAAATAATTTAATTGATATACACTGACAATTTAAAGCAGTTTCTCACTATCAGTTAATTGTAAAAAAAATAATTTAATTGATATATACCGACAGTTTAAAGCAGTTTCACACTATCAGTTAATTGTGATCGTTAAATTTTAATTACAATTTGATTTTAATTTTAATTATTTAAAAAATGATTTTTTTGAATGATTCTGATACGCTGTATAAAAATATTTACACCAAAAATACATAACAATTAATTAAAAAAAAATCCCAACAATCAACTATATCAGCCACATGATTTTCCCTAATTATCTCAAATATAAAGTTCCAAAAAAAAAAAAAAAAATAAAGAAAGGAAAACAAATGGATAACTTTAATCAGACGTGTATATAATAACTAATTTATCCCCGAATTTCGAAATAAAAAGGAATCATATTTAGCAATAAATAAATTGATACTCTTTTAACTTGAAAAAGATACTTTATTTATTTAAAAAAATTATACAAAGGAAATAAAATACTAGTAATAAATCGTAATTGATTATATTGACAGCTCAACAAAATCAAAGATAAAGCCAAAATTTTCCACTCATTCCTCTATATAAACACTTTCAACTCTTCATCAAAAACCTACTTTCTCTTCTTTACTCTTTTTCTTGCTTTCACTATTCTTCACCGGAGAAAAAATGCCTGCCGCCGGAATCCCCATCGGAGCGGGGGACAAGGAGTACCCTGGAAACCTAACTCCGTTCGTCACCATAACATGTGTCGTCGCAGCCATGGGTGGTTTGATCTTCGGCTATGACATAGGAATTTCTGGTATATATATATAATATTCATATAAACCTTCACTTTTTCTATGATCTGTTTCAGTGAATAATGTTTTTTTTTGTTTGTTTTTGATCAGGTGGTGTTACGTCGATGAATCCGTTTCTTGAGAAGTTTTTTCCGGCGGTGTACCGGAAGAAAAACGCGCAACATTCGAAGAATCAGTACTGTCAGTATGACAGTGAGACACTGACGTTGTTTACTTCGTCGTTGTACCTGGCGGCGCTTTTGTCGTCGGTGGTTGCGTCCACGATCACCAGAAGGTTTGGCCGGAAACTTTCCATGCTTTTCGGAGGTTTGCTTTTTCTTGTCGGTGCTCTCATTAATGGCTTCGCGCAAAACGTTGCTATGTTGATCGTGGGTCGGATCTTGCTCGGGTTCGGTATCGGGTTTGCCAATCAGGTATTATTATTTTTTCCCATAATAAAAACAAATATATATTTTTTCTATTATAGAAGATTTGTTTTAGTGGCTTGTAGTTGTGAATAGTTACAAAACATTTATGGTATTGAATATTGATTGAATAAAGTAATGAGTATTTTAATTTTATACGAAAGTGATTGTGATTTAATGGATAAATAATTGAGGTAACGGCGAAATTTGAAAATATCCAATTTAGTGTTATTTAGTATCGGTTGATATTGACTTGGCCTTTTTGAACTCTGCAAATTGGACTTTGTTTTGTTGCGTTGTAATGGAAGAATCTTCTCCTTATTTTCCTCTTGCTAACATGGGTTGAGTGTGATTGCTTAGATATTACAAGTATTGTGCCTCGTTTTTCTTTCTATTTTACATCATTTTCTAAGTCTTGTACTATAATAATAATAGTACAATTATAATTAAAGTTTTAAAGCTAGTGGTATGGTCCTACAACGTGACTTATTCAAATAAGTTGTATATTGAATTATTGGTTAGTGATTCTTAATTATGTTTTTTTTTTGGATTTTAATTTTACAGTCTGTGCCACTCTATTTGTCTGAGATGGCTCCATACAAGTACAGAGGAGCATTGAATATTGGATTTCAGTTATCAATTACCATTGGTATACTTGTGGCCAATGTGTTGAACTACTTTTTTGCGAAAATCGAAGGTGGATGGGGATGGAGATTGAGTTTGGGTGGTGCTATGGTTCCTGCACTTATAATAACCATTGGTTCGTTAATCCTTCCCGACACACCTAATTCGATGATTGAACGTGGTGATCGTGATGGTGCCAAGGCTCAACTAAAGAGAATTCGTGGAATTGAGGATGTTGATGAAGAGTTTAATGATCTTGTGGCTGCTAGTGAAACTTCAATGCAGGTTGAGAATCCTTGGAGGAATTTGTTGCAGAGGAAATATAGACCTCAGCTTAGTATGGCTGTGTTGATTCCGTTCTTCCAACAATTTACTGGGATTAATGTTATTATGTTTTACGCGCCTGTGTTGTTTAACTCAATTGGGTTTAAGGATGATGCTTCACTAATGTCCGCTGTTATCACCGGAGTTGTTAATGTTGTTGCTACCTGTGTCTCGATTTATGGAGTTGATAAGTGGGGTAGGAGAGCTCTTTTCCTTGAAGGTGGTGTTCAAATGCTTATTTGTCAGGTACGATTTTATCATACAACCTAGTATATTCAAATGTTTGTTTGTGAACTGTTTCATTAATTCAATGTTTGTTAATGTTTTGCAGGTTGCAGTTGCAATTTCAATTGCGGCTAAGTTTGGAACAAGTGGAGAACCTGGTGATTTACCAAAGTGGTATGCTATAATAGTTGTGTTTTTCATATGCATTTACGTTGCTGGATTTGCTTGGTCATGGGGTCCTCTTGGATGGTTGGTGCCTAGTGAGATTTTTCCATTGGAGATTCGTTCCGCCGCACAGAGTGTCAATGTGTCGGTCAACATGCTTTTCACCTTCTTAGTTGCACAGATTTTCTTGACCATGCTTTGTCACATGAAGTTTGGATTGTTCCTCTTTTTTGCATTCTTTGTTGTGGTGATGACAATTTACATATTCGTCATGCTTCCTGAAACAAAGGGAATTCCAATTGAAGAGATGGATAGAGTATGGAAATCACACCCATACTGGTCTAGATTTGTTGAACATGATGACAATGGTGTTGAAATGGCCAAGGGAGGTGTTAAAAATGTATAATTGATCGGTTTTGGTTTTATTTAAATTTTCATTACTAATTAGTTTTATTTTTATTTTGTTTATGAAACATAGCACGATTGGTGTAAACGTCAAGTATTAAATGTAATGAATTTTCATCACCTTGTTTATATTTACATGCAGCTTTTTTTCTTCTCAATGTATATTTGCAACGCATAACGAAACAGACACTTATATTTAAAATCAAATCACTTTCAACATAGAATTTAAAAAAACAAAAATGGAAAATGCTGTTATTATAGTAGTGGACTAGATAGTTTAGGTTTTGGTTTGCACATGGTTTTGTCATTACTGGCTAATCATTAAGTGAGAAGTATGTGCAATGATGTATAAATAGAGTACTAATTTATGAACTGCTCAAATCTACATACAATGTATGCTGTCAATTTAGGTTTCTATAAGTGAAAAACATAGGGTAGGTTACTGATTTTAGATGGAGCTGGATATGAGGTGTAGATATAACAATAATAGTATAATTCTAACAGATTTCCTAGTGGAGGATCACAAAGTTCAGTGTACAAAGGATAGAACATGCTGTGTGGCCGGCAACTTGTAAAAAATTGCCAACTTTTGGCCTAAAAATGCTTATATCTAGTTGGAAAATTTGAAGCCTTTTTTTGATCTCAAACCTATTAAAAATTGGCTTCTAACACAAAATTGAGTTCATTATTTTGTGAAATGGGAAACATGAGTGCCAGTACCTACAGTGAGGTGTGAAGAATCAAGCTTCACATGTTTTTTGAGTACAAGTTTATTTTCCTTCGATTCTCATTAATGCAATCATGAGACTATTAGACCTTTCAGTCACGGTCTATCTCCTTTTTTTCTATTTTCTTCAACTAAGTTTTATAACAAGACTATACTTTTGGATAAGATAGAATTAGTGTAAAAATTCTCCAAACAACTTCATACTAAAAACTTCAACTATAGCCAAAA
The DNA here is from genome assembly GCA_963966055.1 of Lathyrus aphaca. Taxonomy (NCBI): domain Eukaryota; kingdom Viridiplantae; phylum Streptophyta; class Magnoliopsida; order Fabales; family Fabaceae; genus Lathyrus; species Lathyrus aphaca. The sequence continues at coordinate 110,668,067 of OZ014521.1, read as the reverse complement.
TGGATTTTGTTCCGAGTTTCCATCAACTATACCACATAAAACATTAGGTACAAAACATGCTTTGGTCCTAAAGTAATTGGGAAATAGCAAAAGAGTGTTACACCATAAACGATGTGTTTGTTTCGTCTCCTTCGAAATTCGTTGCGATTGAACATATAATTTATAATCAAGCAAGTTTTGGTTTTGCACCATATGGTACTTATTGGCGCGAAATGCGCAAAATCATTAGTATGCTCCTTTTGAATCGTCGAATGGAACAATTGGAATGATGTTAATTTGGAATGAGAGTTGGGATGATTTATTAACATTAAATGGACAATAAATGTGCAAAGTAAGAACTAATATGAAAGTGAATTTGAAAGGATTCATTTTAGTCCCACATAGGAGGGAATACAAATTGTAACACCCATATAATATATATCTAGAATAATATCATACAAGTGTTATTTTGGTGGTACTGACACCATCATAAATGTCTAATAGCATAATTCACATTCTTGACCAATTCTAAAATTCTATACAACAATGGTACAAGACATGGAAATTATAATAAAATAAAAATACTAAGATCAAATACAATATCCATTATTGTACAAAGGTAAATACACAGCGGAAACTAAAGTCTATGCTTCTCTTGAAACATCCCGAGTATAGCTCCACTTGTAAATCAAACCTACAAAAGAAACTTGAAAAGCAACAATAGTGGGGTGAGATATCAACATCTCAGTGAGTTCCCTATCTTAGAGTTCTCTCGGTTCTAAAGGTTCAAATTTATCAACTACTCGCATCTTTGGTCATTTCTCCACAATGAACCAAAGCAAGCTGGAAACGTCCATACATCGCATTCAACACCTTACGTGGAATTCCGTGAAATACCCATCGTAAGTGCTATCGGCAAGACTTCCCATGGGACTCAGTGTAATACCCACCACAAGTCACTACCTAAGTCTTTACGGATGCTTCCCGTGGGACTCAACATAACTCACCTTAAGACTTACTCAAGACTTCACCGGGAAAGACTTCCCGTGGAACTCAATGTAATACCCACCACAAGCACTACCATGCTTCCTGTAGGACTTAGTGTAATACCCACCACAAGCCTAAACCATGCTTCCCGTGGGACTCAGTGTAATACCCACCACAAGCCTAAACCATGCTTCCCGTGGGATTCAGTGTAATACCCACCACAAGCCTAAACCATGCTTCCTGTGGGACTCAATGTAATACCCACCACAAGCCTAAATCATGCTTCATGTGGGACTCAATGTAATACCCACCACAAGCCTAAACCATGCTTCCCGCTGGACTCAGTGTAATACTCACCACAAGCCTAAACTCGACAAGACTTACCGTGAGACTCAGTGTAATACCCACCATAAGTCATTATCCTCCTCACTCACAATACCTTAAGCCTTTTCGAATGCTTCCCGTGGGACTCAGTGTAATACCCACCACAAGACTTACTCAAGACCTTTCGGAGGACACCGTGTAATACGCACCAATGATTTCGCAACAATCTAGGATAAACCTAAGCATCTCACAAGTCATACCATCTAACAAGTTCTAGTCATATTACTAGGCCACACTATTGGTTTATGGTAAGATTTCCTCAGTCTTTCACTATTCTTGATACCTTTAAATTATATAGTTTTCAATTACATAATCTAACATTTTAATTTAATTATCACAAATAAACTAATCCTACCATGATCTCATTGTCTCTACTCTCATTCAATCCTCATGATTCAACATATATCACAATTCGATTAACACCACAATTCCCTAACTAACATAATTACGGTTAATTTGAAAGGTCGGGTAAAAGTCGGCTCAAAATAATATTTCTCGGTCTCAAAAGATAGAACATATTATTAGCTTCAAAACGATATATGGAACACTAAAAACGGACACCCGAAACAAAAGTTATGAATTAAAATGCGAAACAACAAAACTCACAGGCTCACTAAGCACGGGTATGCTCGCTAAGCGAGCTCCACCATATTTCTGCCTTCTCAGGAAAATAACCTGCCCGCTAAGGGAGCTCCTGCTTGCTAAGTGAGCTCTGCAAAACCAGCAGAAAACCAGTCGTGAACAATACTTCTCCAAGTGCCCAAAACTCATCAAAACATCCCTAAAACAGAGGAACCAATTACCAAACATGGATATATGTATGCATTAACCAATATACTTTGATTTTATCGACTTTTAACTGTTTAAACTTCTGATTCTAAGATTTTCTACAAAACCCTAAAACTCATAACTCAACCAAAACTAAAAAGAAAATTTTCTATCTAAGAACCCACCTTGCAATGAATAGGAGTTTGGTGAAGATGATGAAGATTGATGAAGAATGGTGATGATCCAAGCATTTCCTCTTCTAGGGTTTTTCTTTCTTTTCTTTTCTTCCCTCTCTTCTCTTTTCCTTTCATTTCCTTTCTTTCCTTTTTCTTTTTTTACTAACTTTCTTCTTCTTTCTTTCTTTCTTTCTTTCTTTCTTATAAACTCTTCTTTTTCTCTTTTTATAAAGTTACCATTATTTATCAGTTAGTAACACTAACTAGTCCCATTTGAGAGTATCCAAAAATGTCTCTGAGTCAAATATTTAATAAAGCCCCCTGAGTCAGATAATACTAATTAATTAATATTATCTTGAGCATTTAATTAAATACGGGGTATTACATTCTCCCCTCCTTAAATTGAAATTCGTCCTCAAATTTCATGTAATCCATAACAACAACAATAGTTCGCAACACTGTCCTAGATCCATAATTATCCTTATCTCTCTTACATATTCTGACATAATCAAATTCCAATTTGACTTCGCGGCTTAAAATCCTCGTTTCATAACAAATTGAACTTCACGTCCTTACTCATACGCTTGTTCCAACATTAGGTTAACTTCTAACTTACTATTTCCGCAATACATTTGTTATTTCATACTGAATCACTTAGGCTAATCTCTCTTTCGGAGAAGCATACCACTCTAATTCTTTCTATTGAGTCACAACACAAAGCATAACACTCCGACTTGATTTCGGAACCACAACACTCTACAAAGCTCCACAAGTTATAATAGTGAAATCTCATCTACACATGATTACCAACAAAAGCTCTTACTAAAATCCTTCAATTACTAAAATCATTTCAAAGTTGACAAATGCATTCTGTACCAATTCCACTTGATCTGATATCATACACTGCAACCATTCTACATCCGACACTCCATCCTTTCAGTGTCTTACATAAGGACAACATACTTAGAACAAAATTCCTACTTCAATAATTATAAATAATTCTCTTCTAATTCTGAACAATCCGACTGAATTCTTTCATCTGTCTCCTTCCACTATGCTCTCAAAGTCTAACAATGGAGATACCATGAATACTCAAACAATACTGGGTAGTTGGTAGTCTGCAGAGAACACACGTATCCATTGGAGCTCTCACCAACCAACGAAACAAAACTTGCATACATCCAAGGATAAAACAACTTACTTGTCAACCACATAATAATAACATCAACCTAAACTCTCCAACGACAGAGATACATGGGGTTGTACTGTTGCAATCATAACTGTTACAATTCCGATTCCATTCTAAACTCGAAACAATTTATCCAATTTAGCTTAACAAAATTTACATGGTTACTATACCCCATGTCAATCCTCTTCACAAGATTTTGTTCACTCAATATTTCTGTTGACACAAGGTTTCCATTAATAACAACATAGAAATGTCACAGAACTTAAAATCATTAGTGAGTCACCCGTACCAAACTCAAATCATTCTTATTATATTTGCGGATTTCTGTAACACTTGCCTATTGCATACAATATTCCCCATATTCACCTTTGAAGACCATACAAAACCTCTCGTCCATGTTCGCTTCTCTCAAGGGTCTCGTTCCTTAAATGATCCATTTTACATGCTTAACTTCAGAACATTCATCTCTCACTCTTACCTAGAAGGTAACTTAAAAATCCATCTCTCTGAGTGCGGCTCAACTGCACACATCTGGTATTACTCTTACGGAGTCCATAACTTGATGTTAAAAATTAATGATACTAAAAATGACCAATTATTCATCTCTTATCCACACAATAATTCAAATACCAAAATGTTTCCTGGAAGATCAACACTTCATGGGTTTCTTATAACTTCTTAATTTAGGTCCTCAGTAGTCACAACAACGACACACCAAAAATTCAGATCATTTATCGTCTACCAAAACATGCTCAAAAGAAAATCCACCACTTCATCCCCTAGCAGTTCTAACGGAATCCAAAACAAACTTACAGTTCAGAAAGTATGATTCTCTAAAGCCCTCCACAAAATTCATGTGTCAATCGATTACCTATTTGAGGCTAAACGGTCGAACACAACTAAACTTGTTCATTTTTGTTGACAAATAATCCAACTCAAAATTACCAATCCACTCTACACTAACTTGCCAAATGATTCTAACTCATTGTTTCCAAACATGTGTAACAATCGCCCACACGTTCACAACTCAAGGTAACACATAACAGGGTACAACATGCAAATTACATACTCCAACAAGCGACGAAGTAGAACTACCATTCTGTTACGGTCACAACACGAATATTCAACAGAAAAGTTTGATTTCACTCGTACGCGACGTTAGTAGGAAACGACAATGACGACGTCAAAATGGTTTTAGTTGCAAGCTAACACTTGGTTCGTCTATAAATAAAATCCAACACACAATCCTTATCGAGTAAAACAAAACGACGAACATCTCGCGTCTAGTATACAACTTTGTCATCTCTCTTGAATTCCTTGGCAAGAATTAAAACAACAACATTCTTAATCCCTCTAGAGATAAATTCCAAATATTCTGAGCATTCCCAATTATAGAAGCTTTCCTTCACTCAAAAACTGAGGTAATGCACTCCTCTGAAGAACCTTGTTGTCTCTACTTACATCTTAACCAGGGTTCCTTTAACCTCTACTAATCATCACATAGAATATCTCCACAACATTTTATCGGTACCAAGAACAATTTAATCGGGCACTCCAGTCAAAAACTAAGAATCTTAGAAAAACAAGTTTTCAAAACTTAACAATGGTAACCGGTTACTACCAAGAGGGTAACCGATTACTCAAACGCAGAAGCACAATTCTGGTTTTCATTGCTACCTAAACCTCCCAAACTCATTCCAATCGCTACCAAAAGTTACAACCATACCAACAGACGATTCCACACATATAGAAATCATACTACCAGAGTCCTAATGGGTGAACCATCAATGACTACACTTCCTTAACTTTAGTTTCAACAAGAACTTAACAATTTCGTTTTACATTCGTCCAAAAAATATATTTTGTTATCACTTTCTCATAATGCACTGTTGATATCGTTTCCATACTGTGTTCACTTCACGCTTTTGCGGTAATCCTCTCATACCCAACATAATTCGTCTTACTAGAACTCTCCCGAATCCAAGGTGCTTAATCTATCGCTCATCACAACTTTATCAAGTCCATACCAAATGCATCTCATGTTGCTAAATAAGGCTTATTCCTTCTCCGGTACTACACCCCACACCATTCCTTGGGTAATTTCAACACTTTCCGAATTGATCCCTTACTAAATACAACACCCATATGTATTACTCTAAACTTGTCTCCTCAATCATAACTGGTTATACAACGTCAAACTTCTACTCTTCGTCCGGGGTATACTTGTCTCACTTGAAACGTGTAATTACATCCCCGTGTTTCTCTTCACGCTTCACCACGACTTTATGTTCCCATAAGAAAACAAACGTTCCTTACTTGTAACTTCTATCCACCCGTAAGGTATTATCCGAATACATACTTTGAAGTACTCTCGTCCATCTAAGATGACACCACGACCTTAGAACTGAAACACTAATGATTAACTCATTCCCAAACCTACGTCACACGTTCTACAAATGCATCTTCTCTTTTCATGGAATGAGATTTCTCAGCACTCTTGTCCATACCAGTGACTAATATTGATCCACTAGTGACTTTACATATCCCTTGATATACTAACCACTCATCCTGTAAATATCTTTACCTTTCAGACTCTATCCATTCCAAAGGGTTTCTCGAACAACACATTACTCTGCAACTCCATGTTACAGGAAGTACAACTCTTAAGAAGACTCTAACTGAGCTGATCAAAGCTCCCTCTGCTAACTCTTGGATTGAGCCTACTCTCACAACACAAGTTACGACAACACTTCAGAGTCTTCATGGTTGCATAACCATAATTCTACATATTACATACATAATATTAGGTTGATCAGGCCCAATAATACATAATATGATATTAAGAACCATGCCGCCAAGACACACTTAAGAGGCAGGAAAGATTTACTTATGATGTTTCAAGGCTAGGTCGAGGATACGACTTGCTCTGATACCAACTATAACACCCATATAATATATATCTAGAATAATATCATACAAGTGTTATTTTGGTACTGACACCATCATTAGTGCCTAATAGCATAATTCACATTCTTGACCAATTCTAAAATTCTATACAGCAATGGTACAAGACATGAAAATTATACTAAAATAAAAATACTAAGATCAAATACAATATCCATTATTGTACAAAGGTAAATACACAGCGGAAACTAAAGTCTATGCTTCTCTTGAAACATCCCGAGCATAGCTCCACTTATAAATCAAACCTACAAAAGAAACCTGAAAAGCAACAACAATAGTGGGGTGAGATATCAACATCTCAGTGAGTTCCCTATCTTAGAGTTCTCTAGGTTCTAAAGGTTCGAATCTATCAACTACTCACATCTTTGGTCATTTTTCCATAATGAACCAAATCAAGATGGAAACGTCCATACATCACATTCAACACCTTACGTGGAATTCCGTGAAATACCTATCGTAAGTGGTATCGGCAAGACTTCCTGTGGGACTCAGTGTAATACCCACCATAAGTCACTACCTAAGTCTTTACGGATGCTTCACGTGGGACTCAACATAACCCACCTTAAGACTTACTAAAGACATCACTAGGCAAAACTTCCCATGGGACTCAATGTAATACCTACCACAAGCCACTACCATGCTTCCCGTGGGACTTAGTGTAATACCCACCATAAGCTTAAACCATGTTTCTCGTGGGACTCAGTGTAATACCCACCACAAGCCTAAACCATGCTTCCTGTGGGACTTAGTGTAATACCCACAACAAGCCTAAACCATGATTCCCATGGGACTCAGTGTAATACCCACCACAAGCCTAAATTATGCTTCCCGTGGGACTCAGTGTAATACCCACCATAAGCATAAACCATGATTCTCGTGGGACTCAGTGTAATACCCATCACAAGCCTAAACCATGCTTCCTATAAGACTCAGTGTAATACCCACCACAAGCCTAAACCATTCTTTCCGTGGGACTCAGTGTAATACCCACCACAAGCCTAAACTATGCGTCCCGTGGGACTCAATATAATACCCACCACAAGCCATAACTTGGCAAGACTTCCTAGGGGACTCAGTGTAATACCCACCACAAGTCACTACCCACCTCACCCACGATACCTCAATCCTTTTCGGATGCTTCTTGTTGGACTCAGTGTAATACCCACCACAAGACTTACTCAAGTTCTTTCAGAGGACACCGTGTAATACGCGCCAACTATTTCGCAACAACCTAGGATAAACCTAAGCATCTCATAAGTCATACCATCTAATAAGTTCTAGTCATATTACTAGGCCACACTATTGGTTTATGGTAAGATTTCCTCACTCTTTCACTATTCTTGATACCTTTAAATTATATAGTTTTCAATTACATAATCTAACATTTTAATTTAATTATCATAATTAAACTAATCCCACAATGATCTCATTGTCTCTACTCTCATTCAATCATCATGATTCAACATATATCATAATTCGAGTGACACCAAAATTTCCTAAGTAACATAATTACGGTTAATTAGAAAGGTCGAGTAAAAGTCGACTCAAAATAATATTTCTCGATCTCAAAAGATAGAACATATTATTAGCTTCAAAACGATATGTGGAACACTAAAAACAGACACTCGAAACAAAAGTAATGAATTAAAACGCGAAACAACAAAACTCTCAGGCTTACTAAGCGCAGGTATGGTCGCTAAGCGAGCTTCATCAGATTTTTGCCTTCTCAGGAAAATAACCTGCTCGCTAAGCAAGCTCCTGCTCTCTAAGCAAGCTATGCAAAACCGACATAAAACCAGAAGCGAACAATACTTCTCCAAGTGCCCAAAACTCATCAAAACATCACCAAAACAGAGGAACCAATCACTAAACATGGATATATGTATGCATTAACCAACATACTTTGATTTTATCGACTTTTAACCGTTTAAACTTCCGATTCTAAGATTTTATACAAAACCCTAAAACTCATAACTCAACCAAAATTAAAAAGAAAAGTTTCTATCTAAGAACCTACCTTGCAATGAAGAGGAGTTTGGTGAAGATGATGAAGATTGATGAAGAATGGTGATGATCCAAGCATTTCCTCTTCTAGGGTTTTCCTTTCTCTTCTTTTCTTCCCTCTCTTCTTTTTTCCTTTCATTTACTTTCTTTCCTTTTTCTTTTTTTTACTAACTTTCTTCTTCTTTCTTTTTATAAACTCTTCTTTTTCTCTTTCTATAAAGTAACCATTATTTATTAGTTGGTAGCACTAACTGGTCCCATTTGAGAGTATCCAAAAATTTCTCCGAGTCAAATATTTAATAAAGCCCCCTGAGTCAGATAATACTAATTAATTAATATTATCCTGAACATTTAATTAAATACGGGATATTACACAAATATTAATAGTGTATATATATATTCCAACTTTTCCAATTGGGATTGGGCCCTAAGGGGCACTCAATTTTGTAAAAGTAGTGAGGATACACCCATATGCCATCAAGACACACGCGCCGCCGCCGTTTGTTCGTCCGACCGGTTCGGTCTAGATGAATTAATTTTTTGAACCCGAATTAGCAACCATTAATTAATTAATTTGGTAGAAATAAAATATTGTTATTTAATTATCACTTATTAGAAAATTAATTAATATTAAATATTAATTAATTACAAAATGGTGACTTGTCCTCTTCGAAACCAAGTCTTAACCTATTTTTTGACTGGTTTACTTGCCCTCCAAGTGCTGACCAATTGTGTAACCGCCAGTTTTGACTTACCCGGTTCCACTCTCCCACGATTTTCTCCACTCAGTTGATTCGCTACCTATAAATACAGGTATGCAATTCATTTGTAACTGCTCCGAATTTTCAAATTCTCTCTTTTCTCTCTTTGATCGCTTCATCTTATAATTTTCTTATTCTCGACTGACCTTGCTGCCATTAACGACTGGATTTATTCCAGATACTGTGACTGGTTTTAAACCATTAGAAAGATGTATTTCCTAGATTGATTTATCAGAGTGCAATTGGTAATCGTATTTTCAAAAGAGTTGTTTTATCCTAGAGACGTCGTCATAAATCAACTGCTTTGCATCATTTTTGGCAGTACGACGAAACGTCTTAAAGAAAGCGACCTAGTACGCGACTCATCCTGATAATTTCTTTGCGCCAAGTTTATTTTTCAAACCAGAAACACAATCTTAAGACGTTTTCATATCTGCCATGACAACTGAGGAAATTATCGGTACTACTGCGGCCGCTTCTGTCTCTGACAAACTATTCAAGTTTGAGGGTTCCAATTTCAAACGTTGACAAGCTAAGATGAAATTTTTCCTAACTCTGAAAATGGTTTCCTATGTTCTGACTAAGGATATCCCGATTGTCCTTTCTGGATCAACTGAACTACCTAATGGTAAGTCACTTGCAGAATAAGACGGGACTTCCCAAACGTCTAAATCAGACGCTGCAAAAGCTAAGGCTGCAGCAGATGACTTATAGCTGAGGAAAGAAATCTCCCTATGGCACGAGAATGACTATCTGTGAAAAAATAACATTCTGAACGGTCTTGCTGATGATCTATATGACTACTACAGTAGTTACAAGACTGCTAAACATGTATGGGAGGCTCTGCAAAGGAAATATGATACTGAAGAAGCAGGTGCGAAGAAATATGCTGTCAGCTGCTACTTGAACTACAAGATGGTGGATGAAAAGTCGGTGGAAGCTCAAAGCCACGGAATTCATAAAATTGCTCATGAAATTAATACAGAAGGTATCCCCCTCAATGAATTATTTAAAATTGTTGTTATCATTGACAAACTGCCCCCCTGGTTGGAAAGATTTCAAAAATTTGCTTCGCCACAAAACAAAAGAATTTTCAATCGAGATTCTGATTACTCGCCTCCGAATTAAAGAGGAAGCTCGGAAACAAGATCAGAAAGATGAAGTCTTAGTTGTTTCTAACAACAAAAAGAGATTTAGTGCAGTTCTGAAGCCTACGGGCAAACCTTTAAAGAATCAGAACTGCAATGTTGCGAACCGAATTAAGAATGAGAATCCCTCTAGGGCGCCATCTTCTCCATTTTCTAGGCAACAACCACCACCTCAAGGAAATGATGCTCCGGTTTTCTCTTGCTACAATTGTGGGAAACCGGGTCATATGGCAAAAAAATGTAAGAGCAGACCTAAACCTACTGCTGGCTCAAATGCTCTGGTTAACCTGACTTATGAGCAATTCATTGCTATGATCACTGAAGTCAACATGGTTGGTGGATAGACACAAGCACCACTCATCATGTTTGTTATGATCATGCTATGTTCAAGACATACATGAATGTTGAAGATAAGAAAATGTTATTGGGAGATGCTCACACCACTAATGTTCCTGGAATTGGAGATGTAGAGCTGAAGTTCACCACAGGAAGGACTTTGATCTTGAAGGACGTCATGCACGTTCCTGAAATTAGGAAGAATCTTGTTTCTAGTTTTCTTTTGAATAAGTCTAGGTTTAGTCAAACTATAGGGGAAGATTTGTACACCATCACTAAGAATTATATTTTTGTTGGGAAAGGGTACGCCACTGATGGCATGTTTAAGTTGAATGTTGATTTGAATAAAATTTCTATTTCTGTTTACTCTTTGTGTGATTTTAATATTTAGCATGATAGACTTTGTCACGTTAATAAGTGAATTAATTCTAATGCAAGCAACTTAGGCCTAATCCCTAAATTAAATGTCGATGATTCTAATAAATATGAATTTTGCAGTCAAGCTAAAATAATAAAGACTTCACATAAATCAATTATAAAAGAATCTAATCCCCTAGATCTTATACATTCTGATATATGTGAATTAGATGGATGTTTAACTAGAAATAGTAAACGTTATTTTATCACTTTTATTTATGATTGTTCTGATTATACTTATGTATACCTAATGAAGAATAAAAGTGAAGCGCTTGACATGTTTAAGATGTATGTAACTGGAATTGAGAATCAATTTAACAAGAAGATTAAGAGACTTCGTAGTGATAAGGGAACTGAATATGACTCTAGTTTATTTAATGATTTTTATATTGAACATGGCATTGTACATGAAACGACTGCTCCATATTCTCCTGAAATTAATGGTAAAGCAGAAAGGAAAAATAGAACTCTTAATGAACTTGTTGTTACAATTATGTTGAATTCTGGTGCTGCACCTCACTGGTGGGGGGAAATTTTATTGACTGTTTGCTATGTCCTAAATAGAGTTCCCAAGTAAAAAAGTAAGATCTCACCTTATGAGATATTAAAGAAAAGACAACCAAATTTGTCTTATTTGAGAACTTGGGGCTGTCTAGCTTATGTCAGGATTTCGGATCCGAAACGAGTTAAACTCGCTAGTAGAGCCTATGAATGTGTATTTGTTGGGTATACAGCTAACAGTAAGGCGTACTGGTTTTATAACCTAAGTAACAAAGTGATCATAGAATCAAACAATGTTGAATTCTATGAAGGCAAATTTCCTTTCAAATCGAGAAATAGTGGGGGCACCCAATCGAGTCACATTCCTATGATAAAAAGTACTGAAAGCAGCAACAATGTAGAAACAAAACTTTGAAGAAGTAAAAGAGCAAGAGTTGCTAAAGACTATGGGCCCGATTATGTGGCTTATAATGTAGAAGAAGATCCAATAAATCTTTAAGAAGCACTGTCATCTCTGGATGCATATTTATGGCAAGAAGCTATTAATGATGAGATAGATTCTCTAGAGTCTAACAAGACCTGGCACTCAGTAAACTTACCTCCTGGTTGCAAACCAATTGGTTGAAAATGGGTTTTGAAAAAGAAACTAAAACCTGATGGAACTTTTGAAAAATACAAGGCTCGCCTTGTAGCCAAGGGTTTTAGACAAAGAGAAAATATAGATTTCTTCGACACATTTTCTCCAATCACTAGAATTACATCCATTAGGGTACTCATTTCAATAGTTGTTACATATAATTTAATAGTACACCAAATGGATGTTAAAATGAATTTTTTAAATAGTGAGTTAGAAGAAGAAATCTATATGGAACAACTAGAAGGGTTTGTGATCCAAGGACAAGAAAACAAGGTTTGTAAGTTAGATAAACCTTTGTATGGACTAAAACAAGCTCCTAAACAATGACATGAAAAGTTTGATAACTTAATGATAATTAATGGGTACAAAGTGAATGAAAGTGACAAATGCGTTTACTACAAATATGAGAATCGCATTTGTACTATCATATGTCTATATGTAGACGATCTACTCATATTTGGATCAAACATTCAGACCATTAATGATATGAAATAATTTTTATGCAATAACTTTGATATGAAAGACCTCGGAGAATCAAACATGGTCCTGGGTATCAAGATCACGAGATCTGAACAAGGAATTTCTTTGGATCAATATCACTATGTGGAGAAGGTCTTAAAGAAATATAAATACTTTGATTGTAAACCTGCGTGCACACCGTATGATCCAAGTGTGAAACTGTTTAATAACACTGGAGAAAGTGTCAGACAAACAGAATATGCCAGCATCATTAGCAGTCTTAGGTATGCCACTGATTGTACTATACCCGACATTGCATATGTCGTAGGATTATTGTGCAGATTTACGAGTAAGCCGAGTAACGAGCATTGTCAAGCTATTGAGCGAGTCATTAGGTACCTTAAAATGACTATGGACCTCGACCTACACTATCAGAAATTTCCTGTTGTACTAGAAGGGTATAGTGATGCAGATTGGAACACCTTATCGGATGATTCCAAAGTTACTAGTGGTTATATATTTAGTATAACTAGAGGAGTTGTATCTTGGAAATCAAAGAAACAGACCATCTTGGCACAATCCACAATGGATTCTGAGAGGATTCCACTAGCTACATCTAGTGAAGAAGCAAGTTGGTTAAGATGCTTGCTAGCTGAGATTACCTTATGGGAAAAACCTATGCCAGATGTGTTGATCCACTACGATAGTACCACGACTATTTCAATAGTTAATAACCATTATTATAATGGTAAAAGACGTAAAATTAGAATAAAACACAACACCGTTAGAGATTGTATCTCTAAAGGAGCTGTGAGAGTGGATCATGTACGCACTGATGAAAACTTAGTTGATCCTTTGACGAAAGGATTAGCTAGAGAGAAAGTCCATAATACATCAAAAAAATGGGATTAATGCCTATAAAGAAATGATTTACTCATGATGGTAACCCGACCTAAATGATTGGAGATCCCAAGAATTAGGTTCAATGGGTAACAACAAGTTGTGAGTAATACGAAATGACCATGAAAGTGAAGCATGAATCCTGAAGTAATAAGAGGATGAGATAATAGAAACTCTTAATGAGATCTATACTCTATATGAGGGAGTACCTAGGCTACAGGAGTACTCTTGATAGACTCACCTATGTGACTGTGGAATTGAGTCCGGTTCCTATGGAATTTCGAGGCAGAATTTCTTGAGCCTTCACTAAACCGGGATACACGTGCATGGCCATTAAAGTGCAGGCTATTAGAATACACCTTACGAAAAGGTTGTGTGCGGGTCTGATGTCTGAGATAGAGTTCAAGACAATAGTGTCACTCTTGTTGAATCAAAATCCTACTTGCTAAGTTAAGGTTCAAGTAGTAGACACCTTTGCTTATGCACAATCTTAGAAATGTATGACATACTTCTAAAATCACCTTTTAAATTCAAGTGGTGAATTGCTGGAATGATGTTAATTTGGAGTGGGAGTTGGGATTATTAATTGACATTAAATGGGCAATAAATGTGCACAAGTTGTAACGCCCCGAATTTTATTTAATTATTTTATTCGGAATATTGTGTGTTGTTGTGTTGGGCATAATGGATTATCGAATATAATTGTGGTTGAGAATTATATTGTGGTGGATAATTGTATTATTATGTGATAAATAAATTAAATGGAATAAAATATGAGATAAGGACAAGGTGGTCATTTGGTATAAGTAGTAAGAGTAAAAGTGGAAGATCATAAGTTGGGTCTTAGGGGTTATGTTGGAAATAAAGAAAAAAAAGGAAAACATACTCGTGTTAGACAGAATGTGAAAACGATCGTGAAAATTGTGAAGAGGAGAAGAAGAGGAAAAAGTTCGATCGTGAAGAAGAGTTCGCGAAAGAAAAAAAATTCTCGACAAAACTTAAGGTAAGGGTGGGATTATTCCATCTTAAGGGTTTTATAATGGGAATTGGGTAGGTTAAGGATTAAGGGCTGATGTTGTGATGAATTGGGAAGAAATGTTGATTAGTGGTAGAAGTTGTTGATTAGTTGATAATGTTGTGAATTAGGTGAATAGATGACATATTATGTGATTGTCTGGCTGATATTGGTGAATTTTGGTGTAAAATGCATAGCAGTTGGAGTGCTGAGCGCAAAGTGCAATTTGTGAAATCGTAGAGCTTGCTTAGCGAGCAGAGTCAATGAGTTCGTCGCTTAGTGAGCAGTGACCCTTGCTTAGCGAGCCCTGTAGCATGAAAAATTATTTTTTAAATTTCAAAAAACTACTGAAAAATTATTTAATTACTTAGCAATGACTAGGAATTGATTGGGTGTAGCTGGAGGTAGTGAGAGAGGAGTTATACACTTAATTCTAAGGATAATTATTGTAATTTGAATTTAAACATAATTGATGTGTTCGTTGACGTTGTTGGTGTTGTTGTGATGAGTATTTGTTGTGATAATGTGTTTCATATGCTTGTTAATGATATATGCGTATGTGATATGTTGTAGTGTATGTTGTGTTGCGTTGTCGTGATATGAGTTAAACTATGAGATTATATGTTAAGAATGCATGCTAATCGTGATAGTAATGACTAGTTGTATATTGATCGATGTTGTGATAGATTGATGTTATTGTTGATGTTGTATAATGTAATCGTTGTGAGTATGCATGTATGTCATTGATGTTGCATGACATGTTGCATAGTTGAATAACATACCAATGTGGGGTGTGTTAGTTGTTATGATGTTGGTGCGATCATGCAATAGGGATCGTACATGGCCATGAAATAGGGGTCAAGGGTGTGATCATGAAATCGGGATCATACTGGACAATGAAAGAGGGATCGAGAGTTCCGATGGGAACTGGATCTTGAAATAGAGATAGAATATGGTACCGCATGCATAAAGTTAAGTGGAGTCTCATTGCATGATTGTTGTTGTTGTTGTTGTATATGATGATGTTGTAGTATACAATGTAGTGGTATATGTGTTGTTGTTGTAAGTGGTGTTGTTGATGTGTGTGATAGTTGTTGTTGAATGCGAGGTTGTTGAATAGTTGTTGTTGAGAAGTGGTGCATTGTTTTCTGATACTTGCTTGATTCTTATTATATTACTCTTTATGATGTAATCATCTCACCCATTATGTTTGAATGTTACTCTTATGTTGGTAACGTGCAGGTGAGCATGATAAGTCGAGTGGTGGTCAGTGAAGTCGGTGTACTTCACATTTCTAGGGTTTCGGCTCTGATACGTCGCTTTGGGAGTCGGGACGACGTTGCTTTTATTTGTTATTTCTTTTTAGAAAAAAATTCCTTATAATTGAAGTTTATCGATGTTGATTAAAAATTATTTCCGCTGCATGTTTGTCGTACCTCGAAAAATATACGATCCTAAAATAAACAACAGAGTCGTCACCTAATTCTATTTATTCTACGAGAGAAAAGGGAGATATAGACACAACCTAAATGGGATAGGAAATGGTCAACGAAACCACTAATCTAAGTTCGGGAGTCAGTTACGCGAAGGGAAGGTATTAAGCACCCCTCACGTCCGTTGTACTCAACGGGAACCTCTTAGTTTAATTTGCGCTTAAAATGCTAACTTATTATTATTGTCTTCTTTTAATGATTAAGTATCGATGTTTGTTTATTATTTGATATAGGGAAAAGTTAAGTTTTTTTATTATTGTGCTCGCGAAGGATTAAAATTCCCCGTGCCTACGTATTCCCTTGTGCAATGGGAAAGTCAGAGCTTCGTAGTTCGTGCGACTACGGTTTGTGATTTTTATTGAACAATTGTTTAAAACGCATTCTACTGCTAAGCATTGGCTTATACTCGCGGTGGAGGCTGAAGCGCTAGCTTGTTGGCGAGATAGAATGATTTAAACAATGTTCATTTTTAGAGAAAAGTGTTTGACTTTTGTTAAGGTGTTTTAAACGAAAGGGCGAATGAACCACGTCACGTGGGGCTAGCCCAAGAGTGATTGCATTCCAAAATGTGCGGAGTGCTAGACTCCGGAGTTCTGTTCTTTCGCTGATTAATTAAGAAAATGATTTAAATTGGCTGGTAAGTTTTAAGTTGTTCGAGATATGAAAGAGTGAATGAACCACGTCGCGTGGGGCTAGCCCAGAAGCGATTCATTCTAGAACGTGCGGAATGCTAGACTCCGGAGCTTTATTCTTCTGCAAATTAATTTGTGCGATTAGATATTTCGAGATATGAAAGGGCGAATAAATCACGTTGCGTGGGGCTAGCCCAGGAGCGATCCATTCCAGAACATGCAGAGTGTTGGACTCCGGAGCTCTGTTTTTCGTATTTAAATTTATAAAATAAGTTGGATATATTTTTTAGACGTTTTAGAATTAACGTATTTTAATGACGAAAGAGTAAACGAAATACTACGCGTGGGGCTGGCCCAGGTGTTGTTCGTTCTAGAACGTGCGGAATGCTAGACTCCGGAGCCCTATTCTTCCGTAAATTAATTAAGACGCGTAAAAGCCGTGCAGACGGCGATCACATAGTGACCGACTTACGTGTGTGTAAAAATGTAGGCGTATGAATTGATTAAATGAAGTGGATTTGATTCCTAATTCCTAAAGGTATTCCTAGTGAAAACGAAACCGGTAAAATAAAGGCGGATGAAATAAATTACGTACAAAAACGGGAGAGGGATACAATAATAATTTTACACGAGAATGCGATGAAATAAAGGGTCTCGTTGTAATTTGCCCAAGTGCAGTGTCTGAATTGATTGGGACCGTTAGAAATTAATATGATAAAAGAGTACGTGAAATAAATGAAATAATTAAAGAACTTAAATAAAAAATGAGATAAATTGTGAAATTAGAATAAATAAAATAAAATAAACAAGATGGCCTCATATCGGCCACGATTAATCGGAAACGATTTATCGTGGCTTTGTCATATCATCGGCCCTTGGGTTCAAACCTAAAGACTATCCAATTAAAATAAAAAAAATTAAATGAATAAAAGATAAATAAATATAAATAAATAAAACTAAACTAACCTAAAAATATATTTCAGATTTTTTCTTCTATATGAAAAAAATAAAATTCCCAACTTAACTAACCTTTTATATATATATATATATATATATATATATATATATATATATATATATATATATATATATATATATATATATATATATATATATATATATATATATATATAACTAATTTATATTTAAATAAATTATATTTATTAGAAACTAAAATTTAAGTAAAAAAACCTAACTATCTAAACTTAAACGAAATAAACAAACTATACTTTCCAGAAGATTAAATTAAACCTAATTAGATTACATTAATCCAAATCCTAAAACTAAAATTATAACTACATAAAAAACCATCAAAATATTAACTTTCTAATATATAAGAAAAACAATATAACAGTATGTCTAAACTATTAACTTTCCAATATACAAAATAACAGTATGTTTAAATAGAAATCTAAAAGTGACTAATATGCTAAATAATAACGAAACAGGGAGTATGTAATTTGAAATAAAAGGTATAATATAGTAAACTGTTTAAACTAAACAAGGCTGAGCCCACTCCATTTTTCCTTCAGAAAAATAATAAAAAAACCTAAATAAAAGGGTAACTAAAAAAAAGAAAAAAAAGTGTCAGTAGAGAAAAGAAACTCACACAATGCAAACTTTCTCTCTCAACTCTCGTGAACCTATATCTCCGTCAACAGCTGCCTCTATCTCCCTTGGTTGTGATTGTACGGTTCGTTTTGTTCCCGACGACTTCAGTTCTACGCTGCGCTTTACGGCGATTTCGTTCTACGATGGTTTGATGGTGATGGTTTTGAGGAGAACTGGGAAGGGGATTGTGTCAGCGGCGGATGAATAGGGCGAAAGGGATTGGACGGAAATAGTGATACAACGTCAAAGCAACAACTAATGGTTTCAATTGGTGATGATTTGTTTTTTTTCCCAATGGATTTGTCCGTGATTTGCGTGTGGATTCGGGGCTATTTTTCAGCGGAAAGGGGATGGGTGGTTTTCGCCGCTGGTTTGCTCTCAAGGTTTTTGTAGATGTTTAGAATTGGCAGAATTTTTGACCAACAAGAAATATTGAATTCAGTTCAGAATGTCCTATCAGATGTTGGGACATTATCAAACAGAGTATAAGAACTTATTTCAATATGTCACACCAGATGTTGGGACATTGTGTAAATGATTTAAGTTCAGTTTTTCAGGATGTCCCAACAGATGTTGAGACATCTCAAACCTGCTACCAGAATTAATTAATGACTAACTGATCTGAGATATTTAAGGAGAGTTATCTGGAATTAATTATGGATGGACAAAAACAGATTAAGGCGCATCTGTAGGGAGTTTTGTTATGAGGCTTCAGCATAATCAGAAGAACTAAATCACCTAGAATCTAGGAAGTAACAAACCCTAATTCAAGGTGGAAGCTGCATGCGTTTTAGGACTGGATTAACCTACAGAAAGCCCAAAATTCAAACACCTATTTAAGCAACAGAATACCTCAGAATTGAGTACGAATTTAAGAAGACCAAATAGAGTGTTTTATGTTTTAAAAAATAGCAGGTTGTTTTATTGTACCACTTCATGAGCTTTTAAGCATAAGTGCATTTGTGACTTGATTGAAACTATGAAGTAAGATCAAGCTGTTTTGTTTGAAGTATGACTTCAATTTTATTAAACTTGTAAACTAGATCACTGTGTGATTAAGGGGGAGTGAGTTGGTACTCATATCTAAGTAGTGTCTTAGGTAGAAATTGCATTGGGTAGATATTAAGTGAAAGATTAAACTGGGTTGTTTAAGTCTAGAATTAATATTACTTATAGTGGATTTCCTCCTGGCTTGGTAGCCTCCAGATGTAAGTGTGGTTATACACTGAACTGGGTTAACAAACTACTGTGTTGTTTAATTTTCTTGCACTTTAAGTTTTGGTTAAATCTGTCAAGTGTTGGAACATCTCATAGGACATCTCATACCTGATCACAGAATTTCAATTGGCATCAGAGCAGGCACCCTGCCTGTTTATACTGGGTGAGATCTAGGGAATACAAATTCTGGAAACATGGACAGAGATATAGGATCAGTAAATAGACCACCTATACTGGATGGATCTAATTATGATTACTGGAAACCAAGAATGATTGCATTCTTAAGATCACTTGACAACAGGGCCTGGAGAGCAGTCAACATTGGATGGGAACACCCTATCCAAGACACCAAAGATGGATCAAAAGTGTTGAAACCTGAAGAAGAATGGAGTAAGGAGGAAGAAGATTCAGCACTAGGCAACTCCAAGGCCTTAAATGCTTTATTCAATGGCATTGATAGGAACATCTTTAGACTTGTGCATCACTGTGAGCTGGCCAAAGATGTGTGGGATACTCTCAAAACAACTCATGAAGGAACATCAAAGGTAAAGATGTCAAGACTTCAACTTCTCACCACCAAGTTTGAGAACTTGAGAATGAAGGAAGATGAGACAGTTCATGAATTCTACATGAACATCTTAGAAATAGCTAATACTTCTGGAGCCTTGGGAGAAAAGATGACTGATGAAAAGCTTGTAAGAAAGATTCTCAGATCTTTGCCAAAAAGATTTGACATGAAAGTCACAGCAATAGAAGAAGCTCAAGACATATGCACAATGAAAGTTGAAGAGCTCATTGGTTCCCTTCAAACATTTGAGATGGGAATGAATGACACAAATGTTAAGAAGAACAAAAGCATAGCCTTGGTGACTGTCGCTCCCGATAAATGGGGATAGGCCCAGATAAAGGTACAGACGCGAACGGTCGGCGAGAGGGAACAGTGAGAACACACAGCCGTGAACTCACCGGAGATGAATAGAGTCGCCAGCTAGGCATTTTTATCCCGGAGGAAAGGTAATGCTGCATAAACCTAGAAAGAGACGGATAAGACGGTTGCGAACCAGAGAGACTGAGAAAGAGGGTTGGTTACAACCTGGGAAGGTATTAGCACCCAGATTGTCCGCCGTACTCGACGGGATCCACGCTTAAAAGATTTGTGCTTTAAAGGGGTAGTGTCAGTGCAATCTGTGTATAAAATAGCTGGAAAAGAATGTACAGGTGTCAGAGTATAGTGTATAAGTGATATGAAGTATGAGAGTGTCAGTGTAAGAACAGAATGAAATGCTCAAGATCATGAGGCTAAAGAATGAAGCTGGAAAGAGGGGGAATATACAGAGACTTTTGTTCGATAACTGTTAAGTTATGCCTACGTATCCTCTCGTGCAATGAGGAAGTCAGAACACCGTAGTTCGACCCAAAGAGACTGAAAGGTGAATTGACTTGATGAACTGCTTGCTTGTCTATGCTCAAGTGTATGACCTGTCTGGCTCAGGTGCAAACTGTCTTGCATTAGACGGAAGAAGCGAATTCTCGTTTGTGAGTGAAGGTGATGAGAAAAGAATCCTGAAGGAGACGATTATTGTTTGTTTTTGAGTTTTCAGTCTTTTATTCCTTTTTGGATTTTTGCCATAAGAAAATGAGCTTAAGCCTACACCAATGGATTTAGTAAACTCATCACATCTTCCCTCTGATTAGGGGTAATGAGAATACCTTAAGTGTGAAGTCAGATTCTCACACTTAATCACTTTTGGTGTAGGATTAAGATCATTAACCTACTTGTGATTATTTAGATGTTTTTGGGATTTTTGTTTAGTGTTGAGTAATGAGGTTAAGCCATAATCAAGGATTAAACAGACTCATTACACCATCCTAAAAGAAGGATAATAGATGAGAATGTTTAAGTTGAGGAAAACTCCTCAACTTAATCCATGATTAGGGATTAAGCCCATGACAAAACAAGCCTTTATTAAGTGAATTTTATTTAGATTAATGATATGATGATGAAGTGTTTTTTATGGTTTGTAAGACAACTTGAGGGGGACTTGTCCATTAACACTAGGGTTAGTCCTTCTTAACCACTTAAGGAAGAATTAGAACCCTAATGCAAGGCCCAAGTTACAAGTGTGATGTCTTGGTGATTATTATGTGAATTGATTAAGAGATTTAAACACCTTAAGGTTTTAATACTTAGGATTAAAGTTATACACTCCATCCTAAGAGAAGGATGCAGGCATAACCCTAATCACAAAGTCTTAAAGCCTTTAGGGTTTAGTCCCTGATTATGAGGTGAGAAGAGAAGACTCAAAGAGAGACACAAAGGTAAAAACTATGAGGGGATTCTAATCAAAACCCTAATTCATTGTCATGCTTGGATGATCCTAAGGTTTGTGAGGTTTTCAAGAGAAGCCTTCAATGGAACCACCAGGAAGCAGATGAACAGGATCAAGAGAAGCAAAGTGACTTGCTTCATTCAAGAAGTCAAGTCACTTGAAGAAAAAAAGTAAGAAGAACAAGAATGAGCAAGCTCAAACTCAAACACAAACAAAAATGCAGCAATGGATGCAAGGGAGATGAAAAGAAAAGGTATGAGAAGTGAAAGCAAATCCACTTCTCAAGTTTACTTACCACCTGCAATGTTAGAAAGAAAATGCAATGCAATGCAAGATGATATGAAATGGCATGATGCTATACCAAACCAGAAGCATGTACATGATGATTATGATGTTATGAGGGGCTGCAAACATGAGGCAAAGCAATGGGGATGTTCATACAAGGTTATGAATGCAAATGATGCAAGAGGAAGCCCAAATTAGGGTTTATGGATCAAACACCAAACACAAACCAAAAACAGAAGCAAAACCCTAAAGTAAAAATGGAAAATGGTACCCAAAGAAACCCTAGACCTATAATAAACCACTGCCCAAAGGGGGGCTCTCAACTCTCAACCAATCTTGAGTTATGAATTTTACAAGATATTAGGGTTTTTTAGGGTTCTTAACAAAACAAATGCCAAACAATTTAAAAATGCAAGAACAAATCATGGCCTTTTTATCCTTGAAAATACATGCTAAACACAAAACAAAGCAAAAAGAATCAATGTTACAACCTTCACCAATAGGCAGAAATGAATTTTTGAACTTATGATCAAAATAAATGCACAAAATATGATTTAATTCAATGAAAAATTCTTAAAATGCATCAAGATCAAAAAAGAAATTTGGTTTGAAGGTTGGACAATGTTTCTAAATGTCTTAGAACATTTCATGAATTTTTTTGTAATTTTTAAATACCTAAAAGTATTTTTAATTAATTAATTTTCATTAATCAATTAAAAATAAACTTTTAAATATTTAAAAATACTTTTTTTAATGATAAAAAATAAAATGAAAATATTTTTGTGTCATAAAAATTAATAAAACCTTAAGGAAAAAGTTTCATAATTTTTATGAATTTTTACCTATTTTAAATTAATTGTGCAAAATAAATGAAAGAAAATGAATTAAAAAGGAATTAAAATAAAAGTAAACAGGATGGATGGATGAGATTGCTCCTGAGTTCAAAGGCATTGACTGCGCGCCAGAATGAAAGGCCTAGATTCAAACTTCTAAAACTTAATTAATTAATTTAATTAAACCTGATTATGAATTAATGATGCAATCCAGACCACACACACGCGCGCGGGAAAGATGATCCAATGGTCCACGTTTGAACTTTGCCCTAATTAATTACACTTAACCCTAATCACTTTCAGGCTGCCGGAGAAGACTTCCGGTCGTCTTCTCCGGCCAGCCCTCACCTGAGAATCCTCAAATTTCCTAAAAACGTAACATAAATGAAATCTAAGACCAGAGAAATGTTCCTCTCCTCCTCACGAATCAAACCCCTAACCTAAAACAAATTTATATTACCTAAACAAGCTGAATCGAAGAGGGAAAGTTCTAGGTCACGCAAGCTTCAGTCACGAATTAAACACTCAAATCAACACCATTTTCGAAACCAAGGGTACCAGAATGATCAGGCAAGCATGAAGAACAAGTTTGTAACAATAAAAGTCACTTCTGGAAAAATTAATTTCAGGTTACCTGAGATTTGAAGTTTTCAGTTTAGGAACTTTCTGGCCACCTCTCTTTGTGCAAACCACTCCACTTGATCCCCCAAAGATGCTTGAATGCTCAAAATGAGTTTGTGTTGGCTGGAGAAGGAGATTCGAATGGAACTGCTTCAAGCTCAGTCAACAATGGCTATGGTGATTTTGGCACTTCCAGGTCATGGTGATGGGTTGTTTGAGGTCCATACAATGTGTAGAGAAGATCTGTGGTGTTGGTTTGTGTGTTTGTGAGCTAGGATGGAAGATTCGAAAGTTTTTGCAAACTGAAGTGAGAAATGGCAGTGGGGTTTCTTGGCTGTTTTCAGGCTTGGGCTTTGGGTGCTGGATGGTCTATGAAGTGTGTGGAGTTGAATGATGAAGAAAGTTTTAGTGTTTGATGGCTGTGTTAAAGGATTCGAAGCAAGCTGCAGTTAGGAGTGTTTGTGTGAATGTGTGTGTTTCAGCCTTGCCTCTTGAGTGTTTTTGCTTGCAAATTGATAACATATTTTAATCCAAGTGGCCAGAGGATGTGACTTGTGCAGCTGTGATAGGTAAGTTTGCTTTTGCATAAAAGGTCAACTTTGTGTAAGATAGGGCATGGGCAAAGTCTAGGCAAGTACAAGGCATGGCTGGCGCAGCAAAGGTGAGGGAGAGGCCTAGCAAAGCTCAGCAGCCAATGCACCAAGTTGTAGGAAGTGATCATGAGTGTTTTGCAAGTTGGCTAGCTTTTGGTTCACATGTGAATGCCTTGTTACACAAACCAAACCATGAGCAAATTCAATTCAATTCTGATTTTTAGGACTTAGAGAATGTTTGTGTAATGGTTTGAAATGAATTAGAGGTCACATGATGCATTGGTCCAAGATTTTGCAAAGTTTCCAAATGAGGCATGCCTTGAAAATTAATGATTTTAGCCAACTTTGCATGGCCATAACTTTTGATCCAAGAAGAGTTTGATCATGTTCTTGTACTTTTTGAAAAGGGAAAGATGAGATCTACAACTTTCATGACCAAAGTTTTTCCATTTGAAGCCTTTTTGGATCATGAATCAAGGCTTGAAAATTGACCTAAAATGATGCATTCTTGAAAAGTCAACTATGCCCAGAAAGTCAACCTTTGCAAAAAACCCTAAATTCTTGATTTTCATGAACTTCAACCTTCTTCCATGATCAAATAAAGATCATATACACTCAAAATGGTGAAGATCACCCATTGGTTGGGTCATTGGGGGCCTCAGATGCCCTGATTTTGCACTGACTTGTCTGAAAAGTCAACTCTTGATCAGATGACTTCCCCATGGAATTTCTTCATGAAAATTGATATGCATACTCCCTATACCATATAGAGATCAATGGAAACAAGAATGACCAAAAAATTTGGAGTTATGGCCTCTGAAACCAAAACCCTAATTTTCAGTCAACTGTGCAGTTCATCCTGGCTCTGCATCCACTCAAACCCTAGCTCTTGTGATTCCTCTGCACTTTTGACTTTGAGGAGATGAAATATGATATAAGAACACACATGGACCCCTTTGAGTTGATTGGTTGCCTTTGGAATGGCTCAAGATGCTTTGGGATTGCTCAGATCACAAACCCTAGGTGCAGATGCCTTAGAAACTATCCAGTGAATTAAAAATGAGATGTGAGATGATATGATTGTACTTATGCATATGAGAATGATCACAAGCCATGGTGTGAATGGGTGAGGGCAAATTTGGGGTGTTTACAGCTGCCCCTATTCAAACATGAGTTAGCCGTGCAGGATGTAAGCGACGGCTTAACAGGCCAAACAAGATAACTTGTGGTTGAATACCAAAGACAGTCCAAAATTTGCACTCACAGAATGAAGAAGAAAAGGGATATGGATTGTAAAAGCAAAATAAAGTATATTGTAAAGTGTAGGCGACGGAGGACGACCGTCGAGCAGAGGACGACTGCTGGGTAAAGAGCAATGACGGGGACGACCGACATGCTGGTAAAGTGTATAAAAATAAAGCAATGACGGGGACGGCCGACATGCTGGGAAAGTGCTGAAAATAAAGCAATGACGGGGACGGCCGACATGCTGGGAAAGTGCTGAAAATAAAGCAATGACGGGGACGGCCGACATGCTGGGAAAGTGCTGAAAATAAAGCAATGACGGGGACGGCCGACATGCTGGGAAAGTGCTGAAAATAAAGCAATGACGGGGACGGCCGACATGCTGGGGATAAACGGTAAAACCAAGACGGGGACGGCCGACTGGCTGGGGAAAGACAAGTAAGGCTAAGACGGGGACGGCCGACTAGCTGGGGAAAATCAAATTATGATGGGGACGGCCATCAAGTTCACAAGGCAAAGTAACCATCGATGGGGACGGCCATCGGGCTAAAAAGGAAAAGGGACCACGACGGGGACGGCCATCGGGTTAAAGAATAAATGAAATAAACAGATGATGGGGTACGGCCATCAAAGGTGAAGGACGATCACCTAGCAGGGGACGGCTGCTCTGTTGGGTATAAAAATGATGGGGACGGCCATCAAAGGTGGAGGACGACCACCTGGCAGGGTACGGCTGCCGAAAACAACAACGATGGGGACGGCCATCGGATAGAAAAGGTCAACGATGGGGACGGCCATCGGATAAAAGGTCAATGATGGGGACGGCCATCGGACGAGCAAGATGGAGGACGACCATCAAGAAGTGGAGGACGACCACTCAGCAGGGGACGGCTGCTCTCAAGGTTTATCGTAACACAGGACGAGTGTCAGATAACCAAAATCAACAATGGGGACGGCCATTGGATAAAGTGATGAAGGACGATCATCAAAAGGGTGGAGGACGACCACCTAGCAGGGGACGGCTGCTAAAATCAACGATGGGGACGACCATCGGATGAGCATGATGGAGGACGACCATCAAGAAGTGGAGGACGACCACTCAGCAGGGTACGGCTGCTCTCAAAGGTATCATAACACAGGACGAGTGTTAGATAAAAAGAAAATTTGTTGGCAATCTACTGGGGAGATAGTAAACACAGACGAGCGCTTACATCCAAGAAATAAAAGGTATAAGTGTTTGGTATTGTGTATAGATTAAAGATGCGGACGAGCATCCTTAAGACTATGATACGGACGAGTATCATGTAGAAACAAACTGACACATGTTCAGAGATGATGATACGGACGGGTATCAACTGGTTAACAAAGAACAAGGACTACTGCCGAATCTGCGGGGGGGGGGGGGGTGTGAGTGATGATGCATACAAGATACGGACGAGTATCTGTATAAGCGTACCATGAGTAGTGAGTATTGTATTGTATAGATGAGTGTTTATCTGCTGGGGATAGTGACACGGACGAGTGTCAGGAGAGAAAAGTATGATATTAACAAGCGTATGGGTGATGAAGGTGTACGCGACTGCGCTGGGGATATGACATGGACGGGTGTCAAAAAGGGTGTATATAAGTATATGTGAGTGCAAATAGGATGCCTTTGGCTTTCTGCTGGGATATGACACGGACGGGTGTCAGGATGTATCTGTAATGAGGGTGATTTGTTTGTAAAGGGTGTTCAGGCGACTTTACTGGGGAAAGATGACACGGACGGGTGCCAAGAGGTGTATATACCGGTGTCTGTAATTGTGGGGCAACTGCTTTTGCTGGGATTCTGATGGGGATTTTGGGGGAAAGTAATCTGTATTCACAAGCGTTCAATTCACAACATGAATTATGATTATGCTATGCATTTGATTTTTGCCGTAATGCTCCGTATTAGACGGAATGCTACGCTCTGGGGGGTGAATATGATGCGGATGCCATGATTATGCAAAGAGGCGCCGATCCAGGATTCGGATCCCGTTGTTGCGAAGATTTCTGGTTGATCTGCCTGAAGTGAACATCCCAGCTGGGGATGAGATCATTGATAGATCTAATGATATATCTGCTTGGGGACGTGGGTCACTGGTTGACATATCCTTGTAATACGGGACCCAGCTGGGGTTTGTAGAAGCTTTCTTCACTCTGTTGTGATCTCTTCATGCGTTGCTCTTCTGGATAGAGGCTGGAACTCTGTGGGGAGATGATTCCCTGATTTCTGCATTCTGTTGAGGAAGAATGGCAACTCGGCTGGGGAAGTGAGAGGCAACTCAGCTGGGGAGAGCAACAAGAGGCAACTCAGCTGGGGAAGCAATGGGGAGCCACTCAGCTGGGGATAGAGCATTTCGGATGCTGAAATTGAGTGCATGCTGATTTGGCAGCTCCGCTGGGGAAATGGGCATCCTCCAGTGCCATGTGGAAGATAGACCGAGTTGATAATGATTCGCCTACTTGCTGAGACGTAACCTACATGCCCCAGGTTGCGTTCTGGATACCTGCAATCTTGCAAAGATAATGGAACGTACAAAAGGTCCCGAGGTATCCCTTACTGGATTCCGTCATAGGGGTTAAGTACTTTCGAGAATAATCACATTCCCCGTAAGCATGTGTTTTATTTTATATATATTTTTTTATTTTTTAGAGAAGGGCATCTGTACTTATGCAATTACATTTTTAGAGATATCAGACAACTTTTTGCGAAACATAAATGTAAAACGAGACATGACTGAGAATCGGATTTTATTAATTCATGTGCCCTGAATTGGCAAGATACAGTCAAAGGAACATATCTCCTGAAATGAGGAAATTGTTACAAATTGAGAAATAAAGTGCTGGCGGTGTTGACGACGCTTTGAGGGAGCTTCCTCTTCTGCTATGACTCGTATGACAATGACGTTCTTCTCGTCTTGCTTTCTGGAGAGAGTTGATTCTGGTTGAAGCTTGATCCTTTGAAGCTTACCAAGTTGTAGGTGATACAGACGAACTCAGAATGCAGTTGTTCGCTTATTCCCTTGTTTTGCATGGATCGCCCTTTCGGGTTTTCAATCCATCGGGATACCCATTTTTGCCTGAGCTGTCCGATGCGGCTTTTCAACTCAGCGGGTGTACATTTTTTCATTTATTTCCCTTACTTTTGCCCGAGTCTTTTATTCTGTTTTTGACTCGCCGGGATGCCCTATTTTTGCCTGGACTTTCATTCTGTTTTTATGTCCAGCGGGTCATTTTACGCGAAGTATTTTTTAACTGCATCTGAATTCACAGGGGACGGGAAATCTTCACCATCCATGGTGCTGAGCATCAGTGCTCCACCAGAGAAAACTTTCTTTACAACGAATGGTCCTTCATAATTTGGAGTCCATTTGCCCCTGTGGTCTGTATGAGGAGGAAGGATTCTTTTCAGCACAAGATCTCCTACTTGGTACTCTCGGTGCCTGACTTTCTGATCGAAGGCTTTCTTCATTCTTTTCTGATACAACTGCCCGTGACAGATTGCAGCCAATCTCTTCTCTTCGATCAGACTCAGTTGTTCGAATCGGGACCGAACCCACTCTGCTTCACTCAGTTTAACATCCATCAATACCCGTAAGGAGGGTAATTCAACTTCAACAGGCAGGACTGCTTCCATACCATATACAAGCTGATACGATGTTGCCCCAGTGGATGTTCTGATTGATGTGCGGTACCCATGCAAGGCAAATGGTAGCATTTCGTGCCAGTCTTTGTAGGTGATTACCATCTTCTGCACAATCTTCTTGATATTCTTATTTGCCGCCTCAACAGCGTCGTTCATCTTTGGCCTGTAAGGAGAAGAATTGTGATGTTGGATCTTGAAGTCCCGGCACAGTTCTGCCATCATTTTGTTGTTTAAATTGGAACCATTATCAGTAATGATTCGCTCGGGCACTCCATACCGACAGATGACATCTCTCTTCAGAAATCTGGCTACCACTTGCCTTGTAACATTAGCATATGAGGCTGCTTCAACCCACTTGGTGAAATAGTCAATGGCGACCAGGATGAATCTGTGGCCGTTTGAAGCAGTCGGCTCAATCTTGCCAATCATATCGATGCCCCACATGGCAAAGGGCCATGGTGAAGACATGATGTTCAGAGGATTGGGAGGCACATGCACCTTATCTGCATAGATCTGGCATTTATGGCATTTTCTGGCGTAGGCACAACAGTCTGCATCCATTGTGATCCAGTAATAGCCTGATCTTAACAACTTCTTAGCCATGGCATGCCCTCCAGCATGGGTACCAAAGGATCCTTCGTGCACTTCATGCATCAGCAAATCTGCTTCCGACTTATCAACACATCTGAGGAGTACCATGTCAAAGTTTCTTTTGTATAAAGACCCATCAGTGTTTAGGAAGAAACTACCAGCAAGCCTTCTCAAAGTCTTCTTATCATTGGAAGATGCCCCCGGTGGGTATATCTGATCCTCCAAGAAGCACTTAATGTCGTGGAACCAAGGCTTATCATCTTTTACAACATCTGCTGCAAATACGTATGCTGGTCTATCAAGTCTTGACACTGAAATCTGAGGTACAAAGTTAGTAGCTTGAACTTTGATCATGGACGAAATGGTAGCAAGAGCATCTGCAAACTGATTCTCGTCCCGAGGGATATACTCAAGTTTGACCGTTGTAAAGAAAGTCAGTAACCTCCTTGTATAATCCCTGTAAGGTATCAGATGATCTTGGTGGGTGTACCATTTCCCGTTGGTTTGATTGACTACCAAAGCTGAATCTCCGAATACAGTCAATGTTTTGATCCTGAGGTCGATGGCTTCCTCAAGACCCATAATGCAAGCTTCGTATTCTGCTTCGTTGTTAGTGCAGTTGAAAGTGAGTTTTGCCGAGAAAGGCATGTGAACTCCTTTTGGTGTAATGAGCACTGCACCAACACCACGGCCATTCATGTTAACAGCCCCATCAAACATCATAGTCCATTCTTCTTCCGGGTCAGGCCCTTCAGTGTGAACAGGCTCTTCGTGATCTTTCGCTTTAATGAACATGATGTCTTCATCTGGGAAGTCAAACCTCATAGGCTGGTAGTCATCAATGGGTTGCTCCGCAAGATATTCAGATAGTACACTGCCCTTGATGGCTTTCTGAGATGTGTACTGTATGTCGTATTCTGTGAGAATCATCTGCCATCTTGCAACCCGTCCGGTAAGAGCTGGCTTCTCAAATATGTACTTGACTGGATCCATTTTTGAGATTAATAAGGTAGTGTGGGTCAACATATACTGCCTTAGTCGGCGAGCAGCCCACGCTAAAGCGCAGCAAGTTTTCTCGAGCAGTGAATAACGCTGTTCACAGTCGGTAAACTTTTTGCTTAGGTAGTATATTGCATACTCTTTTCGACCAGACTCGTCATGCTGGCCCAGCACACACCCCATCGACTTTTCTAATACTGTCAAGTACATGATTAGAGGTCTTCCTTCTACTGGAGGCATGAGGATTGGAGGTTCTTGTAAGTACTCTTTGATCTTGTCAAAAGCTTTCTGGCAATCTTCATTCCACCTGACCGTTTGTTCCTTTCTTAACAGCTTGAACAAAGGTTCACAGGTCGCTGTAAGGTGAGATATGAACCGCGAGATGTAATTCAATCGACCTAAGAACCCTCGAACTTCCTTCTCAGTTTTCGGTGCAGGCATTTCTTGAATAGCCTTGACTTTATCAGGGTCAACCTCAATCCCCTTCTTGCTTACAATAAAGCCCAGCAGCTTACCGGATCGCACCCCGAATGTGCATTTGTTGGGGTTCAGCTTCAATTGGTACTTCCTCAGACGCTTGAATAATTTGAACAGATTCACCAGGTGATCTTCCTCTGTAAGGGACTTGGCGATCATATCGTCCACATAACACTCGATTTCCTTATGGATCATATCGTGGAATAACGTCACCATAGCCCGTTGATATGTTGCACCAGCGTTCTTGAGCCCAAATGGCATTACTTTGTAGCAGAACGTGCCCCAAGGTGTAATGAATGTTGTCTTCTCCATGTCTTCAGGTGACATCTTGATCTGATTATATCCTGAAAATCCGTCCATGAAGGAGAATACCGAGAACTGAGCTGTGTTATCCACCAATACATCAATGTGAGGTAATGGGAAGTCATCCTTCGGGCTGGCTCTGTTCAGATCCCGGTAGTCAACACACATTCTTACTTTGCCATCCTTCTTAGGCACAGGTACTATGTTAGCAACCCACGGCGGATAGCTAGTTACGGCAAGGAACCCGGCGTCCCATTGCTTTTGTACCTCCTCCTTGATTTTCATAGCCATGTCTGGACGAGTACGGCGCAGCTTCTGCTTGACCGGTGGGCATTCTTCCCTCAAAGGCAGCTTGTGCACAACTATATCGGTATCCAACCCCGGCATGTCTTGATACGACCAAGCAAACACATCAACATACTCTTGAAGCAGATTTATCAGCTGTCTCTTCACTGAGTCTTGCAGGCAGGCCCCGATTCTAACTTCTTTCACGTTTTCCTCTGTACCAAGATTAATCACTTCAACCTCCTCCTGGTGAGGAGTAATAACCTTTTCCTCCTGTCTCAACAACCTGGCTAGCTCTTCAGGAAGCTCATATTCTTCATCAACCCCTTCATCAGCTTGATTGATCGGATTGTCAAAGTCATACGATGTCATAGCCGTGCTGTTGTCGGTGCAGTCTGGAAGGCACTCTCTGCAAGGGTTAAGTTGGTTCATTTTAGTGATTGATTTTAATCTTGCTTTAGAAAAAAGTGAAATGAAGTTATCATTTTGAAAACACCGCCATTTATTTTTGTACAAAAAGAAAAATGGAAAAACAGTGAGCATAAAAGAAAAGGACTCGTTTGCAAAAAGATGTCTGATATTTCATTAATTTAATCTTGTTTGCACAAAAGTACAGATGGCCCTGGTTACAAAATGAGTCTTGTCATCTTGGGCAAGATGCAAGACTTGGATGCATGCTATAAAAAATACAGGAAATAATAATTACTCTGCATGAGTAACTCTTATAATTTCCTGGGAAGACCAGTTCGAGACACTGCTCCCCGGGATCTTCGGATGAATCCAATTCTCCAGATTGCGCTCCTCTTCCAGCTCGTCTTCCAAACAGTTGATAGCATCGGGGGTAAGCATCCCCCCACTGACAAAACCAGGCTCTGCAGCAGCCTTCACTTGATGTTGAGTTGGTCTGTAACCCAACCCAAACTTGTCCTTCTTCTCCTCCATAGCTAAGACCTTGCCCCAGCCTAGGGCAGTTCCTTCCTCAACAACCTTCCGGGCTTGTTGGTAAGACGACATTGGAGTACCAGATACAGCAGATGCTTCATTGACATTCAAGGCTTCAAACCCCTGGCTCATTGTTTCATGGATCTCTCCATCCATTTCAATGTACTTATAGGTTGCCAGGTGGCTGACAAAAATGTCCTCCTCTCCACAGATTGTGACAACTTGGCCTTCCCACTCATATTTTAACTTTTGGTGAAGGGTAGACGTTATTGCGCCGGCGGCGTGAATCCAGGGTCTACCCAACAAACAGCTGTAGGCGGGCTGAATGTCCATCACATAAAAGATAGTTTTAAAGGTCTGTGGGCCAATTGTCACAGGCAGCTCAATCTCTCCCAGAACCGATCTCTTCGAACCATCAAAGGCTCGCACCACCAGGTTGCTGGGTCTCAATGCCAATCCATCATATTCAAGCTTCACCAGAGCCTTCTTCGGTAAGACATTCAGGGAAGAACCTGTGTCCACCAGCACATGAGAAAGGACAGCTCCTTTGCATTCCATGGTTATGTGCAAGGCTTTGTTGTGATTACGGCCATCCGCTGTCAAGTCAGAATTGGTAAACCCTAGCCCATTGCTAGCAGTAACGTTTCCAACCACGGTTTCCAACTGGTTGACAGTAATCTCCTCAGGCACGTAAGCTGCGTGCAGGACTTTAAGTAGTGCATTCCGATGGGCTTCGGAGCACATAAGCAGTGAGAGGATGGAGATTTTGGATGGCGTCTGGTGAAGTTGATCCACAATTTTGTAATCACTCTTTTTGATGATCCTCATAAACTCATCAACTTCCTGATCGAATGGAGTCTTCAGGGCTTCTTGGGCAGCTGGATCTTCCTGCACCGGGCCTTTTCCTTTTGCCTTGGCAGCAGCTTCTGCTTCGGCAGTGGGTCTTTGAACTTGTGAAGCAAAGAGACGTCCGCTTCGAGTGAAGCCTCCGCCTCCCCCCACATTATCTATCTGTGGTGCAGGTGCTGATGTTTCAAGAGTGATTCTTTTTCCTTCACAGTACACGTCAGAGCCATAGTGCCAAGGGATGGCCCTATTGCTTTCATATGGTACTGGTCCAGGCACCGTGACAGTGACTGGACTGATTGCTGCTGCTGAAGGGACTGTTATTGTTTGTGGATCATAAAAGATTGTAACTGGTGCTCTGGCAGGAGCAGCACCTTCTGAATGGTAGGCGGAATTATTTTCAGGATCGTAGAATATGGTAACAGTGGAGACATCTTCGTGATTGATTGCTGGTGTTGTAGGTGGTTCTGTTGGAAGGACTGTTGTTGTCGTTGATGGAGAGTCGAAATGGACTGAAGCTGAAGTTGTAGCAGGAGAAACTATTGAAAACTGATCATTTGGAAGGACAGGTGAAGTACTTGTTGATGGTGCTGATGAATTATCGGGAACAATAGTTGCTGTAGTTGTAGGAGGGTCTGAAACTGTTGTTGATGAAGTTGCTTGATTTGCCGGAAATGATGTAGTGATCTGCAGTAGGCCATTCTGAATAAGGCTGTCAATGCCGTTCCTCAGGTCCTCGCACCCATTCCATGAAATATTGCAGTAGGGGCACCCTAGTTCACACCCTGGAAATATGTCGTTTTCACGGAGTTGAGCTTTGATTTCCACCAATGGTGTCCTGATCTGATCCACACTGGTTATGAAATAAGACGGTGTGTCTTCTTCAATTGCGTTAATTCGAGGACCACCATGGTTCGGCATTGGGTTTTTGTTGACATTGGGCGGCGGTGCAAAATTCAGAGCCTTGGAGTCTACCAAGTCTTGTACCTTCATATGCAGAGCCCTGCATTTTTCTGTACTGTGACCAGGTGCGTTTGAATGGAAAGCACACCTAGCATTGGAGTCATAGTTTCTTGGTAAACTGTCTGGATCCGGAGGTGCCAACGTTCTTAGCTCAACTAGGTTGAGTTTCAGAAGCTGTGGCAGCAAAGCAGCATACGGCATTGGAATTGGGTCGATCACTCGGTTAGCTTGGGATGGCCTTTGTTGGAATGGCCTCT
Source organism: Lathyrus aphaca (assembly GCA_963966055.1). Lineage (NCBI taxonomy): Eukaryota > Viridiplantae > Streptophyta > Magnoliopsida > Fabales > Fabaceae > Lathyrus > Lathyrus aphaca. The sequence goes on along the minus strand of OZ014521.1, from coordinate 110,633,248 downwards.
GTTGATTGTTGTTGTTGGAGTTGTTGTTGTTGTAGTTTCTTGGAGGATATTGATTCTGCTGATGATACTGAGGTTGTTGTTGGAAGTTTTGTTGAGGAGGTTGATAGATTGGCTGTGGATGAACTGGAGCAGGGATAGTGACTGCTGCTATTGTCCTTGGAACATATTGGGGCCTACCCCTGTTGGTGTGAATGGCATTAGTCTCGCCAGTTCTTCTCGGGCCCGCAAAGGGCTTTCTTGTACCACTGGACGAGCTGGCACCATTATCAGAGATCTTTCCCATTTTCAACAGGCTTTCAATTCTCTCCCCAGCTATGACAACATCTGCGAAGCTGGTGGAAGAGAAAGCAGCTAACCTGTCAATATACGTTCCCTGGAGAGTGTTCATAAACATATCTGCCATTTCTCTCTCAGACATTGGTGGTTGAACAGCAGCAGCCAGTTGCCTCCACCTTTGGGCATACTCTCGGAAACTCTCCCTCGAAGACTGTGACATTCCCATTAGGAGGGTCCTGTTGGGTGCCATGTCTAGATTATACTGATACTGTCTGATGAAGGCTTCTGCCAGGTCCTTCCAGCATCTTATAGTTGCTCTTGTCAGATGGGAATACCATTCCCTAGAAGCCCCAGTCAAGCTATCTTCGAAGTAAAACATCCAAAGTTTCTCATCCATTGTATAGGCCTTCAGCCTTCCCAGAAATGATTGTAGATGAGTCCGGGGGCATGAAGTCCCATTATACTTTTCGAAACAAGGAGGTTTGAACTTATGGGGGATCCTGACCCCGTCTACCAATCCCATGTCCATGACGTCAAACCCCAAAGAGTTTTGAGATTCCAGTGATCTCAACTTCTCAGCTATTTCTTCCAATCGTCTATCATATGTTTCCTCTCCAGCACCCATTACTGTATACTGGTCCTCCTGAGGATCTTCTTGAAGTACTCTGGCTGCTGTGGCTGTCCCTTGAATGTTGACTGGGATGTTGGCCTCTGGATGGAGATGGGGTCCAAAAACTGGGGGATTGACATGAGGTTGGACCCTCTCGTTGTTACTTGTGCCAGCAGTTCCCACATGGGGCTCCTCTTGATTCCTCCCTTCTACCAAAGTTCTGAGCCTCTCCTGGCTTTGAGCTAAGTTGTTCATCACTTCCATGAACTGTGTTATCTGGGTTCTCATCTCCAGCCTTTCGTTGGCCATCTGGTTTCTGACCTCCGTAAGGTCTTGTTGCATCTGGTCCATCTGGATTCCCGGAAGGTTGTTTCTAGTTGGGTACCTGTGTGGCCTGTTGAGAGGAAATACCCGGCGGCGAGCAATAATTCCTGAACATCACAACAGAGGTTAGCAACAACAAAACAAAAACCTACAAAACAAACAAAAGGGTTAGCATGCAATGCAGTTATGCTTATTTGTTCTCAAGGTATCCGGTTTGGCCTTCAGCTTTGACCCTTCCAGACCCTTGAAGATGCTGCTGTTGAAGTTGCTTTTGAAGTAACCCAGATGGAAACTAACACAAATATATTACAAAAAAGGTGAAATAATACAATTTGTTCATTTTACAACACAAGCCCTCAAAGGGGTCAAAATACATCACAAAAAGCAAAAGTACATGGAAAAGGAACAACAACAAGCAAATGATCAAACTCCAAGGCCAAACTCATCCTCACGAACTTCCTTGAGAAGTGCTTCGGTCACAGGATCAGCAGGATGCTCCGTAAGATTTCTGATGAGAAGGTTTCTTGTTGCAACAGCTGCAGTCAATTTCTTGCTCTGACTTTGGTCCTTAGACCTCTTCAATCCTGCTTTGATTTTCAGCTCTGATATTTCTTCCTGGGCTGCTGCCAGGGCCTTTTCCATCTGCTCCATCTTGTCTTGAGCTCTCTTGTCTTCTAGAGTACGGGCCTCAGTGATCCGGACCCACCTGGCCTGACTCTCTTTCAAATACAAGTCTGTTCTTGCTCTTTGGAACTGGGCTTCTTTACAAGCATTCTTCAGAATCTGCTCACCAGCTTTAGACTTGTTGATATACTCCCCAGACTTCTCAATCTTGGTCAAGTGTTCCACCCTCAATTTCTCCAATCTCTCAATCTCCCTCACACCTTCACTCCTCTCCCTGAGGGTCTTCTGCAAGGCTTGAGTTAACTTCTCATTCCTTTCCTTCAAGCTTTCAAACTCTTCCAAACTGATAGTGGCAGGGGGTGGTGCTGAAGATGACTCAGGCATGTCTTCTATGGTGAAGGGCATTCCAGAGAATTGGGCCCTAGCATGGGACCACTCATAATATTGGACTGATGCCACATTATTGCACTTCCCCAGAATGGTGATTCCCTTAGTCTGAACATGATCCCAGGCCCAGGCAGCCTGCCTAACAGTTGCCAGACTAATCTTGTTCTCACAGTAGAGGGTCTCAACCAAATCTTGTTCCCTAGGAGTATGGACCAGTGCATAGCCTAATTGCCTTCTGAACAGCAGAGGGTTGTAATTGATACTTCCCTTAACTCCTATTAAGGGCACATTGGGAAAGTGCCCACAGCTGGTGACCATATCTCTGCCCTTGGTGCTCTGAGCACACCATCTGATGTCTGCTGAAGTTAGGACAGTGAGTCTCTTAGCCCAGTTGCTTTGCTGATGAGGATTGAGAAATGCATCTGTCCTGGGTAGATGCCTGAGGAGCCAAGTATGGAATAATGGAGCACAAATCCTCACTAATCTTCCCCGCTGCTTCTCATTTCTCTGATGGACTGAGTAATAGAGATCACCCAGTAAAGTTGGCACTGGGTTCTTCAAGATGAACAAGTGGATTGCATTTTTGCTGATGAATCGAGGCTCATCTGCAAACAGCACAATTCCATATACACTTAAGGCCAACAGAGCACAAACAACTTTCCACTCCCCCAAGGAGGCCTTCAAACTAGCTTGAGAAATCAGGAAGTCCAGATGAAATCCAAGGATCCCAGCTTTAGAGGTCAAGTGTTGTTCAATCAATACAGGTTCCAGGTGCAAAGCTTTTGCTATCTCTCCATTGCTGGGAAGGACCATTTCAGGGTTGAAAGGGATTTCTCTTTTGATAGGCAAACCAACCAAATATGAGTATTCTTCCAGAAGAGGCCCCAACTGAAAGTCTTGAAAGGTGAAACATCTCAGTGGAGGATCATAAAACTGAATGCAGGTGTGGATGAGGCTCCTCTGTGAAGGGTCCAGATCCATAACCATGTCCAGTATATCTCCATAGCTTTCCCTGAACAAGGGTATGTGATCTGGAGTGATCAGGGTTTGGATCCTCCTGATGTCTGACAAGTCTGGTTGGAAGAAATGATAGGTGATGTTGCTTTTCTTTGGAGCCATGATGCTGAAGACTGAGTAGAGTGCTGATGAAGATGCTGAAAGAATGAGCCACTGATTGGCTGGTGCAAGTAACTGAAGTATGGCTGACAAGCTGAAGCAAATGCTGGTGGAGATAGGTCAAAACTGCAGATGGGGTCAAAACCAAAACCAGATGAGAAATGGATACCCTGAAACACAAGTAAGCACATGTTAATATGATGCAATGAGTATGTATGCAAGATGAAATGCAAGGGTTTGTGACTGAGCTGGATCTGATTAACTGCCTTGGTATAGATCCATGTGTGTTCAAGAATTCCAGAGGAAGGCCTAAAAATCCAGTAACCAGGGTGGGGGACTCAAATAAAGAGCCACATGTCCAGGGTTTTAGAATCACAAGAGCTGTCCTACATGGAGTACTCTTAACAAAGTCAAAGTAACAGGGTATTCTGAGGTCAAGGTACCTGCAAACCTGTAAACAGCCCAACCCCCTCACAGGTAGTGATCTAGAACAAGGATCCTCAGACTTGGATCAGTTATGAGAAGTGTAAACACTTCTAACCCGGAGGTACAGTGTTTACAATAACCATAACAATTCCTCCTCTAATTCACCCCAGTTTCTGAAGGTCAGTACTAAAAGGTCATCCAGACTTAGCAGGCTTCCCAGATAGCCCTAGCATTGCAGGAAATCTGCAACACAGAGTTCTCAAGAAGGAACCCATATCTGAACCGTGTTTCATATTCCCGCACCAGACCGAAATGGAATGGGAAAGAATATGATTCACTCTAGCCTAGGTGTCACTCAGGTCCCAGGTATAGGACCTTAACTCTCAATGGAACACCCACCCACCAAAGAAAAACCAGATCCAGCCAGCACAGCATGACAGTATGAAAATATAAAGCTATAAAGAAAGCAATAAATCAACTGTACATAAAGCAATAAACAAAAATAAATACAAGCACATACAAGCACATAACACCCCAGTAAACACAAATCAAACAAGCGCTAGGAGGAACCCACAAAAAGAACCAGAAGCCCTAGTTGCAATATAAGATTCCCCAGCAGAGTCGCCAAGCTGTCGCTCCCGATAAATGGGGATAGGCCCAGATAAAGGTACAGACGCGAACGGTCGGCGAGAGGGAACAGTGAGAACACACAGCCGTGAACTCACCGGAGATGAATAGAGTCGCCAGCTAGGCATTTTTATCCCGGAGGAAAGGTAATGCTGCATAAACCTAGAAAGAGACGGATAAGACGGTTGCGAACCAGAGAGACTGAGAAAGAGGGTTGGTTACAACCTGGGAAGGTATTAGCACCCAGATTGTCCGCCGTACTCGACGGGATCCACGCTTAAAAGATTTGTGCTTTAAAGGGGTAGTGTCAGTGCAATCTGTGTATAAAATAGCTGGAAAAGAATGTACAGGTGTCAGAGTATAGTGTATAAGTGATATGAAGTATGAGAGTGTCAGTGTAAGAACAGAATGAAATGCTCAAGATCATGAGGCTAAAGAATGAAGCTGGAAAGAGGGGGAATATACAGAGACTTTTGTTCGATAACTGTTAAGTTATGCCTACGTATCCTCTCGTGCAATGAGGAAGTCAGAACACCGTAGTTCGACCCAAAGAGACTGAAAGGTGAATTGACTTGATGAACTGCTTGCTTGTCTATGCTCAAGTGTATGACCTGTCTGGCTCAGGTGCAAACTGTCTTGCATTAGACGGAAGAAGCGAATTCTCGTTTGTGAGTGAAGGTGATGAGAAAAGAATCCCGAAGGAGACGATTATTGTTTGTTTTTGAGTTTTCAGTCTTTTATTCCTTTTTGGATTTTTGCCATAAGAAAATGAGCTTAAGCCTACACCAATGGATTTAGTAAACTCATCACATCTTCCCTCTGATTAGGGGTAATGAGAATACCTTAAGTGTGAAGTCAGATTCTCACACTTAATCACTTTTGGTGTAGGATTAAGATCATTAACCTACTTGTGATTATTTAGATGTTTTTGGGATTTTTGTTTAGTGTTGAGTAATGAGGTTAAGCCATAATCAAGGATTAAACAGACTCATTACACCATCCTAAAAGAAGGATAATAGATGAGAATGTTTAAGTTGAGGAAAACTCCTCAACTTAATCCATGATTAGGGATTAAGCCCATGACAAAACAAGCCTTTATTAAGTGAATTTTATTTAGATTAATGATATGATGATGAAGTGTTTTTTATGGTTTGTAAGACAACTTGAGGGGGACTTGTCCATTAACACTAGGGTTAGTCCTTCTTAACCACTTAAGGAAGAATTAGAACCCTAATGCAAGGCCCAAGTTACAAGTGTGATGTCTTGGTGATTATTATGTGAATTGATTAAGAGATTTAAACACCTTAAGGTTTTAATACTTAGGATTAAAGTTATACACTCCATCCTAAGAGAAGGATGCAGGCATAACCCTAATCACAAAGTCTTAAAGCCTTTAGGGTTTAGTCCCTGATTATGAGGTGAGAAGAGAAGACTCAAAGAGAGACACAAAGGTAAAAACTATGAAGGGATTCTAATCAAAACCCTAATTCATTGTCATGCTTGGATGATCCTAAGGTTTGTGAGGTTTTCAAGAGAAGCCTTCAATGGAACCACCAGGAAGCAGATGAACAGGATCAAGAGAAGCAAAGTGACTTGCTTCATTCAAGAAGTCAAGTCACTTGAAGAAAAAAAGTAAGAAGAACAAGAATGAGCAAGCTCAAACTCAAACACAAACAAAAATGCAGCAATGGATGCAAGGGAGATGAAAAGAAAAGGTATGAGAAGTGAAAGCAAATCCACTTCTCAAGTTTACTTACCACCTGCAATGTTAGAAAGAAAATGCAATGCAATGCAAGATGATATGAAATGGCATGATGCTATACCAAACCAGAAGCATGTACATGATGATTATGATGTTATGAGGGGCTGCAAACATGAGGCAAAGCAATGGGGATGTTCATACAAGGTTATGAATGCAAATGATGCAAGAGGAAGCCCAAATTAGGGTTTATGGATCAAACACCAAACACAAACCAAAAACAGAAGCAAAACCCTAAAGTAAAAATGGAAAATGGTACCCAAAGAAACCCTAGACCTATAATAAACCACTGCCCAAAGGGGGGCTCTCAACTCTCAACCAATCTTGAGTTATGAATTTTACAAGATATTAGGGTTTTTTAGGGTTCTTAACAAAACAAATGCCAAACAATTTAAAAATGCAAGAACAAATCATGGCCTTTTTATCCTTGAAAATACATGCTAAACACAAAACAAAGCAAAAAGAATCAATGTTACAACCTTCACCAATAGGCAGAAATGAATTTTTGAACTTATGATCAAAATAAATGCACAAAATATGATTTAATTCAATGAAAAATTCTTAAAATGCATCAAGATCAAAAAAGAAATTTGGTTTGAAGGTTGGACAATGTTTCTAAATGTCTTAGAACATTTCATGAATTTTTTTGTAATTTTTAAATACCTAAAAGTATTTTTAATTAATTAATTTTCATTAATCAATTAAAAATAAACTTTTAAATATTTAAAAATACTTTTTTTAATGATAAAAAATAAAATGAAAATATTTTTGTGTCATAAAAATTAATAAAACCTTAAGGAAAAAGTTTCATAATTTTTATGAATTTTTACCTATTTTAAATTAATTGTGCAAAATAAATGAAAGAAAATGAATTAAAAAGGAATTAAAATAAAAGTAAACAGGATGGATGGATGAGATTGCTCCTGAGTTCAAAGGCATTGACTGCGCGCCAGAATGAAAGGCCTAGATTCAAACTTCTAAAACTTAATTAATTAATTTAATTAAACCTGATTATGAATTAATGATGCAATCCAGACCACACACACGCGCGCGGGAAAGATGATCCAATGGTCCACGTTTGAACTTTGCCCTAATTAATTACACTTAACCCTAATCACTTTCAGGCTGCCGGAGAAGACTTCCGGTCGTCTTCTCCGGCCAGCCCTCACCTGAGAATCCTCAAATTTCCTAAAAACGTAACATAAATGAAATCTAAGACCAGAGAAATGTTCCTCTCCTCCTCACGAATCAAACCCCTAACCTAAAACAAATTTATATTACCTAAACAAGCTGAATCGAAGAGGGAAAGTTCTAGGTCACGCAAGCTTCAGTCACGAATTAAACACTCAAATCAACACCATTTTCGAAACCAAGGGTACCAGAATGATCAGGCAAGCATGAAGAACAAGTTTGTAACAATAAAAGTCACTTCTGGAAAAATTAATTTCAGGTTACCTGAGATTTGAAGTTTTCAGTTTAGGAACTTTCTGGCCACCTCTCTTTGTGCAAACCACTCCACTTGATCCCCCAAAGATGCTTGAATGCTCAAAATGAGTTTGTGTTGGCTGGAGAAGGAGATTCGAATGGAACTGCTTCAAGCTCAGTCAACAATGGCTATGGTGATTTTGGCACTTCCAGGTCATGGTGATGGGTTGTTTGAGGTCCATACAATGTGTAGAGAAGATCTGTGGTGTTGGTTTGTGTGTTTGTGAGCTAGGATGGAAGATTCGAAAGTTTTTGCAAACTGAAGTGAGAAATGGCAGTGGGGTTTCTTGGCTGTTTTCAGGCTTGGGCTTTGGGTGCTGGATGGTCTATGAAGTGTGTGGAGTTGAATGATGAAGAAAGTTTTAGTGTTTGATGGCTGTGTTAAAGGATTCGAAGCAAGCTGCAGTTAGGAGTGTTTGTGTGAATGTGTGTGTTTCAGCCTTGCCTCTTGAGTGTTTTTGCTTGCAAATTGATAACATATTTTAATCCAAGTGGCCAGAGGATGTGACTTGTGCAGCTGTGATAGGTAAGTTTGCTTTTGCATAAAAGGTCAACTTTGTGTAAGATAGGGCATGGGCAAAGTCTAGGCAAGTACAAGGCATGGCTGGCGCAGCAAAGGTGAGGGAGAGGCCTAGCAAAGCTCAGCAGCCAATGCACCAAGTTGTAGGAAGTGATCATGAGTGTTTTGCAAGTTGGCTAGCTTTTGGTTCACATGTGAATGCCTTGTTACACAAACCAAACCATGAGCAAATTCAATTCAATTCTGATTTTTAGGACTTAGAGAATGTTTGTGTAATGGTTTGAAATGAATTAGAGGTCACATGATGCATTGGTCCAAGATTTTGCAAAGTTTCCAAATGAGGCATGCCTTGAAAATTAATGATTTTAGCCAACTTTGCATGGCCATAACTTTTGATCCAAGAAGAGTTTGATCATGTTCTTGTACTTTTTGAAAAGGGAAAGATGAGATCTACAACTTTCATGACCAAAGTTTTTCCATTTGAAGCCTTTTTGGATCATGAATCAAGGCTTGAAAATTGACCTAAAATGATGCATTCTTGAAAAGTCAACTATGCCCAGAAAGTCAACCTTTGCAAAAAACCCTAAATTCTTGATTTTCATGAACTTCAACCTTCTTCCATGATCAAATAAAGATCATATACACTCAAAATGGTGAAGATCACCCATTGGTTGGGTCATTGGGGGCCTCAGATGCCCTGATTTTGCACTGACTTGTCTGAAAAGTCAACTCTTGATCAGATGACTTCCCCATGGAATTTCTTCATGAAAATTGATATGCATACTCCCTATACCATATAGAGATCAATGGAAACAAGAATGACCAAAAAATTTGGAGTTATGGCCTCTGAAACCAAAACCCTAATTTTCAGTCAACTGTGCAGTTCATCCTGGCTCTGCATCCACTCAAACCCTAGCTCTTGTGATTCCTCTGCACTTTTGACTTTGAGGAGATGAAATATGATATAAGAACACACATGGACCCCTTTGAGTTGATTGGTTGCCTTTGGAATGGCTCAAGATGCTTTGGGATTGCTCAGATCACAAACCCTAGGTGCAGATGCCTTAGAAACTATCCAGTGAATTAAAAATGAGATGTGAGATGATATGATTGTACTTATGCATATGAGAATGATCACAAGCCATGGTGTGAATGGGTGAGGGCAAATTTGGGGTGTTTACAGTGACAAATACTGATGAAGAAGAAGATGATGAATCAGAAACTGGTGAAATCTTATCAGACAACATTGCTATGCTTGGAAGACAATTCAAAAAGATTCTCAAAAATATGGAAAACAAGTCCAGACCAAGTGGAAGATACACAAACTCTTATGAGAACAAAAGACCTAATGATAGAAGGTCATCTTATGATGAAAAGACCAGTCAAGAAAAAGGAATTAAATGCCATGGATGTGAAGGATATGGACACATCAGGAATGAATGTCCTACCTACTTAAAAAGGCAAAAGAAAGGACTTTCTGTAACCTGGTCTGATGAAGACTCAGGAGGTGATTCAGAAGAAGAATCAGCTAAGCATATCACTGCTCTAGCTGGATTATGTGAATCTGAAAGTGAATCCAGTGATGGGGAGCTTACTTTTGAAGAACTTGAGCAAGCATACAAAGATCTATTCAAAAGAAGCACTGAAATCTGCAGTGAGACTATAAAGCTAAAGAAGCAGAATGAAGCACTAAAGAGTGAAAAAGCAAGTGATCAAGAGATCATTGATACCTTGAAAAGTGAAGTAAGTCTTCTCAACTGCAAGTTGGAACACATGTCCAAATCTGTTAGAATGCTGAACAGTAGCTCAAGTACACTAGATGTTATTCTCAACAACAATAAGCATTCAGGGGATAAAAGTGGGCTGGGATTTAACATAGTTCATAATGATGAAGCTAGCTCTAGCAAAACTACTTCAAAGTCCATACAGTCAAACAAGATGTCCCAACAGATGCTTCAACATCATGAAAAGAACACAAAGTCAAACATAATGTTCAAACAGATGTCTCAACATTCTGAAAAGAACATAATGAAGAAGAAATATCAAAGATGGAGATGTCATCATTGTGGGAGATTTGGACATATCAAACCTCATTGCTATAAGTTGCATGGATATCCAAATCAGATGTATCAGCAACCTCCTAAACAGAAGATAGAAGTTACCAAGAAAGTGCTGCATAAACATCAAAGAGATCAGCAACCTCCTAAGCATAAGACAGAAGTCATCAAGAAGGTATGGAGACCAAAAGCTAGTCTTCATGCTGATCAAAGCTACATATCCAAGAACAAGTTCAACAAACAATCTTGGAGCTCTACTGATGAACAATACACAGGGCAGAGGTATCAAACGAAATCTCAACTTAAATGGTCAAAGAAAGGTGTTGCATATATAACACATACATCACTAAGAGTATCAGCCAAAGAAGACTGATACTTTGATAGTGGATGTTCAAGACACATGACTGGATTGAAGAATTTGCTAGTAGACTTAAAGTCACATTCATCCAGATATGTAACCTTTGGAGATGGAGCTAAAGGAGAAATCAAGGGAGTTGGGACCTTGGACTGTCAAGATGTACCAAGACTAAATAATGTGCTGCTGGTTAAAGGTTTAATTGCTAACCTGATCAGCATAAGTCAATTATGTGATCAAGGGTACAGTGTAAACTTTACCAAAACTGAATGCATAGTGTCTAACAAAGAACAAGAGGTTGTCATGAGAGGAGCCAGATCTAAAGACAACTGTTACATGTGGGAACCTCAAGACTCCAGTCTCACTTCAACCTGCTCTTTAGCTAACGAAGGAGAAGTGAAACTATGGCACCAAAGACTAGGTCATCTTCATTTCAGAGGCATAAAGAAGATCATATCTATGGATGCTGTGAGAGGTATTCCCAAACTGAAGATTGATGATGGCAAAATATGTGGTGAATGTCAAATAGGCAAGCAAACCAAGATGTCCCATCCAAAGCTTCAACATCTGACAACTTCCAAAGTTTTGGAACTATTGCATATGGATCTTATGGGACCTATGCAGGTTGAGAGCCTTGGTGGTAAGAGGCATGCCTATGTGGTGGTTGATGATTTTTCAAGGTATACATGGATAAATTTCATCAAAGAAAAGTCTGATGTATTTGATGTATTCAAAGATTTATGCCAAAGAATACAAAGGGAAAAAGCCAACTGTGTGATCAGAATAAGAAGTGATCATGGAAAAGAATTTGAGAACCAAAAATTCTTAGATTTCTGTTCTTCAGAAGGAATCAATCATGAATATTCTTCACCTATCACTCCTCAACAGAATGGGATTGTTGAGAGGAAAAATAGAACTATTCAAGAATCAGCAAGAGCTATGATCCATGCTAAAAAGTTACCTTTGTACTTCTGGGCTGAAGCTATGAACACAGCTTGTTACATCCATAACAGAGTTACTCTAAGGAAAGGAACTTTGTCCACAATCTATGAAGTCTGGAAGGGCAGAAAACCCACAGTTAAGTACTTCCATGTGTTTGGAAGTAACTGTTATATTTTGGCAGATAGGGAGCAAAGAAGAAAAATGGATCCTAAAAGTGATGAAGGGATTTTTCTTGGATACTCTATAAACAGCAGAGCATATAGAGTATTTAATTCCAGAACCAAGGTTATCATGGAGTCCATAAATGTGATAATTGATGATGCTCCTACAGATGTCCCAGAAGATGTTGGAACATCTGCTGATATCAAGATTGAAGCTGAAGACAAGAGTGATCATTATGACTTCACTCAAACTGATGCAAGGACAGAACAATCCAGCAAACCTCCCTCCATCAGAATCCAGAAGGATCATCCCAAAGACTTGATAATTGGTGATCCCAACAGAGGTGTAAGCACTAGATCAAGAGAAGTGATTTCAGGGTCCTGTTTTGTTTCTAAAATAGAACCTAAAAACATCAAGGAAGCTCTTACTGATGAATACTGGATTTGTGCTATGCAAGAGGAATTAGGTCAATTCACAAGGAATGAAGTGTGGAACCTTGTTCCTAGACCTGATGACATAAATGTGATTGGAACTAAATGGGTGTATAAGAACAAGTCAAATGAGCAAGGAGTTGTTACAAAGAACAAAGCTAGACTTGTAGCTCAAGGATACACTCAAATTGAAGGAGTAGACTTTGATGAAACCTTTGCACCTGTAGCAAGGCTTGAATCAATCAGACTACTTTTGGGAATTGCTTGTATCTTAAAGTTCAAGTTATTTCAAATGGATGTGAAAAGTGCCTTTCTAAATGGTTATCTCAATGAAGAGGTATATGTAGAACAGCCTAAAGGATTTGTTGATCCAAGCTGTCCAAATCATGTATACAAACTAAAGAAGGCTCTTTATGGTCTGAAGCAAGCTCCAAGAGCATGGTATGAAAGGCTGACTACTTTTCTTATCAAGCAAGGGTACAGGAAAGATGGAATTGACAAAACCTTGTTTGTTAAAGATGAAGAAGGAAATGTCATGATTGCTCAAATATATGTAGATGACATTGTCTTTGGTGGGATGTCAGACAGGATGGTAAAACATTTTGTCAACCAGATGGAATCTGAATTTGAAATGAGCCTAGTAGGTGAGTTAACCTACTTTCTTGGACTGCAAATAAAGCAAATGGAGGACTCCATGTTCATTTCCCAAAGCAAGTATGCTAAGAACATAGTCAAGAAATTTGGAATGGATAGTGCTACTCATAAGGGAACTCCTGCCCCCACACATTTAAAGCTAACTAAAGATGACAAGGGTGAGAATGTAGATCAAAGCCTATACAGAAGTATGATTGGAAGCTTGTTATATCTGACTGCTAGCAGACCAGACATAGCATTTGCAGTAGGTGTATGTGCAAGATATCAAGCTGATCCAAAAGTCAGTCATCTTAATCAAGTCAAGATAATTCTGAAATATGTTAATGGTACTTGTGACTATGGCATAATGTACTTTCATGGATGCAAACCAATTCTCACTGGCTTCTGTGATGCTGATTGGGTTGGAAGTGCTGATGACAGAAAAAGCACTTCAGGAGGATGCTTCCTTCTAGGAAACAATTTGATTTCTTGGTTCAGTAAGAAACAAAATTGTGTATCCTTATCTACAGCTGAAGCTGAATATATAGTAGCTGGAAGCAGTTGTTCACAGTTGGTTTGGATGAAGCAAATGCTCACTGAGTACAATGTCCCACAAGATGTCATGACATTGTACTGTGACAACTTAAGTGCAATTAACATATCAAAGAATCCTATCCAACATAGCAGAACCAAGCATATTGATATAAGACATCATTTCATCAGAGATCTTGTAGAAGAGAAAGTGATTTCACTGGAACATGTAGCTACAAATCTGCAGTTGGCTGATATATTTACCAAAGCCTTGGATGCTACTCAATTTGAAAACTTAAGGGGCAAATTGGGAATCTGCTTATGTGAGATTTAGCAGTTATGGAGATGTGCCAACATGTCATATGACATTGTGTGGCATAAGCACCAGATGGCAACACCAGTCTGGTCAAGCACCTTGGGTATTCCATTCCTAATAATTTTCCAAGTAACGGCTACTTATATAATAACAGCTAACTTTCAGCTATCCATATTCTCATCATACTCTCAAATACGAATTGCATTCTCTAACTGTTCTTCAGAAATCATCAACCCTAAAACTCTTCATCCACCTTCTTCGAAAATGTCTCAAAACCCTAACATTCCTGAAGAAATCCTCAACAAGGAAGATGTGGTTCATGCAACCCCCATTTCAGTGGTACCCATGGATTCAACTCCAATGGACGAAATCAGAGGAAGTGTTCCTCATGCTAAAAAGCCAAGAACTCCAAAAAGAACAAAAGATCAAGTTTGCAGCAAATCCAAAGGCATTCCTTCACCAGCAAACATACCTCAAAAATCTTCTGAATATGTGGATGCTTCCATAAAGGAGTTGGTAACCAAGATCCTATCTGAGCAAAGAGTGGTAAGTGGCATATCTATCCCTCTGAACACCATGCCAGCCCCACAAGAAGATCAACAAACTCAGGCTGCAAAGGACACTCCTGCTTAACAGGATGTCCCAATAGATGTTGAAACATCTGAGGATCAGCAACAGGCCTCATCTGATGCTGCTGTTGAAACATCTGAGGACCAGAAAAAAGCCTCAAATGATAGTGATGAAGAAGCATCTGAGGACCAAACCAAGGCCTCAACTGAAGAGCACATGTCTATTGATCCACCAGCTGAAGAGGAGACTGCTCAATCTCCTCCTGTTGTGATCCTAAAGCATGATTCTGATACAGAAATCACTGCCTCTGTAAAACCTAGCATAGCCAAAAGGCTCAGAACTAGGAAAGAAAAGATGCATGCAGGACATGCAATTCCTGAGAAGAAGCAAGCTACCCCAAAGAAGGACAAAGCTAAAACTGTCTTTGGTCCTACAAAACAATGGAGCAAAGTCCAAACACAAAAGAGGAAAGCTGTCACTCCTTCAGATTCAGATGTTGAAGCAGATGTCCCAACATCTCCTCCAAAGAAGAAACCAACACCCTCAAGGGCATCAACTGCTGTTCCAGAAGCTCCCTTGGACAACATCTCCTTTCATCATGTCTCAAGTGTGAACAGATGGAAGTTTGTTTATCAAAGAAGGGTAGCACTTGAAAGAGAGCTGAGCAGTAATGCACTTGAGTGCACTGAGTTAATTGATCTCATCTCCTCTGCTGGCCTCTTCAAAACTGTCTCCAACTTCTCTCCATGCTATGAGCTTCTTGTCAAGGAATTCATAGTCAACCTTCAGGAAGATTGTGCAAATGGTAAGTCTGCTGAATTTAGAAAAGTATTTGTTAGAGGCAGGTGTGTAGAATTCTCTCCTCAGATCATCAACCAATACCTTGGAAGAGAATCTGATGGTCCA
Source organism: Lathyrus aphaca (assembly GCA_963966055.1). NCBI lineage: Eukaryota > Viridiplantae > Streptophyta > Magnoliopsida > Fabales > Fabaceae > Lathyrus > Lathyrus aphaca. The sequence goes on along the minus strand of OZ014521.1, from coordinate 110,618,191 downwards.
AATGAGTTAGGAAAAACTGATAACCAAGTCTGCAAGGTTATCACTGCTAACCAGGTCAAGGCTTGGCCAGTTAAAGGAAAGCTCTCAGTGAGCATGCTGACAAGAAAATATGCCATGCTGAACAGGATTGGTACAACAAATTGGGTACCTACCAATCATACATCATCAATATCCACTGGCCTGGGCAGGTTCATTTTTGCTGTGGGCACTCAAACTAAGCTGGATTATGGTGCCTACATCTTTGATCAAACATTGAAGCATGCTAGCTCATCTGCAACAAAGCTGCCAATTGCCTTCCCTTCCCTGCTGTGTGGAATAGTGCTGAATCAGTACCCTGGGATCCTCACTGAGAAGGACACAGTCTGCAAAAGAGAAAGCCCTCTGGCCTTTCACTACAAGCTGTTCCTAAGTCATCATGCAGCAGATGTTGAAGCACCCTCTGGGACATCTGCAGGTCCTTCAAATGCAAAGTCTCCAATATCCAAGGCTGCATTGATTGCTGAATTGAAGAGCACTTGCAAAGAACTTGAAGCAAGAAAGCAGAAGCTTGAGGAGATTATCCAAAGGTTGGAGAGTGAAAGTGATCAGAAAGCTGCTTCTTCTGATGAGGAAACTGAGGATGATGAAGAAACTGACTGTGAGGAATCTGAGTAAAAATTGTATGTGAGGATTTTGTAATGACAGCTTCTGAATTTTTTTAATTAGTCTCTTTGACCCCAAAATTTATGTCTAACAAGGGGGAGAACAACAACAACAACAACAATGTGTAATGCTGTTTGATTATGAATGAAAAATCTCTGTTTGTTTCTGAACTAAATCTGTAAAATATTTCTGTTGCAACAAGACTGGATACATGTATGTTTGAGGGGGAGTAATCTCAAATATGATTCAACAGAAAAGTAATGCTATACTCTGATAAAAGAACTTCTGCTGCACTCTGAAAATCAGAAAAGAATGTTAGCCAAAAATTAGCCAAAGGGGGAGTTTGTAGATGTTTAGAATTGGCAGAATTTTTGACCAACAAGAAATATTGAATTCAGTTCAGAATGTCCTATCAGATATTGGGACATTATCAAACAGAGTATAAGAACTTATTTCAGTACGTCACACCAGATGTTGGGACATTGTGTAAATGATTTAAGTTCAGTTTTTCAGGATGTCCCAACAGATGTTGAGACATCTCAAACCTGCTACCAGAATTAATTAATGACTAACTGATTTGAGATATTTAAGGAGAGTTATCTGGAATTAATTATGGATGGACAAAAACAGATTAAGGCGCATCTGTAGGGAGTTTTGTTATGAGGCTTCAGCATAATCAGAAGAACTAAATCACCTAGAATCTAGGAAGTAACAAACCCTAATTCAAGGTGGAAGCTGCATGCGTTTTAGGACTGGATTAACCTACAGAAAGCCCAAAATTCAAACACCTATTTAAGCAACAGAATACCTCAGAATTGAGTACGAATTTAAGAAGACCAAATAGAGTGTTTTATGTTTTAAAAAATAGCAGGTTGTTTTATTGTACCACTTCATGAGCTTTTAAGCATAAGTGCATTTGTGACTTGATTGAAACTGTGAAGTAAGATCAAGCTGTTTTGTTTGAAGTATGACTTCAATTTTATTAAACTTGTAAACTAGATCACTGTGTGATTGAGGGGGAGTGAGTTGGTACTCATATCTAAGTAGTGTCTTAGGTAGAAATTGCATTGGGTAGATATTAAGTGAAAGATTAAACTGGGTTGTTTAAGTCTAGAATTAATATTACTTATAGTGGATTTCCTCCTGGCTTGGTAGCCTCCAGATGTAAGTGTGGTTATACACTGAACTGGGTTAACAAACTACTGTGTTGTTTAATTTTCTTGCACTTTAAGTTTTGGTTAAATCTGTCAAGTGTTGGAACATCTCATAGGACATCTCATACCTGATCACAGAATTTCAGTTTTGTTTTTCTGTCGTCTTCGCCTCCCTCACTGCTCAAATCGTGTTTATGTTTTTTTGCGTTTTCGGATCTGCGGCGATGAGCGGTTGTGGTTTGTTTTAGCGAGGTTCAAAGGTTTTTGCAGTGAGTTTTGAAGATGAAGGGAGGAAAAGGTGATTGAGGCGTTGAAGGTTGTCCTTGTGTTTTAAGGGTTTTTTGCTTTTTTTAGAACAAAAGAAATTTTTTTATCTGTTTATGAGTTTTTCGATGAGGGTTGCTGGCCTTTTTTTTATGTTTCTTCTCCCCTTAAATCAAATTTCAAGTGTTGTTTTCTTGTTTATTCCAAAAAGTCCTTTCCTTAATGCAGGTTTTGTTTTGGCTAAAATTGTGAAATGTCATTGTTGCTTATGCAGGCTTGTGAATTTGGCGTGTTGCTCTTGGCATAACAGACTATGTTATTTTTGTGTAAAGTGAATAGCTGTGTTGTAGGGTGCTGGTGTAGTCTGTGTGTAGCAGGTCTTTTGGGCTAGTGGATATTGGGATGACACAACATAAAATGAAACCAAATAAATAAGAAAAATACTAAACTAATCTATTTAAAATAAGAATTAAACTAAACACAAATAATAAAACTAAAGTAATAAAATCCAAATGATAATAATAATAATAAAACTTTGATGAAAAAGTACACTAACTAATAAAACTGATTAATATTAAACTAATTCTAAATTATTCTAAATTTTAAAATGAAACTAAATTATAAATAATCTAGAATTAAAACAAACTAGACAAAATATAAATTAACATGAAAACATTTTGTTTTAATATTTTCTAATATATGGATAAATACAATAAAAATAAAAATAAACTACTCATATTAATCGTAACACTAAATTATTCTCTAAAAAAAAACTTAATTAACATAAACTAAATTAAACTATATTATATTAAATTAAATTTTAAAATAAATTACCACTAAAAGAAATGAACAAAAATAAAAATTCTAAAAAAATATAATATATCTAACTAAAAATTAAAATTATAATCAAGAACAAAAATTCTAAAAGAAATCTACAAAATTCTAAAATGCATGATTATGATTAATGAGGAGTATGATCGGCAATGACTGATAATCGACATTACGACGAAAATGCGTCAAAAATGAAGAAAAAATGAAAATTTCTGGTCAAAATTTAGGGTATGACAATGTTGAATACTTAATTTTTGAAAATCTATCATTGAGCCATTTATGGTGGTTTGTAGTTGATTGTGACACTCGAATAAAAAGTTGAAATTTTTACTCAGATTTTTATTAATATTTTCGTGGGGTAATTTGGGTGTTACATAAGTAAGAACTAATATGGAAGTGAATTTGAAATGATTCATTTTAGTCCCACATAGGAGAGAATACAAATATTAGTAGTATATATATATATATTCCAACTTGACCAATTGGGATTGGGTCCCAAGGGGCACCAAATTATGTAAAAGGAGTGAGGGCACACTCATAAGCCATCAAGACACACACGTGCACGCACCGCCGCTGTCGGTTCGACCGGCCGACTTGGCTCGGTTCGGTCCGGTCTAGATGAACTAAGTTTTTGAACCCGAATTAGTAAAAATTAATTATTATTAATTAATTAATTCAGTAGAAATTAAATATTGTTATTTAATTATCACTTATTAGAAAATTAATTAATATTAAATATTAAATAATTACGAAATGGTGACGTGTCCTCTCTGAAACCAAGTATTAACCTATTTTTTGAATGGTTTACTTGCCCTCCAAGTGCTGACCAATTTTATAACCACCAATTTTGACTAGGCCGGTTCCACTCTCCTAAGATTTTCTCCACTCAGTTGATTCGCTGCCTATAAATACAGGTCTGCAATTCATTTGTAATTGCTCTGAATTTTCGAATTCTCCCATTTCTCTCTTTGCTCACTTCACCTTATAATTTTCTTATTCTTGATTGACCTTGTTGCCATTAACGACTAGATTTATTCCAGATACAGTGACTGGTTTTGAACCATTAAAAAGGTCTATTTTCTAGATCAATTTATAAGAGTGCAACTGGTAATCATATTTTCGAACGAGCTATTTTATCTTGGAGACGTGTAAATCGACTGCTTTGCATCATTTTTGGCAGTACGGCGAAATGTCTTAAAGAAAGCAACCTAGTACGCGACTCATCCCGATAATTTCTCCGTGCCAAGTTTATTTTTCAAACCGAAAACAACAGGAACAACTAAGTCACGATCGACTTTTAGAAGTTAAAACTTCAATTGAAGAGCTTTTTTCATGTTTGGTGTAGCAAAAAAAGATTTTGGATAGTTGGTGGAGATGAAGCAATGGCTCACCAAGTTGGTATTCAATATAGGTATTTTATATCATTTTAAGCTTTTCATTTTACTATAGGCCGATTTAGTTAAATTTTATGTGGCAAACATTCATGATCACTAATGCGACAAAACATTTTATAAGCTTACCCTTAAAAATGTGCATACAAGTTTTTATATGCTTCCCTTGATAGGTATGAAGTTAATGATAATTCATGATAGCTAAACTAGTATTTAAATCGCAAAGTAAAATGTGATCTTGATTTAATCAGATATTTATTAGAAGTTGTAATTCAATGTTTTATCGAAAGCTAGTAGTCGACTGTGTCGAAATAGCTAGTCTAAGGCATAAAAATAAGTTGCATTTGACTCTATCAAATATAATATTTAGTTGGCATGTCGAAATATAAATTGTGTATGTTTTTGGCATGTGTCAATTTATATAGTTTAGGATTTGGATTTTAGTTGCCTATATAAAGACATTGTATGATGTAAATAAAAAAGCACTTCACACAATACATATTTTAATTTTCATAATTCAGTTTATAATTTTTCTCTTTTCCCTCTTTTCTCTCCTTTTCTTCTTCTTCTTTCATCTTTCTCGAAAACTTTTTGTTCCAACAAATTGGTATCAAGGAGTCCGAATTGCAATTCTGAGATGAAGAAAACAAAACAATTTCATGTAAAGAAGACAACAAACAAGTTAAGATTATAAGTCAAAGATGAAAAATTGATATGAAATTATGCAAGTTAGGATCATATTACCAAGATGACATTATAAGAATTCAAATATGATCATACCAAATGCAAATATCAAACAAGTCAAGACAATTCAAACAAACATGCAAATGAAGTCACATAAGGAATGCATATCACCTACTTGAGATACAAGTTACAAAAGCAAATGACATACCAAGATGAATGAATTAGCATGAATTCAGTAGTATACATGACACTAAATGCACATGAGATAAAGAGATGAGAATACTTGATGCATACAAACAACATAGGAAACATAAGAAGAGATGAGGTAAGAAAATTAGGTTAAAGTTCAAACAAGGATGCATAACACAAAAAAAATGCAAACACAAACCAAATGTGACCTATAACATGCAAATGAATGAACTATAATAGTCTAAACATGACCTATAATATCACGCAATCAACCTCAAGCAATGTCACAAGTTCCTCCTAATGGATTAGGGTTAAGAAGAAAGAGAAGGTTCACTAAAAGTTACTTCAAACACAAGCAATCAAAAAAACATCAAAACTCAATAAAAAATTATGAAAATTTACCTCAAGTGACCTAGTGTATAAGTAAACAACATGTCAAAAGACAATACAAAAATTAAAAAGCAAACTAGTTCAATCAAGGCTTCAAAGTCAAATAAAGTCAAAGGAGAAAGATGCATAAGATAAGGATCAAAATGCAATATGAAATGAGTATACAAAAATTAGAAAAATGTTTTTAGACACTTTAAGATGTTGACGAAATAATGAAAAAAGATTGGATGCAAAATGTTTTTGGAGTTATGTAAAATAATTCTTCAAACTTGAACTATCAATGAACAAAACAATTTCAAAAGAAAATAAAAGAAATATGATAAAAAAAAATAACAAAGTGAGAAATAAAATATGCAAAAAGTTATTTAAATGTAAAAGGATGCTTCGTGGCTTTTTTGGTTATTTTTTAGATGCTTTAAAGTAATTTTAGAAATTAAAAAGGAGGAAATATGCAAAAGATAAAATAAAATGACAAAACAATGATGCAGGGGTTCAACACTAGCAATTTATACGTTCAAAACAAGATTGGGCCTCAGGGAGGGGGTTCAAAAAGAAATTAAAAGTACAGATCCATATAGGGGAAGTCAACATAATTATGGTGCTCCTAGTCAACAAATATGACCTAGATCTAAACCACACAAAAGATCCAACGCATATGATGCAGTCAACATATCAAAAAGTACACAAGATGAAGGTTCAGGATTCAAGTCACACAATAATAAACCTAGGGAGGCACGCAAATCACACAACCAGGTTTAAATTTAAAAAAGGAAGCATGTGAGCCACCACATCCTTTTTTAATGCGTCGGAAAATTATGAACCATCAGATCAAAACATTATATGGTGAAGATTATATCTTCCTCCTTCAACATGTGTTTGCCTGAAAATATAACAGATATCAGAGCCTTAGCTCCGGTCATCTTCTCCGGTGGTCTCATCCATAAAATTTTCCAGAAATGAAAAATAAAACCACAGTCCTACTCTAAATTCAACACTGATTCCAGATATCCACTCTATTTAATTAGATCATGCAAGAATACATCAAATCGAAGCAAAACATTTTTGAACTCAAAACTTCAGATCCACAATATATGTTCAAATCACTCAAAAATTACATTAGAATGATCACCAGAGCACAAGAATTATAATGCACACATTAAAATTAAGAAACAAGAAGGTAAATCTGGACTCACCTGAAACTTGCAAAAAGCTAAAATACTCCTAGAAATCCAGTAGGAATGTGCATATCTTCCTCTTTTGACCTCTAATTGCAAAATAAATGCAATTAGAGCTTTGAATCGTGCTAGATATTAAGATTTGAAATGGAGCTTTCCAAAACTGGACCTCTTGAAATCCTCTGTATGGGCTTCAACCAAGGCTTGAATCTTGTTCTATGGAGTTTGTGGATCAAGAATATGCAAAGAGAACTCAATGAAACCCTGGGAAAATGAAGTTTTGAAGAGAATACGGTTTTGGGAAAATTTGAAAATATGGAAAAATGAAGGAGAGTTAGATCTAACCATATGAGTTGGCTGCTTATATATGAGTGTTATTAGGCATGACCAAGGTTATGAATCCATTGGAACCATGGTTAGTGAGATTTGATTCAATTTGCAATTTTGCAAATTTAAGTGGAAATGAGAATTTGCACGTGCATGGGATGTATTATGATCATGAAATTCTTTCATTTTGTATACTAATCATAATGGGATTGGATTTGGGCCTTGGCATTGCATGATTTTCATGTTTGAAATGGTTTTGCAATTTTGCAACTTGTGAAATACATGAGAATTATGGCATGAAATCCAATGATTCAAAGGCCAAAAATGAACCAAATAAAGTGTACATGGATATTAGGATCTAAATTTGGCAATTGGAAATAATTACAAGCCATTTTGGTACTGTCGTACCTCGAAAATACGATCCTAAAACAAACAACAGAGTCGCCACCTAATTCTATTTATTCTACGAGAGAAAAGGGAGATATAGACACAACCTAAATAAAGGATAAGAATGGTCAACGAAACCACTAATCTAAGTTCGGGAGTCAGTTACGCAAATGGAAGGTGTTAGGCACCCCTCACGTCCGTTGTACTCAACGGGAACCTCTTAGTCTAGTTTGCGCTTAAAACATGTTAACTTGTATTATTGTCTTCTTTTAATGATTAAAGTTACTAAGATTTCTTATTAAAGGGAAAAGAGAATTATTATTTATTACGGAGAAAGGTTAAGTTTTTTTTTATTGTGATTTATGACAGAGAAATGATTAAGTTTTTTATTATTGTGCTCGCGAAGGATTAAAATCCCCGTGCCTACGTATTCCCTTGTGCAATGGGAAAGTCAGAGCTTCGTAGTTCGTGCGACTATGGTTTGTGTTTTTTAATTGAACGATTGTTTGAAAATGCATTCTACTGCTAAGCGTTGGCTTATCTGCTCGCGATAGGAGGCTGAGGCGCTAGCTTGTTTGCGAGATAGAAGGATTTAAACAATGTTCGTCTTGAGAAAAGATGTTTGATCTCTGTTAAGGGTGTTTTAAAACGAGAGGGCAAATGAACCACGTCGCGAGGGGCTAGCCCAGGAGCGGTTGCATTCAAGAACGTGCGGAGTGCTAGACTCCGGAGTTCAGTTACTCGTTGATTAATTGCGGAAAAGATTTAAATTGGTTGGTAAGTTTTAAGTTGTTTTAAGATATGAAAGAGGCAAATGGACCACATTGCGTGGGTCTTGCCCAACTGCAATCCATTTTAGAACGTGCGGAGTGCTAGACTCCGGAGTTCGGTTTTTTCGTAATTTAATTTATAAAAATGATTTGAATATTTTGGTATACGAATGATGATTGAACCATCGCGTGGGGCTAGCCCAATTGCGGTCCAATCCAGAACATGCGGAATGCTAGACTCCGGAGTTCTGTTTTCGTAATTTAATTTATAAAAATGATTTGAATATTTTGGTATACGAATGATGATTGAACCATCACGTGGGGCTAGCCCAGTTGCGGTCCAATCTAGAACGTGCGGAATGCTAGACTCCAGAGTTCTATTTTCGTATTGAATTAAATAAATTGAATAATTATTTTTAGACGTTTTAGAATCGATGTGTAATTAATAACGAAGGATTGAACGAACAATACGCGTGGGGCTAGCCCAGTTGTAGTTCGTTCTAAAACGTGCGGAGTGCTAGACTCCGGGGCTCTATTCCTTGTTAAATTAATTAGTTTAAAAAAATCACTTTTTGTTATAGGAGATTTAGGATTTAAAATCAGTAGTGAGGTACGAGTGAACAACCAAACACAAACATTGCATCAAGATTATGATGAGGTGAAAAAGAGATAAAATCAAATTTTTTTAGTGGTACCTAACGGAGAAGGTATGTTGCCTCTTTAATACGCGCAAAAGAAATCAAGAAAGACATCAGAAGCTCAAAGCATGTCAAAGTATCAAGTCTCACATAATCAACCAAAGTAAAGGCATCGAGAACTAATCACAAACTCAAGGACTAATCAAGATATGCATCAAGAATCAATTCATTATTATCATTAAGCATTAATCATAAAAAAATTAATCAAATATTTAACAAGAAAAGTCAATTAAAATCTAAATTAAATAATTAAATCTAAAAGGATTAATTAAAAAAAAGTGAACCAAGTGATGGAATAAACAAATAGTAGTAATAACATAGTACTATATCATGTACATATTATGACATTTCCATTATCACAGACAAATACTATCTATCAATTGAAATAAGAAAATGTTAAAGTAAAGCTTTACTAAATAAAATTATTAAAAAGTAAGTAAAATAATCATATACAACTAATAGTATCAGTATTATAAAAAGAGAAACAATAAGTTTCAATTAATAAATAGAAATATATATAAAAATAGTATTCACTAACAACTTTGATTAAACCACATGTATCTACAAAAACAAATTTATATTAAGTGATAGGAAATTGGACCAACACTAATAAAGTAATAAAATGATGAAGTCCACACTCACATTTGTAAATAAAAAGTGACGTTAAAACAAGGAAGTAAATGAAGTTGTATGTTTCAGAAAAAATCAGTATATACATAAACTACACCAAAATATATATGTTTTCTTTTTTTCAAAACTCTCATTAACAGTATTCTAAACCAACACTAACCAACAAATTTTTTGAAAATATTCACAACATGAGTGCAGCAGCAACACGATTAGAACTACATCGCGCCATGAACACAATACACGCAACATGCACACTAATTTTAACACTGTCAACTTATTAACAAACTTAACAAAACAAAAGTTGATAGCCAAATACCAGAAAACAAAAATCAACACATCATTTAATATTAAGAAACTAACAAGAGAAAAGCCTTTAAGAGTTATTAAACTAAAAGAATAGGAGAAGAAAAAAGTCTACCATATCAACTCAAACAAAAATATGTAAATAATACAAGAGCTCCACACAATATGAATCGACTGCAACTAAGTGTAAGCACAACAACCTAAGTAAGCAAATATATTAATGAAAACCAACCTATTCCCTATGGTAGTTGCGTTGGACGTTGTCGTTGTTGATGGCCGGAGTGGTTTATGAATTTGGAGAGGGAGGTCGAAATTGATTTGTTGTGAGTTGTTGCTTTAATGGTTGGCGGTGACTGATACGCCGCTGGATTTTGTTTGGTTGATGCGATGGCGGAGTGGTGAAGTGGAGACTGTGTTAGAGAGAAAGACTTTGTCGCCGACGACGAGAAATAGGTGCGTGTTGTTCTTATTCTCGCGGATCTCACATCCTCCTTTCTCAGTGTTTCGAATCACTTACGGCTCGTTGTTGTGGATGTGGTAGTCACAGTTAGATTATGGAGGTGAATATTTTTTTTTATGGTGAAAATTAGTTAAGTTGTGAAGAAGAGGAAGGATTGAGTGTTGAGGTTTCATCAGTGTTTACAGAAGGTGGTGATTGAGAGCTTTCAAGGTCATTGGCAGAAAAATGTATCGGAGGGTGAGATTCAAATGGGGACGGCTGCCTGTCTCCTCCATGAAACAATTCCAAGTGAATATATATATATATATATATATATATATATATATATATATATATATATATATATATATATATATATATATATATATATATATATATATATATATATATATATAATGGAAATAATAGGGTTTTCGTGAATGGTATTCCAAAACTACCCTCTCTAAAAACTTAGTGAACAAGACTTACCAAAAATGAAATGAAAACTATATATTTTTTTAATTAATTTTTTTGTTAAAAGAAATGTAACGATGAAAATAAAACCAAGTAAAATTATCTAATTATTTTTAAATAAACTAAAACATTATTTTATCAAAATAAAAAAAATAAAAGAAAAAAAATAACATGATCTAAACAAGTTGGGTATTAAAATGCTCGAAAAATGGAAATGAACGTGTCATAATAATCAGTGCAAAATAAACGTATTAGAAAAGTACTTCGTACTGTCAAATTTTGAAATAAATAGACTGGTTAAGACGACTCACAAATTGAAATGTGACTGAAAAAGTTGTCAAAAATTAAAACGGGCACACCATATTAAACTATGTGAAATGCAGATTAATGTAATTGATGTCTGCAAACTAGATTTTAACACTTCTCGTCGATTGATTTTACGCCCAGTTGACTTTTAGTTTGACCAAATCGACTGTAAATCCAATAAATTTATTTTGGCTGATAATTCGAACATTATCCATGATGAAACGCATAATATGCTATACAGACGATGCAAAGTGAAAATACAGTCAAATGGATAAAAATTAAAAAATGTTAGGTCAAAATTTGGGTATGACAGATGCCCCTATTTAATCATCTTGAACCTGAATGTACGACTAACAAAGATTTTTTTTGGGACATTCAAGGTGGAAGAGGATTAAATATCAGAATACCTAAAATTTTGACCAAAAATGCAGATGAAATGATATGATATACAATTTGAAACGCCTGACAGAGGCCACGACTTTACTGGAAAAGAAAATTGACACTACTGGGGATTAGACACATATGACTAGAGTACAATCCACGCGAGGACTTTTTCTCTTGAGCGAAACCAGATGAGAACTGTCAACAAATTCCCAGGTGAAGTCCTTGGACAAATCCCATCAGAGAAATCTTCTGTTGAGATTTAGAACATCATTTGGAAATATCTTCTGTCAAGGTATCAAAACGAAACAAAAATCTAACATCGAGATCCTGGGAAGAAAATATCTTCTGCTGAAGTCTACTGGAGATCTACTGCCGAGATTACCAGAGAATCTTAAGAAAGAAATACCTTCTGCCGAGGTATTAAAATGAACCAAAAATCTACTGCCGAGATCTTGGAAAGAAAAACAAATTCTGTTGAAGCCCGCTGGAGATCTACTACCGAAATTACCAGAGAATCTAAGAAAGAAATACCTTCTGTCGAGGTATCAAAATGAACCAAAACTCTACTGTCGAGATCTTGGAAAGAAAAACAAATTCTGTTGAAGTCTGCTGGAGATCTACTTCCGAGATTTTCCAGAGAATCTAAGAAAAGAAATACCTTCTGCCGAGGTATCAAAATGAACCAAATATCTACTGCCGAGATCTTGGAACAAAACGAATTCTGTCGAAGTCTACTGGAGATCTACTGCCGAGATTACCAGAGAATCTAAGAATGAGATACCTCCTGCCGAGGTATCAAGATAAACCAAATATCTACTGCCGAGATCTTGGAAATCAAAACAAATCCTGTCGAAATCTGCTGGAAGTCTACTGCCGAGATTACCAGAGAATCTAAGAATGAGATACCTTCTGTCGGGGTATCAAAAAGAAATTTCTACTTTCGAGGATTAACTGAGGATACACCTGTTGCCAAATCTTCTGCCGAGATTTAACTAAGGATGCCATTGTCGAGATCATAAAAAATAAATACATTCTGCCGAGGTATACTGGAAATCTTCTGCCGAGACTTGCCAGAAATAAAAGGAATCACCTGTTGCCAAATCTTCCGCCGAGATTTAACTAAGGATGCCAATGAATAGAATTCTCACCATACTTCCCTTCTTCTGAAAGAGACGACCATATGATGGAGAACAACTTCACGCTCAAACTTCTTAACTTGTCTGGAAGAGATGCCATTTGACGGAAATTGGAAAGTCACGACAAACTTCTCACCTTGTCTGGATGAGATGCCATTTTCCGAAAAATAAAGAGATTCATACCAAACTTCTCAACGTGTATTGGAGAGATGCCATTTGATAGAACCCTCATCATACTTCCCTTCTTCTGAAAGAGACAGCCATATGATGGAGAAACAACTTCACGCTCAAACTTCTCAACTTGTCTGGAAGAGATGCCATTTGACGGAAATTGGAAAATTACGACAAACTTCTCACCTTGTCTGGATGAGATAGCCATTTGTTGGAAATTGAAGAGTCACGACAAACTTCCCACCTTGTCTGGATGAGATGCCATTTGACGAAAATTGGAAAAATAAAAGAGATTCGTATCAAACTTCTCAACTTGTATGGAAGAGATAGCCATTTGAAAGAACATTCATCATACTTCCCTTCTTCTGAAAGAGACAGCCATATGATGAAAAACAACTTCACGCTCAAACTTCTCGACTTGTACGGAAGAGATGCCATTTGACGGAAGTAAAGAGAATCACGACAAACTTCTCACCTTGTCTGGATGAGATGCCATTTGCCAAAGAATAAAGAGAATCACGACAAACTTCCCACCTTGTCTGGATGAGATGCCATTTGACGAAAATTGGAAAAATAAAAGAGATTCGTATCAAACTTCTCAACTTGTATGGAAGAGATAGCCATTTGATAGAACATTCATCATACTTCCCTTCTTCTGAAAGAGACAGCCATATGATGAAAAACAACTTCACGCTCAAACTTCTCGACTTGTATGGAAGAGATGCCATTTGACGGAAGTAAAGAGAATCACGACAAACTTCTCACCTTGTCTGGATGAGATGCCATTTGCCGAACAGTAAAGGGATTCATATCAAACTTCTCAACGTGTATTGGAGAGACGCCATTTGATAGAACTGAAACTTTGCTGAGGATGAACAAACTGCTCGAAAAGAGAATGCCATATGTTGATTTACTCAAAAGTTCGAAGACGAAACAAGCTTCTCAAATAATGAGACTGCCACTTGTTGTCAGGTACAAGTAATCCAAGGGAATGTTGTAGTAACACTGCTGGAGAGCATAAATTTGTCTTCGATGGAAACCTCCGATGAATTCCTCCCGAGAGATAAATCATTAACAGGTGCAAAATAAATGCACCTTCCATCTGGAAATTCAATTATCACGATTGTCAAAGACCAAAATTCAATCCAGGAACGAGCTGGAAAGAAACTGTCAAGCAAGACACTAACCCGTGAGGAATAAACTCAATTGGGGATTAATCCTATCCAAGCGTGGAAAGGGGAACTAAAGCAAAAATCTTCCACGAGGATAAGAACTCAGTGGGGAATTAGAAAGAATGTACATTTTCTGCCTAAGGCTGACAACTCTATTGGAGAGAGACACATCACTTGGGGATAAACACGACCAAGGTAGATGAGGTATGCATTAATGAATGCAACATGAATATGAACATGAAATCAAATATGATGTACATGTATGTATATGCGTTATGTTTATGCTGACAAACAGACAAAACAGACACAGGAGACAAACTGGTGATGAAACAAACATCACAACAAACGGATACTCGACCAATCTCGTCAAAGTGTACGCAACCAACAGGATAAAGAAGCCATCCGTGGAATAAAGTCCTGCTACAAAGCGCGGATCTCTTCGAGGAGAGAAAGATACTTCAATCGGGAAAATAAATCCAAGCAAATCTTTTAACTTCAGTGTCCATCAGAAAGGAAACAAACATACAAACTAGGTTTGCTTAGGATGAAGTAAAATTTGTACTCCGTTGGGGGGGAGAAAATGACATTCAGCTGGAGAAGCTTGAATCGAGGCTCAAATGGGGATACTAGACTTAGTGTCTCACTGGAAGCACTAAGTAGTAGAAGACATCCACCATAAAGTACTGAGTCATGCCCCTGGCATATCAAAGTAACTTGGTGTGAGGACCCCATTATCTGGAGGTACTTGCAAGGTATATCCCAAGAGCGTCTTGCTTAGGGGAACACGTGGTCACGCTCCCACGAAATGTTTTGTGAGAAAAGTTCATCTCAAGAGGATTTTATAGAAGACTTGGCATTCAAGATGCCCCAGTGTCTTTAAACTCTTGTAGAGATTCGTCGAATCTTGACGTCACTGCCTCAGATTAACTGTGTTTGGCTCAAACGAGTCTTCAATGCTTGTCTTTTTTAGGGATGGTCAGATTGTGTAAGCACAAATTGGGAAATGACTTGCCCCTGTTTAGCAAAGTCTTCAAGCAACATGCCCCTATTTGGCAAAGTATTCCAACAACATGCCCCTGTCTGGCAAAGTCTTCAGGCAAAATGCCCCTGGCTGGCAAAGCTCTCAAGTAACCTGCCTCCATCTGGCAAAGTCTTCAGGCAAAATGCCCCTGGCTGGCAAAGCTCTCAAGTAACCTGCCTCCATCTAGCAAAGTCTTCAGGCAAAATGCCCCTGGCTGGCAAAGCTCTCAAGTAACCTGCCTCCATCTGGCAAAGTCTTCAGGCAACATGCCCCTGTCTGGCAAAGTCTTCAAACAACTTGCCCCTGGGGATGATCATTCTCTGAAATGGTTGTTTAACTACTCATCAGAGTTTCAAATCTCAAGAGATTAAACTCGTCACTGGTACTCATACATAGGTTTCTATGATATCAAGCAAAATTTTAACAAGCAAAATGTCAATGTTGAGACTGCTAATGCAACACACATGTTTGTCTCAATTTTTTTTTTAATGTTTTTTTTTGAGAGATTTTCACAATAGCCTGTGACCGAATCATTAGCTAAGACGTTATATTTATTATTTTTTTATAAAGCCAACACCAACTTTTGAGCAACACTCATGGGAGTCGGGAAACACTTTCTCATCGAGTGTGCTTTTGAAATAAACCCTACTTCAATTAGGACTTTTGTGGGTCGTAATGTGGTTTGGTTCACGGTTTTAGAAACAAAGGATAAAGGCTCAAAGTTTATTTGGTGCCCACCCATTCTCCGTGATGTCCTCTAATCCTATGTTCAGCTAAATTGACACATACATTTGTCTTGATAGCGTAGAGAAGATGAAGATCCAAGGTTTGCTTGAAATGACAGTCATCTTATTTGTCCTCTATGGATATCAGTGACCCCTTTGACTTTGGTATGGTGGTCACTAAATCGTAAGCTTTAGGTTGAGGATTGAAAAGCCTCTTCTAACTCGGATTTCTCTTTGGTCCCTGATTTTTGCCTAAGTCTCCTTTTGGGTGCTTGACTTAGCGGGATTTTATTTTCTCTTTTTTAAAAAAAAAAATCAATGGAAGGCTGAAAGCTGTGACTGTCAAGTCTTTGATTGTAGTGGATTCCCTGATGGGATGTTTCATCTTATGATTTGAATGTGTAACCAGATTAACTGAACACTACCCTGCCCCAGGTTAAGTGTAAGGGTTTTGAAATATCTGAAAGAAACTCCTACTTCTAGGCTCGAAGTGGTTGACTAGGGATTAACTCCTTATTTCTCCAGTGTTTGGGAATTTGAAACAATGCCTATACATCGTCAGTAGGATTTTAATCAAAAGCATTCAACTAGAGAATTTGTGTTTTAATTTCGTCATCCTCCCTCCAATTCTCTGCTTAGGCAAGAGATGGGATAATATTGGCATTATAAAGTTGAAAAAGCATTATGAGTGAATACGAATGGATTACTTCAAGACAAACATATTCATTGCATTAATCATTCAAAACAAATAAGTTCTTACATGCCAAAACAAACGCATTAACAAACAAAGAAAAATACATATGAAAAGAAGCAAACGAGCTAAACATCTGAGAGGATAGCTCCAAAGCATCGAACAATCACGTGTATTGAGGAACTGGTTCCAGGCTCCAGTAACAAACTGACTTGGAAAGGACCTTCTTGAGTTTTCTATCAGCACAAAGGCACTCTGTCCACAGATGGGATTCCTCCATTGAAGGCCAACACCCCGTAGTCGATCATTTCTTGAACCTTTTCCTGGAAGACTTTGCACTCTTCAATTGGATGCCCCTGTACTCCACCATGAAATTCACAACTGGTATTTGGATTGAACCAATGGGGGCGAGACCTCATGGCTCTTGTCTTCCTGGGTGCCATCACTAAATTCTTGGTGAAACAAGTCCATAGTTGACCGTAAGTCATTGGGATTGGATCGAACTGAGGAATCTCTCTTGTTGGTCTGTCCTGAGATCTTTGTTGATTATGGCGCTGATTTTGACGTTCGCCATAAGGCACTGGAGCTTGCAAGATTTTAGGAGAATCCCTAATTGCATTAACTTCAAAATTTCCTTCCTCTTGGGAATCACATACATACTTCTCTTCAACAATTTGGCAATCTGACCCCTCTTGGATTCTTCCACATTTGAATGCGTTTTCAATGTTTACTCCAACTTCCACAATTTTGGAGAACTCTAATGGCACAACGCCTATCATTCTGATATAATGAGAGTCTGACAATGTTTTTAGAAACATTTTGGCAAGTTCTTTCTCTAAGAGTGGTGGATGAACTTGGGCTGCAAATTCTTTCCATCTTTGTGCATACTCCCTAAAAGATTCATCGTCTCTCTGACTCATTCCTATCAACTGGTCACAGTCTGGAGCCATGTCCAAATTGTAGTCATATTGCTTCATAAAAGCGCCGGATAGGTCTTCCCAAGTCTGTATATGGTTTCTTTCTAGCTTCGTATACCACATCAAAGATGCCCCATATAGACTTTCTTGAAAGTAATGAATCATCAACTTATCGTTATCGGCATGAGCAGTCATTTTTCGACAAAACATCGTCAAATGATATCTTGGACAACTTACACCCTTGTATATTTCAAAAGTAGGCATTTTGAAATCTGGGGGAATAATCACGCCCGGGACCAGACACAAGTTACGTGCTTTTAAACCAAATGCATTGAGTTCTTTCACCATCTTCAGTTGTTCCTCGAGATCACGAATTCCTTCCTCAATTTTCACCACCTTAGGATTATTCACCTTTGTCACATGATGGACATTCTAAGATTGGGGAACATCCACTTGTTGAGCATCGTTGTCAGGAGGAAAATCATACATCGGGTTGGTCATTACAATAAAGTCTGACATGGAATCAACATTCTCTGCCATATTTATTGTTCTTCAGTGACTACTTCAGGCTTGAAAGAGACGTCTAAAAGTCAACAAATTGATAGAAGGACAGATGAGTGAGTTTTTTGTTTGGTGGGAGAATGATATGCAATGCAAATGCAAATGATATGTGAATGAATGCAAAGCTCAAAATCACAAATTCAATCAGTTCTAGCATGAAGGCAAGATGTTGGATCCAAGGTACAAGTAACTCGGAATCTCCTAACTGGTAAGCCTTAAGTGGAGAGTTCTAAATTCTTTACCCATAAAGCCCACTCACAGGGTGGCTTCTATGGTAATGGTATAAGGATACTCAAGGTCATGGACGTTTATCTTACTAACGCCCCGCCGCAGGCTGGCTGCATTGTGACGATAATGACAATAAGGTCTACCTTAAGTGGAGTTCTCATGCTAGGCCAACAAAGGGGCGAGCCCTCGGAGCCTAACATTACGCAACTACCAAAACTGAAACAGGTTCTAGGGGGTCCCAGAATCACAGCCCTTTCGTGAATCAGGTCACGCGACAGGCTAACTATCTGGGGGAGCTTTCATGCTAGGCGTGCAAGGAGAGAGTCCTTGGAGACTAACACTAATAACATCCAATTCTAACTTAGATGTTCCCTCTTCTTTTTCAAAACTCAAGTACAAATTCATACCCGTGATATCCCGAGATCCAACAGGCAAATATAATGAGCAAATAATAAAGAAGGAAGCAAAAGATAGAATACAAATAGCAAATAAAGAAGACAATCAAACAAGTCAGCAAACAAACGCAAACTATCCTAAGCTAGGCTCGACTCTCTTATGCACAAGGCACTAAAGTCCCCAGCAGAGTCGCCAGCTGTCGTACCTCGAAAAATACGATCCTAAAACAAACAACAGAGTCGCCACCTAATTCTATTTATTCTACGAGAGAAAAGGGAGATATAGACACAACCTAAATAAAGGATAAGAATGGTCAACGAAACCACTAATCTAAGTTCGGGAGTCAGTTACGCAAAGGGAAGGTGTTAGGCACCCCTCACGTCCGTTGTACTCAACGGGAACCTCTTAGTCTAGTTTGCGCTTAAAACATGTTAACTTGTATTATTGTCTTCTTTTAATGATTAAAGTTACTAAGATTTCTTATTAAAGGGAAAAGAGAATTATTATTTATTACGGAGAAAGGTTAAGTTTTTTATTTATTGTGATTTATGACAGATAAATGATTAAGTTTTTTATTATTATGCTCGCGAAGGATTAAAATCCCCGTGCCTACGTATTCCCTTGTGTAATGGGAAAGTCAGAGCTTCGTAGTTCGTGCGACTACGGTTTGTGTTTTTTAATTGAACGATTGTTTGAAAATGCATTCTACTGCTAAGCGTTGGCTTATCTGCTCGCGATAGGAGGCTGAGGCGCTAGCTTGTTTGCGAGATAGAAGGATTTAAACAATGTTCGTCTTGAGAAAAGATGTTTGATCTCTGTTAAGGGTGCTTTAAAACGAGAGGGCAAATGAACCACGTCGCGAGGGGCTAGCCCAGGAGTGGTTGCATTCAAGAACGTGCGGAGTGCTAGACTCCGGAGTTCAGTTACTCGTTGATTAATTGCGGAAAAGATTTAAATTGGTTGGTAAGTTTTAAGTTGTTTTAAGATATGAAAGAGGCAAATGGACCACATTGCGTGGGGCTTGCCCAACTGCAATCCATTTTAGAACGTGCGGAGTGCTAGACTCCGGAGTTCGGTTTTTTCGTAATTTAATTTATAAAAATGATTTGAATATTTTGGTATACGAATGATGATTGAACCATCGCGTGGGGCTAGCCCAGTTGCGGTCCAATCCAGAACGTGCGAAATGCTAGACTCCGGAGTTCTGTTTTCGTAATTTAATTTATAAAAATGATTTGAATATTTTGGTATACGAATGATGATTGAACCATCGCGTGGGGCTAGCCCAGTTGCGGTCCAATCCAGAACGTGCGGAATGCTAGACTCCGGAGTTCTGTTTTCGTAATTTAATTTATAAAAATGATTTGAATATTTTGGTATACGAATGATGATTGAACCATCGCGTGGGGCTAGCCCTGTTGCGGTCCAATCCAGAACGTGCGGAATGCTAGACTCCGGAGTTCTGTTTTCGTATTGAATTAAATAAATTGAATAATTGTTTTTAGACGTTTTAGAATCGATGTGTAATTAATAACGAAGGATTGAACGAACAATACGCGTGGGGCTAGCCCAGTTGTAGTTCTTTCTAGAATGTGCGGAGTGCTAGACTCCGGGGCTCTTTTCCTTGTTAAATTAATTAGTTTAAAAAATCACTTTTTGTTATAAGAGATTTAGGATTTAAAATCAGTAGTGAGGTACGAGTGAACAACCAAACACAAACATGACATCAAGATTATGATGAGGTGCAAAAGAGATAAAATCGAGTTTTTTTAGTGGTACCTAACGGAGAAGGTATGTTGCCTCTTTAATACGCGCAAAAGAAATCAAGAAAGACGTCAGAAGCTCAAAGCATGTCAAAGTATCAAGTCTCACGTAATCAACCAAAGTAAAGGCATCGAGAACTAATCACAAACTCAAGGACTAATCAAGATATGCATCAAGAATCAATTCATTATTATCATTAAGCATTAATCATAAAAAAATTAATCAAATATTTAACAAGAAAAGTCAATTAAAATCTAAATTAAATAATTAAATCTAAAAGGATTAATTAAAAAAAAGTGAACCAAGTGATGGAATAAACAAATAGTAGTAATAACATAGTACTATATCATGTACATATTATGACATTTCCATTATCACAGACAAATACTATCTATCAATTGAAATAAGAAAATGTTAAAGTAAAGCTTTACTAAATAAAATTATTAAAAAGTAAGTAAAATAATCATATACAACTAATAGTATCAGTATTATAAAAAGAGAAACAATAAGTTTCAATTAATAAATAGAAATATATATAAAAATAGTATTCACTAACAACTTTGATTAAACCACATGTATCTACAAAAACAAATTTATATTAAGTGATAGGAAATTGGACCAACACTAATAAAGTAATAAAATGATGAAGTCCACACTCACATTTGTAAATAAAAAGTGACGTTAAAACAAGGAAGTAAATGAAGTTGTATGTTTCAGAAAAAATCAGTATATACATAAACTACACCAAAATATATATGTTTTCTTTTTTTCAAAACTCTCATTAACAGTATTCTAAACCAACACTAACCAACAAATTTTTTGAAAATATTCACAACATGAGTGCAGCAGCAACACGATTAGAACTACATCGCGCCATGAACACAATACACGCAACATGCACACTAATTTTAACACTGTCAACTTATTAACAAACTTAACAAAACAAAAGTTGATAGCCAAATACCAGAAAACAAAAATCAACACATCATTTAATATTAAGAAACTAACAAGAGAAAAGCCTTTAAGAGTTATTAAACTAAAAGAATAGGAGAAGAAAAAAGTCTACCATATCAACTCAAACAAAAATATGTAAATAATACAAGAGCTCCACACAATATGAATCGACTGCAACTAAGTGTAAGCACAACAACCTAAGTAAGCAAATATATTAATGAAAACCAACCTATTCCCTATGGTAGTTGCGTTGGACGTTGTCGTTGTTGATGGCCGGAGTGGTTTATGAATTTGGAGAGGGAGGTCGAAATTGATTTGTTGTGAGTTGTTGCTTTAATGGTTGGCGGTGACTGATACGCCGCTGGATTTTGTTTGGTTGATGCGATGGCGGAGTGGTGAAGTGGAGACTGTGTTAGAGAGAAAGACTTTGTCGCCGACGACGAGAAATAGGTGCGTGTTGTTCTTATTCTCGCGGATCTCACATCCTCCTTTCTCAGTGTTTCGAATCACTTACGGCTCGTTGTTGTGGATGTGGTAGTCACAGTTAGATTATGGAGGTGAATGATTTTTTTTTATGGTGAAAATTAGTTAAGTTGTGAAGAAGAGGAAGGATTGAGTGTTGAGGTTTCATCAGTGTTTACAGAAGGTGGTGATTGAGAGCTTTCAAGGTCATTGGCAGAAAAATGTATCGGAGGGTGAGATTCAAATGGGGACGGCTGCCGGTCTCCTCCATGAAAGAATTACAAGTGAATATATATATATATATATATATATATATATATATATATATATATATATATATATATATATATATATATATATATATATATATATATAATGGAAATAATAGGGTTTCCGTGAATGGTATTCCAAAACTACCCTCTCTAAAAACTTAGTGAACAAGACTTACCAAAAATGAAATGAAAACTATATATTTTTTTAATTAATTTTTTTGTTAAAAGAAATGTAACGATGAAAATAAAACCAAGTAAAATTATCTAATTATTTTTAAATAAACTAAAACATTATTTTATCAAAATAAAAAAAATGAAAGAAAAAAAAAACATGATCTAAACAAGTTGGGTATTAAAATGCTCGAAAAATGGAAATGAACGTGTCATAATAAACAGCGCAAAATAAACATATTAGAAAAGTACTTCGTACTGTCAAATTTTGAAATAAATAGACTGGTTAAGACGACTCACAAATTGAAATGTGACTGAAAAAGTTGTCAAAAATTAAAACGGGCACACCATATTAAACTATGTGAAATGCAGATTAATGTAATTGATGTCTGCAAACTAGATTTTAACACTTCTCGTCGATTGATTTTACGCCCAGTTGACTTTTAGTTTGACCAAATCGACTGTAAATCCAATAAATTTATTTTGGCTGATAATTCGAACATTATCCATGATGAAACGCATAATATGCTATACAGACGATGCAAAGTGAAAATACAGTCAAATGGATAAAAATTAAAAAATGTTAGGTCAAAATTTGGGTATGACAGGTACATTTTGTAAAAAGTGTGAAACTTGAATGCATGAGAAACCCTAAAACCAACCTTGAAGTCTTTTGATCATAACTTTTGAACCATAAATGTTATGGCGATGATTTTGTACTTTATGGAAAGGGAAAATAATGATCTTTAAATTTCATGATTGGTCCAAATCCATTTGAAATTTTTTTATGATGGAAAGTCAAGTTGAATGTGGAGTATAAAGCTTCCAAAAATAGAAAGTTCTCATTACAAGTCATTTCCATTTTTAGTAACTTTTGCCCTAAGCCTTGATTCTTGATGAATGATGATATTTTTGACATTTCTTGACCAAATAAAGGTTTATGAACTTGAGGAGCATGATTTTGAGCTTAAAAATCCAGGGTTGACTTTTCTTTTCCACTGTTGACTTTTGCTTAGTTCACAAGAAACTGATCAACTAAAAAACTTCCACAATGAACCAAAGGACAAGATTCCATACATGAACACTTATTAACATATAGAATACCATGAGAACAAGTTTGAACCAAAATCTTGATGATTTCCTGCTTTAAACCAAAACCCTAATTTGGGCCCTCTCCAAGAGTTTGTTTTGTAGGGATCAAATCTAACCACTTTCATTCTTTTCAAACTCAGTGCTACTTAACAAGCATAGCCGCACTCATTACTAATAAAAAACTATCTTTCATCCAAAATATAAAATTATAAAAAGTTTATTTTTTAAAATATTTGTTATTCATACATGAAATATAATTTATTTTTTGGACCGTACATGAAATATAATTTAAGTTGTAATAAACTTATATGTAACAAGCTATATTATCCAATATTCAAAATTAAAATTCAATACAATGTAGGATAAAGTCAAATAAAGTATGAAAAATACCTCTTCAAGTTTTTGAAATTCATGTAGCCAACCAATCACTTGATTTGTTCTTTTCATGACTCCTGTGCTCTCTGCTTTATCAATTTCTGTTTGCACATCCTTTTCTTGTTTTGAACATCTTCCCATTTTTCCATCAATGATTCTAGATTCTCCTGCATATTATAAACATAAGCAGCTTGTGTGTTTGTGCAACTGAACAAACTTTTAGCAACTTCCCATATTACACCCAACGCTTCCATGGTTTCTCAAAATATTAATAATAAAGAAAGGCTTGCAAGAAAAAAGAAAAACGGAATGTTAGATATATTTATAGAACATTGCTTAAGATTCTGTTGTAAAGTTTAGAAAGATTTTTGGTTTTGGTTTTGGTTTTGGTTTTGCTTTGGTTGATGATATTTAATAATTCCATATGAAAGTGAAGCAAGGAATAAGTAAGGTAAGAAAGAAAAGGATTCTGGCATTGAGACACAAACCTTTCATTTCATGCTTCCAATTGTTTAAATAATAAGGTTTAATTTATAAATAAATAATTTGTTAATTAATTTATAGAGGAATTAGAATGTATCTCGACTTTCTCTTCCAGCTTCCATTTGTTACTGGGAAGTACAGTTGCATCATCCTCTTGAATAGGGTGGTGAAAATATTATTGGGGAGTGGATATTGTGTTCACTTGTTTAAATTTTTTTAAATGAAACTCAAGTCAATCAGAAATGCTACAATATAAAAGAAATAATACTCTGCTAGGGTTTTAGACTGCATGGAGTTTACTTTTACGTCGACTAGGGTACCGGAGACGGGGAAACCACGGACAACACTGCAAAAAGGACGACGGTGAGGATCTCATTTAGGGATATGCTCACAGAAGGTCAAATAGCTGCTCCTGCAAAAGAGAAGGAAGATCTTATAGCAAAAGGTTTGATGAATATTGAACTAGATGGAGGAAATCGGCTATTACCAAAGGTAACTTTTGATGAGAAGCTACAAGTCTGGATATGGCAGCAGGTATGGAAATTCCAATAATAGTGGATGGGAGAAACAATAGAACAGAAGAAGCAAATGTTGGTCAAATGAGTGAGGATGAGAACACCGCTCACGGAGAATGGCTTATGGTAAGCAGGAAGAAACGTGGCACAAATGTGGGAAAAAAGCAAAATTCAAAAAGTCATGAGGGACATCAGAAGCAAATGGGACAAAATAAATCTCATGTGATGGTCAATGGGATTAAAGGAAAATATAAACAAAATACTATCATACAGGAAAACATGAATAGAGTACAAGTGGTAAGTAGTGGAGAGGGAGCCAATTTGAACAAACCGAATAATTCACAATGGCTATAGAATTCTTCTACTACACCAATTATGGATTGGTCAAACTTAAAGAGAAGAAGGCAAGATTCAATTTCTAATACCCCGTATTTTAAAAAATGTTTTGGATAATATTAATTAAGATTAATAGGATTTCGGTGTGCTCTAAGAGTTTTTAACTTAAATAAATAGAACAACTGACGAACTCAAATTAATTAATTAGTATTATCTGATTCAGAGATTTTATTAAATAATTGACTCAGAAACATTTTTTGATACCTTCAATTTGGATTCGTTGGGTTACTAACTAATAGTTATCAGTATAACTATTGTTTTGTATCATAAAAAGAAAAACAAGTTCTGTTAGAGAGGAGAAGAAGAAGAAGAAGAAGCTCTTGGAAGGAGAATAAATTCATGGAAGAGCTTGCTATCATTTCTTCATCAATTTTCATCTTCATCAAACTCCTCTTCATTGTCAAGGTGAATTCTAGATAGAAACTTTTGTTTTAGAGTTTTGAAATTCTAGAGTTTTAGGTTAGAAACGATTAATTTGATAAATCGAAGTTTCTAACGGTTAAAATGTTGAAATAATCAGGTAGAGTCGGGTTACATGTATGTTAAACCTATTATGATTGCTTGGATGATCCATAGTGTTTTGATTGAGTTTGGATGGGTTTTGTGATGAAAAAACAGAGTTTTTGAGCTTCTGCAACAGGGTTAATCGATTAACCAAATGGTTAACTGATTAACCAATGAAAATTGGTGTTTTACGTGAAATTTAGACTGGTTAATCGGTTAACCAAATGGTTAATCGATTAACACTGAGATAGTTTTGGAAAAATGTTTAAAAACCTGTATCTTTTGAACCATAAGTCTGTTTTGGTCCCCGTTCGAAGCGTTGGAAAGCTATAACAACGTACTATCCAATGGTAGAGGAAAATATTACTTTTGAAGTGGAAAATATTTATTTATTTTATGCCGATCAAAAATACCTATTTTGTAAATGTAATTGGTGAACCATAAAACATGCAATTTAAAGTATTGTGAGGAAACCTTACCATAAACCAATAGTATGGCCTAGTAATGTAACTAGAAATTGTTAGATGGTATTGTTTGTACAATTGATGTCTAAGTATGTTTTCTTAGCATGTAATTTATTTTACTATGATAGTCATGGCTTGAGATGGGTATAACACCGAGTCTCATGGGAAGTCTTGATTTAGTAAGTCTTGAGGTGAGTATTACATTGAGTCTCATGAAAAACATTGATGAAGTCTTGAGGTAGATATTACACCGAGTCCCACGGGAAGCATTGGTAGTGGCTTGAGATGGGTATATCATTGAGTCCCATGGGAAGACTTGCTCGATAAAGTCTTGAGGTGGGTATTACACTAAGTCACATGGGAAGCATTGGTAATGGCTTGAGAGGGGTATAACACTGAGTCCCATGGGAAGCCTTGATTGAGTAAGTCTTGAGGTGGACATTACATTGATTCCCTCGAAAAGCATCAATAAAATCTTGAGGTGAGTATTACACTGAGTCCCATGGGAAGCATTGGTGGTGGCTTGATATGGGTATAACATTGAGTCCCATGGGAAGCCTTGCTCGATAAAGTCTTGAGGTGAGTATTACACTGAGTCCCACGGGAAGCATTGATAATGACTTGAGATGGGTATAAAATTGAGTCCCATGGGAAGCCTTGATTGAGTAAGTCTTGAGGTGGGTATTACACTGAGTTCCACGGGAAGCGTCAATAAAGTCTTTTAGATGGGTATTAGACTGAGTCCCACGAGAAACATTGGTAATGGCTTGAGATGGGTATACCATTGAGTCCCATGGGAAGTCTTGATTGAGTAAGTCTTGAGGTGGGTATTACACTGAGTCCCACGGGAAGCATCGATAAAGTCTTAAGGTGGGTATTACACTGAGTCTCACGGGAAGCGAATGGTAAGCACTTGAGGTGGGTATTACATTGAGTCTCATGTGAAGTTTCGAGAACGTTGTATGGATGTTCCTTTTTGATTTGTTTCTTTGTAGAGAAATGACCATAGATTTGAGTAGTGAATTGATTCAAACCTTTAGAACCGAGAGAACTCTAAGATAGGGAACTCACTGAGATATTGATATCTCACCCCACTATTGTTGTTGCTTTTCAGGTTTCTTTTACATGTTTGGTTTGTAAGTATACGAGTGCGCCTAAGAGGGGGGGGGGGTGAATTAGGTTCTTAGAAATTTTTCCGGAATTTTATCGATGGATGAATAATTCTTGATTATTGTTCTAAGTTTAAAAAGCGGAAAAGCGGAAAAGTAAATTGGACACGGCGATATATATTGGTTCCCCTCACAATCCGAGAGTACTCCACTTCTCTTTCAACACGAAAGAGAATTTACTATAGTTTTGGACAAATACAAGACTCTTCCTAGTCTTTCTATACAAGTCACTAAACTATATCCACCAAGATTAATCCTCTTGGAATTTTCCACTATGTCTTATTGAGAACAATCCTCTCAATAAAAGACTTCTTGTATCCACAATCCGGATAACAAGAACAAAACAATAATTCTGAATTTTATAAGATAGAAATTTTGAAGCTTTGATTTTTTATCAATATAACAATTGATCTTCTCTTTCACTAACAATAATTCACAATCATAAAATATTGGATAGCTCAAGAATTTTCTGATTATATGATATGAAGTAATGCAGAAAAATTCTTGTCAAAAGTTTAAGAGTTTTGTGAATTTTTTCTATGAAATTATTTTTGAAAGAGGTGACAAATGATTTGAAAAAGTTTGGAATTTATATGCACATAACACCCTTATGAAATAATGTAATAACAGCAAAAATTCATGAACAAATGTCAATGCATCATGAAAAGGTTCCATGAAAAGATACATGAAGAGGTGTTATGAAAAATACTGATTTTTCAAATTTGTACAGGCTGCAATCGATTGCACTATAATGCAAATCGATTGCACATGCATACGTTACCAAATTTTTCAAAGTTTTGAAGCATGCAATCGATTGCATGTAAATGCAAATCGATTGCACCAAGTTAAAAAGCCAAAAATGCTTAAAACAAACAGATGTAAATCGATTGCATGTATGGTGAAATCGATTTACACAAGCTTAAACTTGAAAAATGCAAATTTAAATTATGCTAAGGAAATGATTATGCCATGATATTAGTTTTTGATTGAGCATCTAAGACTTTAATATTTGTTAATAATTGCTAATATACCTTCATGAAACATCTTCTTGAAATAAGTCTTTAAACATGATGCATTAATCTTGAAAATCATCTTTGCCTTCTTATCATATTGTAGCTAAGAGATGTGTCTTCATCAAAACAAGTGTTGACCATGGAGAAGCTTGACTTCACATTCTCCCCCTTTTTGATGATGACAAACAATCTTCTTAGATGCTTTAATATTTTCGGAATACTTCTCCCCCTAAGATGTATATCTCCCCCTTTGTATGTGAATCAGAGCTTTGTACCTTTAAGAAATTCAATACAAGAAAAATGTACAAGCATAACATCTTTCTCCCCCTTTGACATTATCAAAAAGAAGGGAAAGATGGGTGAACATAATGAAAGCTATAAACAAGAAATAATGAAACTAGAAATAACATATCATAGATTAAAATTTGAAGTGCATACATAGCATAAGTGCAGAATTTTACATCATAAAAAAAAACATGATAAGTTCATACATTTGACATTACAACCATAAAACATTTAAACACTACATAATCAAACAAAGAATATTAAAACATTTTAAGAAAGATCCATGTTGGTTGACAAGTGATTTTAATTGATTGGGTAATAAGTTATGACACAATGGATCAAGGTAAAAAGGAGGGAATAATAAAAATAAAATTTTTTCAAAAAGTTCCAGACTGCAATCGATTTGCATTATCATGCATTCGATTGCACTATTCAAAAAATTACGTGAAAAAGGCAATTTTTTCCAGACTGCAATCGATTTGCATTAACATGCAATCGATTGCACTAAGCCCAGTTTTGAAAAAGTACATAAAATTATCAGACTGCAATCGATTACAGTCAACATGAAATCGATTGCACCTTTAAAAATTTGCTGAAAAATGAAAAATAAACATTCTAAAACATTTTTTAAACATATTTAATGAATCATACACATATATGGCACATATAAGAAGGGAGTAGAAATAGAAACATATTGAAATATTTTGCTTAAACAAGAGAAGAATGAATGTTGTGCACCTTTGTTAATGGATGATTTATATATCTTTTTCATCTAAGATTCCAAGTTCTCTTCTAATCTTGTAAAAAGGTTCTCTTGCGAGCGGCTTTGTGAAAATGTCCGCTAATTGATTATGCGTATCCACGAAGGTAACATCTACGTCTCCGTTAAGAACGTGATCACGAAGGAAATGGTGCCGAATGTCTATGTGCTTTGTTCTTGAATGCATGACCGGGTTCTTTGTGATGTTGATGGCACTTGTGTTGTCACATCGAAGAGGAATGCAACCGAGATCTACGCCATAGTCAAGAAGTTGCTGCTTAAACCACAAAATTTGTGCACAACAACTGCCAGCTGTAATGTATTCTGCTTCGGTCGTGCTAAGTGCAACACAAGCTTGCTTCTTGCATGCCCATGATACTAGTGCATTCCCGAGAATATGACAAGTGTCACTTGTGCTTTTTCTATCGGTCTTAGATCCTGCATAATTAGCGTCAGAATAACCAATTAAAGAACATGTACTATCTTTTGGATACCATAGTCCGACATTCGTTGTTCCTTTGAGATACTTCATAATCCTCTTTACGGCGGTAAGATGCGATTCCTTCAGATTTGCTTGAAAGCGTGCACACAGACATACACTAAACATAATGTCAGGACGGCTTGCTGCCAAATATAATAATGAACCGATCATACCTCGATACTTTGTGATATCAATTGAAGTGCCGGATTCATCTTGATCAACGTACGTTCCGGATCCCATAGGAGTGGACATCACCTTGCAACTATCCATATCGAATCTTTTTAATAGTTCCTTGCAATACTTGGATTGGTTGATGAAGATGCCATCCTTTGTTTGCTTGATTTGAAGTCCAAGAAAATAGTTTATTTTTCCCATCATGGACATTTAGAATTCTCCTTGCATCATAAGTGAAAATTCTTCGCAAAGATCTTTGTTTGTTGAACCGAAGATGATGTCATCGACATAGACTTGAACCAATAAGGTGTTACCTTTGAACTTCTTTATGAACAACGTCTTGTCAACCTTTCCTTTTGTAAAACCCTTCTCACATAGGAAGTTTCTAAGGCGATCATGCCATGCTCTTGGTGCTTGCTTTAAGCCATAAAGAGCCTTCTTCAACTTGTAGACATGAGAGAGATTCTTGAAGTCTTCAAAACCCGGAGGTTGTTTGACATAGACTTCTTCATTTATGTAGCCATTCAGGAAAGCGCTTTTGACATCCATCTGGTACAACTGAAAATTCATTGAACAAGCGTAAGCAAGTAATAATCCGATTGCTTCTAACCTTGCTACCGGAGCGAACGTTTCATCAAAGTCGATTCCTTCTTCTTGGTTGTAGCCTTGTGCGACCAATCTTGCTTTGTTACGAACTATGATTCTGTTCTCGTCAAGTTTGTTCTTGAACACCCATCTTGTTCCTATGATGTGTTTGTTGTCCGATCTTGGTACAAGAGTCCAAACTTGATTCCTTTCGAATTGATTAAGTTCTTCTTGCATAACTATTATCCATTTATCATCGCCTAAGGCTTCATCGATTTTAGTTGGTTCAATTTGAGATACGAACGCCATGTTGAGACAAGCATCCTTGAGATTTAGTCGAGTTGCAACGCCTTGGCTAATATCACCAATAACTTTATCTATTGGGTGATCTCTATGAGTTCTCCATTCTTTCGGAAGATCTTTATGTTCTTCAATGATTGGTGAGTTATCTTCTTGTGATATTTCTTGTTCTTTTGATGTATCCTTTTGTTGTTGTGATATATCTACTACATCATCATCATCATCCACAATAATATTATCCTCTTTCGAGGGGTTAGTCTCATCAAACGAAACATGAATAGATTCTTCAATAGTAAGTGTTCGTTTATTGAAAATTCTAAAAGCTCCACTTGAGAGAGAATAACCAAGAAATATACCTTCGTCAGACTTCTCATCAAACTTACCAAGATTGTCCTTGCCATTGTTGAGAACGAAGCATTTACATCTGAATATGTGGAAAAAGGATATGTTTGGTTTCCTACCCTTGAACAAATCATACGGATTCTTCTTGAGAATTGGTCGAATATTGACACGGTTGCTCACAAAATAAGCCGTGTTAACCGCATCCGCCCAAAAATATTTAGGAAGATTTGAGTCGCTAAGCATTGTTCTTGCAAGTTCCACTAATTCCCTATTCTTCCTTTCTACGACACCGTTTTGTTGAGGAGTCCTTGGTGCGGAAAAGTTGTGAGAGATTCCATGTTCTTCACAAAAATCTTCAAATGATGAGTTTTGGAATTCTCCACCATGGTCGCTTCTAATGGAGACTATTGAGAGTGACTTCTCGTTTTGAATTTGCTTGGCATACTTCTTGAATGCTTTGAAGGCATCACTTTTCTGCACTAAAAACAATGTCCATGTGTATCGAGAGAACTCATCAACAATAACTAAAGCATAAACGTTACCTCCGAAGCTTTTTGTTCTTGATGGACCGAAAAGATCCATATGTAACAATTGTAGTGGTCTTGAAATAGATATCACTTTCTTGGATTTGAAGGATGTTTTGGTTTGCTTCCCTTTTTGACATGCGTCACAAAGCTTATCCTTGATGAACTTTATCTTCGGAAGACCAACAATTAGATCATGCTTTATTAATTTGTTTAAATGCTCCATGTGAATGTGAGCAAATCTCTTATGCCAAAGCCATGCCTCGTTGTTGTTTGCCATTAAGCATTTTACCTTCAAGGAAGAGTCATCAAAAGAAATCATGAAAATGTTATTAAATCTTTTAACTTTTAGCAAGAGGTCATGAGTGACTTCATGTTCTATCAAGCATTCCTCCTTTGTAAAGTTGATTCGAAATCCTTTGTCACACAATTGACTTATGCTAAGAAGGTTGTGTTTAAGGCCTTCCACATAAAGGACGTCTTCGATGATTGTATGAGGAGATGCACCAACGGTTCCAACTCCAAGAATCTTTCCTTTATTATCATCACCGTAAGTAACGTATCCTTTGGCCTTAAGTGATAGACTTGAAAATTTGTTGATGTCACCGGTCATATGCTTTGAACAACCGCTATCAAGATACCATTGATTCGAAGTTGTTTTCAAGCATACCTACAAAACAAAAATCAAGTATTGTTAGGTACCCAAATTGCTTTGGATCCTTGATAGTTAGTACCTTTTTCAACCCACACATAATTCCCTTTAGCAACACCAATGTTGCGCACATAGCAAGCATTAGGTGTGTGTCCTTTGGTTCCACAATAAAAACAAGTAGGTTGAAAATGACTTCTATATCTAGGAACATAACTCTTTTTCTTAACAATTCTTTTCTTTCTATGACTTTGATGCACACTTTTAGAATTGATTGCCTTTTCTTTAACAACTTGTTCACTTGCTTTAACAAAAATAGTCTCATTTGTGCTTGGTTTGGAAAACTTAGAATATCCTAATCCACTTTTATCATTAGGATACCTTTGGTTCCTAAGAATTTCCTCCAAGCCAATTTGACCTTTTTCATATCTTTCTAAAACTCTTTTAAGTTGAACAATTTGGAAAGATAAAGACTCACAATTTTTACATACGAGACTTTGTTTTTCATTCATCAACTTTTGCTTTTCACTTTCAATATATTTTTCTAAAGCAATATTTTTTTCTTCTAAAGATGAAATTTGTTTCTTTTGGGATGAAATACGTTTATACAAAGTCTTGAATTCTTTTAAGAGTTCATCTATTACATCTTGTGCATCATTATCATAAATAGAAAATTTGCTACTAACCTCGTCATTTTCTTCATCGGAGTGATGTGAAGCCATTAGAGCCATATTTGCACATTCATCGCTCTCCGATTTCGATGAGGAACTAACTTCATTTTCGTCCCAAGCAATATAAGCCTTTTTATTCTTGAAATCCTTCTTGCCTTTGAATCCTCCTTTCTTTGCAAGTCTTGGACAATCCGGCTTTATGTGACCTTGCTTCCCACATTCATAACATGTGACTTCTTGAATCGATGTGGATGCATCCTTCTTCCTGAAATGTTTATTCTTTTTAGGAAAAGAGGAATTTTTATTTTTGTTAAAAAACTTACCAAGCTTCTTAACAAGAAGCATGAAGTTCTCATCTTCGGAAGTCTCCTCATCTTTGTCATCCTTCGTGTCAATCTTCAAAGCAATTCCCTTGGACTTTTTCTCTTGACTTTCGTGCTTCTCGAGCCTTTCAAGTTCTAATACGTGCTCTTGAAGTTTTCCAAAGAGGGATGTGGATGTCATTGTTGAGAGACTCTTCTTTTCCGAAATAGCGGTCACTTTCGGTTGCCATTCCCTTGTCAAGGATCTTAGGACTTTCAAGTTGAGATCGTCATTTGTGAAGGTCTTCCCGAGAGCAATCAAGTGATTTGTTAGATGAACGAATCTTTTTTGTAAGGCATCAATAGATTCCCCGGGCTGCATACAGAACATCTCATATTCTTGACTCAAA
The DNA here is from genome assembly GCA_963966055.1 of Lathyrus aphaca. Classification (NCBI taxonomy): domain Eukaryota; kingdom Viridiplantae; phylum Streptophyta; class Magnoliopsida; order Fabales; family Fabaceae; genus Lathyrus; species Lathyrus aphaca. Next base: position 110,584,618 of record OZ014521.1, on the reverse strand, counting down.
GTATTAAGCCTTGATCTTTTTACTTCTATTATTCCTTCATGCGTTTCTACCAAGGTATCCCAAATTTCCTTTGCCGATTTACATTGTGATACGCGGAAGAACTCGTTCATACTGAGAGTGCTTTGGAGTATGTTGATTGCCTTCTTCTCATTCAGGATCTTCTTCTTATCATCTTCATCATAAGTATTTTTTAACTTTGCGGTTCCAACGCCATTGATCACGTTAACCGGATTATGTGGACCTTCTTCGATTGCTTCCCATATGCCTCTCCTTGGGCTTCAAGATGTGCTCTCATTCTGATTTTCTAAAAATCAAAGTATTCGTCGGAGAAGAGTGGAGGCTTGTTGCTACTTCCACCGTCTTTGAAAATCGGATGTGTGTTTGCGGAAGCCATGCTGGATCACTAGGAACAAGTTACCTATAACTTGCTCTGATGCCAATTGTAAGTATACGAGTGCGCCTAAGAGGGGGGTGAATTAGGTTCTTAGAAATTTTTCCGGAATTTTATCGATGGATGAATAATTCTTGATTATTGTTCTAAGTTTAAAAAGAGGTAAAGCGGAAAAGTAAAGTGGACACGGCGATATATAGTGGTTCCCCTCACAATCCGAGAGTACTCCACTCCCCTTTCAACACGAAAGAGAATTTACTATAGTTTTGGACAAATACAAGACTCTTCCTAGTCTTTCTATACAAGTCACTAAACTATATCCACCAAGATCAATCCTCTTGGAATTTTCCACTATGTCTTATTGAGAACAATCCTCTCAATAAAAGACTTCTTGTATCCACAATCCGGATAACAAGAACAAAACAATAATTCTGAATTTTATAAGATAGAAATTTTGAAGCTTTGATTTTTTATCAATATAACAATTGATCTTCTCTTTCACTAACAATAATTCACAATCATAAAATATTGGATAGCTCAAGAATTTTCTGATTATATGATATGAAGTAATGCAGAAAAATTCTTGTCAAAAGTTTAAGAGTTTTGTGAATTTTTTCTATGAAATTATTTTTGAAAGAGGTGACAAATGATTTGAAAAAGTTTGGAATTTATATGCACATAACACCCTTATGAAACAATGTAATAACAGTAAAAATTCATGAACAAATGCCAATGCATCATGAAAAGGTTCCATGAAAAGATACATGAAGAGGTGTTATGAAAAATACTGATTTTTCAAATTTGTACAGGCTGCAATCAATTGCACTATAATGCAAATCGATTGCACATGCATACATTACCAAATATTTCAAAGTTTTGAAACATGCAATCGATTGCATGTAAATGCAAATCGATTGCACCAAGTTAAAAAGCCAAAAATGCTTAAAATAAACAGATGTAAATCGATTGCATGTATGGTGAAATCGATTTACACAAGCTTAAACTTGAAAAATGAAAATTTAAATTATGTTAAGGTTAAGAAATGATTATTCCATGATATTGGTTTACAAGTAAAGCTATGCTCGGGATGTTTCAAGAGAAGCATAGATTTAGTTTTCGCTGTGTATTTATCTTTTGTACAATGATGGATATTGTATTTGATCTTAGTATTTTTATTTTAGTATGATTTTCATGTCTTGTACCATAGTTGTATTATGTTTTAGTATTGATTAAGAATGTGAATTATGCTATTAGGAACTTATGATGGTGTTAGTACCAATTAAACTCTTGTATAATGATATTCTAGGTATTTATTATATGAGGTGTTACAGTTGGTATTGGAGCAGGTCGTATCCTAGACCTAGCCTTGAAACATCATAAGTAAATATTTTTGCCTCCTAAGTGTGGCTTGCTGGCATGATTCTTAATATCATATTATGTAGTATTGGGTCTGATCAACATAATGTTATGTATGTGATAGGTAGAATCATGGTTGTGCGACCTATAGGATTTTGAAGTGTTGTCGTAACTTGTGTTGTGAGAGTAGGCTCAATCCAGAAGTTTTTAGAAGGGAGTTTTAGTTAAGTAAGTTGGAGTCCTCTTAAGAATTGTACTTCCTGTAACATGGACTTACAAAGTAGTGTGTTATTCAAGAAATTATTTGGAATGGATAGAGTCTGAAAGGTAAAGATCTCTATCGGGTGAGTGGTCAAGGTATCAAGGAATACGTAAAGTCACCAGTAGATCGGTATTGGCCACTAGTATGGACATGAGTTTTGAGAAATCTCATTCCATGAAAGGAGAATATGTTTTGTGGAGCGTGTGACGTAAGGTTAGGGAGTGAGTTAATTGTTAGTGTTTCAATTCTAAGGTCGTGGTGGCATCTTAGATGGACGAGAGTACTTTAAAGAATGTATTTCAAATAATACCTTACGGATGGATAGAAGTTACAAGTTAAGAATGTTCATTTCTTTTGAGAACCTAAAGTCATGGTGAAGCGTGAAGAGAAACACATGGATGTGATTACACGTTTCAAGTGAGACAAGTATACCCCAGAAGAGTAGAAGATTGGAGTTGTATATTCAGTTATGATCGAGAAGAAAATTTTTAGAGTAATACATCAGGAATATATATTTAGTAAGGGGTCAGTTCGGAGGTGTTGAATTACCCAAGGAATAATATAAGGTATAGTGTCGGAGAAAGAACAAGCTTCATTTAGTAGCATGAGGTGTATTTGATATGTGTAATTTAGAAATGCGCCTAAGAGGGGGTGAATTAGGTGTTTAACAAATTCTTCGAGTTCTTTTTCCGATTTCCGGTTTTTCTTGATGTATGTAGTTTTAGTGCTTGAAAGTAAAAAGCGGAAAGTAAAAATGACACAAGAGAATTATCCTGGTTCCCCTCACAATCCAAGAGTACGTCTAGTCCCCTTACAACATGTAATAGATTTCACTATAGTTTAGAATGATTGTACAAGCCTAATCACCTAAATGGTGAAGCCTACTATCTAATTTATAGGTAGCTAAAGTGTAGGAAGAACAATCATCTTCAAACACTCACTTGTTTCCAACAATTCTGGACAACAAGGTAATCACTCTAATTTATCCCTAACAATCCTAAGGATAAATAGTAACAATGATACAAAGAGATAAGTAGTTCTTAAATTGATGAAAATTGTGACGTCTTGAACTTTTAATCAATACAAGTATTGATCTTCTCCTTTGATGAATTTTTCTCACTCACAATAATATATATAAGTGTTCACTATTTTATGAAATGAAACTTTAAAAATGATATGAAAATATTTAATGTAAAGTTTCACTTTTTGAAGATTTTGAATAAGTGTACTCAAAATTGTATGAAAATGTAGAATAAGTGAGTAAGAAAATATTTATGAAATTTTTTGGAGGTCAAGGAAAAAATTTTGATTATAAAATGCATTTATAAGTGCATAACACATTTTGAAACATTGTAAAGTTATGCAAAAATATCATGAACAATTGTCAAGTTAAAAGAAATTGTTTCATGAAAAGATACATGAAAAGGTGTTAAAAAAATTATTGTTTTTTCAAAATCGTACAGGATTTGTTAAGCCAGTTTTAACGGATACCTGACTTAACAAATGCAGAACAATTTGTGAATTTCAAAATTAAAATACTGCTTCAGACGAGTGAAAATTACGCCGGTTTTTATTCCTGTTACGACAGTTCAAACTGCCATAATTTACCAAAAACTGCATGTTTAAATAAATTAAAAAATTAAAATTTTGTCTAAATGTTTGAACAAATATTATGCAATATCTATTGATTTATCCAAATCAATAGATTATATTTGAAAGTGATTTAACATGGATCAAATATGAAAATAAATTTTCAAATGTATGATAAAAAAAATTTGAAGCTAGAAATAGTGATATATTTTCAACCAAATGAACCATGCATGCAAATGAATTTTGGAGATTATTTTGAGCACTATTTTATCAATATATATTGCATACTTATACCTCAATAAATAAAGACCAATGCAAGTCTTCATAATGTTGCAATCTTGATTCATAGCCATATTGCTTCATGATGTTTTTTCTCATCATTTGATAAATGCACATAGTAATTGTCTTCATCAAAACATGATATTGAAGAAGCTTGACTTCAAAATATGAATCAAATGAAGTTGTGATAAGTGATAGAGAAAGCACCTTGGATTCAGGAGAATTCTAGTAAGATGAATTATGTTTTGGGTATGAGAGGATTACCGTAGAGCGTGAAGTGGACACGGTATGGAAACAATCGATATTAACAGTGTGATATGAGGAGGTGATAATGGAATGTATTTTTTGGATGAATGTGCAATGGATTTATTAAGATGTTATTGAAATTAAAGTTGAAGAAGTGTAATCAATGATGGTTCACCCATTAGGACTTTAGTGGTATGATTACTACATGTGTGAAATCATCTGTTGATAATTGTTATAACATTTGGTTGTGATTGGATTGAGTTTGGGAGGTTTAGGTAGCAATGAAAATCAGAATTTTGCTTCTGCGTTTGAAGTAATCGGTTATCCTCTGGGTAGTAATCGGTTACCGAATTGTGTTTCTAAATCTCGTTTAGCTACTGGAAGTTTAGATTTGCACTGAGTAATCGGTTACCCTCCTGGTAGTAACCGGTTACCACTATTAAGTTTTGAAAAAATTTATTTTTCTTAGGTTCGTACCTTTTGACTTGGGTGCCAGATCGAAGCGTTCTTGGTACCGATGGAAAGTTGTGGAGACATTCTATCCAATGAATAGTAGAGGGTAAGGGAACCCCAGTTAATACGTAAGTAGAGACATCAAGGTTCTTCAGAGAAGTGCACTACCTCAGTTTTCAAGTGTAAGGAAAAATTCTATAATTGGGAATAATTTTGCGAATTAGTACAAACTAAATTGATTATTTTGAGTTGAATTATTTGTTAACAAGAGAAACAAGTTCAGTTGTGTTCGACCGATTAGCCTCATATAGGTAATCGATTGAAACATGAGTTTTGTGGAGGACTTTAGAGAATCGTACTTCTGAACCGTAAGTCCGTTTGGTTTCCGTTCAAAGTGTCAGAGGATAAAGTCTTAAACTTTCTTTTGAGCATGATTGGTAGACAGTAAATGATCTGAATTTTTTGGTGTGTCGTTGTTGCGACTACTGAGGACCTAAATTTCTAAGTTATAAGATACTCATGAAGTATTAATCTTCCAAGAAACGTTTTGGCATTTGTACTGTATGGATAAGAGATAAAAAATTGGTCAATTTGTAGAATCGTAAATTCTTAACATCAGTTATGGACTCTGTAAGAGTAATATCAGATGTATGCAGTCGTGTCGTACTCAGAGATGAGAATTTGGAAGTTACCTTCTAAGTAAGAGTGAAAGATGAATGTTCCACAGTTAAGCATGTAAATTGGATCATTTAAGGAATGAGATTCTTGAGAGAAGTGAATTTGAACGAGAAGTTTTGTATGGTCTTTAAAGGTGAGTGTGTGGAATATTGTATGCAATAGACAAGTGTTGTGGAAATCCGTAAATGTACTAAGAATGATTTAAGTTTGGTACTGGTGACTCACTAATGATTGTAAGTTTTGTGACATTACTACATTATTATTAATGGAGACCTTGTATCAACAGAAACCTTGAGTGAATAGAATCTTGTAAAGAGAATTGGTATGGAGTAAAGTAATCATGGTCAGATTCGTTAAGCTGAACTGGATAAATTGTTTCGAGTTTAGAATGGGTTTGGAAATTGTATCAGTCTTGATTGCAATAGTAAAACCCCTGTATTTCTATTATTGGAAAGTTTGAACCAATGTTATTATCGTGTGATTGGCAAGTAAGTTGTTCTATCATTGAATGTCTGCAAGTTCTTGTTCTGTTGGTTGGTGAGAACTCCAATGGATAAGTGTGTTCTCCGCAGACTATCAACTACCTGATATTGCTTGAGAATTCGTGGTATCTCTATTGTTAGACTTTGAGAACACAGTGGAAGGAGACAGATGAAAGAGTTCATTCGGATTATTAAGAATCAGGAGAAAAATTACTTGTAAGTGTTGAGGTAAGAAAATTTTGTTCTAAGTGTGTGGTCTTAAGTAAGATACTAAAAGGATGAAGTGTATATGTTAATGGTTACAGTGTAGGATGTCAGACCAAGTGGAATTGGTAAAGAAGTTGAATATCGGATTATGAAATGGTTTTGAATTGATTAAGGGATTTTAATAAGAGTATTTGTCGATAATTGTGTGTAGATAGGATCTCACTAAGATACTTGTGGAGACTTGTTAAGTGTTTGTTATCCCCAAATAAAGTTGGAGTGTTATACTTTTGTGTTGTGACTCAATATAAGGAATTAGAATGGTATGTTTCTCCGACTGGGAGATGAGACTAAGTAGTTCAATATGAAACAACATATGAGTTGCGGAAATAGTAAGTTAGAAGTTAACCCAATGTTGTAACAAGCGTATGAGTAAGGACGTGAAGTTTGATTTATTATGAAACAAGGACTTTGGGTCGCGAAGTCGAATTGGAATTTGAATATTTCAGATTATGTAACAAAAGTAAGGACAAGTATGGATCTAAGACAATGTTACAAAATGTTGTTGTTATTGACTAAAGGAAATTCGAGGACGAATTTCAATTTAAGGAGATGAGGATGTAATACCCCGTATTTTAAATGCTTTGGATAATATTAATTAAGATTAATAGGGTTCAGGTGTGCTCTAAGAGTTTTCAACTTAAATAATTAGAGCAACTGACGAACTCAAATTAATTAATTAGTATTTTCTGACTCAGAGGTTTTATTAAATAATTGACTCAGAGAGATTTTTGGATACCCTCAATTTGGACCCGTTGGGTTACTAACTAATAGTTATCAGTATAACTATTGTTTTGTATCATAAAAAGAAAACAAGTTGTGTTAGAGAGGAAAAGAAGAAGAAGAATAAACCATAAAAGAAGAAGAAGAAGAAGAAAAAAAGCTCATGGAAGGAGAAGAAATTCATGGAAGAGCTTGCTATCATTTCTTCATCAATCTTCATCTTCATCAAACTCCTCTTCATTGTCAAGGTGGGTTTTAGATAGAAACTTTTGTTTTAGAGTTTTGAAATTCTAGAATTTTAGGTTAGAAACGATTTATTTGATAAATCAAAGTTTCTAAAGGTTAAAATGCTGAAATAATCGGGTATATAGTCGGGTTACATGTATGTTAAACCTACTATGATTGCTTGGATGATCCATAGTGTTTTTGATTGAACTTGGATGGGTTTTGTGATGAAAAAAATAGAGTTTGAGCTTCTGCAATATGGTTAATCGATTAACCAAATGGTTAACTGATTAACCAATGAAAATTGGTGCTTTACGTGAAATTTAGACTGGTTAATCGGTTAACCAAATGGTTAATCGATTAACACTGAGTCAGTTTTAGAAAAATGTTTAAATACCCGTATCTTTTGAACTGTAAGTCTATTTTGGTCCTCATTCAAAGAGTTTGAAAGCTATGACAACGTACTATCCAATAGTAGAGGAAAATATTACTTTTGAAGTGGAAAATATTTATTTATTTTACGTCGATCAAAAATAACGATTTTGTAAATGTAATCTGTGAACCATAAAACATACAATTTAAAGTATTGTGAGGAAACCTTACCATAAACCAATAGTATGGCCTATTAATGTAACTAGAAATCGTTAGATGGTATTGTTTGTTTAATTGATGTCTAAGTATGTTTTCTTAGCATGCAATTTATTATACTATGATAGTTATTGCTTGAGATGGGTATAACATTGAGTCCCTTGGGAAGCCTTGATTGAGTAATTCTTGAGGTAGGTATTACACTGAGTCCCGCAGGAAAGCGTCGAGAAAGTCTTGAGGTGGGTATTACACTGAGTCTCACGGGAAGCATTGGTAGTGGCTTGAGATGGGTATAACATTGAATCACATGGGAAGCCTTGCTCGATAAAGTCTTGAGGTGGGTGTTATAATGAGTCCCACAGGAAGCATTGGTAATGGCTTAAGATGGGTATAAAATGGAGTCCCATAGGAAGCCTTGATTGAGTAAGTCTTAAGGTGGTTATTACACTGAGTCCCACGGGAAGCATCGATAAAGTCTTGAGGTGGGTATTACACTGAGTCCCACGGGAAGCCTTGATAAAGTCTCGAGGTGGGTATTACACTGAGTCTTATGGGAAGCATCGATAAATTCTTGAGGGGGGTATTACACTAAGTCCCACGGGAAGCAAATGGTGAGCATTTGAGGTGGGTATTACAATGAGTACCACGTGAACTGTCGAGAACATTGTGTGGATGTTCCGTTTTATTTATGTTCTTTATAGAGAAGTGACCTTAGTTTTGAGTAGTGAATAGATTCAAACCTTTAGAGTCAAGAGAACTCTAAGATAAGAAACTCACTGATATGTTGATATCTCACCCCACTATTATTGTTACTTTTCGGGTTTATTTTGCAGGTTTAGTTTATAAGTGGAGCTATGCTCGGGGTGTTTCAAGAGAAGCATGGATTTAGTTTCCGCTTTGTATTTATCTTTTGTTTTAGTATTGGTCAATGTAAACACCCCAAATTTGCCCTCACCCATTCACACCATGGCTTGTGATCATTCTCATATGCATAAGTACAATCATATCATCTCACATCTCATTTTTAATTCACTGGATAGTTTCTAAGGCATCTGCACCTAGGGTTTGTGATCTGAGCAATCCCAAAGCATCTTGAGCCATTCCAAAGGCAACCAATCAACTCAAAGGGGTCCATGTGTGTTCTTATATCATATTTCATCTCCTCAAAGTCAAAAGTGCAGAGGAATCACAAGAGCTAGGGTTTGAGTGGATGCAGAGCCAGGATGAACTGCACAGTTGACTGAAAATTAGGGTTTTGGTTTCAGAGGCCATAACTCCAAATTTTTTGGTCATTCTTGTTTCCATTGATCTCTATATGGTATAGGTAGTATGCATATCAATTTTCATGAAGAAATTCCATGGGGAAGTCATCTGATCAAGAGTTGACTTTTCAGACAAGTCAGTGCAAAATCAGGGCATCTGAGGCCCCCAATGACCCAACCAATGGGTGATCTTCACCATTTTGAGTGTATATGATCTTTATTTGATCATGGAAGAAGGTTGAAGTTCATGAAAATCAAGAATTTAGGGTTTTTGCAAAGGTTGACTTTTTGGGCATAGTTGACTTTTCAAGAATGCATCATTTTAGGTCAATTTTCAAACCTTGATTCATGATCCAAAAAGGCTTCAAATGGAAAAACTTTGGTCATGAAAGTTGTAGATCTCATCTTTCCCTTTTCAAAAAGTACAAGAACATGATCAAACTCTTCTTGGATCAAAAGTTATGGCCATGCAAAGTTGGCTAAAATCATTAATTTTCAAGGCATGCCTCATTTGGAAACTTTGCAAAATCTTGGACCAATGCATCATGTGACCTCTAATTCATTTCAAACCATTACACAAACATTCTCTAAGTCCTAAAAATCAGAATTGAATTGAATTTGCTCATGGTTTGGTTTGTGTAACAAGGCTTTATCACATGTGAACCAAAATATCCCAACTTGCAAAAACCATCATGATCACTTCACCAACTTGATACATTGGCTGCTGAGCTTTGCTAGACCTCTCCCTCATCCTTGCTGCGCCAGCCCATGCCTTGTACTTGCCTAGACTTTGAGCCATGCCTCACTTACACAAAAGTTGACTTTTTGGCAAAAGCAAACATCCCAATCAATAAAGGACATGTCACATCTCCCAGCCACTTGCAATTGTTTATGCTATCCAAATGCTGGCCAAAACATAAGATACACAAGGCTGAAAACATCTCATTCACAACATACACAAAAAACCTCTCATCTTGCAACTTGCTTCGAATTCTTCTCCACAGTCACTAAACATCCAAGCCAACTTCACTAATCATCTCATCTTGCTTCATAGACCTTAAAAAACCCAAGGCACAAGCCTGAAACAGCCAAGAAACCTCACTGCCATTTCTCACTCCATTTCTGCAGTTGCTTTCGAATCTCTTTCCCTAGCTCACAAACAGCCAAACAAACCTTGCAAAGCTTCTCCATACATCATTTGGACCTCAAACCATCATTCACAATGACCTGAAAGAGCCAGAACCTCCATAGCCATTGTTGACTGAGCTTGAAGCAGTTCCTTTCGAAACTCATTATCCAGCCAGCACAAATTCATTTTGAGTATTCAAACATCATCAAGGGGTTCTAAGGAGTAAACTGCACATAAAGAGAAGGCCAGAAAGTCCTCAAGTGGAAAGCTTCACATCTCAGGTAGCCTGAAATTTATTTTTCTAGAAATGACTTTTCTTGTTGCAAATTTGTTCTTCATGTCTTGCTGATCACTCTGGTACCATTGGTTTTGAAAATGGATGTGATTTGAGCATTTAATTTGTGCCTGAAGCTTGCGTGACCTAGTTTTCTTTTTCTTCGATTCAGCTCATTTAGGAAATATAAATGTGTTTTAGGATGGGGGTTTGATTCGTGAGGATGTAAGGATCATTTCCCTGTTTTTGTTTTTCATTTTTGATACGTTTTTAGGAAGTTTGGAATTTTCAGGGGAGGAGGTCACCGGAGAAGACGACCGGAGCTCGTCTCCGGTGACCTGAAAGTAATTAATAATTAATTAGGGTTAGGGCACTGAGTTTGAATCTGGGCCTTTGGATCCTGGTTCCCGCGCGCGAATGAAAGGCTTGGATCGTTTCATTAAGTTCTAATTTTGATTTAATATTTAATTAATCAGGTTTAAGTGAGTTTGAATCCCCACCCTCAGATCGCGCGCGCAGTCAACATGTTCAAACTCTGGATCAATCTCATCCTTCCATTTGCTTGACTTTTTATTTTATTCAATTTTTATTCATTTTTCTTTCATTTAATTTGCACAATTAATTTAAAATAGTAAAAAATTCATAAAAATTATAAAACTTTTTCCTTAAGGTTTTATTAATTTTTATGACACAAAAATATTTTTTATTTTTATTTTTATCATTAAAAAAGTATTTTTAAATATTTAAAAGATTGTTTTTAATTGATTAATGGGAATTAATTAATTAAAAATACTTTTAGGTATTTAAAAATTACAAAAAAATTCATGAAATGTTCTAAGACATTTAGAAACATTGTCCAACCTTCAAACCAAATTTCTTTTTTGATCTTGATGCATTTTAAGAATTTTTCATTGAATTAAATCATATTTTGTGCATTATTTTGATCATAAGTTCAAAAATTCATTTCTGCCTATTGGTGAAGGTTGTGACATTGATTCTTTTTGCTTTGTTTTGTGTTTAGCATGTATTTTCAAGGATAAAAAGGCCATGATTTGTTCTTGCATTTTCAAATTGTTTGGCATTTGTTTTGTTAAGAACCCTAAAAAACCCTAATATCTTGTAAAATTCATAACTCAAGATTGGTTGAGAGTTGAGAGCCCCCCTTTGGGCAGTGGTTTATTATAGGTCTAGGGTTTATTTGGGTACCATTTTCCATTTTTACTTTAGGGTTTTGCTTCTGTTTTTGGTTTGTGTTTGGTGTTTGATCCATAAACCCTAATTTGGGCTTCCCCTTGCATCCTTATTGCATTCTCTTGCATAACATGACTTGTCTTTGCATTTTGTGCATGCTTATGATTCATTTGACATCTTAAGACATGTAGAAAGCATCATTGATCATTGAATTACATATTTGCCATGTCATTTGTCTTGTATGATTCATAACTTTTCATGCTTGTTCATGCTCCTTAACTTGCATCATTTGCATTCATAACCTTGTATGAACATCCCCATTGCTTTGCCTCATGTTTGCAGCACCTCATAACATCATAATCATCATGTACATGCTTCTGGTTTGGTATAGCATCATGCCATTTCATATCATCTTGCATTGCATTGCATTTTCTTTCTAACATTGCAGGTGGTAAGTAAACTTGAGAAGTGGATTTGCCTTCACTTCTCATACCTTTTCTTTTCATCTCCCTTGCATCCATTGCTGCATTTTTGTTTGTGTTTGAGTTTGAGCTTGCTCATTCTTGTTCTTCTTACTTTCTTTCTTCAAGTGACTTGACTTCTTGAATGAAGCAAGTCACTTTGCTTCTCTTGATCCTGTTCATCTGCTTCCTGGTGGTTCCATTGAAGGCTTCTCTTGAAAACCTCACAAACCTTAGGATCATCCAAGCATGACAATGAATTAGGGTTTTGATTAGAATCCCCTCATAGTTTTGACCTTTGTGTCTCTCTTTGAGTCTTCTCTTCTCACCTCATAATCAGGGACTAAACCCTAAAGGCTTTAAGACTTTGTGATTAGGGTTATGCCTGCATCCCTCTCTTAGGATGGAGTGTATAACTTTAATCCTAAGTATTAAAACCTTAAGGTGTTTAAATCTCTTAATCAATTCACATAATAATCATCAAGACATCACACTTGTAACTTGGGCCTTGCATTAGGGTTCTAATTCTTCCTTAAGTGGTTAAGAAGGACTAACCCTAGTGTTAATGGACAAGTCCCCCTCAAGTTGTCTTACAAACCATAAAAAACACTTCATCATCATATCATTAATCTAAATAAAATTCACTTAATAAAGGCTTGTTTTGTCATGGGCTTAATCCCTAATCATGGATTAAGTTGAGGAGTTTTCCTCAACTTAAACATTCTCATCTATTATCCTTCTTTTAGGATGGTGTAATGAGTCTGTTTAATCCTTGATTATGGCTTAACCTCATTACTCAACACTAAACAAAAATCCCAAAAACATCTAAATAATCACAAGTAGGTTAATGATCTTAATCCTACACCAAAGGTGATTAAGTGTGAGAATCTGACTTCACACTTAAGGTATTCTCATTACCCCTAATCAGAGGGAAGATGTGATGAGTTTACTAAATCCATTGGTGTAGGCTTAAGCTCATTTTCTTATGACAAAAATCCAAAAAGGAATAAAAGACTGAAAACTCAAAAACAAACAATAATCGTCTCCTTCGGGATTCTTTTCTCATCACCTTCACTCACAAACGAGAACTCGCTTCTTCCGTCTAATGCAAGACAGTAAGCACCTGAGCCAGACAGGTCATACACTTGAGCATTGACAAGCAAGCAGTTCATCAAGTCAATTCACCTTTCAGTCTCTTTGGGTCGAACTACGGTGTTCTGATTTCCTCATTGCACGAGAGGATACGTAGGCATAACTTAACGGTTATCGAACAAAAGTCTCTGTATATTCCCCCTCCTTCCAGCATTATTCTCTTAAGCCTCATGATCTTGAGCATACTCTTTTCCTTACACTGACACTTTCATACTTCACTTATGCACTTCACACTTCTCATACACTGACACCTGTACATCTCTTTCCAGCTATTTTATGCACAGATTGCACTGACACTACCCCTTTAAAACACAAATCTTTTAAGCGTGGATCCCGTCGAGTACGGCGGACAATCTGGGTGCTAATACCTTCCCAGGTTGTAACCAACCCCCTTTCTCAGTCTCTCTGGTTCGCAACCGTCTTATCCATATCTTTCTAGGTCTATGCAGCATTACCTTTCCTCCGGGATAAAAATGCCTAGCTGGCGACTCTTTTCATTCTCCAGTGAGTTCACGGCTGTGTGTTCTCACTGTTCCCTTTGCCGACCGTTCGCGTCTGTACCTTCATCTGACCCCGGTGTCACTTGTCGGGAGCGACAGCTTGGCGACTCTGCTGAGGACCCTTATATTGCAACCAGGGCTTCTGGTTCTTTTTGTGGGTTCCTCCTAGCGCTTGTTTGATTTGTGTTTACTAGGGTGTTATGTGCTTGTATGTGCTTGTATTTATTTTTGTTTATTGCTTTATGTACAGTTGATTTATTGCTTTCTTTATAGCTTTATGTTTTCATACTGTCATACTGTGCTGGCTGGATCTGGTTTTTCTTTGGTGGGTGGGTGTTCCATTGAGAGTTAAGGTCCTATACCTGGGACCTGAGTGACACCTAGGCTAGAGTGAATCATATTCTTTCCCATTCCATTTCGGTCTGGTGCGGGAATATGAAACACGGTTCAGATATGGGTTTCTTCTTGAGAACTCTGTGTTGCAGATTTCCTGCAATGCTAGGGCTATCTGGGAAGCCTGCTAAGTCTGGATGACCTTTTAGTACTGACCTTCAGAAACTGAGGTGAATTAGAGGAGGAATTGTTATGGTTATTGTAAACACTGTACCTCCGGGTTAGAAGTGTTTACACTTCTCATAACTGATCCAAGTCTGAGGATCCTTGTTCTAGATCACTACCTGTGAGGGGGTTGGGCTGTTTACAGGTTTGCAGGTACCTTGACCTCAGAATACCCTATTACTTTGACTTTGTTAAGAGTACTCCATGTAGGACAGTTCTTGTGATTCTAAAACCCTGGACATGTGGCTCTTTATTTGAGTCCCCCACCCTGGTTACTGGATTTTTAGGCCTCCCTCTGGAATTCTTGAACACACATGGATCTATACCAAGGCAGTTAATCAGATCCAGCTCAGTCACAAACCCTTGCATTTCATCTTGCATACATACTCATTGCATCATATTAACATGTGCTTATTTGTGTTTCAGGGTATCCATTTCTCATCTGGTTTTGGTTTTGACCCCATCTGCAGTTTTGACCTATCTCCACCAGCATTTGCTTCAGCTTGTCAGCCATACTTCAGTTACTTGCACCAGCCAATCAGTGGCTCATTCTTTCAGCATCTTCATCAGCACTCTACTCAGTCTTCAGCATCATGGCTCCAAAGAAAAGCAACATCACCTATCATTTCTTCCAACCAGACTTGTCAGACATCAGGAGGATCCAAACCCTGATCACTCCAGATCACATACCCTTGTTCAGGGAAAGCTATGGAGATATACTGGACATGGTTATGGATCTGGACCCTTCACAGAGGAGCCTCATCCACACCTGCATTCAGTTTTATGATCCTCCATTGAGATGTTTCACCTTTCAAGACTTTCAGTTGGGGCCTCTTCTGGAAGAATACTCATATTTGGTTGGTTTGCCTATCAAAAGAGAAATCCCTTTCAACCCTGAAATGGTCCTTCCCAGCAATGGAGAGATAGCAAAAGCTTTGCACCTGGAACCTGTATTGATTGAACAACACTTGACCTCTAAAGCTGGGATCCTTGGATTTCATCTGGACTTCCTGATTTCTCAAGCTAGTTTGAAGGCCTCCTTGGGGGAGTGGAAAGCTGTTTGTGCTCTGTTGGCCTTAAGTGTATATGGAATTGTGCTGTTTGCAGATGAGCCTCGATTCATCAGCAAAAATGCAATCCACTTGTTCATCTTGAAGAACCCAGTGCCAACTTTACTGGGTGATCTCTATTACTCAGTCCATCAGAGAAATGAGAAGCAGCGGGGAAGATTAGTGAGGATTTGTGCTCCATTATTCCATACTTGGCTCCTCAGGCATCTACCCAGGACAGATGCATTTCTCAATCCTCATCAGCAAAGCAACTGGGCTAAGAGACTCACTGTCCTAACTTCAGCAGACATCAGATGGTGTGCTCAGAGCACCAAGGGCAGAGATATGGTCACCAGCTGTGGGCACTTTCCCAATGTGCCCTTAATAGGAGTTAAGGGAAGTATCAATTACAACCCTCTGCTGTTCAGAAGGCAATTAGGCTATGCACTGGTCCATACTCCTAGGGAACAAGATTTGGTTGAGACCCTCTACTGTGAGAACAAGATTAGTCTGGCAACTGTTAGGCAGGCTGCCTGGGCCTGGGATCATGTTCAGACTAAGGGAATCACCATTCTGGGGAAGTGCAATAATGTGGCATCAGTCCAATATTATGAGTGGTCCCATGCTAGGGCCCAATTCTCTGGAATGCCCTTCACCATAGAAGACATGCCTGAGTCATCTTCAGCACCACCCCCTGCCACTATCAGTTTGGAAGAGTTTGAAAGCTTGAAGGAAAGGAATGAGAAGTTAACTCAAGCCTTGCAGAAGACCCTCAGGGAGAGGAGTGAAGGTGTGAGGGAGATTGAGAGATTGGAGAAATTGAGGGTGGAACACTTGACCAAGATTGAGAAGTCTGGGGAGTATATCAACAAGTCTAAAGCTGGTGAGCAGATTCTGAAGAATGCTTGTAAAGAAGCCCAGTTCCAAAGAGCAAGAACAGACTTGTATTTGAAAGAGAGTCAGGCCAGGTGGGTCCGGATCACTGAGGCCCGTACTCTAGAAGACAAGAGAGCTCAAGACAAGATGGAGCAGATGGAAAAGGCCCTGGCAGCAGCCCAGGAAGAAATATCAGAGCTGAAAATCAAAGCAGGATTGAAGAGGTCTAAGGACCAAAGTCAGAGCAAGAAATTGACTGCAGCTGTTGCAACAAGAAACCTTCTCATCAGAAGTCTCACGGAGCGTCCGGCTGATCCTGTGACCGAAGCACTTCTCAAGGAAGTTCGTGAGGATGAGTTTGGCCTTGGAGTTTGATCATTTGCTTGTTGTTGTTCCTTTTCCTTGTACTTTTGCTTTTGTGATGTATTTTGGCCCCTTTGAGGGTTTGTGTTGTAAAATGAACAAATTGTATTATTTCACCTTTGTAATATATTTGTGTTGGTTTCTATCTGGGTTCACATCAAAAGCAACTTCAACAGCCTCATCTTCAAGGGTCTGGAAGGGTCAAAACTGAAGGCCAAACCGGATACCTTGATAGCAAATAAGCATAACTGCATTGCATGCTAACCTTTTATTTGTTTTGTAGGGTTTTGTTTTGTTGTTGCTAACCTCTGTTGTGATGTTCAGGAATTATTGCTCGCCGCCGGGTATCTCCTCTCAACAGGCCACACAGGTACCCAACTAGAAACAACCTTCCGGGAATTTAGATGGATCAGATGCAACAAGACCTTACGGAGGTCAGAAACCAGATGGCAAACGAAAGGTTAGAGATGAGAACGCAGATGACGCAGTTCATGGAAGTTATGAACAACATGGCTCAGAGCCAGGAGAGACTGAGAGCCATGGTGGAGAGGCAAAATCAAGAGGAGCCTCATGTAGGAACTGCAGGCACCAGTAATAATGAAAGGGTGCAACCACATGTTAACCCCCCTGTGTTTGGCCCACATCTACATCCTGAGGTTAACATCCCTGCAAATGTTCAAGGAACAGCCACTGCAGCCAGGGTACTTCAAGAAGATCCTCAGGAGGACCAGTATACAGTGATGGGTGCTGGAGAGGAAACATATGATAGGCGATTGGAAGAAATAGCTGAGAAGTTGAGATCACTGGAATCTCAAAATTCTTTGGGGTTCGACGTCATGGACATGGGGCTGGTAGAAGGGGTCAGGATCCCCCATAAGTTCAAACCTCCTTGTTTCGAAAAGTATAATGGGACTTCATGCCCCCGGACTCATTTGCAGTCATTTCTGGGAAGGCTGAAGGCCTATACAATGGATGAGAAACTTTGGATGTTCTACTTCGAAGATAGCTTGACTGGAGCTTCTAGGGAATGGTATTCCCATTTGACGAGGGCAACTGTGAGATGCTGGAAGGACCTGGCAGAAGCCTTCATCCGACAGTATCAATACAATTTAGACATGGCACCCAACAGGACTCTCCTAATGGGAATGTCACAGTCATCAAGGGAAAGTTTCCGGGAATATGCCCAAAGGTGGAGGCAACTGGCTGCTGCCGTTCAACCACCAATGTCTGAGAGAGAAATGGCAGATATGTTTATGAACACTCTCCAGGGAACGTATATTGACAGGTTAGCTGCTTTCTCTTCCACCAGCTTCGCAGATGTTGTCATAGCTGGGGAGAGAATTGAAAGCCTGTTGAAAATGGGAAAGATCTCTGATAATGGTGCCAGCTCGTCCAGTGGTACAAGAAAGCCCTTTGCGGGCCCGAGAAGAACTGGCGAGACTAATGCCATTCACACCAACAGGGGTAGGCCCCAATATGTTCCAAGGACAATAGCAGCAGTCACTATCCCTGCTCCAGTTCATCCACAGCCAATCTATCAACCTCCTCAACAAAACTTCCAACAACAACCTCAGTATCATCAGCAGAATCAATATCCTCCAAGAAACTACAACAACAACAACTCCAACAACAACAATCAACAGAGGCCATTCCAACAAAGGCCATCCCAAGCTAACCGAGTGATCGACCCAATTCCAATGCCGTATGCTGCTTTGCTGCCACAGCTTCTGAAACTCAACCTAGTTGAGCTAAGAACGTTGGCACCTCCGGATCCCAACAGTTTACCAAGAAACTATGACTCCAATGCTAGGTGTGCTTTCCATTCAAACGCACCTGGTCACAGTACAGAAAAATGCAGGGCTCTGCATATGAAGGTACAAGACTTGGTAGACTCCAAGGCTCTGAATTTTGCACCGCCGCCCAATGTCAACAAAAACCCAATGCCAAACCATGGTGGTCCTCGAATTAACGCAATTGAAGAAGACACACCGTCTTATTTCATAACCAGTGTGGATCAAATCAGGACACCATTGGTGGAAATCAAAGCTCAACTCCGTGAAAACAACATATTTCCAGGGTGTGAACTAGGGTGCCCCTACTGCAATATTTCATGGAATGGGTGCGAGGACCTGAGGAACGGCATTGACAGCCTTATTCAGAATGGCCTACTGCAGATCACTACATCATTTCCGGCAAATCAAGCAACTTCATCAACAACAGTTTCAGACCCTCCTACAACTACAGCAACTATTGTTCCCGATAATTCATCAGCACCATCAACAAGTACTTCACCTGTCCTTCCAAATGATCAGTTTTCAATAGTTTCTCCTGCTACAACTTCAGCTTCAGTCCATTTCGACTCTCCATCAACGACAACAACAGTCCTTCCAACAGAACCACCTACAACACCAGCAATCAATCACGAAGATGTCTCCACTGTTACCATATTCTACGATCCTGAAAATAATTCCGCCTACCATTCAGAAGGTGCTGCTCCTGCCAGAGCACCAGTTACAATCTTTTATGATCCACAAACAATAACAGTCCCTTCAGCAGCAGCAATCAGTCCAGTCACTGTCACGGTGCCTGGACCAATACCATACGAAAGCAATAGGGCCATCCCTTGGCACTATGGCTCTGACGTGTACTGTGAAGGGAAAAGAATCACTCTGGAAACAACAACACCTGCACCACAAGTAGATAATGTGGGGGGAGGCGGAGGCTTCACTCGAAGCGGACGTCTCTTCGCCTCACAAGTTCAAAAACCTACTGCCGAAGCAGAAGCTGCTGCCAAGGCAAAAGGAAAAGGCCCGGTGCAGGAAGATCCAGCTGCCCAAGAAGCCCTGAAGACTCCATTCGATCAGGAAGTTGATGAGTTTATGAGGATCATCAAAAAGAGTGATTACAAAATTGTGGATCAACTTCACCAGACGCCATCCAAAATCTCCATCCTTTCACTGCTTATGTGCTCCGAAGCCCATCGGAATGCACTACTTAAAGTCTTGCACGCAGCTTACGTGCCGGAGGAGATTACTGTCAACCAATTGGAAACCGTGGTTGGAAATGTTACTGCTAGCAATGGGCTAGGGTTTACCAATTCTGACTTGACAGCGGATGGTCGTAACCACAACAAAGCCTTGCACATAACCCTGGAATGCAAAGGAGCTGTCCTTTCTCATGTGCTGGTGGACACAGGTTCTTCCCTGAATTTCTTACCAAAGAAGGCTCTGGTGAAGTTAGAATATGATGGATTGGCATTGAGACCCAGCAACCTGGTGGTGCGAGCCTTTGATGGTTCGAAGAGATCGGTTCTGGGAGAGATTGAGCTGCCTGTGACAATTGGCCCACAGACCTTTAAAACTATCTTTTATGTGATGGACATTCAGCCCGCCTACAGCTGTTTGTTGGGTAGACCCTGGATTCACGCCGCCGGCGCAATAACGTCTACCCTTCACCAAAAGTTAAAATTTGAGTGGGAAGGTCAAGTTGTCACAATCTGTGGAGAGGAGGACATTTTTGTCAGCCACCTGGCAACCTACAAGTACATTGAAATGGATGGAGAGATCCATGAAACAATGAGCCAGGGGTTTGAAGCGTTGAATGTGAATGAAGCATCTGCTGTATCTGGTACCCCAATGTCGTCTTATCAACAAGCCCGGAAGGTTGTTGAAGAAGGAACTGCCCAAGGCTGGGGCAAGGTCTTAGCTGTGGAGGAGAAGAAGGACAAGTTTGGGTTGGGTTACAGACCAACTCAACATCAAGCAAAGGCTGCTGCAGAGCCTGGTTTTGTCAGTGGGGGGATGCTTACCCCCGATGCTATCAACTGTTTGGAAGACGAGCTGGAAGAGGAGCGCAATCTGGAGAATTGGATTCATCCGAAGATCCCGGGGAGCAGTGTCTCGAACTGGTCTTCCCAGGAAATTATAAGTGTTACTCGAGCAGAGTAATTATTATTTCCTGTATTTTTATATAGCATGCATCCAAGTCTTGCATCTTGCCCAAGATGACAAGACTCATTTTGTAACCAGGGCCATCTTTACTTTTGTGCAAACAAGATTAAATTAATGAAATATCAGACATCTTTTTGCAAACGAGTCTTTTTCTTTTATGCTCACTGTTTTTCCATTTTTCTTTTTGTACAAAAATAAATGGCGGTGTTTTCAAAATGATAACTTCATTTCACTTTTTTCTAAAAGCAAGATTAAAATCAATCACTAAAAGGAACCAACTTAACCCTTGCAGAGAATGCCTTCCTGACAGCACCGACAACAGCACGGCTATGTCATCGTATGACTTTGACAATCCAATCAATCAAGCTGATGAAGGGGTTGAAGAAGAATATGAGCTTCCTGAAGAGCTAGCCAGGTTGTTAAGACAAGAGGAAAAGGTTATTACTCCTCACCAGGAGGAGATTGAAGTGATTAATCTTGGTACCGATGAAGACGTGAAAGAGGTTAAAATCGGGGCCTGCCTGCAGGATTCAGTGAAGAGACAACTGATAGATCTGCTTCAAGAGTATGTTGATGTGTTTGCTTGGTCGTATCAAGATATGCCAGGGTTGGATACCGATATAGTTGTGCACAAGCTGCCTTTGAGGGAAGAATGCCCACCAGTGAAACAAAAGCTGCGCCGAACTCGCCCAGACATGGCTATGAAAATCAAGGAAGAGGTACAAAAGCAATGGGACGCCGGGTTCCTTGCTGTGACTAGCTACCCGCCGTGGGTTGCTAACATAGTACCTGTGCCTAAGAAGGATGGCAAAGTAAGAATGTGTGTTGATTACCGGGATCTGAACAGAGCCAGCCCGAAAGATGATTTCCCATTACCTCACATTGACGTATTGGTGGATAACACGGCTCAGTTCTCGGTATTCTCCTTCATGGACGGATTTTCAGGATATAATCAGATCAAGATGTCACCTGAAGACATGGAGAAGACAACATTCATTACACCTTGGGGCACGTTCTGCTACAAAGTAATGCCATTTGGGCTCAAGAATGCTGGTGCAACATATCAACGGGCTATGGTGACATTATTCCATGATATGATCCACAAGGAAATAGAATGTTATGTGGACGATATGATCGCCAAGTCCCTTACAGAGGAAGATCACCTGGTGAATCTGCTGAAGTTGTTCAAGCGTCTGAGGAAGTACCAACTAAAGCTGAACCCCAACAAATGCACATTCGGGGTGCGATCCGGTAAGCTGCTGGGCTTTATTGTAAGCGAGAAGGGGATTGAGGTTGACCCTGATAAAGTCAAGGCTATTCAAGAAATGCCTGCACCGAAAACTGAGAAAGAAGTTCGAGGGTTCTTAGGTCGATTGAACTACATCTCGCGGTTCATATCTCACCTTACAGCGACCTGTGAACCTTTGTTCAAGCTGTTAAGAAAGGAACAAACGGTCAGGTGGAATGAAGATTGCCAGAAAGCTTTTGACAAGATCAAAGAGTACTTACAAGAACCTCCAATCCTCATGCCTCCAGTAGAAGGAAGACCTCTAATCATGTACTTGACAGTATTAGAAAAGTCGGTGGGGTGTGTGCTGGGCCAGCATGACGAGTCTGGTCGAAAAGAGTATGCAATATACTACCTAAGCAAAAAGTTTACCGACTGTGAACAGCGTTATTCACTGCTCGAGAAAACTTGCTGTGCTTTAGCGTGGGCTGCTCGCCGACTGAGACAGTATATGTTGACCCACACTACCTTATTAATCTCAAAAATGGATCCAGTTAAGTACATTTTCGAGAAGCCAGCTCTTACCGGACGGGTTGCAAGATGGCAGATGATTCTCACAGAATACGACATACAGTACACATCTCAGAAAGCCATCAAAGGCAGTGTACTATCTGAATATCTTGCTGAGCAACCCATTGATGACTACCAGCCTATGAGGTTTGACTTCCCTGATGAAGACATCATGTTCATTAAAGCAAAAGATCATGAAGAGCCAATACACACTGAAGGGCCCGACCCGGAAGAAGAATGGACTATGATGTTTGACGGGGCTGTTAACATGAATGGCCGTGGTGTTGGTGCAGTACTCATTACACCAAAAGGAGTTCACATGCCTTTCTCGGCGAAACTCACTTTCAACTGCACTAACAACGAAGCTGAATACGAAGCTTGCATTATGGGTCTTGAGGAAGCCATTGACCTCAGGATCAAAACATTGACCGTATTCGGAGATTCAGCTCTGGTAGTCAATCAAACCAACGGGAAATGGTACACCCACCAAGATCATCTGATACCTTACAGGGACTATACAAGGAGGTTACTGACTTTCTTTACAACGGTCAAACTTGAGTATATCCCTCGGGACGAGAATCAGTTTGCAGATGCTCTTGCTACCATTTCGTCCATGATCAAAGTTCAAGCTACTAACTTTGTACCTCAGATTTCAGTGTCAAGACTTGATAGACCAGCATATGTATTTGCAGCAGATGTTGTAAAAGATAATAAGCCTTGGTTCCACGACATTAAGTGCTTCTTGGAGGATCAGACATACCCACCTGGGGCATCTTCCAATGATAAGAAGACTTTGAGAAGGCTTGCTGGTAGTTTCTTCCTAAACACTGATGGGTCTTTATACAAAAGAAACTTTGACATGGTACTCCTCAGATGTGTTGATAAGTCGGAAGCAGATTTGCTGATGCATGAAGTGCACGAAGGATCCTTTGGTACCCATGCTGGAGGGCATGCCATGGCTAAGAAGTTGTTAAGATCAGGCTATTACTGGATCACAATGGATGCAGACTGTTGTGCCTACGCCAGAAAATGCCATAAATGCCAGATCTATGCAGATAAGGTGCATGTGCCTCCCAATCCTCTGAACATCATGTCTTCACCATGGCCCTTTGCCATGTGGGGCATCGATATGATTGGCAAGATTGAGCCGACTGCTTCAAACGGCCACAGATTCATCCTGGTCGCCATTGACTATTTCACCAAGTGGGTTGAAGCAGCCTCATATGCTAATGTTACAAGGCAAGTGGTAGCCAGATTTCTGAAGAGAGATATCATCTGTCGGTATGGAGTGCCCGAGCGAATCATTACTGATAATGGTTCCAATTTAAACAACAAAATGATGGCAGAACTGTGTCGGGACTTCAAGATCCAACATCACAATTCTTCTCCTTACAGGCCAAAGATGAACGGCGCTGTTGAGGCGGCAAATAAGAATATCAAGAAGATTGTGCAGAAGATGGTAATCACCTACAAAGACTGGCACGAAATGCTACCATTTGCCTTGCATGGGTACCGCACATCAATCAGAACATCCACTGGGGCAACACCGTATCAGCTTGTATATGGTATGGAAGCAGTCCTGCCTGTTGAAGTTGAATTACCCTCCTTACGGGTATTGATGGATGTTAAACTGAGTGAAGCAGAATGGGTTCGGTCCCGATTCGAACAACTGAGTCTGATCGAAGAGAAAAGATTGGCTGCAATCTGCCACGGGCAGTTGTATCAGAAAAGAATGAAGAAAGCCTTCGATCAGAAAGTCAGGCACCGAGAGTACCAAGTAGGAGATCTTGTGCTGAAAAGAATCCTTCCTCCTCATACAGACCACAGGGGCAAATGGACTCCAAATTATGAAGGACCATTCGTTGTAAAGAAAGTTTTCTCTGGTGGAGCACTGATGCTCAGCACCATGGATGGTGAAGATTTCCCGTCCCCTGTGAATTCAAATGCAGTTAAAAAATACTTCGCGTAAAATGACCCGCTGGACATAAAAACAGAATGTAAGTCCAGGCAAAAATAGGGCATCCCGGCGAGTCAAAAACAGAATAAAAGACTCGGGCAAAAGTAAGGGAAATAAATGAAAAAATGTACACCCGCTGAGTTGAAAAGCCGCATCGGACAGCTCAGGCAAAAATGGGTATCCCGATGGATTGAAAACCTGAAAGGGCGATCCATGCAAAACAAGGGAATAAGCGAACAACTGCATTCTGAGTTCGTCTGTATCACCTACAACTTGGTAAGCTTCAAAGGATCAAGCTTCAACCAGAATCAACTCTCTCCAGAAAGCAAGACGAGAAGAACGTCATTGTCATACGAGTCATAGCAGAAGAGGAAGCTCCCTCAAAGCGTCGTCAACACCGCCAGCACTTTATTTCTCAATTTGTAACAATTTCCTCATTTCAGGAGATATGTTCCTTTGACTGTATCTTGCCAATTCAGGGCACATGAATTAATAAAATCCGATTCTCAGTCATGTCTCGTTTTACATTTATGTTTCGCAAAAAGTTGTCTGATATCTCTAAAAATGTAATTGCATAAGTACAGATGCCCTTCTCTAAAAAATAAATAAAAAAATAAAATAAAACACATGCTTACGGGGAATGTGATTATTCTCGAAAGTACTTAACTCCTATGACGGAATCCAGTAAGGGATACCTCGGGACCTTTTGTACGTTCCATTATCTTTGCAGGATTGCAGGTATCCAGAACGCAACCTGGGGCATGCAGGTTACGTCTCAGCAAGTAGGCGAATCATTATCAACTCGGTCTATCTTCCACATGGCACTGGAGGATGCCCATTTCCCCAGCGGAGCTGCCAAATCAGCATACACTCAATCTCAGCATCCGAGATGCTCTTTCCCCAGCTGAGTTGCTCCCCATTGCTTTCCCCAGCTGAGTTGCCTCTCACAATTCCCCAGCCGAGTTGCCTTGTCATCCTCAGTTGAATACAGAAGACAGGAAATCATCTCCCCATAGAGTTCCAGCCTCTATCCAGAAGAGCAACGCATGAAGAGATCACAACAGAGTGAAGAAAGCTTCTGCAAACCCCAGCTGGGTCCCGTATTACAAGGATATGTCAACCAGTGACCCGTGTCCCCAAGCAGATATATCATTAGATCTATCAATGATCTCATCCCCAGCTGGGATGTTCACTTCAGGCAGATCAACCAGAAATCTTCGCAACAACGGGATCCGAATCCTGGATCGGCGCCTCTTTGCATAATCATGGCATCCGCATCATATTCACCCCCCAGAGCGTAGCATTCCGTCTAATACGGAGCATTACGGCAAAAATCAAATGCATAGCATAATCATAAGTCAGGTTGTGAATTAAACGCTTGTGAATACAGATTACTTTCCCCCAAAATCCCCATCAGAATCCCAGCAAAAGCAGTTGCCCCACAATTACAGACACCAGTATATACACCTCTTGGCACCCGTCCGTGTCATCTTTCCCCAGTAAAGTCGCCTGAACACCCTTTACAAACAAATCACCCTCATTACAGATACATCCTGACACCCGTCCGTGTCATATCCCAGCAGAAAGCCAAAGGCATCCTCTTTGCACTCACATATACTTATATACACCCTTTTTGACACCCGTCCATGTCATATCCCCAGCGCAGTCGCGTACACCTTCATCACCCATACACTTGTTAATATCATACTTTTCTCTCCTGACACTCGTCCGTGTCACTATCCCCAGCAGATAAACACTCATCTATACAATACAATACTCACTACTCATGGTACGCTTATACAGATACTCGTCCGTATCTTGTATGCATCATCACTCACACCCCCCCCCCCCCACAGATTCGGCAGTAGTCCTTGTTCTTTGTTAACCAGTTGATACCCGTCCGTATCATCATCTCTGAACATGTGTCAGTTTGTTTCTACATGATACTCGTCCGTATCATAGTCCTAAGGATGCTTGTCCGCATCTTTAATCTATACACAATACCAAACACTTATACCTTTTGTTTCTTGGATGTAAATGCTCGTCCGTGTTTACTTTATCCCCAGTAGATCACCAACAAATTTCCTTTTTATCTAACACTCGTCCTGTGTTATGATACCTTTGAGAGCAGCCGTACCCTGCTGAGTGGTCGTCCTCCACTTCTTGATGGTCGTCCTCCATCATGCTCATCCGATGGCCGTCCCCATCGTTGTTTTTAGCAGCCGTCCCCTGCTAGGTGGTCGTCCTCCACCTTTTGATGATCGTCCTTCATCACTTTATCCAATGGCCGTCCCCATTGTTGATTTTGGTTATCTGGCATTCGTCCTATGTCATGAGAAACCTCGAGAGCAGCCGTACCCTGCTGAGTGGTCGTCCTCCACTTCTTGATGGTCGTCCTCCATCTTGCTCGTCCGATGGCCGTCCCCATCGTTGACCTTTTCTATCCGATGGCCGTCCCCATCGTTGATGTTTTCGGCAGCCGTACCCTGCCAGGTGGTCGTCCTCCACCTTTGATGGCCGTCCCCATCATTTTTATACCCAACAGAGCAGCCGTCCCCTGCTAGGTGATCGTCCTTCACCTTTGATGGCCGTACCCCATCATCTGTTTATTTCATTTATTCTTTAACCCGATGGCCGTCCCCGTCGTGGTCCCTTTTCCTTTTTAGCCCGATGGCCGTCCCCATCGATGGTTACTTTGCCTTGTGAACTTGATGGCCGTCCCCATCATAATTTGATTTTCCCCAGCTAGTCGGCCGTCCCCGTCTTAGCCTTACTTGTTTTTCCCCAGCCAGTCGGCCGTCCCCGTCTTGGTTTTACCGTTTATCCCCAGCATGTCGGCCGTCCCCGTCATTGCTTTATTTTCAGCACTTTCCCAGCATGTCGGCCGTCCCCGTCATTGCTTTATTTTTATACACTTTACCAGCATGTCGGCCGTCCCCGTCATTGCTCTTTACCCAGCAGTCGTCCTCTGCTCGACGGTCGTCCTCCGTCGCCTACACTTTACAATATACTTTATTTTGCTTTTACAATCCATATCCCTTTTCTTCTTCATTCTGTGAGTGCAAATTTTGGACTGTCTTTGGTATTCAACCACAAGTTATCTTGTTTGGCCTGTTAAGACGTCGCTTACATCCTGCACAGCTAACTCATGTTTGAATAGGGGCAGCTGTAAACACCCCAAATTTGCCCTCACCCATTCACACCATGGCTTGTGATCATTCTCATATGCATAAGTACAATCATATCATCTCACATCTCATTTTTAATTCACTGGATAGTTTCTAAGGCATCTGCACCTAGGGTTTGTGATCTGAGCAATCCCAAAGCATCTTGAGCCATTCCAAAGGCAACTAATCAACTCAAAGGGGTCCATGTGTGTTCTTATATCATATTTCATCTCATCAAAGTCAAAAGTGCAGAGGAATCACAAGAGCTAGGGTTTGAGTGGATGCAGAGCCAGGATGAACTGCACAGTTGACTGAAAATTAGGGTTTTGGTTTCAGAGGCCATAACTCCAAATTTTTTGGTCATTCTTGTTTCCATTGATCTCTATATGGTATAGGGAGTATGCATATCAATTTTCATGAAGAAATTCCATGGGGAAGTCATCTGATCAAGAGTTGACTTTTCAGACAAGTCAGTGCAAAATCAGGGCATCTGAGGCCCCCAATGACCCAACCAATGGGTGATCTTCACCATTTTGAGTGTATATGATCTTTATTTGATCATGGAAGAAGGTTGAAGTTCATGAAAATCAAGAATTTAGGGTTTTTGCAAAGGTTGACTTTTTGGGCATAGTTGACTTTTCAAGAATGCATCATTTTAGGTCAATTTTCAAACCTTGATTCATGATCCAAAAAGGCTTCAAATGGAAAAACTTTGGTCATGAAAGTTGTAGATCTCATCTTTCCCTTTTCAAAAAGTACAAGAACATGATCAAACTCTTCTTGGATCAAAAGTTATGGCCATGCAAAGTTGGCTAAAATCATTAATTTTCAAGGCATGCCTCATTTGGAAACTTTGCAA
The DNA here is from genome assembly GCA_963966055.1 of Lathyrus aphaca. Taxonomy (NCBI): domain Eukaryota; kingdom Viridiplantae; phylum Streptophyta; class Magnoliopsida; order Fabales; family Fabaceae; genus Lathyrus; species Lathyrus aphaca. Next base: position 110,556,535 of record OZ014521.1, on the reverse strand, counting down.
AATCTTGGACCAATGCATCATGTGACCTCTAATTCATTTCAAACCATTACACAAACATTCTCTAAGTCCTAAAAATCAGAATTGAATTGAATTTGCTCATGGTTTGGTTTGTGTAACAAGGCTTTATCACATGTGAACCAAAATATCCCAACTTGCAAAAACCATCATGATCACTTCACCAACTTGATACATTGGCTGCTGAGCTTTGCTAGACCTCTCCCTCATCCTTGCTGCGCCAGCCCATGCCTTGTACTTGCCTAGACTTTGAGCCATGCCTCACTTACACAAAAGTTGACTTTTTGGCAAAAGCAAACATCCCAATCAATAAAGGACATGTCACATCTCCCAGCCACTTGCAATTGTTTATGCTATCCAAATGCTGGCCAAAACATAAGATACACAAGGCTGAAAACATCTCATTCACAACATACACAAAAAACCTCTCATCTTGCAACTTGCTTCGAATTCTTCTCCACAGTCACTAAACATCCAAGCCAACTTCACTAATCATCTCATCTTGCTTCATAGACCTTAAAAAACCCAAGGCACAAGCCTGAAACAGCCAAGAAACCTCACTGCCATTTCTCACTCCATTTCTGCAGTTGCTTTCGAATCTCTTTCCCTAGCTCACAAACAGCCAAACAAACCTTGCAAAGCTTCTCCATACATCATTTGGACCTCAAACCATCATTCACAATGACCTGAAAGAGCCAGAACCTCCATAGCCATTGTTGACTGAGCTTGAAGCAGTTCCTTTCGAAACTCATTATCCAGCCAGCACAAATTCATTTTGAGTATTCAAACATCATCAAGGGGTTCTAAGGAGTAAACTGCACATAAAGAGAAGGCCAGAAAGTCCTCAAGTGGAAAGCTTCACATCTCAGGTAGCCTGAAATTTATTTTTCCAGAAATGACTTTTCTTGTTGCAAATTTGTTCTTCATGTCTTGCTGATCACTCTGGTACCATTGGTTTTGAAAATGGATGTGATTTGAGCATTTAATTTGTGCCTGAAGCTTGCGTGACCTAGTTTTCTTTTTCTTCGATTCAGCTTATTTAGGAAATATAAATGTGTTTTAGGATGGGGGTTTGATTCGTGAGGATGTGAGGATCATTTCCCTGTTTTTGTTTTTCATTTTTGATACGTTTTTAGGAAGTTTGGAATTTTCAGGGGAGGAGGTCACCGGAGAAGACGACCGGAGCTCGTCTCCGGTGACCTGAAAGTAATTAATAATTAATTAGGGTTAGGGCACTGAGTTTGAATCTGGGCCTTTGGATCCTGGTTCCCGCGCGCGAATGAAAGGCTTGGATCGTTTCATTAAGTTCTAATTTTGATTTAATATTTAATTAATCAGGTTTAAGTGAGTTTGAATCCCCACCCTCAGATCGCGCGCGCAGTCAACATGTTCAAACTCTGGATCAATCTCATCCTTCCATTTGCTTGACTTTTTATTTTATTCAATTTTTATTCATTTTTCTTTCATTTAATTTGCACAATTAATTTAAAATAGTAAAAAATTCATAAAAATTATAAAACTTTTTCCTTAAGGTTTTATTAATTTTTATGACACAAAAATATTTTTTATTTTTATTTTTATCATTAAAAAAGTATTTTTAAATATTTAAAAGATTGTTTTTAATTGATTAATGGGAATTAATTAATTAAAAATACTTTTAGGTATTTAAAAATTACAAAAAAATTCATGAAATGTTCTAAGACATTTAGAAACATTGTCCAACCTTCAAACCAAATTTCTTTTTTGATCTTGATGCATTTTAAGAATTTTTCATTGAATTAAATCATATTTTGTGCATTATTTTGATCATAAGTTCAAAAATTCATTTCTGCCTATTGGTGAAGGTTGTGACATTGATTCTTTTTGCTTTGTTTTGTGTTTAGCATGTATTTTCAAGGATAAAAAGGCCATGATTTGTTCTTGCATTTTCAAATTGTTTGGCATTTTTTTTGTTAAGAACCCTAAAAAACCCTAATATCTTGTAAAATTCATAACTCAAGATTGGTTGAGAGTTGAGAGCCCCCCTTTGGGCAGTGGTTTATTATAGGTCTAGGGTTTCTTTGGGTACCATTTTCCATTTTTACTTTAGGGTTTTGCTTCTGTTTTTGGTTTGTGTTTGGTGTTTGATCCATAAACCCTAATTTGGGCTTCCCCTTGCATCCTTATTGCATTCTCTTGCATAACATGACTTGTCTTTGCATTTTGTGCATGCTTATGATTCATTTGACATCTTAAGACATGTAGAAAGCATCATTGATCATTTCATTACATATTTGCCATGTCATTTGTCTTGTATGATTCATAACTTTTCATGCTTGTTCATGCTCCTTAACTTGCATCATTTGCATTCATAACCTTGTATGAACATCCCCATTGCTTTGCCTCATGTTTGCAGCACCTCATAACATCATAATCATCATGTACATGCTTCTGGTTTGGTATAGCATCATGCCATTTCATATCATCTTGCATTGCATTGCATTTTCTTTCTAACATTGCAGGTGGTAAGTAAACTTGAGAAGTGGATTTGCCTTCACTTCTCATACCTTTTCTTTTCATCTCCCTTGCATCCATTGCTGCATTTTTGTTTGTGTTTGAGTTTGAGCTTGCTCATTCTTGTTCTTCTTACTTTCTTTCTTCAAGTGACTTGACTTCTTGAATGAAGCAAGTCACTTTGCTTCTCTTGATCCTGTTCATCTGCTTCCTGGTGGTTCCATTGAAGGCTTCTCTTGAAAACCTCACAAACCTTAGGATCATCCAAGCATGACAATGAATTAGGGTTTTGATTAGAATCCCCTCATAGTTTTGACCTTTGTGTCTCTCTTTGAGTCTTCTCTTCTCACCTCATAATCAGGGACTAAACCCTAAAGGCTTTAAGACTTTGTGATTAGGGTTATGCCTGCATCCCTCTCTTAGGATGGAGTGTATAACTTTAATCCTAAGTATTAAAACCTTAAGGTGTTTAAATCTCTTAATCAATTCACATAATAATCATCAAGACATCACACTTGTAACTTGGGCCTTGCATTAGGGTTCTAATTCTTCCTTAAGTGGTTAAGAAGGACTAACCCTAGTGTTAATGGACAAGTCCCCCTCAAGTTGTCTTACAAACCATAAAAAACACTTCATCATCATATCATTAATCTAAATAAAATTCACTTAATAAAGGCTTGTTTTGTCATGGGCTTAATCCCTAATCATGGATTAAGTTGAGGAGTTTTCCTCAACTTAAACATTCTCATCTATTATCCTTCTTTTAGGATGGTGTAATGAGTCTGTTTAATCCTTGATTATGGCTTAACCTCATTACTCAACACTAAACAAAAATCCCAAAAACATCTAAATAATCACAAGTAGGTTAATGATCTTAATCCTACACCAAAGGTGATTAAGTGTGAGAATCTGACTTCACACTTAAGGTATTCTCATTACCCCTAATCAGAGGGAAGATGTGATGAGTTTACTAAATCCATTGGTGTAGGCTTAAGCTCATTTTCTTATGACAAAAATCCAAAAAGGAATAAAAGACTGAAAACTCAAAAACAAACAATAATCGTCTCCTTCGGGATTCTTTTCTCATCACCTTCACTCACAAACGAGAACTCGCTTCTTCCGTCTAATGCAAGACAGTAAGCACCTGAGCCAGACAGGTCATACACTTGAGCATTGACAAGCAAGCAGTTCATCAAGTCAATTCACCTTTCAGTCTCTTTGGGTCGAACTACGGTGTTCTGATTTCCTCATTGCACGAGAGGATACGTAGGCATAACTTAACGGTTATCGAACAAAAGTCTCTGTATATTCCCCCTCCTTCCAGCATTATTCTCTTAAGCCTCATGATCTTGAGCATACTCTTTTCCTTACACTGACACTTTCATACTTCACTTATGCACTTCACACTTCTCATACACTGACACCTGTACATCTCTTTCCAGCTATTTTATGCACAGATTGCACTGACACTACCCCTTTAAAACACAAATCTTTTAAGCGTGGATCCCGTCGAGTACGGCGGACAATCTGGGTGCTAATACCTTCCCAGGTTGTAACCAACCCCCTTTCTCAGTCTCTCTGGTTCGCAACCGTCTTATCCATATCTTTCTAGGTCTATGCAGCATTACCTTTCCTCCGGGATAAAAATGCCTAGCTGGCGACTCTTTTCATTCTCCAGTGAGTTCACGGCTGTGTGTTCTCACTGTTCCCTTTGTCGACCGTTCGCGTCTGTACCTTCATCTGACCCCGGTGTCACTTGTCGGGAGCGACAGTCAAGAATGTGAATTATGCTATTAGACACTTATGAAGGTATCAGTACCAATTAAACTCTTGTATAATGATATTCTAGGAATTTATTATATGAGGCGTTACACAATTCAGTTGAGTGAAGACCAAAATCACCCTATATCAACTTTAAACTAGGTGGATTTATGGGCCAATAAGCAGAAGGAATTCCAAGATTTACAAGTGAATATTCATCAGTCGACAGTGAAAACTCAGGAACACTGGAGCAGGGAATTTATTCGTAATACGAAAGTTGGTGAAGACGAAATGTATGAGTCACCATCGGGTCATAATGAAAGCCAATCTTTGGACGACGATTTGCAAAATGTTTGTGAGACTCCAACATCTTTGGAGGATAATGATATGGAAACACATTATCATTTGTGTGGGATGTGCCCTTCCTAAACTTGGTTATCCATGAATGTTTTTCAAGATATCTCACTGCTCTCTTAGAATATTTGGGGAGCTAAAAATATGAAGGCCCAAAGGCACCTTCGCGAGCTGGTATAACAATTTCAGCCGGATATGATTTTTGTTATGGAAACACATGTTCAGTATTGTACATAAATGATCCAGACGGGTCCTCATGGCATTCAACTGGGATTGTGATGGTGCTTATAGGAGAGGGGATGGTGTACCTGCAAGGTACTCCGACGCTCAAGTAAGTTTCAATGTAAGACGAACTAAAGTGTAAGAAAATGGGTGATTAGAATTGAATGCCTGGCCCTCTAAGGGTGGAGGGTATTTATAAGGGCACATGCTCATGGATTGAGGGTGCATAGCCTTTTACTGAGCGTAACTGCCTCCTATAAATCTTGAGGGCAGTTGACCGCGTGAAAGGACTTATGGCGCGCGAGGGGAGGTCCCCAACGGCTATATGCCAACGGCTCTTTATTACAACGGTCATATCTTCGCTAGTCTCTAATTAGACTTATCCCAAGACGAATAATGGATTGGGCCTCAATTTGGTGTAGGGAACTTGCTAGGCCAGTCCAGAATATGAGCCCCCCAAGTCGCTGTGCTCGAGCGAGGATAGTAACTTAAGGTGTCGAGGATCCTAGTCGACGCAACTTTCCTGTAAATGTTACGAGCACTTGTTTCCTTTGGCTTTGGTTATTATGTCAGGCAGTTGTCCGTAGGAGGGAGACATACATTCATTGGAAACAGATTCTCTTTTTTTAGAAGACAAAACATTTATAGCTTTAGTGACACGTGTTGGAAAGCGCCGTAATTCATTTATGACACCTGGGGGCTAGCCCTAGGTAATAATTACTTGGCTTTTGTGATTCCCCGTGCGAGATTATGACGTTATAAAAGGAGGAGAAGGAAATCATTTGTTTATTTTGCACGAACTCTTCCTCTCACCGTGAAACTTTTTCTCTGCAACCTCTCGCCGGACATTCATCGTCGCCGCCGTCAAATTCCCAGAATTCTACCATGGATCCAGGTAATCTTCATCCTCTTCCTTCTTTTCTGAAATTTTGAATGATGATCATTCATCAATTTCTCATGAAGTTCATAGGATCTTCAACATTTTTGGGAATTCCTTTGAATTTCTGGAAATTTTGATGAATGTTCATCAAATGCGTATGAATCTCATAAAGAACTAGGGTTAGTTTCAGGACATAAATAAATAGATGTTAGATCCCTTCTAGATTCTGGTTAGGACGTTTAGTGTTAGTTGACCGGGCATATGGTCGTCATAGCTGGTGGTTAACGTAGGGGAATATCCCCGGTAGACTTTAGAGTAATGTTGCTCTTAGTGAGGTTGAGTTCATCGTATCAGCTTTGTCCCAGTAGTGTTTTCCTCAGCTAAGGGGCTAACCCGAGGCATGTTCCCAGTCCTTATTGAAGCCCTTTCACTTGATTTGTAGTGGAAGGGTGGATTTGAGATCGTCTAATTCACTATGTTTCCTCTGCTTTTCAGGTGAAAGGAGTTAGAAACCGCACAAGGAGTCGAGGAGAGTCCTTTGGGTGACGATGTTGGGGTCGCGGACATCCCCGCTGCTGACTGACTATGGATTATGGACGAGCTGCTCGAGACGGCGTCTCAGTTCATTGTAAATACCTTTGATGTGTGGGGAAAAAATAAGAAGTGAAAAAAGGGGGACCTGTAAACTGGAGGGCGTTACCTCCGAAGCCCGATCAGAGGATTTGCTCACAATTTCCTGCCCTTCGCTTCCCAATGTATGAGTTCACGTTTCATGAGGTTGGGTACCACTTGCCCTTCACGAACTTCCAGGAAGTGGTTTTCACCCATATTGAACTTACACCCTCCCAGTTGCACCCAAACGCCCTGGTGTTCATAAGGGCCTTCAAGCTGGTGTGTCGTTACCTGGAGGTAGGAGAGATTGTTAACTTGATCTTCAGGATCTTCCATCTTCAGAGGAAATCCTAGGATGGGCGACACAACTGGGTGTCGTTAAAACAAGCAAGCAGACTTTTTAAAGCATATCTGGATTCTGGTCATGATTTCAAATATTGTTTCTACATCATTCATCCAAGCTTGCATATGGCCAATGATTTTCTATATGATAGGGAGGTCGTCAAAGATAAGGAGAAACTGGTGGCCCATTTCCCGTTGGAATGTGTGGATGTTCACTTCTGGCATCCCAACGAACATTACATTACTAAACCTGAGGATCTCGGCATTGATGACACAGAGGCGTATAACATGATGTTCAACTTCGTTAATAGTTTCCGCCCTTCAGAACTCGTAGATTCCGACGTGCATACACTCCTTAGGCCTGATGGAACATCGACCATCCAGGCCCGATTAATAAATGTAAAGTCATTGCTCAGCTGTCCAAACGAGGAATCAGCGATGCGACTCTTAGGTGTTTTTTTTTATCTTTTTCAGTTTTCTATCCAAGGATTTGTTAGGTAATTGACTTGTTTCTTTGTTTTTGCAGCTCAAATGGCCGAGATGCGTGAACGTCTGGTGAAGACCAACAAGGGTAACCTCAAGAAGGGCTGTAAGAGCAGGGTTGAAGTTGTTAAATATCAGGCTACCCTTGAAGGGTTTGTTGTTACTGGAATTTCTACTCTGGGGAGCACTCTGCTGGGTGGATCTCTATTATGGAAGAGGCCTAGGGTCGAAGATCCACTTTCTCCTTCAAAAACGGATGCGGCGCCTTCGGGACGTTTGTTCTGTCCCAGTGCATGACCCCAAGGTCGTTATTTTCTGAAGGGTCATTTGTTTGGGTCCCTAATCTAGATGCAGCGACCATACTATTTATTGACCGCAAAACACTAAGAACTAAGTTATATCAGGACGCAGAGGGGATGATACGGATTCTGGAGGCTTCCCTTACTTTTAGTGATGTTTCCCTAGTGTCTCGTAAAGACCTCCAAGCTGCTAAAGACAGAGTTGTCGAGGTGGAGCTCGACAACGCTAAGCTAGAGAATAATCTTCTTCAGGCTAAAGGGCATTACAAGAGTAAGCTCGCACTGATGAGGGAGGTCACCAAAATTAGAGAGAAGATGGTGGGCCTCACCGATGACAACGAGTGCCTGAAAAAGCGGGAAATGGAAACGGAGAGGAAATTGGTCGTCGGGGAGGATGAAATAGAGGAGGAGGCTGCTATGACTATTATGGATGAACTGATTTCTCGGATCCATTTGGTATCATAAGACAACCTAGAGATGGCCTTGTTCGGCTTCTACAATACTGTTGAGAAACTCATGGCGCAGAACACTAGGGTGAAGCTGATCGTGGAAGGTATCGGTCCTCTTCATCGTGTGGAGAACGACATGGTTGTCCCTCCTAATGAAGAGTGAAGTTGTTTGGCCTGTTTGTCGTAATTATATTGTTGTACTTTTGTTGTACGGGGTTTATCCCCCCTTTTGAGTGTATATTATGACAATGTTTGGCCTTGTGGTCCGTACTTTTGATAATATTATTGTCTTATTGCCTTGTTCATACATTGTTATTTAAATTTTATTTATGATTTTACATTTTTAAGTTATAGAACTGGGTGGATGCTTGACATGATAATGTTGAACTTGATAGTGTGTGGAACTATTTGAGGGATGAAATATCTTCTCACTAGAGGAGACTGAGGACACGTTTGTGTCCTTTTTTCCTAACGCTTAGACTTTTCCCATCACGAGCTAGAGATCTGCCACGTTGGTATGACAACAGCGGAGCTCGTTTGAGGTGTCCCTGTTAGGAGATTCGTTTTCCTGACAATTTGGCAGATGACTGTGCACTTTTATATTGAGGGTTGTATCTATATCGTGATACATCCTTATTGTCAGGCACTTTTTCCCTTGTTGGCAGGGTTGATTAGCTGGCAGCTATTCCACACTCTAGCTGGATTTAGCTGTAATATTGTTTAAGCTTTTCAGCATTCCATGGTCGAGCAAATGTTTCCCTATTAAGTTCTTAGAGGTAGTATTCTCTTGTGCCCGTTTTTTGACTTAACGTGATATGGGCCTTCCCAGTTGGTTGCGAGGTTGCCTTCGTGTGAATCTTTCTCGTTTCTGCGTAGGACAAAGCTTCCTACTTGGAATTCCCGTTTGACGATCCAACTGTCGTAGCACAACGCAATTTTTTGTTTTAGGGACTCTTCGCAGAGAACTACCCCTAAACAGATTTCCTCGAACAAGTCGAGTTCCTCTCTTAGTGCCTCGTCGTTGAGTTCTTCCTCTAAAGGAGATTCTATGCATCGAAAGGGTTTTTTGATCTCCACGGGGATGACTGCTTTCGTACCATACGTCATCTGAAATGGAGTCTCCCCGGTGGTCGTATATGGAGTGGTCCGATAGGCCCAGAGTATGCTATGGAGTTCCTCAATCAACCTTTTTTTGCCCTCGCCAAGTCTTCGTCTTAGGCCCCATAAATGACTCTGTTGGCAGCTTCGACCTACCCGTTGGTCTGGGGGTGCAAGACAGACGTGAAGTGTTGCTTGGTGTATGTCTTTCGACGAAGTCTTGAAAATTCTTATTTGTGAACTGGGTACCGTTTTCCGTGATAAGGGATTGGGGTACACCGAATCTGGCCAGGATGTTTCTCTTGTAGAAACGCAAAATATTGAACGCAATGATTCTGGCTAGGGCCTAGGCTTCTATCCATTTGGTAAAGTAGTCCATGACCACAATCATATATTTGTTTTGGAAAGAACCCATCGTGAAGGGTCCGAGGATGCCCATGCCCATTGCACAAATAGCCACGGTGATGATATCATTTTAAGCGTGTTAGGGGCGCGATATGCATATCCATGTGACACTGGCACTTTTCGCACCTCTTTACATGATCTCTGGCGTTGTTCTGCATAGTTGGCTAGTAGTAACTTGCCCTAAATTCCTTTTGGTCCTGGGACCTGCCGCCCAAGTGCTGCGTGTTTATCCCTTCGTGTATTTCGTGTAAGACGTTTGATACGCTTTCCTCCCCGACGCATTTGAGGAGCGGGATGGAGAATCTTCGGTGGTACATTTTGCCGTCTACAAGGATGTAGGAGGATGCAAGGAGTTTGGTGGCACTGACCTTCTTCCTATCTTCAGGTAGCTCGCCAGTTGTCAAGTAGTGGAAAACATAAGTCATCCAGCGACTGTTGTTACTTACGACGTCGATGTCAATGATATCGCGGGGTTTTTCAATGCTAGGGAGAGGAAGTGTTTCCTGGATAACGGTTTGTTTCCGTCTTTCCTTCGTGTATTTGCTAATTTTGACAAGACATCTGCCCGAGAATTACGCTCGCGTGGGATGTGTTGGACATCCCTAGACTTGAAGTGTGCCAGCATTTGATGTACCAGCTCTAGGTATTCGACCAAATGGTCATTCTTCGCCTGGTAATCCCCTTTGACATGTGATGCGACCAGCTGAGTATCGGTGTAGATCCTGATTTCCTGGGAACCCATGTCTTTTGCTAGGCGGATTCCTGCTAGGAAGGCTTCATACTCAGCTTGGTTGTTAGATGTCGGGAAAGAAAGGACTAGAGATACTTCGATCACGAGGCCTTCTTTATTTTTGAGGATGATCCCCACTTAATTTCCAAATGGACCAGATGCTTCGTCATTGTAGATGACCCACTTGTGGGCGCTTTCCAGCGCGGCTTCTGTTGGGTTCATCTCGGCAACGAAGTCGGCCAGGGCTTAAGCTTTTAGAGCTTTCTTGATTTCGTAATGTATGTCAAATTCAGACAGCTCTAGAGACCACCTTAGCATTCTTCCCGCCATATCTGGTCGGGCTAACAGTTTCTTGATGGGCTAGTCGGTTTGTACGACGATAGTGTGTGAGAAGAAATAGTGTCGTAGTCTCCTGGAAGCGTTTACGAGCGCAAGGGCGACCTTTTCAATTTGCTAATATCTAATCTTTGGCCCTTGCAAGGCTTAATCACGAAATACATGGGTTTTTTCCCGTCTTATTCTTCTCTTATGAGAGATGCGTTGATGGCTTCGGTATTGACAGACAGATATAGGTAAAGGGTCTCCCCGGTTGTTGGCCTGGACAAAATCGGAGGTTCCGATAGTGCTCATTTGAGGTGTCGCAGGGCTTGTTCGCATTCTTCTGTCCATTTGAACGCTACTTCCTTGTGAAGTAGATAGAAGAGGGGTGAGGCTTGGCATGCAAATTCCAGAAAACTATGGGTGGATGTTGTCGCTCCCGGGATTTTCATCCTAGTACAAACATGAAAGTGGCATGGAAAAAGAAAGAGTTGTCATGCAAGAATTTTTATCCCAAGGAAAGGGAAAGGTGATGTTGCACAAACTTGTGGGAAAAAAAGAACGAGGTCTTACGAATAAAAGAAACTGGATTCAGGAGTCGGTTATGAACTGGGAAGGTATTAAAACCCCAGATCGTCATCTGCTGCTGAAGTGGGAAAAAAGAACGAGTAAAATGTAGGGAAAAGAAAGAATTTTACTCGAATGGACCCTACCCCACTGCCTACGTATCTCATCAGATATGATAATCAGAGTCAATGTGGTTCCCCTAACTAGGGATGAAATTTGTTTGTTTGTATTTTTTATGATTGAACTGCTTATTCCTATGTTCAGGTGTTGTAGGCTCGTCTGGAACGAGTGCGTTTCCCTTCTTGTAAAAGACAAGTCGAAGCGAGTTCTTTCGTTAAGAGTGAGGAGATGAGAAGAGAATTCCCGCAGGAAAGACGTTTTTCTTGGTTTGGATTTGTTTTAGGAGTTTTGAATTTGAATTTACATAGGAGAGTGTAATCAAGTCTCATTCAATGGAGTGTGTACTTATTACATCACTCCAAGATGGAATGAAGAATAACCACACCCAAGTAATCAGAAGATCCCCAAGACTTGGTTCCAAGGATTGGGGCTCAAGCACACTAGCCTACTTTTCTTATTAAGTGTTTTATTGTTTTGAAGAAGAAGTTCCTTTTTAGGTTTTATTTGTGAAAATGACTTCAAGTTTAGACTTGTATATCATGTTAGACAAGTTTACATTACCCTAAGATGGGATAGATGCAAATGCCCCATAGAATAAGTCTTTGACACAAGAAATCACTTCAATATTTTTTAAGTGTTTTTGAGTTGTTTTGAGGTGAGAGAGAGAATACTCATGTTGAAAAAGGGAAAACACTTAGGGAAACTAAGACTCACTCTATGTTATTGTTTAATGGATATCCTAAGGTTAGTGAGGTTTGAAAGACTCTAATCCTAAAATAAGATAAGAAGAACAAGTTCTAACTCACTTCAAGGATTGAAGATGAGATTAGAACTCAAAGGGGTGGAAGGAATGAAATGTCAAAGAAGCATAAGGATACTTTTCACAATCACATAAGTGAAAGCTCTTAAAGGAGAAGGGAGAAGAGGTATGATTATGGATAAACATCCACATACTCAATTACTTACCATATCCCCTACACAAAAGGTTAGTACCAAAATAATTTGCATATTAAGTACAACTACAAGAAGTAATCAAAATAAGTGGTAAAACACCTTAAGGAACGATTCTAAGTAGCCACCGAAGCTTAAACCTAAAGAGAAGAATCCTAAAGGTTGAGAACTCTACCAAGTCAGTAGCTAAGGGTCCTAATTCCTTACTAGGGTTAAAGTACCACACAAGATCAAACTAGGTCAAACTATGTAGAAAAAGTTCAAATAAGTTCACATGGATGCAAGTTAGGTTTCATGGATGAACTATGAGTGCATATGGAATACAAGTATGACTGAATTCATGAAATAAGTACCAAAGTCAATAGTGAATGCTTATGAATGAGGGTGAATGAACATACCATCATGGATGCAATGGTTTAATAATAAGAAGAAGAAGAAGAAGGAGAAGAAGAAGAAGAAGAAGAAGAAGAAGAAGAAGAAGTGGAACAAGTATCACATAAGATCATCAATGATGCAAGTTAAAGATGAATGACATGTGAATATGCATGAGATTATTATGGGTTTGTAGCATACAAAGGATGAGATGCAATTAGAATTCATGGATAGGAATTTATAATTCACACGCAAGCCATGTTAACATTTGAAAGAGAAGAGAACAAGTTTCAAGTCAAACTAGTTCAAATAAGGATGCACTTTGAAACACAAAAACAAACGTTCAAAAGTGACCTATAATTGGAATTAAGGACCTAAAAGTGACCTATAATATGTGAGAAAATATTACCTAAAATAGTGGCATAAATGTATTCCTAACATTTAGGGTTTGGGGAAAAGTAATCACACAACGGACCTATGATGTAAATCCCTAGCATGGTGAAGTCAGTAGCTTACATTGGCTAAAAGGAATTCACAAAATTACATTGATCTAATTTCATGCATCCCTGTGGGTAATAACATCTTTACTAGTGAGGATGCTAATGATACATGGGTCATGAACTACCATGATTACCAAAAATAAATTGGACTTTGAGAGGTAGAAGAATAATGATGTCCCTGTTGGGGAAGGTTACAACTGAAATTAATTTTCTTGGGAAGGACGCCACCCGTAAAACTCTATTAGGGAGATGACAACTTCCTAACCTGGCTGAAAAAAGTACTCGTCATTATTCTGATGAAGAAAAGATTCTGCTGGGGAATCACTCAGGCACAAAGTCCTCTATTGGGGGAGAGATATGCCAATGAATATTGGACTTTGGTTGGGGAAGACTACGAACAACATCGTGCAAGAAGGAAAACTATATGACTTCTTACTGTCTTCGCCACTGCTAGGGAATAAGGAATCCTCATGTACTATTGGGGATAAGAAGACTCTTGCGGAGAATACCTCTCCGTTGGAGGAAGACTCTCAGCTTGGGGATATCGACCTTCTGGTGCTCTGTTGGAGAAAGGTAATCTACTCAAACCTGTTGAGGAATCATGATCAATGAAACATGCTGAGGAAAAATCTCTCTATTGCCTTGTGTTGGCGATGACCTATGTTTTTATCCTCTGGGCTGATCGAATGTGTATTGATCATGAGTGAACAATGGTTCCTTGCAATTTTCAACTCGCCTCATAATAAGGGGTCTATCAAAAGAAACTGTCTCAAGAAGATTTTACAGAAAACCTGGCATCCGAAATGCCTCAATGTCTTAAAACTCTCTGAGAGACTTGTCGAATCTCGAAATAATTGCCCCAAACTGCTTGATTCATGAAAAACCTCAAATCACTGTGAGATATTCTGCCCCAGTATTCTGAACCCTGGATAGGTGGCTTCAGATTAATCGTCTCCGGGAGAAAATGACTTCTAGTGCTCTTAGGGTGCCCTGACCCAGTACGAACTTTTGAGTAATTTCCACTGATTAACTGATCTTTGAGTGAATACCCAGCCTAATTGCTCTTGGATATATTTGAATCTCGAATTAATTGCCCCAGTTTGGCTAAATTTTGAAGAGATTGCTCGACGTGATTAGCCTAGGTTGGCTACACCTTAAAGAGATGGCTCGACGTGACTGACCTAGATTAGCTGAATCTTAAAGAGATGGCTCGACGTGACTCCCCTAGAATGGTTACCTCTTAACACAACTGGTTGGGAAAGTCCCTACTCAATGGAGTTTCTTGGAAAAATGCTCTTTCGTATGCTTGTTCTTCGAAATTTTCAGACTTCTCAACTCAACATGATTAAGCTTCTGGAATGAGGTTCCATATGTGAACTTCTTTGATGTCGAACAAATGTATGCAAGAAGAACATGTTTATTCTAAGAATGAAATTCTAATGTAACACACATGTTAATCTTGAAGTTTTACTGAAAAAGATGTCGCAAACCTTTGTGAGTGAATAATTGGTTGAGATACAACATTAATTTTTTCAATAAAAGAAAACATGCACATGCAACACCAATAGGGATATTTTAGCACAACTCATAGGACTCAGGAACGTTATCTCATGGCACTCGAACTAATCCTGTTTCAGGTAGGACTTTTAAGGGTTGTATCGTGGCTTTGTTCATGTTTTATAGAAAAAAGGATTAAGGCTCAAAATTAATTTGTGCCCACCCCTCTTCGTGGTGTCCTCCAATCCTATGTTCAGCTAGTTTTCACAAGTGTTCACCTTTCATAAGGGTTTCATGTTGGTTGAGGAACCATTGACACTAACAGTGTAAGCACCAATAAGGTTTTTGTATTGAGTCAGACACCCCTTCTTGTCTTCTCTGTCTGAATCACACGACTTTGTTCTTGCGAGGATTTTTGTATCATGATTCTTTTCCTTTTTTTGCCTTTAATTTTTTTCTGTTTATCCCTAACTTTTGCATGTACCGATTATTTTGAATCTTTTGCAATTGGGGTCCAGCGGGATGCCCTAACTTTTGCCTAAGTCGCTCGTTTTCGAGTTTCGACTTAGCGGGCTTTTTCATTTCTTTTTCTTTTCGATTCTCTTTTTTTTAATAAATTGTGTGACACTGTTTTTCTTGCTTGCTTTACGAGAGTTGTGACTGCCTCGTTCTTTGGTCGATGAAGGATAACCATTGCGGCTTCCAGTCTTTGGACCTCTTAGTTGGGATAACCATTGTGGTTTCTAGTCTTTGGACCTCATGATTTGGTACAATGAAATGTAATGGATCCTCAGATACACTCTTTTATGAAATTCTAAATGCTCGGTCCAACTAGCTGACACCTACCCTTCCCATAGGTTGAGTGTTAGGTTTTTGTCTTTTAAAGAAAACTCCTACTTAAGGCTCAAAAGGTTTAACGAGGGTCTATCTCCAATTATTGGGATTTGAAACAATGAATGTACATCGTCAACATGGTCTTATCCAAAAGCACACAATTAGAGATTTTTGTGTTTTCACTTCATCATCCCCCACAAGAGTTTAAGCATAACAATTGGTATTGCGATGCACATACACAAAGTTATAAGTGAATACGAATGGATTACTTCAATAAAAACATGTGCGTTCTATTATGATTATCATTCAAAAACAAACAAGTTTCATGCATGCAAACAAATGTTCAGACAAACAATAGAAACTACAAATGAGAATGCAGTAAAGAAGTTGAACATTACCAGCATTGAGGAGACCTGACTTCGTCTGGACTTATTGCTTCTGAAGATATCTTTTCAAATTGGGTGCTCAATCTGATGAGAAGATTCCAATGTGTGGGAAGACCATCTGGTATGATGACCTTTGAGTCGATCAAATTTAGCATCTTGTGCTTGAACACATCACAATTGTCAATTGTATGCCTAAATGCCCCTGAGTTGTACTTGCATCAAGATTTCACATCGTGGTTGTCATTATTGAGGAGGCCTTACTCCATCTGGACTTATTACTCTTTGAGACTTTCAAGAGTCAGCAGTCTGGATGTTCATTTTATTTCTGGTTTGGTGCCATATTCCCACCCTTTCCTGGTGTGAACACAATAGTCTTGGAGTCAATCAAATTCGTGACCTTGTCCTTATCTTTGCCCCTGAAAGACTTGCAATCTTCAATTAAATGGCAAGATGCCCCAGAATGGTAGTCATACCTGGCATTCGGCATTAAAACCCCAAAGGCAGCTTTGTCGGAGATGATCCTTATGCGACTAACTCAACTAGTTTGAATTTGAGCAAATGAAGAAACACGTTGTGCGTACGGCATCAGAATAAGATCAAACTTATTTTCAAGTTGTTCTGGTTTTTGACCATATGCCTTTCCCCTAGGACTCTCTTAAGGAGATGGAGTTTGATGTTAACTAGAGATACCTGGATGAAAGAGATTGATAAATAAGGTTGATAGATAAGAATTCTCGCAAAGATCTCGCGTGATCTCCTGTCTACGTATTCCCATTGACTAATGGAGAATCAGAGCGACGTAGTTCCCTCACTAGGGATGAAAATAACTTTCTTTCCTTAACACTACATTTAGGATTTCCATAACCAAGCTCATCTGAGTCTTCATCTAGTTGACTTCCTCTTTCAACAGTTTCTAACTGAAATAAAGCTTGCACCTCTGCCCTGAATTGCCCCAGCTGGGTCTTCATTTCAATTACCTTCGCCTGGAGTTGTTCCAAATTCATACCTTGATGATTGTGATTCAAGTTGGCCATTTTGAAGAGAAACCAAGTTGAGATAAGAATTTGTCTCTGAACACCTGTCATGAATGCAAGGATGTATGAAAATTCCATGTTCGGTTATTTCAAAAGAATCTATCTGCTTTAATTCAATTTTTGATACAGAAAAAACCCAATAGCCTAATTCAGATATGAGATCCTCGGAAATAAATGAACATATGTGTTGAAATGCTATGATGTCATGTATGCAGCAGGCATGTGATCAATGATATGTGTCTGGTGTTGGTAGTGAACAATGAGCCAAGTGTCTATGTATCACCCCAATAACAGTATCATCTCTATATAGAATCCCAAGTAGAGAACCGAAGAACCATATAGAACCAGATCAACTCATAAGATTCACAAATGAAGTAGGAATGTAGAAGGTTGAGGTTCCTGTAAACCTGTAAACAATCCCCTCAATTCACAGGTGTGCTAAGGGTTAGCATCACAGACTCTCGGGTCGAGAAGCGATAATACGATCATCGTTTCCGGTTTTGCATTATGCACTAAAAGAGGAGGTCTCCAATGAGTCCTAAAAAACAAGTATCCCTTATAAATTCCCATCTTAAAGCACTGAGATCGAGAAGCAATAGTATATTCATCCCAAAGGGTACAATACTATCACCATATGAATAGTGTTTTGACTGAGTTCTTACGAGAGAACAAGGCCATCCTATGCGAGTTCCCAGTGAGCCCTCGGGTGCGAGTGGGATTGAAAACAAATGTGGTATGCCACTGTCACCACTAGAGAGGGTTGTTTTCAATAAGGTCCTTAATAATCGGTCCCAAGTTGCACATAACTATCAAGGTCGTATCCTGAAGTGGAGAAAACCCACATACAGAATATTTCCAAGATGGTCGCAATCTGGGTGTGGAAAACACTTCCACCCATCATGATGATACATCATGGAAGTACAATGTATGTCCATAATAAATTCTAAGGTGCACTCGAGCCTTGGTATTGGTCTCATTTCACAGTAACCCCATCTTGCCAAAAAAATCAGTCCAAACAATCCAGTATAATGATGCATGAAAAGGAAATGCGGAAAGAAATCAAGTAAAGTTATAAAGTAAAGCTGTAAATAAAATAATAAAGCTAAACTAAAGCATATAGAAACAAACAGATAAACACCCAAAGACACATAAATAAACAATTGTTAGGATTGACTCACATAGAGAACCATAGAGAACTCTGGTTAGGAGATCCCCAGCAGAGTCGCCAGCTGTCGCTCCCGAGATTTTCATCCTAGTACAAACGCGAAAGTGGCACGGAAAAAGAAAGAGTCTCCAGCCAGGAATTTTATCCCAAGGAAAGGGAAATGTAATGTTGCACAAACATGGGGGAAAGGAAAGAACGAGGTCTTACGAACCAAAGAGACTGAGTTCGGGGGTCGATTACGAACTGGGAAGGTATTAGCACCCCATATCGTCTGTCATATCCGACGGGATCCACGCTTGCTTGTACTGTTTCAAAGGTTAAAAACATCAGCTTCATCTGCTGCTGAACTGGGAATAAAGAACGGGAAAAATGTAGGGAAAAGAAAGAATTATGCACAAATGGGCCCTACCCCACTGCCTACGTATCTCATCAGGAATGAGAATCAGAGTCAACTTAGTTCCCCTAACTAGGGATGAAATTTGTTTGTTTATATTTTTATGATTGAGCTGCATATGTCTATGCTCAGGTGTTGCAAGCTCGTGTGTAACGAGTGTGTCTATCGTCTTAAAAAAGACAAGTCGAAGTGAATTATTTCGTTAAGAGTGAGGAGATGAGAAGAGAATTCCCGCAGGAAAGACGCTTTTGTTGGTTTGGATTTGTTTTAGGAGTTTTGAATTTGAATTAACATAGGAGAGTATAACCAAGTCACATTCAATGGAATGTGTACTTCTAACATCACTCCAAGATGGAATGAAGAAGAAGCATACCTAAGTAAGGAGAAAATCCCCAAGACTTGGTTGCAAGGATTGAGGCTCAAGCACACTAGCCTACTTTTGCTTATTAAGTGTTTTGTTGTTTTGAAGAAGAAGTGTTTTTTTAGGTTTTCTTTGTGAAATTGACTTCAAGTTTAGACTTGTAAATCATGCTTGACAAGTTTACATTACCCTAAGATGGGATAGATGCAAAGGCCCCATGGAATAAGTCTTTGACATAAGAAATCACTTCAATCTTTATTAAGTGTTTTTGAGTTGTTTTGAGGCGAGAGAGAGAAGACTCAAGTCGAAAAAGGGAAAACACTAAGGGAAACTAAGAATCACCCTGTGTTATTCTGCAATTGAGATCCTAAGGCTAGTGAGGTTTGAAGGACTCTAATCCTAAAAGAAGATAATAGAAGAACAAATTCTAACTCACTTCAAGGATTGAAGATGAGATTAGAACTCAAAGGGATGGAAGGAATGAAATGTCAAAGAAGTATAATGATGCTTTTAACAATCACATAAGAGAAAGCTCTTAAAAGAGAATGGATAAGAGGTATGAGTATGGATAAGCATCCATATACTCAATTACTTACCATAACCCCTACGCAAAATGTTAGTACCAAAATAATTTGCATATTAAGTACAACTACAAGAAGTAATCAAAATAAGTGGTAACACACCTTAAGGAATGATTCTAAGTAACCACTGAAGCTTAAACTTAAAGGGAAGAGTCTTAAAGGTTAAGATCTCTACCAAGTCAGTATCTAAGGGTCATAATGTCCTACTAGGGTTAAATTACTACACAAGATCAAACTAGGTCAAACTATGTACAAAAGTTCACATAAGTTCACATGTATGCAAGTTAGGGTTCATGGATGAAGTATGAGTGCATATGGCATACAAGTATGAATGAATTCATGAAATGAGTACCAAAGTCAGTAGTTAATTCTTATGAATGAGGGTGAATGAACATATCATCATAGATGCAATGGTTTAAGCATATGAACTAAGAAAAAGAATAATAATAATAATAATAATAATAATAATAATAATAATAATAATAATAATAATAATAATAATAATAAGAAGAAGAAGAAGAAGAAGAAGAAGAAGAAGAAGAAGTGGAACAAGTATCACATAAGATCATCAATGATGCAAGTTAAAGATGAATGACATGTGAATATGCATGAGATGATTATGGGTCAGTAGCATATAAAGGATGAAATTCAATTATAATGTGTGGATAGGCATTTATAAATCACACACAAGCCATGTTAACATTTGAAAGAGAATAGAACAAGTTTCAAGTCAAACTAGTTCAAATAAGGATGCACTTTGAAACACAAAAACAAACCAAATAAAGAAGGTTAAAAAGTGACCTATAATTGGAATTAAGGACCTAAAAGTGACCGATAATCACACAACAAACCTATGATGTAAGAATCATGGAAAGAATAGCCAAAATGATTTGAAAAATTATGAAATTAAATCTCTAGCATGTTGAAGTCAGTAGCTTTCATTGGCTAAAAGGAATTCACAAATTTATGTACCAAAGTGTCAAAACAATTCACTCAATGAGCGAGATAACAAGGCATGATTGGCGAAAACAACCTCACAAAGCAGATTCAAAATGGCACCCAAAATTATTAAAAAAAATTCCCAAGTATCACCAAAAGGTCACCTATTCTAATGGTTAATCACACACAAAATATTAGTCTCACACCTATTTGAAAAAATTACTTTCTGGTCCCTTAAACCAAAACAACGTCTTTTGGGACAACTTGGAATCAAAAATCCAAATTAATTACTAAAACCATCTACATCTAGAATAAAAAAATATAAAAAAATTAATTAAGAGGATAAGTATCACTCATGAATTTTTCCAGAATTTTATCACACCCGAAACTATTTTTAATAATTGCAACGAAACAGGCAAAAAAATGGTTATTATGAGAAAGTGCGATGAAAGCAAATCTTATCATGCATAACCTAATCCCTAAGCTTCGATATCGTCACATATCAACATACATCAAAATAAAAAAACAGTGCCTCAGGTGGGAGGACTCAATATGCAACTTAAACTATATGATCCTAAGCCACATACAAACTAGACTGATGCATTAAAGTCGTGAAAGTCAAGATTTCTTACTTGATCGAAGTGACGATTCTTCACATAAAAGAAACTCAAAAACTTCGTGCAAGATCTTATAATCTCCAATAAGCAAAATAAATGTTTAGTCTTCCATAATTAATCCATGAAGAACCACTATCATCAAAACCTTGCAAATCCTTGCATAAACTCAACAAATGCATTAGAAACCACAATGAGGTGCGACCGGAAGTGGCACCTATGCATCACAGCTCAAAACCAAACACAATAATGAGCATATGAGTCATGCACGTGCATCGAAAAACATGTTTCAAAACGGGGAAGCAACTATGCAATAACATAAATCACATGCGAACCCAAACCAGAATCAAGCAACTTTACTCCCAATGGATGGCAAATGATCAACAAACATAAGTACAAGTCAAAACAAGATCAATACACAAAAATCACATCAAACCGAGCTTAAAAAGCCTCAAATCGAAAAATACGCGTCAAAAATCACCGACTCAGATTTGAACAAAAATCGCATGGTAACTTGCAAACGTGCCAACGGATTCAAATATGCAATCGTTTTTTGAAAGTTCTGCTTGGAAGTGGGACTTTTTGGCCAAATTTTGTCGGCTGACAGTAGTGAAATAGCCGGAAAAAGTCATCTAAAATCAACTAATAATTTCACCAATGGCTTCGAAATCATCAACAAAGTTGAGTTACACTACTCATGTTCGCGAAAACGCGCTATATTTAGGAAGTTATGACCAAAGTACATTTTTCGGCACACGGCACATGAACAAAATCATCAAGTAAGCATTTAACAAATATGAGCAATCTTCGACGCGCGGAGCCATTAACCACGTCAATAATTAAGCATCAACCTATCATATTCTGAATTTTCACATTGAAACAAGTATAAATTCAAGAGTCGAGCACTTCAATTAATATCAAGTCACAATAATTAGCTCTTTTAGGAATTTAGTCAAACACCTAAAATGCACCGATTATAATTATGCACCGCAACAATTACTAGAATCAATTAATCAAGCATCAATCAACAATCAACTCAAGAACTAATGCACATAATCTCCACAAGGTTAATTCAACTTGAAAATTCAATTCAAGAAACAATTCAACAATTATTCATGAATTAAAGTTCAAGAAGCTAATCGAATGAAGAATCGACGAAGAAATTGTGAATCCGAATGAGTGAGACACGATCGCGGACGGAGGAGAGGGGGAGAGGCCGTGTTGCTGCCGGCGGCGGAAGATGGTGGTCGCACGGTGGCGGAGCTTCCCGGAGGTGGTGGTTCGCAGTGGTTCGGCTACCGGAAGCTTGATCAGAAATATCTGTTCTTGAGTTCTTGATGAAGTTTTTGTTGTGTTCTTGAGAAAAAGTTCAAAGAATTAACTTTGATCCTTTAGAGAGATTTTTGAAAGTTTTTGGTCTTTGTGAATTTTGATTGAAGTTATGAGACAAATCATGGGTCAAAAGAATATATAGTCGAGTGTAAAATGAAAGGCAAAAGGTAGAATTTCGGCTTAAGTAAAAATAACATTGTCTTCGGCAAAAATTTTTGACTCTGAGTCTTCCACAACATCGTCCGCCTTTTAGTTAGGGTTGCAACGCAAAAATAACAGACTTCATACGATCAAAATCGAGTGCGGTTGATATGTGTAAGTTGCAAGATGTCACTGAATAAGTTGGTTTTTCGGCTTCTTTGGTGTTCGCTACTCAAAAATGTGAGGAGATCAACCTCTTCGAAGCATAATATCAACTCGATTTTGTCAGCAAAGTTGCAGATCTATCAGTTAGTGACCTCGTGTAAAATGCGATCTCAACCGGACAAACAAAGAAGGAGATATTAATTTTCTCGTGAAACCACTTTCGGCATTTTCCCTCGGTTCAACGCTTCAGTATTGTGAAATAAATCAAAACGGAAATCTTCGGAGCACCGTTCGAACTTGCGTTTGTCTTTGAACTTGAAGAGGATAAAATTTGTGAACCAACATTTCAAGAACGGACGCAATCCAATGAAAATTGACCGAGTTATGAATTTTACAAAATCTGACAGTCAGTGCACTTCATCAAAGAACCCCACTGGTAATTCGCATTGTTGGGGTCCTTTCACTCGGACCTAACCCGAACTGAACTTACGGCATGAAGATGACATTGAAACGGAATTTTAGGCCCTGAAAGGGCATCCGACAAACGAGCCAAGAGTTATGAATTTTTTAGTGTCCAAAACTTATTGGTTCATCACTATTTTTCATTGTTTTTCCATCGTATCAACTCAGAGAATTCGCGTATTCGGAGATCTTCTTCAAGGGATTGGCTCTCGGTTTTGCAATACGGGTTGGAGGAGACTTCAAGCCGGTTCTTTTGGAGAAAGAACGATTCAGAAATATTGAACTGAGCAGGATTTATGAATATTTGAATGTTCGCGGATCAGTGAACCAGCGAACCCGACTTGCTAGAAACAATCACTAAGCAAGTTCTTTCTTTGGGAATCGGCTTTCAAGACAAACAAATGACATGTAGAGGATGTCCAAATGGTTACAATGCCCGAGGAATCATCCTCGAATACCTCTCGGGAGAATGCTTTGAGCCCATTAACTGACGAAATAAATGTCTTCCATTTTACTGAGCTTGAAAGGTAAAACCTTGATCCCATGGTTATAGAGACAAATGATATGCATGTATGCGCATGATGACCTAAATGTGATGCAATGAAGCACAAGCTATTTGATGTTGGTAATAAATAAGAGGGAAAATTTTGGGGTGTTATAGCTTCCCTTATTCAATCATCCGTTGACCTGAATGGATGATAGCAACGAATTTCAAACGTTCGGGGTATGGAAGGATTGAATACCCGAATAAACCAAAAACATTGTACTCTGTGGAAAGTAAAATAACCCGACTTTCAAAGGGAGAAATGATACGAGACCAAGTAGAAGGTGGACTCGAAAAAGTAAGACCAAGATGAAGGTGGACTTACAAAGAATGAGACTAAGTCGAAGGTAGACTCAAACAAGGATATGAGACCAAGCTGAAGGTGGACCCAAAAAGTAAGACTATGCCGAAGGTAGACTTACAATAAGGTTCGAGGTCAATCGAAGGTGAACTCGAAAAAGTAAGACCAAGCCGAAGGTGGTCTTACAAAGAATGAGACTAAGCTGAAGGTAGACTCAAACACAAATATGAGACCAAACCGAAGGTGGACTCAAAAAGTAAGATTATGCTGAAGGTAGACTTATGATAAGGTTCGAGATCAAGCCGAAGGTGAACTCGAAAAAGTAAGAACAAGTCGAAGGTGGACTTACGATAAGGTTCGAGATCAAGCTGAAGGTGAACTCAAAAAAGTAAGACCAAGCCAAAGGTGGACTTACAAAGAATGGGACTAAGCCGAAGGTAGACTCAAACACGAATATGAGACCAAACCGAAGGTGGACTCGAAAAGTAAGACTATGTCGAAGGTAGACTTACGATAAGGTTCAAGATCAAGCCGAAGGTGAACTCAAAAAAGTAAGACCAAGCCGAAGGTGGACTTACAAAGAATGAGACTAAGCCAAAGGTAGACTCAAACACAAATACGAGACCAAGCCGAAGGTGGACTCGAAAAGTAAGACTATGTCGAAGGTAGACTTACGATAAGGTTTGAGATCAAGCCGAAGGTGAACTCGAAAAGGTAAGACCAAGCCGAAGGTGGACTTACAAAGAATGAGACTAATCCAAAGGTAGACTCAAACAAGGATATGATACCAAGACTAAGGAGGACTCGAAAAGTATACCATACGTGGATGATAACTCAAAGAAATGAAACCGAACAGAGACGGATCAAAAAGCATTTACCACACTTGGGTGATAAAGCAAACAAGACACACCGTGAGTGATTTTGAAAGGAGACTATCATATGTTGATGATAACTCGAAGGAATGAAATTGGACTTGGATGGAATCGAAAAGAATTTACCACACTTGGGTGATAAAGCGAACAATACACATCGTTAGTGAGATTGAAAAGAGACCATCATACTTGAATGATAATTCGAAGGAACAAAACCGGACTTGGATGGAATCGAAAGGCATTTACCACATATGGTTGATAAAGCGAACAAGACACACCATGAGTGAGCTTGAAAAGAGACTATCAAACTCGGATGAGAACACAAAGAAAGATGACAATTTTCCACAGGAAACCGAGCAAGATGACTCGAGTGGGGATAATAAGTGTTGAATGGTAGGAAAATCAGTGCTACGACCCTTGGGTTTGTTTTGACCGTATGCTGAGGAATGAAATTGGAATTCTTTGTGGGGTTACTCCGGACTCAGTGAAGAAATAATGTTTCGGGATTTTGTGTAAGGTACCAAAACTAGCTTATGCTTTGTATGCATATGTTTGAATTTTCTATGGCATAATGTTCCATAATGATGGGAATGCTACGCGTTTTTGAGGATGCAATGTAATGATGATTACTAAATGTGAATGCAAGAGAATCTCCTAATGGAGAGGTAACAGGTATCCCTGGCGACTTTACTAGGGAGAAATAATCACTGATTTGATTTCTTATATCCCTGTGGGGAATAACATCTCTGCTGGTGAGGATGCTAATGATACATGGGTCATGAACTGCCATGATTGCCAAAAATAAATTGGACTTTGAGAGGTAGAAGAATAATGATGTCCCTACTGGGGCAGGTTACAACTGACATGAAATTACTTGGGAAGGACGCCACCCGTAGAACTCTATTGGGGAAATGACAACTTTCTAACCTGGATGAAAAAAGTACTCGTCATTATTCTGATGAGGAAAAGATTCTATTGGGGAATCACTCAGGCACAAAGTCCTCTATTGGGGGAGAGATGCCAATGAATGTTAGAGTTTGGTTGGGGAAGACTACGAACAACATCGTACAAGAAGGAAAACCATTCGACTTCTCACTATCTTCGTCACTGCTAGGGAATAAAGAATCCTCATGTACTGTTAGGGATATGAAGACTCTTGTGAGGAATACCTCTCCGTTGGAGAAATACTATCTCCTTGGGGATATCGACCTTCTGGTGCTCTGTTGGAGAAAGGTAATCCTCTGAAACCTGCTGAGGAATCATGCTCAATGAAACCTGCTAAGGAAAAATCTCCCTGATGACTTGTGTTGGCGATGACTTATGTTTTCAGTCTCTGGGTTGATTGATTGTGTACTGGTCATGAGTGAACAATGGTTCCTTTCAATTTTCACCTTGCCTTAGACTAGGGGGTCTATCAAAAGAAATTGTCTAAAGAGGATTTTATAGAAAATATGGCATCCAAAATGCCTCAGTGTCTTCAAACTCTTGGCGAGACTTGTTGGATCTCGAAATAATTGCCCCAAACTGTATGGTTTATGAAAGAATTTTCCTCACGAGGATTCATGAAAAACCTCATATCACTGTGAGATATCCTGCCCCAGTATTCTGAACCTTGGATAGGTGGCTTCAGATTAACCGTCTCCCAGAGAGAGTGTCATCTAGTACTCTTGGGGTAGCCTGCCCCAGTAAGAGCCTTTGAGTAATTTCCCCGGATTAACTGATCTTTTTGAGTGAATACCCAACCTAATTACTCTTGGAGAGATTTGAATCTCGAAGTAATTGCCCCAGTTTGGCTGAATTTTAAAGAGATTGCTTGACGTGATTAGTCCAGGTTAGCTACACCTTAAAGAGATGGCTCGACGTGACTGCCCCAGATTTGCTGAACCTTAAAGGGATTGCTCGATATGACTACCCCAGAATGGCTACCTCTTAGCACAACTGGTTGGGAAATTCCCTACTCAATGGAGTTTCTTGGAAAAGTGCACCTTTGTATGCTTGTTCTTCAAAATTTGCAGACTTCTCAACTCAGCAAGATTAAGCTTCTGGACTGAGGTTTCATATGTGAACTTTTTTGATGTCAAACAAATGTATGCAAGCAGAACATGATTATTTTGAGAATGAAAATACTAATATAACACACATGTTAATCTTGAAGTTTACTGAAAAGATGTCGCAAACCTTTTTGAGCGAATCACTGGTTGAGATACAACATTGATTTTTTGAATAAAAGAAAACATGCACATGCAACACTAATTAGAATCTTTTAGCATAACTCATAGGAGTCAGGAACGTTATCTCATGGCACTCAAACTAAGCCTATTTCAGTTAGGACTTTTAAGGGTTATATTGTGGCTTAGTTCATGGTTTTTATAAATAAGGATTAAGGCTCAAAATTTATTTGTGCCCACCCCTCTTCGTGATGTCCTTCATTCCTATGTTCAGCTAGCTTTCACAAGGGCTCGCCTTTCATAAGGGTTTTGTGTTGGTTGAGGAACCATTGACACTAACGGTGTAAGCCCCAATAAGGTTTTTGTTTTGAGTCAGTCACCCCTTCTTGTATTCTATGTATGTATCACACGACTTTGTTCTTACGAGGATTTTTGTATCGTGATCCTTTCCCATTTTTTGTCTTTCATTTTTTTCTATTTATCCCTAACTTTTGCATGTGCCTATTATTTTGAATCTTTTACAATTGGGGTCCAACGAGATGCCCTAATTTTTTCCTAAGTCACTCGTTTTCGAGTTTCGACTTAGCGGGATTTTTTATTTATTTTTCTTTTCGATTCTCTTTTTTTTTGTTGAACAAATCGTGTGGCACTGTTTGTCTTGATCACTTTGCGAGGGTTGTGACTGCCTCGTTCTTTGGTCAATGAAGGATAACCATTGGGGCTTCCCGTCTTTGGACCTCTTGATTAGGATAACCATTGTGGTTTCTGGTCTTTGGACCTCTATATTTGGTACAATGAAATGTAATGGATCCTCATATACATTCCTTTGTGAAAGTCTGAATGCTCGATCCAACTAGCTGAAACCTACCCTGCCCTAGGTTGAGTGTTAGGTTTTTTTCTCTTTAAAAAACTCATACTTCAAGGCTCAAAAGGGTTAACGAGGGTCTATCTCCTTTATATCTCCAGTTATTGGGATTTGAAACAATGCATGTACATCGTCAACAAGGTCTTATCCAAAAGCACACAATTAGAGTTTTTTGCGTTTTCACTTCATTATCCCTCCACAAGAGTTTAAGCACAACAATTGGTATTGGAATGCACATACACAAAATTATGACTGAATACGAATGGATTACTTCAATAAAAACATGTGCATTCTACTATGATTATCTTTCAAAAACAAACAAGTTTCATACATGCAAACAAATGTTTAGACAAACAAAAGAAACTACAAATGAGAATGTAGTAAAGAAGCTGAACATTGCCACCATTGAGGAGACCTGACTCCGTATGGACCTATTGCTTCTGAAGATGTCTTTGCAAACTGGGTACTCAATCTGATGAGGAGATTCCAACGTGTGGGCAGACCGTCTGGTATGATGACCTTTGAGTCGATCAAATTTTTCACCTTGTGCTTGAACACATCACAGTTTTCAATTGTATGCCTAAATTCCCCTGGGTAGTACTTGCATCTAGCATTCACATCGTGGTTGCCATTATTTAGGGGGCCTCACTCCGTCTGGACTTATTGCTCTGAGAGACTTTCAGCAGTCAAAAGTCTGGATGTTCATTCTATTACTGCTTTGGTGCCATATTCCCACCTTTTCCTGGTGTGAACACAATAGTCTTAGAGTCATCAAATTTGCGACCTTGTCTTTACCTTTACCCCTGAAAGACTTGAAATATTCAATTAAATGGCCAGGTGCCCCAGAATGGTAGTCATACCTGGCATTCAACATTAAGACCCCAAAGGCAGCTTTGTCGGAGATGATCCTGATGTGAGTAGCTTAACTAGTTTGAATCTGAGCAAATGAAGAAACCCGTTGCATGTACGACATCAGAATAAGATGAAACTTCTTCTCAAGTTGTTCAGGTTTTTGCCGTATGCCTTGCGACTAGGACTCTCTTGGGGAGCTGGAATTGGATGATAACAAGAGATACCCGGATGAAAAAGATTGATAAATAAGGTTGATAGGTAAGGTTGCTAACAAAGATCTCGCGCGATCTCCGGCCTACGTATCTCCATTAACTAATGGAGAATCAGAGTGACGTAGTTCCCCTTACTAGGGATGAAAATAGCTTTGTTTCCTTACCATTGCATTCAGGATTTCCATAACTAGGCTCATCTGAGTTATCATCTGGTTGACTTCCTCTTTCAGTAGATTCAGACTCTGAAATAAAGCTTGCACCTCTGCCCTGAATTGCCCTAGTTGGGTCTTCATTTCGGTTACCTCCGCCTGGAGTTGTTCCAAATCCATACCTTGATGATTGTGATTCAAGTTGGCCATTTTTAAGAGAAACCAAGTCAAGATAAGAATCTGTCTCTGAACACCTGCCATGAATGCAAGGATGTATGCAAATTCCATGTTCAGTTATTTCCAAGGAATCTATCTGCAATTTTGATACAGAAAAAACCCAACATCCTGATTCAGATATGAGATCCTCGAAAATAAATGAACATGTGTTTTGAAATTCTATGATGTCAAGTATGAAGCAGGCATGTGAACAATGATATGTGTCTGGTGTTGGTACTGAACAACGAGCCAGGTGTATTTGTAGCACCATAATAACAGCATTATCTCTGTACATAATCGAAATTAGAGAACCGAAGAACCATATAGAACCAGTTCAACATATAGGATTCACAAATGAAGCGAGTGTAGCGGTAAAATCATGAGTGTAAGCTATTAGTTAACTTAACTCAAAGTAAACAGAGTCGCCACCGAGCTTTATTTTTATTCCAAGAGGAAAAGGAAAAAAGAGAGAATAAATCCTAATGAATCTAAAAGCAAGAAGCTAAAGAAACACAACAGAGAAACAGGTAAGGGGATAGGTTACACAATGGAAAGGTTTTACGCACCCAAAATGTCTATGGTACTCCACGGGAGCCCTTTGAAAAATTTACTGATTTTGGTTTGAAAAAGGTTTGTTAAATGAGAGTGGGGGATGAGAAAAGAATTGTTTTTTATATTTTTGTGTTTGAAGAGGTTTACCACATCATGCCTATGTACCTACAAAGTGCAATGCAAGATTAAAACCCCATAGTTCGTGGTACAAATAGTGAAAAGGGTTGGTTATGATTGATTTTATTTAGTGAAGAGAATTTGTCATCTTCAAGTGGATGGCCAAACAAACTACCATGAGAATGAAGGCATGGACTCATACATCATTATGGGGAGGGCGCCAACTCGGATAAAATCAACGAGTGTGCCACTAAACCCCCACGAATGACAAGAGACTCAATTACATCAAACTACAACCATTAAGATTGAGAGACTTGCACCCGACTAAAGAATAATGAATCATAATCGGCACTCTTTTAAATAAAATACACAAAAATGCACAAAGGCACAAAACAACTTGAATGAGTTTGATTCTTTTTATTTTTTGAATTAAGGTCAACATGATTATATTCATTGATTTTAAAAGAAAGGAAAATAGTAAAAGCCACTTGACAAAAGTCAATGTTTTGTTTATTAAAGAGGTGATGATTTAAAAAGAAAGGATCCTTTGAAAAAGGGAGAAGATTTTGAAAATTAAAGAAGGAGAGGAGATGAAGGGACTATCCTAAAAAAAAGGAGATAAGTGAAGAAAGATCTAACCAAACTTGATGATACTTAAAATTATGAGCATACGAGTTTCATCCTTATAAGCTATCAAATGGCCAAATAAAGGCAAGTTCCAACTTCATGAAGGTCAAGGAAAAGGAAATGTGTCCTAAGAATCTAAGTCCAAATCTTCATTCCAAAGCCAAGGATAGTAACCAATAGTCCACAAATTAAAGTCACAAGTCTTTTAGAAGTTAAATCCTTTATTAATATTTTTGTGTCCAAATGGACAAAAGGAAAATCAACAAAACAATAATAAGAGCAAATAATAAACATGATATGGATGAATAAAAGTATAATAAAGCAAAATAATATAAAAGCAATAAAGTGCAAGAATTTAAATGTTAGTAGCAAAAGCAATTAAAGTGCAAGAATCTAAAATATTATTAATAATAATAATAGTATAATAATATTTACATAATAATGTTATGGTGAACTTAATCAACCACAGCCAAAAGAGTAACCAAAATCGAAAGGCAACCGGATCCGCTTAGCATCTTACACTATAGCCATTAATCAAGGCAAACCGAATCGAATTAAAATGAAATTTGAAAGGCGATTAGGAGCCCCAAAGCACCTACGTATCAACCATTCATAAGTCTCGATTATTAATGCAATATGATTAACCACTTTGGGATTACGCAATCAACAAGAGATCCGGTCCATGAAAGTGCAAGTACCCAATTAGATTTTTATTCCGAATTAGGGACAAATTTAGGTCTAGTTAAGCAATCGCCGAGTAATTTACGAAGTAATTACCCTACAAATGAGGTCGGCCACCACCTATTAAGGTGAACAATATTAGTGCTAATGCATGCGAGATAAACGATATATAAATCGCCATCTGGACGCAATACCACACAAAACTAAAGGTGAATACCAAATTGAGCCGCAGTCATGGTATTCTTCCATCCTTAAGTTCAATCACTCATCTCGGTGGATTCAAGCATGAAAATGTATCACTAACGCAAAGTACCTTAAATGAATTGAATAATCCACTTAAAGGTAGTTTTGAATTAATGAACATTAACTACTCTAATCTACACCCAAAGATCATTGAAATTAAGGAAAAATCACTCCTAAAAGTACTTCCCAAGGTAAAAATAAAAAGGAGGAGGAAGAAGAAGAAAGAGGAACCAAAAAGGGACTTGAAACAAGCCAAAAACACAATTCTTACTTACGTTAACCGGTTAACCAATTGGTTAACCGATTAACGCAGGCAAAACCTGCACAGTTTTAAAATTGGTTAACCGGTTAATGCTATACCAGAAGCAGAAAAATGCAAAAAAATCAGCATGATCCATTTTAAAACCTTTTCTCAAACACTTGATGATCATGATATGAATTTGCATGAATTTTAAAACCAAAATACAGTGGAATCCCTGCAATCAAACAACAAATAAAGATCCAAAGGATCTAGAAACAAAGGCACCAAAGATCTACATCTTGAATGTTGATGGTGAATATGGGTTTATGGAGAAAGATGAATTACCAAAAGCACTTCTTCAAATTGTACCAAATCAAGCTTAGATTTACTGCAATTGGTGAACAAAAGAAGAATTGGATGAAGGTTTAGCTCAAGTTAGTCAAGAATTCAATGTGAATTCTTGATAACTTCAAAAGAAAGAAAATGAGCTTTAGTGAATTTTTTTATTTTGGGAGAATGTTTTGCAAGGAGTTTTTTGGCTCTCAAAAGCTTGGTGAATGAATGAAATTATGGTCCTATTTAAAGACTCTAGGTATGGAAATTTGGTGGAATGGAGCTTGCTTTGGTAATTAAAATTAGGCTTGGTAATTGCAATTTTGGTGGGAAATGGAAAAGAGTGGTGATTAATGAGGGTTTATGGTAGGAAATGATCAAAGTGATGTAGAGAAATCAGAAACCAATGGATCTAGAATATTCCAATTAAATCAATGATCTAAGGGTGCTGAATTTGAACAAAATATTCAAATTTCGCACTGGTAAACCGGTTAACCAAGCCAAAATTTGAATATTTTATTCAAATGAGGTTGCTTAGTTATTGTGGCCCGATTCTTTTTGTACGCCGAAGAAGACATGGAAATAAAGACGTGAACCTTGGAAATCCTTGAATGAATCAATTAACTTGGGAAATCCTTGATCAGATAATTTTGAATTATTTGCGGATCAACTTCGACTTTTGTCTGTGAAATTTTACTCGAGCTGCAAGACTGCTATTTTTTGGCATTTTCAATGGTTCCTCTTCCTGAAAAAAGTTAGTAAAAGGAAACAAAATATTTTTGGATTTTAATTAATGGTTAGTAATCATAAACAAATAAATTAATTAAAGACAACGGTGATCCCCTGTGAGGCATAAACCTAACCCGAGAAGAACCGAGCAACCAGTGCGATCTTGTTTGTATGCAAGATGCAGATGAAATGCGAAGAAAAACTTAGGGCAAAAATTAGGGTGCAACAGCGAGCATGTAGAAGTTCAAGGTTACTGCAAACTTATAAACAATCTCCCCATCTCACAGGTGTTCTAAGGGTCAGCATCACGGACTCTCAGGTCGAGAAGCGATAATATGGTCACCGTTTCTGGTTTGGCATTATACACTAAAAGAGGAGGTCTCCACTGAGTTCTGAAAAACAAGCATCCACCATAAATTCCCATTTTAAAGCACTGAGATCGAGAAGCAATAGTACATTCATCCTGAAGGGTATAATACTATCGACATACAAATAATGCTTTGACTGAGTTCTTACGAGAGAACAAAGCCATCATATACAAGTTCCCAGTGGGCCCTCAGGTGCGAGTGGGTTTGCCAACAAATGTGATCTGCCACTGTCAGCACTAGAGAGGGATGTTTCCACTAAGGTCATCAATGATCGATCCCCATATGCACATAACTATCAAGGTCGTATCCTTAATTGGAAAAAACCCACAAACAAAATATTTCCAAAACGGTCGCAATCTGGGTGTGGAACACACTACCACTCATCATGATGATACATCATGGAAGTACAATTCTTGTACATGTTAAAGTCTAAGGTGCACTCGAGCCTTGGTATTGGGCTCATCTCACAGTAACCCCGTCCTGCCAAAAAAACCAGTCCAGACAGTCCAGTATAATGATGCATGAAAAGGAAATGCGGAAAGCAGTAAAGTAAAGTTGTAAAGTAAAGTTGTAAATAAAACAATTAAGCTAAACTAAAACACACAGCAGCAAACAGATAAACACCCAAAGACACAGAAACAAACAAGCGTTAGGATTGACTCGCATAGGGAACCAGAGAAATTATAGTTAGGAGGTCCCCAGCAGAGTCACCAGTTGTCGCTCCTAGGATTTTCATCCTAGTACAAACGCGAAAGTGGCGCGGAAAAAGAAAAAGTCACCAGCCATGCAGTTTTATCCCAAGGAAAAGGAAAGGTAATGATGCACAAACCTGGGGGAAACGATAAAACGAGGTCTTGCAAACCAAAGAGACTGGGTTTGGGAGTCGCTTACAAACTGGGAAGGTATTATCACCCCAAATCCTCTGTCGTACCTAACGGGATCCACACTTGCTTGTATTGTTTCAAAGGTTATAAACATCTGATTCATTTGTTGCTGAACTGGGAAAAAAGAATTGGAAAATGTAGGGAAAAGAAAGGATTGTGCTCGAATATGCCCTACCTCGCTGCCTACGTATCTCATCGGGAATGAGAATCAGAGTCAATATAGTTCCCCTAACTAGGGATGAAATTTGTTTGTAATTTTTATGATTGAACTGCTTATGCATATGCTCAGGTGTTGCAGACTCGTCTAGAACGAGTGTGTTTATCGTCTTGTAAAAGACAAGTCGAAGCAAGTTCTTTCGTTAAGAGTGAGGAGATGAGAAGAGAATTCCCTTAGGAAAGACGCTTTTGTTGGTTTGGATTTGTTTTAGGAGTTTGTAATTTGAATTTGAATTTACATAGGAGAGTGTAATCAAGTCTAATTCAATAGAGGGTGTGCTTCTTACATCACTCCAAGATGGAATGAAGAAGAAGAACACCCAAGTAAGGAGAAGATCCCCAATACTTAAAATGGAATCACTTTAAGATGGAATGAAGAAGAAGCACACCCGAGTTATGAGTTCTACAAAATCTGACAGTCAGTGCACTGCGACAAAGAACCCCACTGGTAATTCGCATTTTTTGGGTCCTTCCGCTCGGACCTAACCTGAACTGAACTTACGACATGAAGATGACATTGGAACAAAATTTTAGGTCCTAAAATGGCATCAATCTGACAAACGAGCCGAGAGTTATGAATTTTTTAGTGTCCAAAACTCACCGATTCAGCATTATTTTTCAATGTTTGACATATGGGTTGGAGGACACTTCAATCCGGTTCTTTTGGAGAGAAAAAATTCAGAAATGTTGAACTGAGCAGGGATTATGAATATTTGAATGTTCGCGGATCAGTGAACCACCGAACCCGACTTGCTAATAACAATCACCAAGCAAGTTCTTCCTTTGGGAATTGGCTTTCGAGCCGAACAAATGACATGTAAGGGATGTCCAATTGGTTCCAATGCCCGAGGAATCATCCTCCAATACCTCTCTCTCGGGAGAATGCTTTGATCCCGTTAACTGACGAAATAAACGTCTTCCATTTTACTGAGTCTTGAAAGGTAAAACCTTGATCCCATAGTCATAGAGTCAAATGATATGCATGTATGCGCATGATGACCTAAATATGATGCAATGAAGCACAAGATATTTGATGTCGGTAATAAATAAGGAAAAATTTTGGGATGTTACAAATGTGATCAGAAACAAATATTGTGGTACCACTCCTTTCATGGAGGTAAAACAGAAAGAAGGCTCTTTCAATTAGAACTTTATCCAAAAAGCTAAACTGGTCCTACAAGATGGATACGGGTTTAGGATAGGAAATGGTAACTCTTCCTTATGGCACACTAATTGGACTGGTCTAGGAACTCTCAATCAACTTGTCCTTTACATTGATACCCATGACGTTCAGCTTTGTATCAAAGATGTTATTCAAAATAGGGTCTGGCAGATGAATTTGTTGTACATGATACTTCAGGCCCAAGTCATAGACCATATTCTAACACTTCCCTTAATTAAAAATGAGGCCATCCCGGATGGTTTTGTTTGAAAAGGCTATACAGACGGAATCTATGATGCAAATCAAGGATAGAAGTGGCTTTTGCAATGGAGAAATGGGTCAGGTAGTGGTGTTAGTACATTGGATTGGAATTGTATCTGGAAATCTTATGCTCCTAAAAAAATTAAATTTTTTACATGGACGGCATGCCACAACTCTTTTCCTACTCTTGCCCTTCTCCATATAAGACGTATGGCAACTACTTCAATATGTCCTAGGTGTCAACATTCGCTGGAGGATATTCTCCATTGTCTTAGGGACTGTAATCTTTCGGCCAAGATTTGGCATTATCTTGGTGTGCGTGATCCAACTTTCTTTATCAAGACAAATGTTTACAATTGGATCCAACATGGCTTCACGCAGGAGGATCCATCCTCGTTTATCTCGGCAATCTGGTGGTTGTGGAGGGCTCGTAACATTATAGTCATTGCTAAAGAAAGCTTCATTTTCTCTACCTTGCAATACAAGACTCAAGACTATGCAGCTTTGGTGAAGCTCTATAAACATGTCGATGTGAGCAATATTAGAGTTCCTTGCAGGGTTTCTTGGCATCCAAGTAGGGTGGATTGTATAGTTCTGAATATTGATGGTAGTAGCTTGGGAAACCCCTGGCCATTGGGAGTTAGGGGGCTTCTCTGAAGATCTGATGGTGTTTGGATTAAAGGTTTTGCAGGTTATATTGGTTTTACTAACAACTTACATGTTGAACTCATGGAATTTCTGACAGGCCTTCAAATAGCTTGGGCAGATGGATACCGAAAGGTAGTTTTCTATTTAGAATCTCTGAATGCTATCTAGCTGGTCGTTACTTCTCTTAACCAGTGGCATACTTATGCGTCTATTATAGCTTCGATTCAGGATTTGATGAGGAAATCGAGGATTTTTTTTTGTTTCACACTCTTCGGGAAGGAAACATGTGTGTTGATGCATTGGCCAAGATATGATCTTCAACGGCTCAATCGATGACTCTGATAGATCACCCTCCTTCTGGCCTTCTTCTTCCCTTACAGGAAGACACTAGGAGGGAAGAGATATTACGTCCTTAATCTTTTTTGTTGTTTCTTTTTTTTCTCTCCCCTTACAAAAAAAAATGCATATTTCTCCTATCTCGTCGTTTTAACTCATACTTGCATTCAATCTCTTCAGAGTGAGAGATTTCCATTATAATAAAATATATTACAATATGACTAACAAACTTATGTATCAAACATAAAGAGCTGATTTCAACTTTATCTCTTTGTCATATCAAAGAATCTTCCTACATTTTTCCTTTTGAGGAATACAATTAGATAAATGAATAAGTAATGAAATGTTTACAAATATCACCCAACTTATGTTTAATTGCAAATACAAGTGTTTTGTGATGGAAAATTAAGATATAATAACATACAATACGCAACGGATATAAAAAGTTTCAGACTCGTAAGAGCCTTGAGGATCAACAACAAATATAAGACGGCAAATCAAACAAATAAAGGCACAAAAGAACACCAATATTTGAAGGTGAGAAAAATTTTACACAAGAAGGAGGGTTGAATTGTATTTTTTGTTTCTTTATAGAAAATGTTATTGCAGCAGGTGAAAAAAATATCCTCCATTTCCATTGTATTTGTTTCACTAATCCGAAAATAATACTCATGTAGCATCAATGTTTTAGGTTAGAGGCATGCCTAGTGTCCCAAATGTACCCATGTGTAAGGCAATATCACAGTATCATCACATGTTTATATCCAATAACTTTCATTATCTTAAGTTATTAACTCTTTGTGTCCATGCTAATGCGTCATAATTGGAAAGTGAAATGAAAAGAATAGAAAGAAGTAAGAGTAATAAATGATAGAGAGTATATTAGGAAAATAACATTAATATTGTATTGGAATTCTAAAGTGACTTATAATTTGAGACAAATATTTTTTTGTAAAGTTACTTATAATTTGGGACAGAGGTAGTACTATATAACATAAGGGTGAAAGTGGAATAATAAAATTAGTGATCGTCTAACTGAATTAGATCAAAACTAACAAACATATTTTCTTTCAATCAAAGCGTTGAAGGCAGAATAATATGATAAAGTATAATTAGGAATTTGATTGTTAACATCATGTCAATTTATTTGTCCTAAAGGACAAAAAAAAACCTTAAAAGTCGAGAAATAATGTTATTGTCACTTATCAATTTAAACATAACAACACTTTGTCCATATAGTTATGAACACGAGAATTGGAGAAAAGAGTAATGTATTATCATAGAGAATGGTGGTTGTCCATGTTTGGAAACTAGTGTGAGTTGTGTTGAAAAACAAGTGAAAGTTCTAAGTCTCACATTGCTTAGAAAAGTGGAAGTTGAATACTTTATAAGTAAGAGGACTCATACATCTATCACCTTAAGGTTTTGGGTGATATGTGGTGTTTCTCTCACTTGTTTGGGTGAGTCTTTGACCTTTAGGTGAGTGTTTGACCTAATGTGTATAATTATGATGACCCATAAATGATATCGTAATCGATGGTTCGAGTAAGGGACCAACTCCTTGTGTCGTAAGTCATCCTTACATGGTGATCATGTGACGTGTTCCGTTGAAGTTTCCATGATGAGATAAAGGTGTCTCTCAATGGTGGTACAAGCATGTTAATGAAAGAATTTCTTCTTGAGGGTGAGGATAATGGATGGACTAACGCTTGAGGGGGAGATTATTGGGAAACAAGTGTGAGTTGTGGTAAGAAACAAATGTGAGTTTTAAGTCCTACATTGCTTATAAAAGTGGAGGTTTAGCACTTTATAAGTAAGAGGACACATACATCTATCACCTTAAGATTTTGGGTGAATATGTAATGTCTCTCTCACTTGTTTAGATGAGTCGTTAACCTTTAGGTGAATGTTTCACCTAATGTATATGTTTCCCCCTCATGATGACCCATCAGCCCACTGATTGAAGAATGTTGAAAGGGAAGAAAGTTTGATGGAATGCAAGGTCATTTTAAAACCCAACACACACAAAATTTGTTAGAAATTGTTTTTGGGTTTGCCTATCCATACAAGGTAAATTGTGGTATCACCCAATTTTTAAAATTTTGTAAGAATTTGTCGGAAAAGTATTATTCGTGTCCATTTGGAAAAAAATTATAAGATGGCTTCAGATTTTAATATTAGATTTATTGAAAATAGATGGTTTTAAAAATTACTAGGTTTCAGAGAAATAGATTTGAAATAATTACCCAATGATGAAAATTTCCCATATATATATATATATATATATATATTGTTTCGGACTGACCCAATGACTAGGCATGACCCAATTCACTCTTGCTTCCAGGACGGTCCAATAGCACAATGTTAGAAGGACCCACTGGCTTTATGCCCCTCAGTTAAGGATGAGCTATCGACCACAGTTGCCTATGATCGGTTCCCTCTGCTCCTCCTAGACTCGTGCCTGTAATCCGAGGAAGTCACCCAGATTTGGCTGAGGAACTGCTCCTGCTCAGATCACCCGTTGTTTGACGTACTCAATCCAACCACGCATGCCCATTCCAATGGCTAGTTCTGACAATTACCTATTTTCGGGATATCTGTGATCCATACCCAAAATAGGGACCGATATCCAAGCGATGGGGGCTCTTTATAAACCCTCTCACTTGAGAGGGTCGGGTATCGAATATTCATTCCCTTAACTCTCTTAATTGTACTTGCATACTCTTCTTCCTGTTCTTACTTTGACATCGGAGTACCTTTTAGGTACACCCCCATCTCTCCTTGACATTGGTTTCATTTGATTTGGATTTCCAACTGAGTCGTCATTGTCTAATAGAAATTGCTTGAATCACTCGATAGACCCAAAGAATTGATTTTGACCTGATCGACCATATTTGGGTAACATGGCCAGACAGGTAGGGTAGAATGACTTAATTTTATCCCGCCCCTTGGGTTTTTCAGGCACCATGTATGCTTCCCGAAATACCCTTCCCGCTTTCAGCGATGTATCTCGCACGCACCTTTTTTTTATGTTTTTTTATTAATTCCGTAGATGAATCTACGGAAGTTTTCCTTAGTATAAATGTGGAAGAAATCCAGAGGCAGAAACACAATAAATGAACATAGCAACCATAAATTCAACATTCATAAAATAAAATAGACATTACATTGATGATTTTGATATAAAATTAAATGTTACATTTCAATAACAGAGTGGATGTTGGCACATCTTTTAGATTTTATCAACCGTTCTTCCTACAGTCGCCTCCAATTCAAACGGGTATTTCTCTTCCAATCCAAAATACGTTCACCACATCGCCCTAACATCGTCTAGATTCTTGAGTTGGAGTTTTTTGAACACGACGTTCCCTTCGTTGTCAACTGAAGGTGAACGATATTTGAGCTTCTTAACCTTCCTTTGGTCGTTGTAAGGTAGGAGATAGTGAATTTCGTCGAAGATATCATCGAGCAAGGTGAAATCCGTGAGTTTGAAAGCATTCCTACGTGTTTTTCCGTCGACGTAGGAGACACTTGTGACATATAAATGGATCTTGATATCATATAATTGAGACATTTTTGTGTTTGTGTTTGTGTGAAAGATAACACATGAAGCCCCTATTTTATAGAAAACCTAGATGAATATGGACCAATCATTTTCATGTTATTTCTGGAGGTATATCCATGGAACTAACTTGAATGACTTGGTTCCGGAGATCTATCTTCGGAACGTTAGATGCTTCTGTAGGTATATTTACGAAATATTTGCTGATACATTTTCAGCTCAGAACATCAGCTTTATGAGTGCATAAATATTTGAGCATTTCAATATATATAAAGACACATAAACAACAATGATGATCCAAAATTGACTATTATATTGAACTTCAAAAATTTACAATGAATTGGTAGATTATACAAGATTTTAAAACGAATCAAATCAAGAATCGCCGGATCAATCTATTGGTGGCAATCCTTTGGACTTTTCTGTATTCGATGCCTTTTCAATGTCGTTCAATCTCTGAAATTCTTACATTATTTCCATAAAACAATCTGGCCACGTCTCTGCATTTGTGGTTGAATGAGCCATTCATTATGGTGATGTCGGTGGTATTGGACATCCCGATTTCAAGTACACTTGAACAAAATGATTTGATTCAGAAAGTCATCTGATGCGAATGATGAGCTCATTTGGATTTTTGGGTGGTGTCGTGCAGAGTGAAAAAAAACGTTTCCGAAAATCCATAGTGTGTCAAATCAATTCACACCTTATCATATGTGCATGTGATTAGATGACCCATGTCAGGCAAGGTCATCCATTTCGACACTGATGTCGGACCACTCAAACAAGGAATGAGAGATTCATAGACCACATCGAATTTTTCTTTCTTTCCGTATAACCGCGTGTACAATTCTTTATTCGTCTTCAACTCTTGGATAAGTTGATGACTGGAAAACGCATGGATATCCTCTCCATTACCGAGCAATTCCGAAACGACTCGGT
Organism: Lathyrus aphaca; assembly: GCA_963966055.1. Lineage (NCBI taxonomy): Eukaryota > Viridiplantae > Streptophyta > Magnoliopsida > Fabales > Fabaceae > Lathyrus > Lathyrus aphaca. The sequence continues at coordinate 110,515,581 of OZ014521.1, read as the reverse complement.
AGCCGCAATTACCATCCCCCTCAACATTGACGATTTAATTGATGTATTCATAACATCGACATCTCGTCGATAAATGGAATTTTCAGTGGAATTGGTGTCGGAAGTGGTTTGCTTATGCGGACTCCTTTCATGACACTTCTTTGAGATTTTGGAGTCGGTGAGTCGGGATAAAATTTATCTATGTGCTTACAATATGAGGGAGACCGGATAGTTGAGTTATCATTCGGTGTAGGTTTCACTTTCTTTGGAGCACCTTTTGTCTTTACCGGTTGAGAAGGTGGCTTCATATTGGTTGTCCCCAGAAAGTCAATATTTCTTAATTGTTCTTTAATATGTAGTTTCATGTTGTCATCGGCCTCTGCAAATCTCTCTTGTATCGCTTCCCATTCGTAAAAAATGGAGATATTTGATTTACCTCCTTCCATGCAACCATCATCATCAAACTTTAGTCTTTTCCAATGAGGGCAAAATTCATCAATCTTTATTGGCTCATCTAATTTCATCTTTTTTAAAGAAACTAATTATTTCGAGATGTTATCGGGGTGCACCATATATATTTGTAAAGAATAAGACAAATTAACAAAAAAAAAAAAAACTGCTTCAAGAAACCAAAATAGAGAAAACAGTGAAAGTTCCGTAGATGTACCTGTGGGAACTGTTCTTCCATGAACACGTTCCGTAGATGTACATCCGAAAGCAACGTATGTTTTTTTTACAAAAGTTTGATAATCAATGTGAATAATGTAGTTGAAAAAGTTGAATCTTTACCTGAAATTCAGTCTTCTCTTGTTTTCTTTAATTTGTTGCACCAAAAAAGTTGAAGTTTTGGAGTGAAAACCTGAAATCCAGTCTTCTCTTGTTTTCTTTGATTTGTTGCACCAAAATAATTGAAGTTTAGGAGTGAAAAATGGTATAGAAGATATAAGGTTTTTATGTTGGTGAAGGTCTCTTTGGAAGATGGAAAGACAACAATAGAACAATGGGAGGAAGTGATCATTCAGTTTAAAAATATAGTAGAAACTTATGAATGTGCACCTGCAAAATAATCTGGCGCAAAACATTCCACATATACACATCCAGAAATTTCCCTGAATTGTTTTTCTTAGGTATTTTATACTTTCGTATATACATCTACGGAAACATAATTTTTTTTTAAAATAACCTAGTTTAATAAATAAATTTCCAAAATAACATAGTTTTCAAAAAAATTACCAAACTAACGTAGTTTGGGTATGCATTCGCCAATCCATTTGGCGAATGGGAACAAAAAGCATATGCATTCGCCAAATGAATTGGCTAACATATTTTTTTTCAATATTTTATATGACCATTCGCCAAATGATGTGGCGAAAGTGTGAATTTTTTTTTAATTTTTTAAAAGGATTCGCCAAATGGTTTGGCTAAAGTTTAAAGAGTGAAATATTTTTTATTTTTTTTAAAAGGATTCGCCAAATGGTTTGGCTAAAGTGTTAATTTGTTTTTTTTCTATAAATACATGTACCGTAAACACTCATTCCTTTCAATCCCTCTCTCATTCATTCCTTTCAATCCCTCCATCTCATTCTCATTTATTATTTGTTTCTTTTCCTCGTCATAATATGGCTTATCCTCGTCCATATACATCAGCATCATCATCAACATTAGAAGAACCGCTTCCCAAATTTGATATTTTGAAGAAAAATGCTTTGGTGTTTTTCTCACCAACAAAGCCTCCTTTGAAGATGCTGCTCTGGAACACGCAGACTTTGGAACACTTTCATAGAGAATTAAACCTCTGGTTAGAAGTAGAAATCGGGCATAAAGAAAAGATCAGGAAAATTGAAAAGCGGGTTGTGGAGTCAGGTGTATGAAATGGAGAAAAGTGGTCAATGATGCGGGTGTTCTTATGATGATGTTAGGTCCAAATGAAGTTGTCTTGATGATTGTAATAGCCTAGATACGTTGAATGTTTTAGTTGTTTTATTTATGTATGTTCATATTTTAAATTATGTATTTTCTTGTATGTTCTTGCTTTATTTATGTATGTTCTTGTATGTGGTTGTAAGAATTCAATGATATGAATGAAACGAACGATCCTTTTATTATAAAGAGATACAGTTACATTGGTTTAAATTATGTTGTTGTGCTTGGTCCAACATGGGGACATTTCTTATTATTGTGCCCGGGATGACAACATGAATTGCATAGTCTCACCATTTTGTTCGTCGTATCCATTTCTGTTTGAATACGCGTGTTGTTAGGACGCCCCTTTTTCTTTCTTCGCATGTTTTCATTGTGCCAGACTATTTCCCCGTTGTATGTAGGCCAGTAGTCCTCATTTTCAACAACCGGAAAGCTTTTGTTGTAGACATTGCAAGGATTTTTCACTTGGTAAACAGCGGACAATAAGTTTGATGGGTCCATCCGAACCTTTGAACATATCGCTATGACATGGGAGCAAGGCATGCGAAAGGCTTGAAATTTTCTGCAGTTGCACCAATTGTTATCAAGTTCTACCTGATAGGATCCCCTCGGTCTCCCTTCGTGGTGATCCATTATCTCATCAACATTGAAATGTCTTTTATGGCTGTTAAACATTGTGACCACATTTGTGTCAGATTTGGAAGCTTCCTCTTTAATGAATGTCATTGAACTATCGTTGAACACTTGACTAGACTGTAGGATAGAACTCCATTTTGAACGTCTGGTGTCAAAAAGTTCCCCGGGCCTAAAGTAGGTTGACCTCACCTAAGCGGTTATCGGTAGGTTACGAATGCCTTTGAATACACCATTCATTGATTCCACGAGATTTGTAGTCATGTGTCTCCATCGTTGTCCTTTGTCGTATTCCCTGGTCCACTTATCCAACGGAATTAGGTTGATCCATCTGAATGCATTTGCACTTGTCAGTCTTATTTCTTCACGGTAGTGTTTGAATGACGGTTCGGTTAATGAATTCCCTGCATTCACGACCTTCTTCTGCAACGCCTTGTCTTTGATCTCTCTCATGAAATTTTGAGCTATGTGTCTAATGCAATAGACGTGTGTCGAAGGAGGATCCTGCCAGCCGTTATCAACATTCTTCCATGCACTCTCAATTAATGCATGTCTGTCCGAAATCAAACATAAGTTAGACTGGGGAGCAACGTGAAGTCGGAGATTTTTTAGAAAAAAACTTAATCCCTCAGCAGTCTCTCCCTCGACTAGAGCGAATGCAATTGGAAAGATGTTGTTATTTCCGTCTTGAGTCACTGCCATCAATAGAGTTCCTTTGTATTTAACGTAGATCCATGTTCCATCAATTTGGATTATAGGCTTGCAGAAGGCAAAGCCTTTTATACATGGGTCAAATGCCCAAAAGAGTCGGTGGAATATGTCATTTCCACTAACACAATTATTTTTCCTACTCAATTATTCACTTATCTTTTCATACTGAATTATTTCTCATACTCAATTATTATTCCCTACTAAGTAATAAACAATACACCCATTCAATATTTGTTCGTACCAAAAAATAAATTGTCCCTACTAAGCCAATATTTACGCAGGGTTTTGAAATTAACAATGTCTTCATTCGCCAAACAGTTTGGCTTAGGGTTTTGAAATTAACACCCATTCGCCAATCCAAATGGCGAAACATAACAAGGATTTGCCAATCAATTAGGCGACAAAGTCAAAGTCACAAAGCTGAACCATTTTCATGGTTGTTCCCTGTGTTTGCAGTGTTGCGTGATTCCCCCATCCTTACAAGATTCCATGCATGCAAAAATCTTGTCACCTGCCATTTGATTAATGCTTTCCATGGTCAAGATTCCCATAAATATTGGTGACAATTTATTTCATGTGAATTTTAGTGGCATGTGAAAGAGAATGGTGATCCTACGTAAAGCTCATTTACCAATCAAAACGCAGATTGATAATCCTCACAAAATCAATTGAACCAATCAGGATTTAGGGCACGCATTTAAAACTCATTCGTCAATCAGATTGGTGAATGCTCTTAGGTTTTTACCATGCTTTCGCCATATCACATGGCTGATGTGTTCTCTCTTTTTTTTCTAACCTATAAATACATGCAGGAATCTTATTTCTTAACCATCCTTTCATAAAATAACACTCTAAGATTCTAGATAATTTCATAGCTTCAACAACTCAAGATTCAATGGCTCTACTAATAATGGGTGACCAACATAGAGGCACAATCGAAAATATTGCTACATTTATAAGTTTTTTTTAACCATCAATTATTTTTACTTATGCTATATAAATATAATTTTTACTTGTGTTAATGATATATATATATATATATATATATATATATATATATATACACACATATAATTTTTACTTGTGTTAATTTATATCATTCGTGTCTACAGAATGTAAAAAGATTTCGTTGTCGGGTGCATGACTACATACCATATGATCCAATCATAGAATCGTATTTACGTTCATGCGGATTTGGTGATGTCATAAAGGTAAACAACAATTCCGTAGACACGAAATTTATTTTGGCATTACTAGAGAGATGGAGACCGGAGACACACACTTTTCACCTGCCATTTGGTGAATGCACGGTAACACTCGAAGATGTTTACATGCTGTTGGATTTACGTGTAACTGGTAAAGCTGTTTTTGGTAAGGTCAACCATGAAGTCAAAATAGTAGAGGAATTGTTGAGTTCCCCTCTCATTGACGAGAAGCAGCCAGCAAATACTCGTAGAAGGGGTTCAGCGATTAATCTAGGAGTCCTTAGAGCCCATTATGATTTTATTTGGTCATTTGTTTATTTCCTGGCGGTACCGATAACACAATTAATATGATGTATTTACCGTTGTTGCGAAACATCAACAAGGTAAACACATATAGTTTGGGTTCAGCTGTTTTGGCCCATTTGTATAGTAGCCTTTGTAAAAATGCAGCAAAGGATACTTGTACATTTTTTGGTTGTGCTTTTCTGTTACAAGCATGGGGGGTTTCAAGACTGCCGATGCTCGCCCCTCGCAATATGAATCTGTGTCCATTCCCCTACGCCAACCAGTAAGTCTGCTATTATAATTCTTTTCTGCGATATTAAATTTTAAATATTCTACGATTATTGTAACTAATTGCTTTTAAATCTTTTTTGTTTAGCTGGTCCGATCTTGGGATGGATTACAGCAGGAATCCAAGAAGTTTTATAGTTGTCTATCGCAATTTGTTAGACCACATGGGTGATGACCAGGTATTGTCAATTAAACTACTATAACTTTGCTTTATAGATTAGTATCATTCCCCTCTACTAAAAAAATTCTTTTCTTTTTAATGCAGTTTATCTGGAGGTCATATCTAGGCCTGGACCATGAACCTAACCCCGAGGATGTTGAAATATGGACAGCAAAAATACCAATCATTCGGTTCACTACAATTGAAATGCACCAGACTGATCGGATGAAAATGCAGTTCAGAATGCAACAAGATATTTCGGGTCCTCAGACATGTTTGAGAGAATGACATTTGAATAAAGTAGATGCCAAGCGGAATATGGATGATTGGAAAGACTTTGATAGAGAGTTGCGCCAACAATGGAGCAATCGCCGCCAACATGTCCTAAACGACCCAGTCTTGCAAACTGTTAGACCAACGAGAGAATTTTGGTTTGGTTTAGGTCAGTTACAACGCAACAGTGGGTGTCTGATAACCCATACTTGCTTGACCCGCGCTCGTAGGCTGCAGGATACGCCCAACCACCAACCCCACACCATGACCTACCCACCAAATTCCAGCCATCCACTTCAAACACCCATAGACCATTCTTCCAAGCCCGTAACTCATTCATGCCACAAACCCAATCACAACAACAAGAACCTAACCTACACCAATATACCCCCGATAACACTTTCAACTCCACACCAGCCTACCATAGCCTTGCACTCTTGCATCGTTCTCAAAACGAGGCAATATCCTCATTCGGTCAATTGTATCGTCCTCACCAAACTCAATCCAACTCAACCTAACCAATACGACCCAACTTTGAAAACATGGACACTCAACTAAGTTACGGCAGCGCCTTTGGCAGCAACCCTCCGGGTTATTGGGGACAAATGGTTGCAAACATAACAGGATCCTCTGCTCAAGAACAACCTCCTCCACCAAACACCCAAAGACAAGAGGCACCTCAACATCCTTATAATAGAGTTCGAAGGCGAGATCACCACGTGGATGTGGAACTGGGGGACAATTAGATCGGGCAAGAAATTAATCTTTTGTAATACCACTTTTGAATTATCAATAATAATTTTCTATTATATTTTTCTTTATTGAATTTTTTTAATTTTGTTTATTTAATTATCAATATTAAGTAAAAAAAATTATTATTCTTTTCTTATATACTCTAAAATATTAAAAAATAAATGAATATGAAAAAAAAAAGTTAACACTTTAACCAAACTATTTAACGAATCCTTTTTAAAAAAAAATCACTCTTTAAACTTTAACCAAATCATTTAGCGAATCCTTTTAAAAAATTAAAAAAAAAAACACACACACTTTCACTATATCATTTGGCGAATAATCATATAAAATTTAAAAAAAATATAATAGTCAATTAATTGGGTGAATACATATGCTTTTTGTTCCCATTCGTCAATTGAATTGACGAATATATACCCAAACTACGTTAGTTTGGTAATTTTTTGAAAACATGTTATTTTAAAAATTTATTTATTAAACTATATTATTTTTATAAAAAAAAATCACGGAAACAACTAAAATTTAAAAGAAAAAATAATATATTCGGATATGCACATGCTTCTGGGACAAATCAAAAAATTCGTAACAGGGAAGATTAAAAAATTCACTTTTTTTTATAGAGAATGTCGACTAACTAGATACAAATAGAACCATAGCAAAATAAATTGACAGCAAATCATTCTCCGATCATTTGACAAACCTGAAAATATATTATTCCACAAACATAATGACATTTATCTACATAAAGGATGACCAACAACACCCACAAATAGCTTTCTCTATAGTACACACACTTGCCATTCACCTGGAACTTTTCCAAGAAAAAGACGCTGCGATTTTAATAATCTTCTCTCAAGATAACAGACATTAGTTTATCCAGAACAACATTCTATACAGAATCTACAACCACATCGCCCTGCTGCTTGGCAAGGTATCTTTCCCTCCTCTCTTTCTGAAAAACATAACAAGGATTTATTATATTATAAATCGAGCATTCGAAAAGTAAGTATCGCAAAGAATACATTTATCGAAATTCAAGTATATGTACCCATTCGTCTATGACAAGCCCTTCTCCAATTATTTTAGGACCCACGTCTTCTGCAGGTTTCTTCCGTGCTTCAAGGGCAGCATCAGCATCGGCCAGCTGTCGCTTCAATTTTTCCAAAGTCTTAATTGAGAAAAATAGAACCTTATAAGTAATACACAATCGAGAAAAACAAAAATAGCTGATGCTGAATGTCTCAACCACAGTAAGAATTGAGAGAAAAAATAAACACTTGTAAGAACCACAAAAATGGCTCAAATACAAGCAAGTGTACACTATATCAGTACTCACAGGACTAGGGCGCTCTGGATCGAGAAAAACTACACGCAGAATTTGCTCAACTGCTACCTGGTCCTTCTGTTCATCAAACTGTTTCAAGGGGCAAATTGAAGACAGTTAGCGTAGAGTGGCTGGAATTAAAAAGTAAAAACCAAGAATATACAACAGAAAAACAAACAAAAAAAGTTAATAGTGGGAATATTTTGTAATGCAAAGGACAGAGTATTATTAAATTGGCTAAGCATATAACTTCATTAAAAGGCTATAATTTCCAATGGTTTGGAAAAGAAATCTATGTGTAGAGTAATTTATAATAACCAAATAAGAATATTCATCATTTTAATTTTTAGGTCAATTATGACAAAAACCAAGGAACAAACAATTTAATGCAGTAGTATTAATAGCAGTGTTTGTTTCTAAAAAATGGTAAATGTTAGTATTATGTAGTGGTGGATATCGAACCCTCAACCTCCTTATCACTTGACTGCTAAACAGTTCCACCACAACAACCAAACCAACCTTAGAACCCCTAATAGTGCTTGTGTTTGTGTGTGAAAGTCACATGATTGCTAGATGCTCATGTTGAAAGAGGAAGAGGTACTTGAAAAGACTCGAATGCAGGCAAGACAGCATCATCTTATTTTTTGACAAATTTTTTTTATAGCAAAATAAAATTAACTAACCAGCTCAGGGACGTAATCAATTGGACCTTTGACCTTCAAACTCATGATTTTAAATTTGAGTCCACTTTTTTCGGGCTTTTCATTATTTTCTGGTTGCTCTACAAACTTGAACACTAGTAAACAAAATACGGATTAGAAAGATGATTAAACCTTGTATTAAATATACTAGCTTTGGTTGGTTACACACAAAAAGGAATATATAGAGAAATCGAATATTGCCTACCCGTTGCTATGATACTCTCGCCAGGTGCAAGGATAGCCCCGGGCGGACGCATGAAACAACTTTTCGGTGCAGTTGTTTGAAACTATGAAAATCAAAGAAAAATTTCAGAACAGATGGTTAAATTCCAGACCTAATTTAGAATATAGGAAGACTCATAAAATTATACAAAAATAACGGAATAATTCTCTTCAAAACAGTGACATAGTAAAAGTAAGAATAGACAGTTGAGTTCAAGACTCGGTCAAAATACCTCAACAAAAATTGAAAATGAAGAAAAAGGAATGTATAATACAAGGGAATAAATGAATAGGTGAACATGTTTCACTATATCTTGAATGCCACATAAGGGTAAATAAACAGGTGAACATGTTTCACTATACCTTGAAAGCTACATTAGATTTACTGGTGTTTTTAATCCTGACAGCACTTCTAACCTGTTTTCCTGGCTCATCTACACATGACAGTAAGAAAAGAAGGGATGAATTAAGTAATACAAAGATAAAATAAATTACCAAACCTATAGAGAAGTACAAGAATATGGAATCTAAAAAACTAAAATGAGCACACGCCCATGAGTCTGCATATGTATTTCTGTCTCTCGACCTAAAAGTACAGACAATGGAAGGAACACGATCACAAAGGGATATTTTCTATCTTATTTTCCATCTAGCACATTTGTTTGACCAACTGCTTTAAAAGTTTACAATTTCTGCACCATTAAAAGCTTGAAATCCATATGTATAACAATCTTATACAAAATCTTCCAGATATTTATCATTTTCAAGACAGACAACTGTTCAATAACTTAAAAACAATCCATAGTAACTTCTAAGTTCTCGTACGTGCACAGTAAGGCATTATTGCTTCAATTCCAATTTAATGGCTTTACAGAAAGACAGAAACATACCAACAAATAAACAAATCAAATTCTACTATAGAACTACACAATTAATATTCCAAATAATCTAGTTTTAGCAGAAATTCACTTATGCTTATGCAGACAGGGGAAAATGATTCTCTGACAAGTATTTTCCCCCAGAACCATAGAACTACACAATTAATATTTCAAAATACAAAACTTGCCCCAGAACTAAAATTAAAGGTTATGCATTCTTTCCCTTCATAACATCTATTTCCCACAACTCACTTCAACTAAAAGGGCAACAGCTGTAACTGAAAAAAGAAAAAGCATCTAACACAAATTACATAACAACATCGAATTCTTTCATCTTTGTTCTCAAGCTAGTTCTATAGCGCACAAGTAAGATAAATTTTGCACCATGCACAAGCTAGTTTCCACCATTGGAATTAATAAGGGTCTGTTTGTTTTAGCTTTAAAAAAATGGATTTTTTCTATGTATTTTCAAAAATGGATTTTGTAAAACCGTTTTTTAAAATATTACAAGTTTTTCTATATTCATTTTTTCTAAATTGCAAGACTAAATTTGACATCGTTCACCATAAATATACATTATTGAAGATCAAAATATAATCGAAATCACAATTTTTTTTAAAAAATTGTATTTCAAAAATGATTTTTATGAAAATCTATTTGAAATAGCTTCAAAATTAAGTGATTTTTTGAAATTTTGATATCCAAATTTTTTCCGATAAGATGATGAAATATCTAAAATAACATTTTAAGAATAACTATTCAAACCAAATTTTTATTTGAAGCTTTTATGAAAAGTTTCTTTGTAAGAAATTTTTTCACAAAATTATGTTACACTATACAAATCATTTTTTAAAAAAGCCAAAACAAACAGGCCCTAAATCTCACACTATTGAACCAAATGAGATATGACAAAACTAATTGATTCAACCGTGAAAAACACACTTGTGCTTGATGCAAAACTATTTAATTGTGCATATTAGGCGGAGCCTCGTTCTTAAAACACAATCTTAAACCCCAAAACTCAAGCAATATTAAGCCTTAGGAGTTTTTCCATTTTCAGAACGAAATAATTCCTGATTCACAACACAAACAACCATTATTTTTAAGCCATGTTGAAAGAAACACGCAAGGATTTTAAACCAAACTATAAATTTCTAGTTTTGGATCGTTTAATAACTAACACCCGAACCCCGTAATTAAACTGAAATTAACATCAGTTAATAGACCAAAACAGATCACGATCAAATTATTAATTACTAATTATTAAATTGCATGCAAAGGAAAACACAATCATGAAAATAACTATATGAGATATAAAAATTAAGATGCAAAAAAAAAGGGAAAAGTGAAGAAAGAGACGAAACATACAAGGGAAGTAAAGCTTGTTGGAAGGATCAAGCTTGAGACGACGTCGTGTTGGGAGAAGCGATCTGGCAACGGAGGAAACAGAATTGGAAGATTGAGAAGTGGAACCTTCAAGCGGAGGAGGATTGTGAGCGTTACTGTTAGGGTTATGGTGATGTTGTTGATGATGAGGAGGAGGATGATGAAGGTTATTAGCCGAAGACGACGTCGTTCCGGTGGAAGAAGTGGTGCTGGAATGACGAAAAGGAAGCTTGAAGAAATTCCAGACCTTAGGTTCGGAGTGAGGCTTGGGTTCAGCTACGGCCATTTGTTTTCTCTGTGAGAAAATGAATGAAATGAAACGAGGGACTTGACTTTCACATTTTAGGATTTCAACTTTCAGGGTGGAAACGACGTCGTTTGGTTTCTAGTGTTATTTTTTAACTTTTTGAAGTTTAGAAAGTGGAGCAGACGCGGATGTGAAGAGATTATGAATTGGAATGGAGAGGGTGGTTTGAAGTCCATGGTTTGAATAGTGTTAGTTGAATGGGAATACGACGTCGTAGTGATGTTCGTGGAAAATATGGTGGGGTATACTGAAACTTCATGTAAGTAACCTGTGTTTGGAACACGCTTATGGGGTTGACTTTTTAAGAAAAGTATACTCTAAAAACCTTTCTTTCAACCTTCACGACAAAAGGTGGGATTAAGCAAAGAGAGAGAGGGTATTATTAGAAAATGTGTCCCGCTAACTATATTCATAAAAACACTCTTTAAATATTTAAATAGCTTAATTGTTATCTTAGTGTAAAAAATTTACACCATCAATTCATCACAACTCTTCATAATTATTACTTTAAATATAATAAAAATAAAAATCAAATATAATTTTAGATCTGACGTTTATCGTTCAATTACAGTATAAAATTGTTTTACACATTCCAATTAAATTCATATTTAAAATATGAATTTAATTGGAATGCATGCATCATGTAAATCAGTTTTACACTCTGTCAGTGAATGGTAACAATAAGATCCAAAATTATATTTGACTTTTATTTTAATTATATTTAAAGTAATGATTATGAATGATTGTAATGAATTGATGGTGTAAATTTTTGTACACTCACAGTGTATAACAATTAATCCCTTAAAATAAATAAATATGTATTAAAAATTGAAATATTCAATTTTTAATGTGTAGAATATATAGATTTTAATAAAGAATTATTATTTTAAATCTTTAAAAGGTGTTTTCAGAATGTTCATTAATAATTTTTTATTAAAAACTATAGAGTTTTTATATTTAATCTTTAGAAAGATAAAAACAGTTTTATTTAAACAATGTTTAAAGCTAAGGGTTCTTAATTTAGTTTTTAATAAAATTAAAAGTAAAAAGAACTCAATTGAGGTGTTTGAGTTTGTCTAAATTTTAATTTTTTTTAGAAATTATAGATTGTTAGAGGAATTTGTGATTTATATTATTCTAGCTAAAATTGGTTAGAACATCAAATATGCTAGTTCTCCTTTTTCTGGATAAGGAGAGTTACGCCGTTTGTATAGAGCAATATATTGGGGGATTCGAGAGTTGTATTAAAGTGGTAAGTCTCAAGATGAATGTGTCTTACTTATCTCTTTGGCAGGAGCCCCTTTTTATACTCGTCTTCAAAGTCTGCATTAAGAGAGACCATTAAGAGGAGTCTCTTGGCCTTCCACTGTTGCAGAGCTTTGAATATGTAACTTCCATTCATGATTGTCTGCTTTGAAGGCTGAGTAACATTTGAATTGATGTGTCGTAACCGTTACAATCCTTTTAGCCTGCTTGATGAGTGTGTACCCGGATGTCGGGGTTATGGAGATGGTACCCGGTCTCATAGAAGACGGGTTAAGTAGAATTGTTGGTCAGGGTATGAGACTGGCTCGGGTTGTGATGATTGTTGTTCTTAGTTCCATCATATCAGCGTTAGCGGCTTAGTTCATGCCTTATCATGTCCGACTACATAGCCCAGCCTAAGAATATATTGGGTATGAACATAAGCCCCCCGATTTCTGTTCTCGTTTCACGGGTATAGTGCTCAGTGTAACACCTCATTTTTAATATTTAATCGTCGGGTATTTTTGGTGTTACGTTGGCCTTGTTGAAGGCACGTGTCTTGTTGTTTTCGGTGTTGTGTCCTAGTGGGACGGGTAGATCGAGTGCGCTTAGTAATAGCGAGTGTGCGAATAATAATGATAAAACCATTTAATTAACTATTTTATTATTATTATTACAGCAATGCTATTTAGTACGAAGGATTTTCTTCGTATATTTGACGAACCGTGATATGTTTAATTTTGGGATCAATTGATTTCCGGATTTTGTGGATTCATGGGTGGTGGTGGCATTAGAAGAGGTTAAAATAATTTTCACGTCATTCTTATAGTTTTCGTTTCGTAACATAAAGCAATTTTATTATTATTATTATTATTATTATTATTATTTTCATAAAACAATATTAGTAATATTAGTAATTAAAATTAATATTATTATTATTTGAAATAAGGGACGGTTTAGTAAAATGTTCAGTGATGGTTAAATGTGAATTAGTCAAAACAAAGATTAGAAAACGATTCATTATATAAAGTTTTTGAGAAGGAACCAAGAGGCTAGGAAGAGGAAGATCAACCTAGGGCACCCAATTCTTGAAGAAATTCGTAGGAATTTTCACACAAATTCGAGGTAAGGGGGAGAACGGATTTAAATTCAGGTGGTTTAACATGATAGGTAGTGAGGGCTTCCTTCCCTCATAGGAATTTTCTGATATTTATGATGTTGTTGAATAATCTGTGATTATATGCTGTTTGATGCGAATCTGTGATTTTGATGATGTGTTCTTGGTGAAAATCTGATGAAATATTGTTCTTGTTATTCTGGATGAGATAGATTGATGCAAATATTATTGTTGTTGATGAACAAAACGATTTATAGATCTAAAATGAAAACCTAATTCGTATGTAGTGATATAGATGAAAGAAGAATGAAAATAAGAGAGTAAAATTGGACTAGAAATAATTTTAGGCCTGGTATGAATCACGAAATCGAGAATTGTGAGGAACAGATCTGGAATGGGGAAGAAAAGGTAGAAAAGTGACGATCTCTGCCCATACTGTAACACGGTGGGAGAACTGACTTTAGTTATGTTGCGGATAGCAAGAGTCGCCACCGACTTTTATTTTATCCAAAGGAAAGGCATAAAAGAACAGAAAAGACCTTTTAAAAGATTTTTGGGTCCGGGGGGTAGGTTATGTAAAGGGAAGGTGTTAGCACCCTTTACATCCATGGTTATCCATGGGCTCTTAGTTACTTAGCTCACTTTAAAATGTTTTTGAAAGTGTGAAGTGTGTGAATAGAAATTTTCATAAGAGTTTAATAATGATCCATGTACGGATGCGTAAAAAACTTGTGTTTGAAAATTGTTTGAAATTTGTGAAATGTTTGAAATTGTTTTGAAGTAGTGAGCAAGTAACTATGAGGAACCTACCCTAAAGTTTAAGTCTTTATGTTCTTTATCCTTTAAATGGTAAGACTATCCCTATTATTAAGGAATAGGTAGTCATTACCTTGGATGTGAGGGACATATGAAGGGACATCTGTTTAATGAAGGCAACTGTAGGGTGTATTAAGCATTTTGAAGGGACTGTCATCATTATTCGAAAAGGGACAAGATCTTTATGAAGGCAACCATTTAAGGGACTTGATCATTGATTATGAAGGGACTAGATGACTTTTCTTTTAAGGGACTTTTGCTTTATACACCCTACTTGACCTTTTAATTAGGCAACATTGAGAGGCAACCCTAGAAAGTGAGATGGCGATCAAAGATCGACTTACGTGTGTGAATGTTTAATTTTAAATATTTATCTTGTAAATTAGGTGATCTAAATTAATTTTAAATAGCATACATGTTTACACTCCCTATTTACTAACCATGGCATAAAAAATAAATAATTAAATGTTACAAATAAATATTTACACCAAGGAGCAATTACAAAAAATAATAAAAGCAATTTAAAATAATAAGCAAAATAAAATAAATAAGCAATAATAATTATAATAGGGGTTAGTGAGAATAATAATAATAATCACAATTAAAAATAAATGGGGTTAGTAATAAACATGATTAGTAATAATAATAATAATAAGCAAAATATAATGATAAACAAGAATTAAAAATTAATAAGGAAATATGAACAATTATATTAATTATAAAATTTAAAATTATATGCATCTTATAAAAGTTAAATTAATTATAAACACATAAAAAATATAATTACAAGATTAAATTAGCATAGATTTAATTATTTCTAAACATATATTTAAAAAATTATTTATATATAAAATTTAGATTATAAACAAGTTATAGAAATATTTACCTATTATATAAAAAAAATAGAATTGATATTAATTGTATTTATAAAATTTAATTATATTAAACAAAATATATACATAAAAAAAATGATCATACAATTATATTTACAAAAATTAGAAATAAGAATCACAAAATAGAATTAGGTTTTCTTTTTAATTGCTTAGAAAAAATAAATTAGGGTTTGTCAAATATTAGGGTTTATTTTATTTACAAAATTAATTTAGTATACATATTATAATCTAAATACATAATAATAAAAAAAACTAATTTTTGAATTAAGAGAAATAATTTTAGAATTTTAGAGAATATTGAATATATATTTGTAGAATTATTTAATTATATGTATATCTATGATTATTAATAAAAATAGTTAAACAAAATCAATTAAACAAAATAAAATAGAAAAAAGAAGCAAAAAATTGAAACTTACCTGACTGGGGTTTGAACCCAGGACACTCTGCTTGCCAAGGACTACACACACCACCAGACCATCAGCGCGCGTGTGATAATGAAGGGAGAGGAATTTGTTTTATGCGTTCAACCTGAAAATCAGGAGAAAAAAAAGGAAAGAAAGCAAAAGGCCTGGGGGATTCGAACCCAGGACCTTACACACAAACACACAAGTACATGACCATTCCAGCTAGATGAGCGAACCTGTATACAACTTCACAATAATGCATAATATATTATAACAGCTTAATATCTGGAAAAATAAGCAAAAAGAACTGAAGTCAGGGTTCGAACCCTTGCCCTTCAACCAAACACACGCTAGCCTTACCACTGGGACAAGCGTTGGCTTGTGAAATAAAACAGACAACAAAACATAAAATATTTAAAATGAAATTCAAATTTCCAGAACGCGCGCAGGGGTCATCTTCTACCTCTGGATGTTTAAATTTTGCTGCGAAAATTGTTGCAAGCTTACCTGCGATTTTTCCTACACACATAAACCTGCGAAATTCAAACTATACCAAACGAGTACAATTTTATCCAATTGAGCACACCATTGTAATTTACACAGTTCACACAATCAACCTACGGTCTCAAAATGCATTTATATTTGCTGGATTAGGAAACCCTAATTCGAAGGTGTAAACCCTAGCCATGGCCGTTTACGATTCAAGCCATGGAGCTTTGATTTAATTGTCCAGAAACCATCTAGGCATCACAACAAACACATAGCAATCATCAAAAACAGTTCATAATGCATATATTAGTGAATTCGAAAATTTGAAATTTAAGATAAAAGTGAATTCGGTATTCATGGTTCATGATGCTTCTGATGCAAATGAGAGCTGGGATCGCATCTGGGATGTTCAAGGAATGTTTCTATGTTCTCAAATTACCTTCAAGTGCCCTCTATGATTGAAACCGAATTTGAGTTTGTGAAGGATTTTTGGAAGATGCAACTTACACTTGGGAGGCAGGAAATTCGTGGCTTGTTCTAGGGTTGTGTTAAGTACTTATAGGATGATCAATTGAGGCTGAAAAATTAGGTCATTGTGTAGAAGATTTGATCCAAAAAGATTCACAATGATAAGCCTTTAAAATTCAAATATTTTTGTATAAACACCTTCTATTTTAGGCAAACCAACATGATCTTCTTTCCCCTTCAATTCCAATCATATTTATGATTTTCTAGAAGCTTAATCCAATTTAAATCTTAAACTTTTATATTTTATTTTTATTTAAAATGATTTTTAATGAATTAAATCAAAATAAATAAAAATAAAATAATAAAAAATCTGATTTTTATTGACTTGGGTCGTGCATGAAGTCATAGTATGGATTGGGTCATCATATGGCAAGCCCATTTGGAAGAAATTGGTTTTAGACCTCCATTTTCTTCATAAACCAACCCAAAATTTCCCAACTTTGCAAGGGCATACATCCTTCAATTTTAATGCTATGAGGGTGTTCTTGGACATTTTGGAAAGCTTGAAGAGTCCTATAACCAACCCCGCTGGTTTCATGTCCATATCATTTACCAATCTCAAGTTATGCCCTTTTGAAGTTGTTGACTTTTTGTTGACTTTCAGAAGGACCTATAATGTCTTAGCTCATACCTTCCAAATGAAGCATTTTTGGGCTTGGCTTGTGAGACACAAAGTTGTAGAGAATTCAATTTCCTTCAAAATGAGCTTTGGATGGAGACTTGGTGATGAAGTATGTGAAAGTTATGGCTGGTCAAAGTTCAGTTGACTTTTACTAAGAAAACCCTAATTTAGAAACTCCTGATTCTTGATGATCTGAAATCTCCTTGATGAATCATGATTAACCCTTGATCAAATGATGAATTTTACTTCATATACTTGATGTTTGGCAAAAAAATCATGAAGTTTGACTTTGGTTTGACCACAGTTGACCTCAGTTTGACTTTTTAACTTCTTTGACTGATTTTGACTTATCTGATCATCTGACTGAGCAAACTTTTGAGAAAAGTCTTGAAACTTGTCATGGGGATTCTTAAACACATATAAGATGTTAGGAAGCTCACTTGAAGTCTTGGAAGTTCATTTAGCCTGATTAAAGTCAAAACCCTAATTTTGGATGCACTGCTTAGGAGGTGCATTGTCTGAGGGAATTGTCAACTCTTCTGACCAATTGTGAACTTTGTGAACCTTGAGAACCATCATAAAATGTCTTGTGAACCTCATGGGAGGTATTGTGAACCTTGTGAACCTTGGTAACCTCATAAAGTGACTTGTAGACTTCATGAACCTCATGAAAGGTCTTGTAAGTGTTGTGAATCTTGTGAACCTTGTGAACCTTCTTAGCACACAAAGTCTTGTATTGTGAGGGAAAATTTTGGGGTGCAACAGCTGCCCCTGTTCAATTTTCTGAAACCTGAGGGGTTAGATTGGTATATTTGCCAGTCGTGACCTGGAAGGTTGAAGGGGATTGAACACAAAAGCCCAAAAATTTGCACTCACCGGTGCGTAGAGTGGTACTGATGACTGGTTGTATATGCTTGAGTGGGCTTAAAGATGCCACTTGGAGAAAAGTTCTTCAGATACATTTCTTGGAGGATAAAGCAGTCCAAAATATAATGATAGCTTTCAGGAGGATAAAGCAGTCCTGATGGATGATAAGCTTTCAGGAGGATAAAGCAGTCCTGAGGTACAAGAAGCTGTCAGGAGGATAAAGCGGTCCTGAGATGATGACGATGGCTATCAGGAGGATAAAGCAATCCTGATACAGTGATAAGCTTTCAGGAGGATAAAGCAATCCTGATGTAGTGATATGCTTTCAGGAGGATGAAGCAATCCTGATGTAGTGATAATAACTTTCAGGAGGATAGAGCAGTCCTGAGATAATGATGATAGCTATCAGGAGGATGAAGCAGTCCTGAGATAGTGATATGTTTTCAGGAGGATAAAGCAATCCTGAGATGATGATGATGGTTATCAGGAGGATGAAGCAGTCCTGAGGTATTAATAGCTTTCAGGAGGATGAAGCAGTCCTGAGGTACAAGAAGCTGTCAAGAGGATAAAGCAATCCTGAGGTAATAATATGCTTTCAGGAGGATAAAGCAATCCTGAGGTAATGATATGATTTCAGGAGGATAAAGCAGTCCTGAGGTATAAGAAGCTGTCAGGAGGATAAAGCAGTCCTGAGGTAATAATAAGCTTTCAGGAGGATAAAGTAATCCTGAGGTAATGATAAGCTTTCAGGAGGATAAAGCAATCCTGAAGGAATAATAAGCTTTCAGGAGGATAAAGCAGTCCTGAGGTAATAATATGATTTCAGGAGGATGGAGCAATCCTGAAGTAATGACATGCTTTCAGGAGGATAAAGCAATCCTGAGGTAGAATAAGCTTTCAGGAGGATAAAGCAATCCTGAGGGAATAGGCTTTCAGGAGGATAAAACAGTCCTGAAGAGATAATAAGCTTTCAGGAGGATAAAGCAATCCTGAGGTGATGATAACCTTTGAGAAGATAAACCACGGCCCAAAGTGATGATATGCCTTCAGGAGGATAAAGCAATCCTGATAGCCACAAGTTGTTTGATGAAGTTTGTCTGCTGGAGAATTAACCTGAAAACAAGGTAGCATTCTATATGATAATATTAGTTTATGTATTATGTATGCATGTATAATATGATGCACTTGAGTAATGTATTATGTATCTATGGATATGTATGTTATGGTATGATGTAAATGATGTATGTATGACACGATGTTGCCCGAAGCGTCTGGATATCTTTGTATAATAACTGCTGGCCAGGGAAAATAAATCCCGATTTGTTGCTGAAGAGTATGAGGAACTCGTTCCCGTCTTGTTTGATAATGAGGTATACATAACCTCCCGTCTGCTGGGGATAGCAAGGTATATATAACCTCCTGTCTTCGTTTGATAATAGGGTATATATAACCTCCTGTCTTCGTTTGATAATAGGGTATACATAACCTCCCGTCTTCGTTTGATAATAGGGTATACATAACCTCCCGTCTTCGTTTGATAATAGGGTATACATAACCTCCCGTCTTCGTTCGTCGTACTCTTATTGGAAAGTAAATTCTCGAATATCCGTATGAGGATAAAAGAGATGGATATAAATTCCAGGGGAGATGTGACTTTATGAAGATGGATTTATCCTACTGAGGGATTTGTAACTATTTTGTAGAGATGAACCGGCGAAGCTTCGTTGAAATCCTTCCCTCGTTCGTCCTTAGTAAATACTATTACTGCATTTTCATGCATTTCTGGTAAACATCAATCATATTAAGCATTTATGCATTTCTGGTAAACATCAATCATATTCAAAAGCATAATACATTCAAACACAACCAATGGACCTTTTGCTTATGTAAATAGGGTAAAAGTAAATCTGGATTCAGAGGGAAAAGTAAAGCTGTACTTGAAAACAGAACCGTTTCAACTTCAAGAGTGTATAACCAATTGTATTTGGAGTTCCTGAAATCCATAACTTTCCTGAATACCTTCCCAGAAATCTTCATAGCTGAATCTGAAGACATGATACTGACACCATCTGATACTACTGGCGTAGACAATCAATTTCCACCATGGCTTCTGCTGAGAATCCAATATCAAGGTAACATAATGAGAGGAATGTGTCTTCAAATTGTGATGGACCATATACGCTCCGGATACTAGATTTGAAAAGAAAGCATTGCCCCTTTGGTTGATGATGAATTGTCCCATAATGGAAGTATCTGAAATGAGCTACCTCAAGAGAAACAAACAAAATGCCCCATAAGCATATGCCCCTGGTATTGTGAACTCTGTAATGTCACCTTTGGCAATTCAACTGTATGAGGAAAAATTCCCCTGGCTATTAAGCACGGTTGAATCTGGACCTACTTGCCCCAAATGAATTGAATAGTAACTTGGTATTCCTCTTGACTGGGAAACAGTGACTATGCCCCTGGCATTATGAACTTTGTACTGTTACCCTTGGCACTTCAGATAGATGAGGAGATCTGCCTCTGGCTGCTTAAACATAGTTGAATCTTGTCCTGATTGCCCCAAATGAGTTAGGAAGTATCATGGCCTGCCCCCTTGATTGGGAGATAATGACTATGCCCCTTTGTATACATGGGCTTTGATCCAGGAAACAACTTTGTTTATCAGAAGGACTTTGAACATTCATCCTGTAAGTTTCTCTGTTTATCAAACACTCAGGCATATGCAAACAAATGTATTCAAAAATGCAATGCTTATGTCTGTCTTGAAGTTTTGGAAAATTATTTTAGAAAACAGTTTTTTTTTTTGAAAACTGTGATATTAACTCAAGTTTTATAATAAGCCCTAAAGGAGTCAGGATACCTTTTTGTAGCAGTACGCTTTCGAACTAACCATGCTTCAGTTAGGACTTTTAAAGGGTTGTAACGTGGCCTGGTTCATGGTTTAAGAAACAAAGGATAAAGGCTCAAATTTTATTTGTACCCAACCCAATCTCCATGATGTTCTTCAGTCTTATACTCAGTTAATTTATGCATTGAGGTTCCAAAGTAGTTTGGAATTGTAACACTGATATTTGTGATGGTTCAGTCACCAAAATTTTATTTGAACATCCAGTCATCTTTCTTTGTTGAGGATTCATAGTAACCTCTCTTTTTTTTCTTTTTTGACTTTATTATCCCTTCTTTTTGCCTGATGTCTTAATGTTTTACTAAGTCTCCTTCATAGGTTTTGACTTAGTGAGTTATTCTTTTGCTGGATATTGACTGTCAGGTTTCATGATTATGGAGAACCATCATTAGTTGTGTACAACACAGATAATTGGCATATTTGAGTTAACTGAGTAACTACCCTGCCCCAGGTTATGAATAAGGGTTTTAATTTGTGCGAGAATAAAAACTCCTACTTCATAGGCTCAAAAGGGTTGACTAGGGATTAACTTCCTTATATCTCCACTGTTTAGGAATTGAAACAATGCCTGTACATCGTCAGCATAGTCTGTTCAAAAACATACTGCCTAATATTATGGTATTGTTTTCGTCATCCTCCCTCTACAGGCTTATAGCTTTATCAGGAGTTAAATATCACAAGATAGAAATAAGAAGCATAATTCAAAATATAGTGGAACGAATGGATTAATTCAAGACAAACATATGCAATGCATTAATGAAAACAAAAGTTTAACATAATAGTAAGTGTTCAAACAAATAAAGAAATTACAAATGAAAATTCAAATGTTGTCCCATCCAGTTGGCTGAATGTCCTCCATTGCAATCTGTGAACTTTGAGGAGCAGTATACTTCACCATGAAATCAAATTTACCACTTGGATGTCCCAAGGTGCCCCACATCTCAACAGGAATAGGTAGGCTTCCTTTCTTGCTACACTGGGCAACTTGTCTTGCAGCTTCGGTGTTTGATGGGTGATAGTAGAATTCAACTTGACCTTCTAGAGTAACCTCTAGGATTCCTTCGTCAATCAGGTCTTGGATCTTTTTCTTTAATGTCCAACAACTATTAGTATCATGTCCAGGACAGTTGGAGTGATACCCACACCTTGCCTTGGGATTATAGCGAGGAGAGGAAGTTTTAGGATTTTGAGGAGAATTTTTCAAGGAAATTAGTTTCATCTCCAACAAGCATTGCAGAACTTGTGACATTGGAGTGCTGAATTTGATGAACTGTCTTCTACATCCCTTGTGTTGAGGTGGATTAACTTTATCATGTCTTTTTTCTTTAACTGAAGAACAATCAGTGGTAACCGGTTTCTTACCTTCTTTTATCCTCATCTTCCTCTCAACCAAATCAGCTTGTTTTAACGGAGGTTGATTGACAATTAGATTCCTGACTCCATTACTTTGAAGTTTTTGGACAAAGGTTCTCAGCTCTTCTTGCCCCTGAGCTAAACTTTGGATAAGAGCCACCTGGCCATTCATCTGGATCCTCATTTCTACTATCTTAGCTTGCAATTGTTCCAACTGACCATCCTTGTTGTCCTCAGGACTCTTCTTCTTAGCCAGCAGTGTCTTCAACTCATCTTGTCCCTTGGACAAGTTCAGAATCAACTCTTGGAATCGGGCATTCTGAGCCTGGAGATCTTTGACTGTCTGTTCAAGATCCATTTCTGCTGAAATAAAAAGCGAAAAGATAAGATACCTGTGCGCAAGAAACCTGTGATGCAATGATATGGTATATAAATGCATATGCAATGTTTTCAAGGACCGCAGGATTTAAATTTGTTTAAACAACCAAAAAGTAAACTTTTATTAGTGATAAATTTGTTTGCCCCTTGGGCTTACAAAAGATGGGGTTTTAAGTCTCCCATGGACGTTTCCTCTTTGTGTTGAGGTATGAGTTGAGATTTCGTTCCTCGTGAAGTTGCTTTGTTAGTTCCAGGATTCTTTCTTGACTTGCTTTGTAATGAGCCTCGAAAGTATCCCTTTGCTCTTTCAACTGGATCCAGGATCTCTGTAAGTCTTCCATGTCAGTGGGCATGTCTGGGTGAAGAATGATATAAGAAGTATCTCCCTCAGCAACAGGCTCCATAGTGACTGGCAGGATGACAGGATATGGCATCATAAGAGTCTGAGCACGAGATCGCACCCATCTGAGATAAGCTTCCATAGGAATAGTGTACTTGGGCTCCAGAGTCTTGCTGTCAACCTTGTTCACTTTGTTCCAAACTCGTATAAACCTTTGACGGTGACCTTGCAGATCGTTGTCGTAGTCAAACACAATACCCTGAATCAACATGTCATGTGGACCATCACTCCGAGCGTAACCAAACTGTCGTAAGGCTAAAGAAGGATTATAAGTAATGCCCCCTCTTATGCCTAGAAGTGGCACATTAGGAAACTCTCCACAACGGTCAATGATAGTGACATTCTCCATAGATCTGGAGCACCAATGAACATCTGAATGAGAGAGTGACATCATCCTCTTGGACCACCTGAACCCTGGTTCATTCTTCATCACTGAGCGAGGAAGGTGAGAAATAAACCACCTAGAAAGCAATGGTATGCCACACATCAAAGTTCCTCTTGCCCTTGTAGTACGGGTGTGAAGAGAATGTAGGATGTCTCCAAGCAACGTAGGCACTGGATTGTGACTCAGGAATATGTTGATGGCATGAACGTCTATGAACTGATCTGGATTGGGGAACAACACTAAGCCATAAATCAACAAGGCTAAGATATCCTCAAAAGCATCATAACTCATAGCCTTCAAGAACATTTGAGCCTTCTCTATCAACACCTTAGCAAGAATACCCTTAACTCCTCTTCTCGTTTCTAGAACAATGTCAGACTTCTTCAGATGTAGAGCTGCAACAATAACCTCAGGTTTAGGCTCTTTTTCCAAGCCTGTGAATGACCTTTGATCAAGAACAGATATACCCAGAAGTTTAGAGAACTCTTCCATTGTAGGAACCAGCTGGTAGTCGGGGAATGTGAAGCAATGGTGCTTAGGATCAAAGAACTGAAACAGAACACTCATCATGTCTTCATTGAACCCTGAAGTGACTAGATCCAGTAGGTGACCATGTCTCTTGATGAACTGGGAATGATCAGACACTTGAGAAACCAATTCTTTAAGCTTAAGAGGTATGCCTACAAAGTTGATCCTGATGGTGTTTCTACGAGCAGAAGCCATGACCTGCAACAAAGAACAAAGATAAATCCTTTGGTCCTTGAAATGGTTAGTGAAAATGCTATGCTTATGATGCATGATGATGTCATGATGTTATGCTCAATCACAAACATGTGGCACACACAAACAAGTCACACCATAGCCCTAGGTTTAAAAGCTTGCATGAGGTTCAAAGGTAAGTACCCTCCCCTGAAGTTAGTTGGTTCATCCTGTTCTATAAAAGTAACCATGTTCTAAGGGATCTCAATATCATTGATCCTTCACAAGGGTGGTTGTTCAGAAGGCAACTTACTTGCCAACCAAAACCCTCCAAGTTTAAGATCTCAATGAGCGTAGTATCGAGTATCAACCAACTTCAGTCTGCACCAAAGCTGGTTATCTCACTACTTTCTAAAGGCCAAGATGAGTTAACTAGGGTTCTAAAAGTTAGTTAGTGCATTGACAACATATGGCAGCCTCATATTATCCTCAACTTTACTTAAGGAACATAAGCACCAACCAAGAAGTCACACTAACTATGGCCATCAGATCAACCATATCGGTATACGCCGTACAGTTTCCTTGGTCTATTGCCATTTACCTAAGGTACACTAGATCCGGGTTAGGATCTTTCACACATAAGAGCACCCAGCAGATAAGTATAAAGCAAACAAGGCAAACAATTTTAAAGTGATCTAATTCCTAAGGGTACCCCTCTTTAATTTAAATCCCCAGTAGAGTCGCCAGTTCTGTAACACGGTGGGAGAACTGACTTTAGTTATGTTGCGGATAGCAAGAGTCGCCACCGACTTTTATTTTATCCAAAGGAAAGGCATAAAAGAACAGGAAAGACCTTTTAAAAGATTTTTGGGTCCGGGGGGTAGGTTATGTAAAGGGAAGGTGTTAGCACCCTTTACATCCATGGTTATCCATGGGCTCTTAGTTACTTACCTCACTTTAAAATGTTTTTGAAAGTGTGAAGTGTGTGAATAGAAATTTTCATAAGAGTTTAATAATGATCCATGTACGAATGCGTAAAAAACTTGTGTTTGAAAATTGTTTGAAATTTGTGAAATGTTTGAAATTGTTTTGAAGTAGTGAGCAAGTAACTATGAGGAACCTACCCTAAAGTTTAAGTCTTTCTGTTCTTTATCCTTTAAATGGTAAAACTATCCCTATTATTAAGGAATAGGTAGTCATTACCTTGGATGTGAGGGACATATGAAGGGACATTTGTTTAATGAAGGCAATTGTAGGGTGTATTAAGCATTTTGAAGGGACTGTCATCATTATTCGAAAAGGGACAAGATCTTTATGAAGGCAACCATTTAAGGGACTTGATCTTTGATTATGAAGGGACTAGATGACTTTTCTTTTAAGGGACTTTTGCTTTATACACCCTACTTGACCTTTTAATTAGGCAACATTGAGAGGCAACCCTAGAAAGTGAGATGGCGATCAAAGATCGACTTACGTGTGTGAATGTTTAATTTTAAATATTTATCTTGTGAATTAGGTGATCTAAATTAATTTTAAATAGCATACATGTTTACACTCCCTATTTACTAACCATGGCATAAAAAATAAATAATTAAATGTTACAAATAAATATTTACACCAAGGAGCAATTACAAAAAATAATAAAAGCAATTTAAAATAATAAGCAAAATAAAATAAATAAGCAATAATAATTATAATAGGGGTTAGTGAGAATAATAATAATAATCACAATTAAAAATAAATGGGGTTAGTAATAAACATGATTAGTAATAATAATAATAAGCAAAATATAATGATAAACAAGAATTAAAAATTAATAAGGAAATATGAACAATTATATTAATTATAAAATTTAAAATTATATGCATCTTATAAAAGTTAAATTAATTATAAACACATAAAAAATATAATTACAAGATTAAATTAGCATAGATTTAATTATTTCTAAACATATATTTAAAAAATTATTTATATATAAAATTTAGATTATAAACAAGTTATAGAAATATTTACCTATTATATAAAAAAAATAGAATTGATATTAATTGTATTTATAAAATTTAATTATATTAAACAAAATATATACATAAAAAAAATGATCATACAATTATATTTACAAAAATTAGAAATAAGAATCACAAAATAGAATTAGGTTTTCTTTTTAATTGCTTAGAAAAAATAAATTAGGGTTTGTCAAATATTAGGGTTTATTTTATTTACAAAATTAATTTAGTATACATATTATAATCTAAATACATAATAATAAAAAAAACTAATTTTTGAATTAAGAGAAATAATTTTAGAATTTTAGAGAATATTGAATATATATTTGTAGAATTATTTAATTATATGTATATCTATGATTATTAATAAAAATAGTTAAACAAAATCAATTAAACAAAATAAAATAGAAAAAAGAAGCAAAAAATTGAAACTTACCTGACTGGGGTTTGAACCCAGGACACTCTGCTTGCCAAGGACTACACACACCACCAGACCATCAGCGCGCGTGTGATAATGAAGGGAGAGGAATTTGTTTTATGCGTTCAACCTGAAAAATCAGGAAAAAAAAGGAAAGAAAGCAAAAGGCCTGGGGGATTCGAACCCAGGACCTTACACACAAACACACAAGTACATGACCATTCCAGCTAGATGAGCGAACCTGTATACAACTTCACAATAATGCATAATATATTATAACAACTTAATATCTGGAAAAATAAGCAAAAAGAACTGAAGCCAGGGTTCGAACCCTTGCCCTTCAACCAAACACACGCTAGCCTTACCACTGGGACAAGCGTTGGCTTGTGAAATAAAACAGACAACAAAACATAAAATATTTAAAATGAAATTCAAATTTCCAGAACGCGCGCAGGGGTCATCTTCTACCTCTGGATGTTTGAATTTTGCTGCGAAAATTGTTGCAAGCTTACCTGCGATTTTTCCTGCACACATAAACCTGCGAAATTCAAACTATACCAAACGAGTACAATTTTATCCAATTGAGCACACCATTGTAATCTACACAGTTCACACAATCAACCTACGGTCTCAAAATGCATTTATATTTGTTGGATTAGGAAACCCTAATTCGAAGGTGTAAACCCTAGCCATGGCCGTTTACGATTCAAGCCATGGAGCTTTGATTTAATTGTCCAGAAACCATCTAGGCATCACAACAAACACATATCAATCATCAAAAACAGTTCATAATGCATATATTAGTGAATTCGAAAATTTGAAATTTAAGATAAAAGTGAATTCGGTATTCATGGTTCATGATGCTTCTGATGCAAATGAGAGCTGGGATCGCATCTGGGATGTTCAAGGAATGTTTCTATGTTCTCAAATTACCTTCAAGTGCCCTCTATGATTGAAACCGAATTTGAGTTTGTGAAGGATTTTTGGAAGATGCAACTTACACTTGGGAGGCAGGAAATTCGTGGCTTGTTCTAGGGTTGTGTTAAGTACTTATAGGATGATCAATTGAGGCTGAAAAATTAGGTCATTGTGTAGAAGATTTGATCCAAAAAGATTCACAATGATAAGCCTTTAAAATTCAAATATTTTTGTATAAACACCTTCTATTTTAGGCAAACCAACATGATCTTCTTTCCCCTTCAATTCCAATCATATTTATGATTTTCTAGAAGCTTAATCCAATTTAAATCTTAAACTTTTATATTTTATTTTTATTTAAAATGATTTTTAATGAATTAAATCAAAATAAATAAAAATAAAATAATAAAAAAATCTGATTTTTATTGACTTGGGTCGTGCATGAAGTCATAGTATGGATTGGGTCATCATATGGCAAGCCCATTTGGAAGAAATTGGTTTTAGACCTCCATTTTCTTCATAAACCAACCCAAAATTTCCCAACTTTGCAAGGGCATACATCCTTCAATTTTAATGCTATGAGGGTGTTCTTGGACATTTTGGAAAGCTTGAAGAGTCCTATAACCAACCCCACTGGTTTCATGTCCATATCATTTACCAATCTCAAGTTATGCCCTTTTGAAGTTGTTGACTTTTTGTTGACTTTCAGAAGGACCTATAATGTCTTAGCTCATACCTTCCAAATGAAGCATTTTTGGGCTTGGCTTGTGAGACGCAAAGTTGTAGAGAATTCAATTTCCTTCAAAATGAGCTTTGTATGGAGACTTGGTGATGAAGTATGTGAAAGTTATGGCTGGTCAAAGTTCAGTTGACTTTTACTGAGAAAACCCTAATTTAGAAACTCCTGATTCTTGATGATCTGAAATCTCCTTGATGAATCATGATCAACCCTTGATCAAATGATGAATTTTACTTCATATACTTGATGTTTGGCAAAAAATCATGAAGTTTGACTTTGGTTTGACCACAGTTGACCTCAGTTTGACTTTTTAACTGCTTTGACTGATTTTGACTTATCTGATCATCTGACTGAGCAAACTTTTGAGAAAAGTCTTGAAACTTGTCATGGGGATTCTTAAACACATATAAGATGTTAGGAAGCTCACTTGAAGTCTTGGAAGTTCATTTAGCCTGATTAAAGTCAAAACCCTAATTTTGGATGCACTGCTTAGGAGGTGCATTGTCTGAGGGAATTGTCAACTCTTCTGACCAATTATGAACCTTGTGAACCATCATAAAATGTCTTGTGAACCTCATGGGAGGTATTGTGAACCTTGTGAACCTTGGGAACCTCATAAAGTGACTTGTAGACTTCATGAACCTCATGAAAGGTCTTGTAAGTGTTGTGAATCTTGTGAACCTTGTGAACCTTCTTAGCACACAAAGTCTTGTATTGTGAGGGCAAATTTTGGGGTGCAACACATACGCGTATGGCACTAGGAAATACACGTATGATTGTGCATGTTTTGTGCTTGATACGCGTATGAGGGGCGTGTTACGCGTATGAGAAGTGAAAAATAGGGTTTCTCTGCCCATTTGCATAGGGAACATGTATGGGGCAAGGAGGTTATGCGTTTATGTTTCATTGATGAGTTTATGTTTCATTGATGGTTTTGTTAAGCCCTGTTTCACCAACAGGCACCCTCGTTGTGGCTTTGATTCGCTCAATATTCACAATACAGGTTTTTTTGGCATTTGATTCCGTTCCACCTGGTTCTTTCCCCGCTACCTATTCAGAGGTCAAAACAAAAAATTATAAATAAATAAATGGGCAGATGGAATTTCCATTACCCTCAGTGTGCATATTTTCAGGTTTTATTCGAGTATTCAATCACTTCATACCTTGAACGTCTAAAAGCTGTTGCAATTATTCGTTCAGGTATGCAGATGATTGAATAGGGGTAGCTGTAATACCTCAAAATTTGCCCTCATTCTTTTTTACCTTAACTGGCTTATCGCTTCGCATTCATCTGCATCTTCCACTAGGTCATTAACATCCATAATCATGCATTTCATTGGCTCCTAAGGCATGTGATCAAAGTCATACGAAATTAGGGTTTCGTACCTTATCCATATCTATCCAGGTGCTGGTTCCTCTCAAACATCGGAAGTTGTATTCTTCTTCGTCGAATATCGCAAAGATTCATATTCATGAGTAAGCTTGAGGTCATTTCACCGATTGAGGCCCGTTGGGTTAATTTGAGCTCATTTCGTGGAGGTATTCATTCACGTGTGGCAAGTGATTAATAAAGAAGTTAGTTCATGAATCATTGGTTTTTGGATTGATCATGGCATCATAGTTTATGAGAATTGGGTTTTGTTCAAAGGTTCGATTCGAACTAAGGATGAAAAGTGTGTGACCATGATTTATTTGGAAGGCTTTGTTCGAGTTTACTTTTGAATCAAATTATCCATTTTTGACCCCGTTCTTTTTAAGCCTGATCCATCCTTATACCAACAATAAATCATTAAGCCCATCATTTATTGATTTATCCAAGCCCGTTTTATTACTTAAACTAAACTCATTGTTAGACATTTTCATTTTGGTCTTTTGCTAATATTTTCCTTTTAGCCCATTTCAAGCTAAACCAATGAAATTTGTTTTGATTACATCCATTTCAATCCATGTGCCAAACTTTTTTCTTTTTTTCCCAAAACCATATCCAATTTTATTTTCTTTTTTAACCAAATTCCAAACCCATCATAATCCATAACAAAAATAGACAAACCAAGGACTCTCATGATTTATCTATCAAATAACACTCCAATTGGTATTTCAGGCCCATTAGCTTTTAATTATTTTAGTTTTGTTATTATGACAAAATAGGGATGGAAATATCATAAAGATAAAGCTTAGCAGAAAAAATCAATAAAATAGATGCAAGGAAATTTTGTAGAAGAGGATCATTACATATGAGAAAACACTCAGTTACATACCAAAAGAAAAATTAGTTACAAAAAAGGAAAATTCTGTTACAAGTAATAACAGAAATCAGTTAGGAAATTCCAACTGATAAAAAAGGGCTCATAACAGAAAAACAGGGGCAGAACTCAGAAACAAAATCTCTTCATCAATCTTCAAGAGAACCTTCCACCATCTTCCTCCTCCAACTTCATCCATCTCAATCTCAATATTCTTCAATTGATCTCCATCAAACCAATCCCTCTTCAATGATCTTCTGCAACTTCTCCACACAAATCTTCATCTTCAATCTCAACTTGAATCCACTCTCAGAATCAACCTCGAACCTCTTCAATCTTCTGAAGACCCTTCACATCATCTTCATCATTGATTCAGTATCATTAATCCAAGAACCAAAATCTCCAAGCTTCAACCCTCACCAACCTGCAATCATCAAGAAGGAACAACCGAAAAATGGTTACAGAAGTGAAGAAGCTCTAGCTGAAAACAAGGGTGATCCATAACAGAAAGAGAAGAAAAACCTTCTGGAGTCTCTGATCTCGTTCTCTAATTATCATCACCATAACCGCTCTCTCTCGAATCTCTTCTTCATCTTTCTGCAATCACTGAAAAACTTCGTCGACAAATATCCCAGAACTCACTTCTAACCGTTTTCAATCTCTCATCAACCTTTCCTCTATCTTCACACCTTATCCATCACCGCCTTCATCTATCAACAACATAAGCTTTATCTTCAAGCTTCAATCGTCATCAGCATTAACTTTGTGTCATCTTCGGCAAGATTCGGAAAATCTCTAGCAAGGAGTCTTCAATGTACGTGTTCATCGTCGATCCGCAGAACTCTCTCTTCTTTCCTTGATCACTGCACCTGCAAGAGAACAACAACAAACCGCAACAACGTCTCAAAATCAGAATAACAGAAAGGTGTCAAATTTGCAACATCAGAGAAGAAGATCAGTAAGAAACTCTCATACCTGAACGTCTCCATTGGATTAAGGTAAACTGCGTTTTAGTCTCCGCCACATCTAGCAGGGAAGTGCGATTTGTCTTCGATTTTCTCCATTATTCAACCACATCAATCTCATCAGAACAGGGATAACCTTCAACCAACTTCTTCAACATCATTGCATCATCAACAACCTTCATCACCATTAACCTGCAACAATCGGAAGGTTCAAAACCACAGAACAACAAGATTCACGAACATCAACCGCACAAAAGCGCACCACAGCTCTGTGTCACCGAATCATCAACACAAATCGCGACGAACTCGGCGATCTCGCGGAAGCATTGAAGAAGAGTCGTTTGAGTGTGAGAACGGCGCCGGCAAACTTTCGTCTTCGTGATTGTTTCCGTCTACGTGGTTCACAGCCAGGAGAAGACGAAGTGAATAAAGATTAAACGAAGACGAATGGTGATGAAAGAGTCGTGGCTAGGATTTTTATTTTTGACAGAATCATTGATGATGCGATGGTAATAACGGTGAATCCGAGAAAAGAAGAAAGAACACATTGAGAGGGAGCAGTTGAGATAGATTCATGGTGGAGTCTATGGTGTTTTTTGGCGGCCATAGAGCGATGAGAAAATGAGAGAGGGAGAGGATAGCGGCGCATCGGAGATGAAGAAGTATGCTGGGTCATTTTATTTGTCTGATATTTAGGGTTTCTTAATCAAATTGGATTGGGCTTACCAAAATATTCCATGGATTCCTGGACACACTCCCGAGTTCACTACACTCACCTCCCCAGCGGAATGCCATGGGTTTGGGCCTTCGGGCCATGTTTGTGCTATGTGTACCTTTCTTTTCCAATTGCACCTCCCCTGCGTGTGGATTTGGGCCTCAGGCCATGAAATTGGTATCTGCAACCCGCTGCTTTCAGTTCCGCACCCCCGTTCTCTTTATTTTCTCTTTTTTTAGAATTTGTTAATTATTTCTTGTAAAAATGCTAATTAATTTTTCTTGTTAAATCAATTGTGTGGATTAATATCTAATCCATTTTCCTTGATAATTTTTAATTAGAGTTTTTTTTGGTGAGAATTCTAATTGTTGTGAATTAATCTTTGTAAGTGTTCATAAGCTTGTTTTTTGAGCTATATTGGATTGATTTCAATAATGGTGGATCATCGCAAAGTGAATATAGAAGATGAGCATTTATTTTGCTCATAGGAGACTACAAGACCTTGCTTAAGGTTTTTTCTGATTTCTTGTATGTGAAGGATCGGCACTTCAACCAAGTAAGAAATCTCGACTTTAACGGCTTTTAAGCATCATTATAGTTGTATGCGGCTTAGGACCATATAATTTAAGGTGCATATTGAGCCCTCCCACCTGAGGTACTGGATTTATTTGTGATATATGTTGATTTTTGTCGATTTCAGAGCTTAGGGATTAGGTTACGAACCATTAGGATCGCTTCCTTTCACTTTCCCTCAAAATCCACATTTTTGCCCGTTTCGTCGCAATTATTAAAAATAGTTTTAGGTGGGATAAAATTCTGGAAAAATTCATTAGTGATACTCATCCTCTTAATTAATTTTTCATAATTTGTGTTTCCATATTTGGGTGGTTTTAATAATTAATTTGGATTTTAGATCATAAGTTGTCCCAAAAAGGAGTGTTTTGGCATAAGGAACCAAAAACAATTTTTCCCCATAGGTGTGAAACCTATTTTTTGTATGTGATTAACCACTATAATTTGTGACATTTTGATGCTCCTTAGGCATTTTTTTCATAATTTTAGATGCCCTCTTTGATCCACTTTGTGGAGGTGTTTTTCGGCGATCATGCCTTGCTATACCAATCGTTAAGTAATTGTTTTGGCACTTTGGTGCATAATTTTATGAAATCCTTTTAGACCATGTTATATAATTACTATATCATTCCAGGGATTTAATTTCATAATTTTTTAATCTTTTTTGCTATTTTTCCATGTCACCTAGATCCTAGGTTGATTCATGTGTGTATTTGCTCCATAATCTAAATATTAGAAAGGCATTCATGCCATTTGATTGAGGAACTTTTTGGTAACTTTTAGGAGTTAATTATAGGTCACTTTTAGATCCTTAATTCCAGTTATAGGCCACTTTTTGAACCATACTCATTTGGTTTGTTTTGGTGTTTCAAAGTGCATACTTATGTGAACTAATTTTGCCCTAAACTCATTTCTCGTCTCCTCTAATTGTTAACATGAATTATGTGGGAACCATTAATGTCAAGCCATGCATTATATTTGCATCTCATACCTTGTATGATACTGACCCATAATCATTTCATTCATATTTACATGTCATTCATACTTAATTTGCATCATTTGCGATGTTTATTTCATTTCTTCTCATGTATTCTTCTCCTTGCTCCATAGGCTTAAAGCATTGCATCCATGATTGTATATTCATTAATCTACATTCATAAGCATTCACTACTGACTTTGATGTTCATTTCATGTACTAATTCATGTTTGTAAACCATATGCATTCATACTTCATCCATAAACCCTAATTTGCATTTATGTGAACTTAGGTGAACTTTTTGTACATAGTTTGACATATATTGATCTTGTGAGGTATCTTAGCATACTTAGGTACCTATATAATGTAGATAATGAATTTATAAGTCATGTAACCTTTAGGTAACTTCACCTTTAGACTTAGGTCTTATTTTGAACCCTAGTTCAATTCTAGGACGTTTATGGTACTTAATCACTTTTATGCTTTGATTTTACTTTCAATATGCATTGTCATGCTAACTTTTGTTTTGTAGGGGGGAAGATTGAGGTAAGCCTCACTTCATTCCTATCTCTTGTGCATTCTAAATGTGTTTGCCTTAGCACTTGGTGCTTGTTTATAGGTTTTCCCTTTCTTTAGAAACAACTTACCTTCCTTAGGAAGTAAGTTGATTTCTAAGCTCTCTCTTCTTCTTTTCCTTTTCTTTCTTAGGATTAGAATACCTCATTAACCATAGGATCTCCCTTTTGTATATGATAACTAACTTAGGGTTGTGTCTTAATCCCCATTAGTTTGTCCTTTTTCAACTTGAGTCATTCTTTCTCATCTCATAAAGAAAAGCAATAAAACACTTAATGAAAATCGAACTTTCTTGTACGACATGAGACTTTGTGGCGGAGTGCTTATACGTGTCCTGTTTCGGGGCAAGGTGTAAGTACTTACCGCGATGGATAAGTCTTAGTATGATAATACCATAACATATCCATATATGCATAATACATTTACTTAGGTGCATCTTGCTATGCATGCATACATATTGCATAAACTGACATTCTCCTTGCAGGAAAGTTATATGCAGATAAAACAGTATCAACAATTCACAACAGATCAGAAATGATCCACACATTACTCAAGATGTCCTCGGAGAGTAGGCAAACGGTCTGTAAGAAGATCCATTCCCTAATCCAGGATATTTCCAGAAGATTTCATCTATCTGGTCTTGAATAGAAGGCAAACGGTCTGTACAAAGATCCATTCCCTAGTTCAAGATATTTTTCAGAAGAACTAATCCTGACGTTCTTTTGCCCCTTGAATAGCAGGCAAACGGTCTGTACAAAGATCCATTCCCTGGTTCAAGATATTTTTCAGAAGAACTAATCCTGACGTTCTTTTGGCCCTTGAATAGCAGGCAAACGGTCTGTACAAAGATCCATTCCCTGGTTCAAGATATTGTTCAGAAGAACTAATCCTGATGTTCTTTTGACCTTGGAGAGTAGGCAAACGGTCTGTACAAAGATCCATTCCCTAATCCAAGATACTTCCAGAAGAGATAATCGTCACGAAGATTTATTTCTACTGGTCTATTCAACAATTCACATCATGTTGCATAAATGATTCAGAGACGGCCTATACGAAGACCTAGTACTGATATCCAGTATCAACATAAATACATCATCACATCCTGATACTTTAGATGGCATCTCTAAGCCCATCTCCAGTTCTTCCAAGTGGCATCTTCAAGCCCACTCAAGCATATGCAACTAATCAACAGTGTTACTCTACGCACCGGCGAGTGCAAATTTTTGGGCTTTTGTGTTCAATCCCCTTCAACCTTCCAGGTCACGACTGGCACATACACCAATCTAACCCCTCAGGTTTCAGAAAATTGAACAGGGGCAGCTGTTGCACCCCAAAATTTGCCCTCCACAAGACAAGACATTGTGTAATAAGAGGTTCACAAGGTTCACAAGACATCTCATGAGGTTCACAAGGTTCACAATTAGTCAGAAAGTTTGACAATTCCCTCAGACAATGCATCCTCCTAAGCAATGCATCTTAAACTAGGGTTTTGACTTTCATCAGGCTAAATGGAATTCCAAGACTTAAAGTGAGCTTCATAGCATCTTATATGTGTTCAAGAATCCCCATGTCAAGTTTCAAGACTTTCCCAAAAGATTTGCTCAATCAGATGATCAGATAGGTTAAAATCAGTCAAAGCAGTCAAAAAGTCAAACTAAGGTCAACTGTGGTCAAACCAAAGTCAAACTTCATGATTTTTTGCCAACATCAAGTATATGAATTAAAATTCATCATTTGATCAAGGTTTTATCATGATTCATCAAGGAGATTTCAGATCATCAAGAATCAGGAGTTTCTAAATTAGGGTTTACACAGGAAAAGTCAACTGAACTTTGACCAGCCATAACTTTCACATGCTTCATCAAAAATTTTCCATCCAAATCTCATTTTGAAGGAAATTTAATTCTCTACAACTTTTAGTCTCACAAGCCAAGCCCAAAAATGCTTCATTTGGAAGGTATGGGCTAAGACATTATAGGTCCTTTTAAAAGTCAACAAAGAGTCAACAACTTCCAAAGAGCATAACTTGAGAATGGTAAAAGATATGGACATGAGACCAAAGATGTTGGTTAGAGGACTCTCTAAGCTTTCCAAAATGTCCAAGAACACCTTCATAGCATTAAAATTGAAGGATTTGTTCCCTTGCAAAGTTGGGAAATTTTTGGGAAGTTTATGAAGCAAATAAGGCCTTAAAACCAATTTTTGCTAAATGAGCCCACCAAATTGCCATCCTAACTTTACAATATCATCAAGCACGACCTAGCCCATACATTTTCTGATTTTTTATATTTTATTTGATATTTATTTGAATTTTATTCATTAAAATACAAATTAAATTAAAATAAAATATGAAAATCATATATTTGGAAGAGATTGTGATTCTAGAAGGTCATAAACACCATTCAAGACCAATTATTCATATCCAAATTCGTGCTAGACCAAGATAGTAAGGATATATTGGATTTTTTGATATTTTTGGATGAGAGATTTCTTCATAATCAAGTAATCAATTTTCATGATACAAAGCCCATTCTTTTTGACCTAATTCAATCCTTATATATACATGAACACATAGCAATGCTAAAGGGACGAATTCACAGCCTCCAAGACTTTGTTCAAACTTCACAAAATTGTTCCAAAAACTCAAATTCGGATTCATCCATAGAAGGCGTTTAAAGGTATTTTAAAGACATATGAAGGATCCTTGGACATCACTGATCATATATCAATAGCCATATGCATCTCAAACTCCAAGAATTGACCAAACCGAATCAAAGTTTTTGAGATTTTATGAATTTTTCGTTTTCACATCTTTGAGTAATATAAATGGCATTTGTTTGTTGTTTCATGTTTGTATTGAACTAATGATTGTTTCTGTATACTTTAATTTGAGTTTTGACACAGAATCGAAGACTTGCCATTGTTAGGGTTTGAGATTCGAATTCGGGATCTTGGTATTTAGGGTGTTTAAATGGATTCTAAGAACATGGCCGTGACATATAAACTTCATGTGATTGATCTGGGTTGTTAATTTACATTAATGTTGTGGTTTGATTGATGATTAAAAAACGTAGGTTTTTCTGGTTCAAGAACATGCAGGAAAATTCGCAGGAAGTTTTGAAGAAGAATTCGCAGGAAATTCAAACGGGGAAGATGAAGTTTGGCGCGCAGGAAATATTTGAAATTTCAGGAAGGCTTAAAACGAATGCGTTTCATGTATATGACAACTAAAGCGCTTGGCTCAGTTGGTTTGTACGTCTGGTTGATAAGTGAATGGTCCTGGGATCAAAACCTCCCCAGGCCATTTTTGGTTTTGTTTTTATTTTCAATATTTTCGCAGGTTAAAGAACAAAAGGATTACCACCTGGATCACTATCACCAACGCACGCACAGCCTGGTGGATGGCGTGCTGGTCCAAGGGTGATGAAGCCTAGGGCGTGGGTTCAATCCCTGCCCCAGGTAAGTTTTAATTTTTGTTTTGTTTAATTATTTTGTTTAATTATTTTATTGTTAATTAATTATAATCATGTTTAATATATATATTTAAATGATTATAGGAAAATAATATGTAAATATATTAATTTCATATTTTAAAAACCATTAGTTTATTTTCTAAAAGCTTAATCCTAGTTTTTTTTTATTTTAATTAAAATATGCATATATGATTATTATATATTTATTATTTTTGGTAAATAATTAAATTAATAATGTAAATTAAATCCTAATTATATTTTCTAAAATTTCTAAAACCCTCATCCTGATTTTTCTTAAATATAAAATTAACCCTAATTTTTATTTAACTTCAATATTAAACTTAATTAATTTTTCTTATATGTAATAATTAATCTCATTCTGTAAATAAATTAATATATGATTTATTATTATTATTATCTTTATTATTCTATCTCAAAAAATTCTTAAAAAAATGTTTATTTAATTTTAAAATATTTAATTAACTTGTATCTATTTTATATATTTGTGCTAACATTTTTTTTATGATTATTCTTATTACTAACCCCTTTTATTATTTATTTATATGCTTACTATTTAAATCGTTTCTATTATTATGTAACTGTAAAAGTCGTGTAATAGTCGTAGGTTATATTTTTGTCTTTATTTTATTACTTGTAAATATTTATATTATTGCTATGGTTAGTAAAATAGGGAGTGATAACATGTTTGCTTTAAAATTAATTTAGATCACTAATCATAAGATAAATATCTGAATTTATACACGCACACACGTAAGTCGATATTTGATCGCCATCTCACTTCTTAAGGATATCCCTCATGTTGCCTAAATAAAGAGGTCAAGTAAGGTGTCTAAAAGCAAAGTCCCTTCTCATACACAAATCATCTAGTCCCTTTACGATTATAAGATCAAGTCCCTTCGATGTTGCCTACGGTAAATGATCTTGTCCCTTCGAATAAAAGATGATAAGTCCCTTCGTATTGCCAAGACACCTTACAGTTGCCTAAACACAGATGTCCCTTCACATGTCCCTTCTTACATCCAAGGTAATGACTACCTATTCCTTAATAATAGGGATAGTCTTACCATTGAAAGAACATTTAAGAACAGTAAAGATTCAAATTAGGGTAGGTTCCTCTTAAGTAATTGCTCACTTTTCATCAAATTATTTCATTACACTTCACATTTTCAAACAAATTTTCAAAACAAAGTCTTTATATATATCCATACAAGAAACATTATAAAGTACTTAAGAAAATTTTCAATCACACACTACACTTCTCAAAACAGTTTAAAGTGAGCTAAGTAACTAAGAGCCCATGGATAACCATGGATGTAAAGGGTGCTAACACCTTCCCTTTACATAACCTACCCCCCGAAATCAAAAATCTTTTAAGATCTTTCCTGTTCTTTTATGCCCTTTCCTTTGGATAAAATAAAAGTCGGTGGCGACTCTTGCTATCCGCAACATAACTAAAATCAGTTCTCCCACCGTGTTACACATACGCAGTTCCAACATAAAAAACACAAATAAATAGTTCCCGCCTTAGTTAGGAGAACTACGTCGACTCTGATCCTCATTATCCCGATGAGGTACGTAGGCAGCGGGGTAAGGCCTGTTCGAGCACATTCTTTATTTTCCCTACATTTTCCCCATTCTTCCTTTTTATTCTCTTTCTCCAGTTCCATTTCTCATTTCATTCCAGTTCCAGTAGCAGTTATATTCATCAGCTTTATTTCTCACCCTTAGAAACAAACAAGCAAGCGTGGATCCCGTCGGGTACGGCGGACAAATTGGGGTGCTAATACCTTCCCAGTTCGTAACCGACTCCCGAACCCATATCTTTGGTTCGCAAGGCCTTGTCATTTCCTTCTTCCTTAGGTTTGTGCAACATTACCTTTCCCATTCATTCGGGATAAAAAT
The DNA here is from genome assembly GCA_963966055.1 of Lathyrus aphaca. NCBI lineage: Eukaryota > Viridiplantae > Streptophyta > Magnoliopsida > Fabales > Fabaceae > Lathyrus > Lathyrus aphaca. Next base: position 110,475,921 of record OZ014521.1, on the reverse strand, counting down.
GTCTGGCTGGCGACTCTAACTTTTCCGCGCCACTTTCGCGTTGTACCAGGATGAAAATCCCGGGAGCGACAGCTGGCGACTCTGCTGGGGATCGAACCCAGAATCTCTGGTTTCCCTTTGTAGAGTCAATCCTAGCGCCTGTTTGGTTTTGTTTCTTTGGGTGTTTATCTGTTTGATGTTGTGTGCTTTAGTTTAGCTTTACTGTTTTTATTTATAGTTTTACTTTACAACTTTACTTTACCGCATTTATTTACCGCTTTCAGTATTTATTTTCCATGCATCATATTATACTGGACTGTCTGGCTGTGCTGGTTTTCATTTTTTCTGCGGGATGGGAGTTACTGTGAGGTATGCCAAATACCCGGCTTGAGTGCACTATAGGATTAGCGTGGACACGTTGTACTCGCATGGTTACATGATGAGTGGCGATGTGTTCCACACCCAGATTGCGGCTGTCTCGGGACTATTCTGTGTGGGGGTTCTTCTCCACTTCGGGGTACAACCTTGATAGTTATGTGCATCTGGTGACCGATCTTCGAGGACCTTAATGGGAACACCCCTCTCCAGTGATGACAGTGGCAGACCACATTTGTTGGCAAACCCACTCGCATCCGAGGGTCCATTGGAAACTCGCATAGGATGGCCTAGTTCTCTCATATGAATTCAGTTAAAGCAAACTGATCGTATGACGGTAGTATTGTACCCTTTAGGATGAATGTACTATTGTTTCTCGACTCAGTGCTTGAAGCTGGAGACTTGTGAGGGATGCTTGTTTTTTCGGACTCAACTGAGGCCTCCCTGATTAGTACATAATGCCAAACTGATTCCTTGATTTGTTCATGAGCCATTTCTCGGAAATGGTGAACGTATTATTGCTATTCGGCTTTGAGAGTCCGTGATGTTGACCCGAGTAGCACACCCGTGAGATTGGGAAGGGTTTACAGGTTTGCAGGAACCCTAAACTTCAACATACCCACTTTGCCAGTATTGTTCAGTGTTCTATGGTTCTTTGATTCTGAGATCCGGGATTTCTATTCAGAGAAATTGTTGCTGTGATTACTATTGTGACCTTGATATTGTGATTGTTATTATGACTCTCTACAGATACTTGGCTCGTTGTTCAACTTCAACACCATCAGTGACTATTCTATTATTTGATCCAGTTCTATAGTTATTGGGTTCTCAGTTATGGGGTTCTATACAGAGATGGTATTGTTATTGTGGTTTTATATAGACAGATGGTTCACTGCTCAACACCGGCGCCAACATCAGAACATTGATCACACGCCTGTTGCATACATGACATCATAGCATTTATGCACACATGTTCAGTTATTTCCGAGGATCACATATCTGAATCATGCTGTTGGATTTTTCTGTATCAAAACTTGAATTAAAGCAGATAGATTCCTCAGAAATAATTGAGCATGGCATTTGCATACATCCTTGCATTCTTGACAGGTGTTCAGAGACAGATTTTTTTCCTGACTTGATTTCTCATCAGAATGGACAACTTGAATCACAATCATCAAGGTATATATTTGAAGCAACTCCGGGCAGAGGTTACCAAAATGAAGACCCAGCCGGGGTAATTCATGCAAAGGTGCAAGCTTTATTTCAAAGTCAGAAACTATTGAAAGAGGAAGTCAACCAGATGAAGACTCAGAGGATTCGGTTATAGAAATCCTGAATGCAGTGTCAAGGAAATGAAGTTATTTTCATCCCTAGTAAGGGGAACTACGCTGCTCTGATTCTCTATTGGTCAATGGAGATACGTAGGCAGGAGATCACATGAGATCTTTCCGAGCAACCTTATTTATCAACTTTATTTATCAACCTCTTCCCACTAAATGTCATTTGTCAGCATCCAACCTGAGCTTCCCAAGAGTGTCCTAGGGGAAGTGCATACGGGTAAAGGCCAGAACAACTTGAAAATAAGTTTTATCATATTTCTATGTCGTACGTGCAACAGGTTTCCTCACTTGCTCAGATTCAAATTGGTTGACCTAGCCGCATCAGGATCATCTCCGACAAAGCTTCCTTTGAGGTTTCAACTCCAAGTATGATTACCATTCTGGGGCACCTGGCCTTTTAATTGAAGATTGCGAGTCTTTCAGTGGCAGAGGTAAATACAAGGTCCCGAATCCGATTGACTTTAAGAATATTGTATTCGCACCAGGTAAAAGTGAGAATATGGCACCAAAGCTGTAATTGAATGAACATCCAAACTGCTGACTGCTGAAGGTCTCCAAGAGCAATAAGTCCAGACGGAGTCAGACCTCCTCAATAATGGCAACCATGATGTGAAAGCTAGATGCAAGTACCACTCAGGGAAATTTAGGCATACAATTGACAAATGTGATGTGTTCAAGTACAAAGTGCAAAATTTGATCGACTCAAAGGTCATCATGCCAGAAGGTCTACACGTATATCGAAATCTCCTCATCAAAATGGCATCCTGGTTTGCAAGGGCATCTTCAAAAGCAATAAGTCCAGACGGAGTCAAGTCTCCTCAATGACGGCAATGTTCAGCTTCTTTACTGAATTTTCATTTGTAGTTCCCTTTATTTGTTTAAACATTTGTATGCATGCATGAAACTTATTTGTTTTTGAATGATAACCATAATAAAATGCACATGTTTTTCTTGAATTAATCCATTCGTATTCACTCATGATTTTGTGTATGTGAATTGCAATACCAACTGTTGTGCTTAAACTCTATCAGGGAAGATGACGAAATGAAAACGCAAAATTTTTACTTGTATGCTTTTGAGAAATACCCTGTTGACGATGTACATGCATTGTTTCAAATCCTAAACACCGGAGATATAAGGGAGATAGACCCTCGCCAACCCATTTGAGCCTTGAAGTATGAGTTTCTTTTCGCATGGAAAAAACCCTTGCATTTAACCCAGGGGCAGGGTAGGCTTCAGTTAGTTTGACCGAGCATTCAAATTTCAAAAAGGTGTAAACATATGAGGATCCATTACCTTTCGTTGTACAAAATCAAGAGGTCCAAAGACCAAAAACCACAATGGTTATCCCAATCAAGAGTCCAAAGACCGGAAACTACATTGGTTATTACTCATTGACCAGAGAATGAGGCAGTCACGACCCTTTCAAAGCATTCAAGACAAACAGTGTCACACGATTTGTTCAAAAAAAAAAAAGAAAAAGAAAAAATGAATAAAAAGCCCGCTAAGTCGAAGCTTGAAAACAAGCGACTTGGGCAAAAATTAGGGCATCCCGCTGGACTTCACAATCAAAGATTCACAAGAATCAATCCAGGCAAAAGTTAGGGATAAGAAAAAGAATGCAAAAGCAAAAGACTAAAAGGATTACACAAGAAAGATCCTTGAACAAGAACAAAGTCGTGTGATACAGACACAAAAGACAAAGGGGTGACTGACTCCAAATGACAACTTGATTGGTGCTTTAAACCGTTAGTGTAATTGGTCCCTCAACCATCACAAAACCCTTTTCGAGAAGTGAGCGCTTGTGAAAGCTAGCTGAAAATAGGAACGGAGAACATCACGAAGATGGGTGGGCACAAATAAACTTCGAGCCTATATCCTTTATTTTTATAACCGTGAACCAGACCACGATACAACCCTCAAAAGTCCTAACTGAAACAGGGTTATTTTGAGAGCGTACTACCACGAGACCGCGTTCCTGACTCCTATGAGTGGGGCTTGAAAGATCTTTATTGGTGTTGCATGTGCATGCTTTCTATCATTCAAAAAATTAATGTCGTATCTTAACTAGTGATTCGTTCACAAAGGTTTGCGACATCTTCTTACAGTAAATCTTCAAGATTAACATGTGTTTTGCATTAGAATTTTCATTCTCAAAATAAACATCTTCTGCTTGCATACATTTGTTTGGCATCATAAAAATTCATATACGAAACTTCAGTCCAGAAGCTTAATATGGCCAAGTTGAGAAGTCTGAAACTTCTGAAGGACGATCACATGAAGATGCACTTTTCCAAGAAACTCCATTGAGTAGGAACTTTCCCAATAGTCGTGGTAAGAGCCAACTAATATGGGGCAATCACTTCGAGATTCAAATCTCTCAAAGAGCCATTAGTCTGATGCATGCATTCAAATTTTAGCCAAACTGGGGCAATTACTCCAAGATCCAATCTCTCAAAGAACAGTTGATCTGGGTGTTTTCTTCAAAGCACAGTCATTCAGAGGTGATCACTTCAAGACTTGTACTGGAGCAGGCCACCACAAGAGCATGAGAAGTCACTTTTTCCCGAAGACGGTAAATCCAAAGCACCTATCCAAAGTCCAAAATACTGGGGCAGAATATTTCACGGTGATATGAGGTTATTCATGAATCCTCGCGAGACAAATTTCTTTCATAGACCATGCAGTCTGGGGCAGTTATTTCGAGATCCGACGAATCTCTCCAAGAGTTTGAAGACACTGAGGCATCTCGTATGCCAGTTTTCTGTAAAATCCACTTGAGACATTATCTTTTGATAGATCCTAGTAGAAGGCGAGTTGAAGATTGCAAAGAACCATTGCTCACTTATGATTAGTTGGCAACCTATCAACCCAGGGCTAGGGGCAAAGCCATTGTCGGCACAGTACTTCAAGAGTTGTTTCGTCAGCGGACTTCATTGATCAGAATTCCTTAGCAAGTCTCATTAGACAGTTTCTTCTCCAGTAGTGCGGCAAATGGAAGGTTGCTTCTTGAGCAGAAGGGTATCATCATCTCTCATTCCCAAAATGAGAAGATTTATTTCTTATCCCCAACAAGTTGCAACTTGAGCTCTTACCTTCAGCAGGAAGCTTTATCATTGACATCATTTGTCATCCCCAACAGAGTTCAACGGGTAGCGTACCTAGCAAGAAGAGTCCATCTCCAGCAAGGTCCTGGCACTCCAATCTCAAAGTCCAATTTATTTTTGGCAATGGTGGTTGTTCAGAGCCGGTGTATCATTGATAGCATTCCCCGCAGAGATGTCTCCTCCTCATCAGGATTAACCAGATCAATGCAGTGATCGTCAGTTCCTCCCCAGTCAAGCCATCTAGGATACTTGCAGTCTCCTTATCAGGAGATCTCTGTGCATTTGCATACGCATAATCATCATTACATTTGCATCCTCCAAAGCGTAGCATTTCCATCCTCATGGAGCATTACGCCATAAATCCAAACATATGCATGCCAACATGGGCCAGTTTTGAGGTATACTACATACGACCTATAACATCTTCTCAACCTGAAGTACTCCGTACAGAGGATACCAATATCATTTTTCAGACATCCTTGTCTTTTCAGGTCGATGTTTGTCACTTATTTCGCGTCTTGTTTGGTACAACAGTCGCGTCGCAGGTTCTCGTTTTGCACAACGGTCCTGTTTGCCTGGGCTCTCGTTTATGTACAACGATCCCGTTCCATCTTGTCCTATTTCCTTTGTGTTTCTGGTTATCGCCTGAGGCCGGTATACCAGTGCGTCTCCATTCGATAATGGTTTCGTGTTAGATCTGAGGATCTTTTGAGAATTGTCATTCGAGGATGGCATTCTTTTCTTCAAGTCCTTCTGAGGTTGGTCTTGTTGTTATGGCTATCATTCGAGAATGATAGACCATTTTGAGATTATTGATTGAGGTCAGTTTTTCTCGTTTTCAAAGTCTGTTTGAGGTCAGTCTTTGTGTTTCTGGTTATCGCCTGAGGCCGGTATACCAGTGCGTCTCCATTCGAGGATGGTTTCGTGTTAGATCCGAGGATCTTTTGAGAATTGTCATTCGAGGATGGCATTCTTTTCTTCAAGTCCTTCTGAGGTTGATCATGTTGTTGTGGCTATCATTCGAGGATGATAGACCATTTTGAGCTTATTGATTGAGGTCAGTTTGTCTCGTTTTCAAAGTCTGTCTGAGGTCAGTCTTTGTGTTTCTGGTTATCGCCTGAGGCCGGTATACCAGTGCGTCTCCATTCGAGGATGGTTTCGTGTTAGATTCGAGGATCTTTTGAGAATTTTCATTAGAGGATGGAATTCTTTTCTTCAAGTCCTTCTGAGGTTGGTCTTGTTGTTATGGCTATCATTCGAGGATGATAGTCCATTTTTGAGCTTATTGATTGAGGTCAGTTTGTCTCGTTTGCAGAGTCTGTCTGAGGTCAGTCTTTGTGTTTCTGGTTATCGCCCAAGGCCGATATACCATTGCGTTTCCATTCGAGGATGGTTTTGTGTTTGATCCAAAAATCACGTTTTGAGAATTGTCATTTGAGGATGGCATTCTTCCCAGCGTATTTTATTCCCCACAAAATGCAACTTCATTTCCCAGTGTGGTTATTTCTACCAAGTCATGTTTTGTTATCCCTAGTTGAGTCTTGTTTCAGTACAACAATCTCATTTTTTCGCGTCTCTGTTTAAGTACAACGGTCGTGTCTTGGGCTCTCGTTTAAGTACAAAGATCTCGTTCCTTTCGAGTCTCCATTTAAGTACAATAGTCTCGTCTTTGGGTCTTATTTCAGTACAACAGTCTCATTTTTTTTCGCGTCCCAGTTTCAGTACAGCGGTTTCATGTCGGGTGATCATTTAAGTACAATGATCTTGTTTCTTTTTGGTCTCGTCTCAGTACGATGGTTTCATTTTCTTGGTTAGATCGATTGATCTTCTTTGAGTCGTGAATCGGATGATGTTACGTTCTCGTTTTTTCAGGGCTATGGATCGGTTGATACCATTTCCTGGTTGGATCGGTTGATCTTGTTTGAGTCGTAAATCGGTTGATGTTGCTTCTCTCCTTTGTCTTTCCAAGCCCTGTTTTGTACAACAGGCTCCTCCTTCCGTGGCTTGGTCCTGCCCAGCAGTCGCGTATTGTTTCTTTATGGCTTGGTCCTGCCCAGTAGTCATATTGATTTAAGCCATGTTCCGCCAACAGGCATCTTCCATGGCTTGGTCCTGCCCAGTAGTCGCGTGTTTTCTTTGTGGCTTGGTCCTGCCCAGCAGTCACATTTTCGAGTTCCATTCCGCTAATGGTCTCGTTAAGCCCTGTTCCGCCAACAGGCATCCTCCATGACTGGGTCCTGCCCAGCAGTCGCGTGTTTTCTTATGGCTTGGTCCTGCCCATCAGTCATATTGATTTAAGCCCTGTTCCGCCAACAGGCATCCTCCGTGACTTGGTCCTGCCCAGCAGTCGCGTGTTTTCTTTATGGCTTGGTCCTGCCCAGCAGTCATATTGATTTAAGCCATGTTCCGCCAACAGGCATCTTCCGTGGCTTGGTCCTGCCCAACAGTCGCGTTTTGTTTCTTTATGGCTTGGTCCTGCCCAGCAGTCATATTGATTTAAGCCTTGTTCCGCCAACAGGCATCCTCCGTGGCTTGGTCCTGCCCAGCAGTCGCGTATTGTTTCTTTATGGCTTGGTCCTGCCCAACAGTCATATGGATTTAAGCCCTGTTCCGCCAACAGCCATCCTCCGTGGCTTGGTCCTGCCCAGCAGTCGCGTGTGTTCTTTGTGGCTTGGTCCTGCCCAACAGTCACATTGATGAGTTTATGTTTCATTGATGTTTTTGTTAAGCCATGTTTCACCAACAGGCACCCTCGTTGTGGCTTTGATTCGCTCAATATTCACAATGCAGGTTTTTTTGGCATTTGATTCCGTTCCACCTGGTTCTTTCCCCGCTACCTATTCAGAGGTCAAAATAAAAAATTATAAATAAATAAATGGGCAGATGGAATTTCCATTACCCTCAGTGTGCATATTTTCAGGTTTTATTCGAGTATTCAATCACTCCATACCTTGAACGTCTAAAAGCTATTGCAATTATTCGTTCAGGTATGCAGATGATTGAATAGGGGCAGCTGTAATACCTCAAAATTTGCCCTCATTCTTTTTTACCTTAACTGGCTTATCGCTTCGCATTCATCTGCATCTTCCACTAGGTCATTAACATCCATAATCATGCATTTCATTGGCTCCTAAGGCATGTGATCAAAGTCATACGAATGTAGGGTTTCGTACCTTATCCATATCTATCCAGGTGCTGGTTCCTCTCAAACATCGGAAGTTGTATTCTTCTTCGTCTAATATCACAAAGATTCATATTCATGAGTAAGCTTGAGGTCATTTCACCGATTGAGGCCCGTTGGGTTAATTTGAGCTCATTTCGTGGAGGTATTCATTCACGTGTGACAAGTGATTAATAAAGAAGTTAGTTCATGAATCATTGGTTTTTGGATTGATCATGGCATCATAGTTTATGAGAATTGGGTTTTGTTCAAAGGTTCGATTCGAACTAAGGATGAAAAGTGTGATACCATGATTTATTTGGAAGGCTTTGTTCGAGTTTACTTTTGAATCAAATTATCCATTTTTGGCCCCGTTCTTTTTAAGCCTGATCCATCCTTATACCAACAATAAATCATTAAGCCCATCATTTATTGATTTATCCAAGCCCGTTTTATTACTTAAATTAAACTCATTGTTAGACATTTTCCTTTTGGTCTTTTGCTAATATTTTCCTTTTAGCCCATTTCAAGCTAAACCGATGAAATTTGTTTTGATTACATCCATTTCAATCCATGTGCCAAACTTTTTTCTTTTTTTCCCAAAACCATATCCAATTTTATTTTCTTTTTTAACCAAATTCCAAACCCATCATAATCCATAACAAAAATAGACAAACCAAGGACTCTCATGATTTATCTATCAAATAACACTCCAATTGGTATTTCAGGCCCATTAGCTTTTAATTATTTTAGTTTTGTTATTATGACAAAATAGGGATGGAAATATCATAAAGATAAAGCTTAGCAGAAAAAATCAATAAAATAGATGCAAGGAAATTTTGTAGAAGAGGATCATTACATATGAGAAAACACTCAGTTACATACCAAAAGAAAAATTAGTTACAAAAAAGGAAAATTCTGTTACAAGTAATAACAGAAATCAGTTAGGAAATTCCAACTGATAAAAAAGGGCTCATAACAGAAAAACAGGGGCAGAACTCAGAAAAAAAATCTCTTCATCAATCTTCAAGAGAACCTTCCACCATCTTCCTCCTCCAACTTCATCCATCTCAATCTCAATATTCTTCAATTGATCTCCATCAAACCAATCCCTCTTCAATGATCTTCTGCAACTTCTCCACAAAAATCCTCATCTTCAATCTCAACTTGAATCCACTCTCAGAATCAACCTCGAACCTCTTCAATCTTCTGAAGACCCTTCACTTCATCTTCATCATTGATTCAGTATCATTAATCCAAGAACCAAAATATCCAAGCTTCAACCCTCACCAACCTGCAATCATCAAGAAGCAACAACCGAAAAATGGTTACAGAAGTGAAGAAGCTCTAGCTGAAAACAAGGGTGATCCATAACAGAAAGAGAAGAAAAACCTTCTGGAGTTTCTGATCTCGTTCTCTAATTATCATCACCATAACCGCTCTCTCTCAAATCTCTTCTTCATCTTTTTGCAATCACAGAAAAACTTCGTCAACAAATATCCCAGAACTCACTTTTAACCGTTTTCAATCTCTCATCAACCTTTCCTCTATCTTCACACCTTATCCATCACCACCTTCATCTATCAACAACATAAGCTTTATCTTCAAGCTTCAATCGTCATCAGCATTAACTTTGTGTCATCTTCGGCAAGATTCGGAAAATCTCCAGCAAGGAGTCTTCAATGTACATGTTCATCGTCGATCCGCAGAACTCTCTCTTCTTTCCTTGATCACTGCACCTGCAAGAGAACTACAACAAACCGCAACAACGTCTCAAAATTGGAATAACAGAAAGGTGTCAAATTTGTAACATCAGAGAAGAAGATCAGTAAGAAACTCTCATACCTGAACGTCTCCATTGGATTAAGGTAAACTGCGTTTTAGTCTCCGCCGCATCTAGCAGGGAAATGCGATTTGTCTTCGATTTTCTCCATTATTCAACCTCATCAATCTCATCAGAACAGGGATAACCTTCAACCAACTTCTTCAACATCATTGCGTCATCAACAACCTTCATCACCATTAACCTGCAACAATCGGAAGGTTCAAAACCACATAACAACAAGATTCATGAACATCAACCGCACAAAAGCGCACCACAGCTCTGTGTCACCGAATCATCAACACAAATCGCGACGAACTCGGCGATCTCGCGAAAGCATTGAAGAAGAGTCGTTTGAGTGTGAGAACGGCGCCGACAAACTTTCGTCTTCGTGATTGTTTCCGTCTACGTGGTTCACAACCAGGAGAAGACAAAGTGAATAAAGATTAAACGAAGACGAATGGTGATGAAAGAGTCGCGGCTAGGATTTTGATTTTTGACAGAATCATTGATGATGCGGTGGTAATAACGGTGAATCCGAGAAAAGAAGAAAGAACACATTGAGAGGGAGCAGTTGAGATAGATTCATGGTGGAGTCTATGGTGTTTTTTGGCGGCCATGGCGCGATGAGAAAATGAGAGAGGGAGAGGATAGCGGCGCATCGGAGATGAAGAAGTATGCTAGGTCATTTTATTTGTCTGATATTTAGGGTTTCTTAATCAAATTGGATTGGGCTTACCAAAATATTCCATGGATTCCTAGACACACTCCCGAGTTCACTACACTCACCTCCCCAACGGAATGCCATGGGTTTGGGCCTTCGGGCCATGTTTGTGCTATGCGTACCTTTCTTTTCCAATTGCACCTCCCCTGCGTGTGGATTTGGGCCTCAAGCCATGAAATTGGTATCTGCAACCCGCTACTTTCAGTTCCGCACCCCTGTTCTCTTTATTTTCTCTTTTTTTAGAATTTGTTAATTTTTTCTTGTAAAAATGCTAATTAATTTTTCTTGTTAAATCAATTGTGTGGATTAATATCTAATCCATTTTCCTTGATAATTTTTAATTAGAGTTTTTTTGGTGAGAATTCTAATTGTTGTGAATTAATCTTGGTAAGTGTTCATAAGCTTGTTTTTTGAGCGATATTGGATTGATTTCAATAATGGTGGATCATCGCAAAGTGAATATGGAAGATGAGAATTTATTTTGCTCATAGGAGACTACAAGACCTTGCTTAAGGTTTTTTCGGATTTCTTGTATGTGAAGGATCGACACTTCAACCAAGTAAGAAATCTCGACTTTAACGGCTTTTAAGCATCATTATAGTTGTATGCGACTTAGGACCATATAACTTAAGGTGTATATTGAGCCCTCCCACCTGAGGCACTGGATTTATTTGTGATATATGTTGATTTGTGTCGATTTCGGAGCTTAGGGATTAGGTTACGAACCATTAGGATCGCTTCCTTTCACTTTCCCTCAAAATCCACTTTTTTGTCCATTTTGTCGCAATTATTAAAAATATTTTTAGGTGGGATAAAATTCTGGAAAAATTCATGAGTTATCCTCATCCTCTTAATTAATTTTTCATAATTTTTGTTTCCATATTTGGGTGGTTTTAATAATTAATTTGGATTTTAGATCATAAGCTGTCCCAAAAAGGAGTGTTTTGGCATAAGGAACCAAAAACAATTTTTCCCCATAGGTGTGAAACCTATTTTTTGTATGTGATTAACCACTGTAATTTGTGACATTTTGATGCTCATTAGGCATTTTTTTCATAATTTTAGATGCCCTCTTTGATCTACTTTGTGGAGGTGTTTTTCGCCGATCATGCCTTGCTATACCAATCGTTAAGTAATTGTTTTGGCATTTTGGTGCATAATTTTATGAAATCCTTTTAGAAAATGTGAGATAATTACTATATTATTCCAGGGATTTAATTTCATAATTGTTTAAGCCTTTTTGCTATTTTTCCATGTCACCTAGATCCTAGGATGATTCATGTGTATATTCGCTCCATAATCTAAATATTAGAAAGGCATTCATGCCATTTGATTGAGGAACTTTTTGGTAACTTTTAGGAGTTAATTATAGGTAACTTTTAGGTCCTTAATTCCAGTTATAGGCCACTTTTTGAACCACACTCATTTGGTTTGTTTTGGTGTTTCAAAGTGCATACTTATGTGAACTAATTTTGCCCTAAACTCATTTCTCTTTTCCTCTAATTGTTAACATGAATTATGTGGGAACCATTAATGTCAAGCCATGAATTCTATTTTCATCTCATACCTTGTATGCTACTGACCCATAATCATTTCATTCATATTTACATGTCATTCATACTTAATTTGCATCATTTGCGATCTTATGCGATGTTTATTTCATTTCGTCTCATGTATTCTTCTCCTTGCTCCATAGGCATAAACCATTGAATCCATGATTATATGTTCATTCATCTACATTCATTAGCATTCACTACTGACTTTGATGTTCATTTCATGTACTAATTCATGTTTGTAAACTATATGCATTCATACTTCATCCATAAACCCTAATTTGCATTTATGTGAACTTAGGTGAACGTTTTGTACATAGTTTGATATATTTTGATCTTGTGAGGTATCTTAGTATACTTAGGGACCTATATAATGTAGCTACTGAATTTATAAGTCATGTAACCTTTAGGTACCTTCACCTATAGACTTAGGTTTTATTTTGAACCCTAGTTCCATTCTAGCACGTTTATGGTACTTAATCACTTTTATGCTTTGATTTTACTTTCAATATGCATTGTCATGCTAACTTTTGTTTTGTAGGGGGGAAGATTGAGGTAAACCTCACTTAATTCCTATCTCTTGTGCATTCTAAATGTATTTGCCTTAGCACTTGGTGCTTGCTTATATGTTTTCCCTTTCTTTAGAAACAACTTACCTTCCTTAGGAAGTAAGTTGATTTCTAAGCTCTTTCTTCTTCTTTTCCTTCTCTTTCTTAGGATTAGAATACCTCATTAACCATATGATCTCCCTTTTGTATATGATAACTAACTTAGGATTGTGTCTTAATCCCCCTTAGTTTGTCCTTTTTCAACTTGAGTCATTCTTTCTCATCTCATAAAGAAAAGCAATAAAACACTTAATGAAAATCGAACTTTCTTGTACGACATGAGACTTTGTTGCGGAGTGCTTATACGCGTCCTGTTTCGGGGCGAGGTGTAAGTACTTACCGCTATGGATAGGTCTTAGTATGAGAATGTTCACAAACAAATTCAAAAACATTTCTCATAAAAGACAAAAACAAACAATAAGCGACTATCCTGCGGGAACTTCTCTTCTCATCTCATTCATTCTGAACGCGAACTCGCGGTGACTTGTCTCGCATGGAAGACGGTAAACGCACTCGTACCAGACGAGCCTGCAACACCTGAGCATAGACATACGCAGTTCCAGCATAAAAAACACAAACAAATAGTTCCCGCCTTAGTTAGGCGAACTACGTCGACTCTGATCCTCATTATCCCGATGAGGTACTGTAACACGGTGGGAGAACTGACTTTAGTTATGTTGCGGATAGCAAGAGTCGCCACCGACTTTTATTTTATCCAAAGGAAAGACATAAAAGAACAGGAAAGACCTTTTTAAAAGATTTTTGGGCCCGGGGGGTAGGTTATGTAAAGGGAAGGTGTTAGCACCCTTTACATCCATGGTTATCCATGGGCTCTTAGTTACTTAGCTCACTTTAAAATGTTTTTGAAATGTGAAGTGTGTGAATAAAAATTTTCTTAAGAGTTTCATAATGATCCATGTACGGATGCGTAAAAAAACCTTTGTTTTGAAAATTGTTTAAAATGTGTGAAGTGTTTGAAATGTTTTGAAGAGTGAGCAAATATATAAGAGGAACCTACCCTAAGTTTAAGTCTTTTCTGTTCTTGAATCCTTTAAATGGTAAGACTATCCCTATTATTAAGGAATAGGTAGTCATTACCTTGGATGTGTGGGACAAGTGAATGGACATCTGTTATTTAGGCAACTGTGGGGTGTATAAGCAATTCGAAGGGACTTATCATCTTTATTCGAAAGGGACAAGATCATTACGAAGGCAACATTCGAAGGGACTTGATCTTTTTATCTGTTTAGGGACTAGATGATGTGGAATTAGGGACTTTGCTTTATACACCTACTTGACCTTTTGATTAGGCAACATGAGAGGTATCCTTAAGGAAGTGAGATGGCGATCAAAGATCGACTTACGTGTGTGAGTGTACAATTTTAATATTTATCTTTAAATTTAATGAGCTAAATTAATTTTAAACATACAAACATGTTACACTCCCTATTTTACTAACCATAGCATAAAATAAATATTCAATATTACTATTACAATTTTACATAAAGGAAGCAATTACAAAATAATAATAATTAACAAATTAAATAAATAAGCAAAATAATAATAATAATATAATTGGGTTAGTAAAAAAAAATAATAAAAATAATACAAAGTTAAATGGGGTTAGTAATAATAAATATCATATGAAAATAAACATAATTAATAATAATAAACAAGAATATTAGCATAATTATTAAAAATTCAATTTTTTATAAAACAATTATTTTAAGATTAAGAAAATATAAAAATTATATACTAATTATCATAAAATTTTAAATTATGTATAAGTTATAAAAATTAGGTTAATTATAAACATATTATAAAATAAATTATATTTATAAAATTAAATCAACAAGTTTTAATTATTTTTAAACATATACCAAAAATTATTTACATGCAAAAATCATAAACAAATTATAAAATATATACATATTGAATTATTATATTAAGAATTTTAATCATATTTTAAGCATATTTATATACAAGAATTAAACAAATTATATAATATATACATACATGACTAAATTATAATAAAATTAAATTTTAAATAGAAGAAAATTAGGCTTTGTAAAAATTATTAGGTTCTTTTTAAAAATTAATTAGGTTTTTTTACAAAATATTTTAGGTTTTAGAAAATTAGGGTTAATTAAATTATTATACAAAATTTTACAATACTAAACATAAATAATTTTTCTCACAAGGTTTAATAAAAAAAAAGAAATTGAGTTCTAAATAAAAAATATAAACATTCTAATTATTTTGTTATTTGGATTTGTTTTAATAGAAAATTAATTAAATAACCAAAAATTAAAGAAAAGAATGAAAAAATAAAACCTGCTTGGGTTGGGATTTGAACCCAGTCCCTAAGCTTTCAAACTCCAGGACCAGCAATCCATCCACTAGGCCATGCGCGCGCTGGCGTTAGAAGCAGGGGACTGATCCCTTTTGTTCATAACCTGGAAAAAATCATGAAAAAAGAAAGCAAAACAAATACACAAAAGGCCTGGGGGGATTCGAACCCAGGACCTTTAAACAATACACAAACGCATTTACCATTCCAGCCGGGAGGGCGCATCTGTTAGTATATTCATCACAATACATAATATATTAAGTTTAATAATTAGAGGGAAAAAATATGAAAAATTGCTGAGCCCAGGATTCGATCCCTGGACCTTGGCCTCACACGCGCATCCCTTTACCAACTGAGCTAACACTGCAACTGTGAAACAAAATAGAAACAATTACATAAAATATTATATCAAGTATTTGAATTTCCAGATGGCGCCAAGAGGTCATCTTCTTCAATTTTCCTGTGAAATTAACTGTGCTTTTTCCTGCGAATTTACCTACGAACCTGGTTTCGTAGGATTTCCTAGCTTTGCTCAAAGATCATCAAACCTGTAAAATTTTAACAAAATAGGAGTACCATTGTACTCCCCATAACCAGCCCAGTTCAATTATGTACTTATAATTCATTTATATTTGCTAAATTAGGAAGCCCTAATTTGGAACATAAAACCCTAACAATGGCGTTATCTTATGTCGACCATGAAGCTTTGATCTAAGCATCCAGAAACGTTCTACACATCACTA
This sequence comes from Lathyrus aphaca, assembly GCA_963966055.1. NCBI lineage: Eukaryota > Viridiplantae > Streptophyta > Magnoliopsida > Fabales > Fabaceae > Lathyrus > Lathyrus aphaca. The sequence continues at coordinate 110,460,160 of OZ014521.1, read as the reverse complement.
TAAACATGATTGAACAAACAAAATACATTAAAACGCAGTGAATATATGGAATCGAAAAAAATAATTCAAGAGAAAAAAATGCTTCGGGTTATGAATATGAGCATGGTTCTGATGCATTTGAGGATTGGTATAAACTCAGTGATGTCTAGGGAACCTCTTGGTGTCCTTAAAATACCTTATAACCTCTTGCAATGTAAAATCCGAAACTTGATTTTTTTTATGAAATTTGAAACTTTGAAACTTGTCTTTGAGGCAGAAAATTCGTCCCTTGTGCATTAGGTCATGTTGTATACTTATAGTAGAATCAAATTAGGTTAAGAAACTTGATCATTGCATGGACTTTTTGGATTTTGAAGATTGAAAAAGATTCAAGCTTAAAAATCAAATATTCTTGAATAAGACCTTTCTATTTCAAGCCAATCTTCATCAATGTTGAATCAATCCAATCCAAATCATCTTTATGACTTTCTAGAAGCAATATCCCATTTAAATATTTGATTTTTCTATTTTATTTTAATTTAAAATGATTTTAAATGAATAAAATCAAAATAAATAAAATAAAATAATAAAAAATCTGAATAATTGAGGGTTGGGTCGTGCATGAAGTGTTTGTATGGATTGGATCATCACATGGCAAGCCCATTTAGAAAAATTTGGTTTTAAACCTCCATTTTCTTCATAAATCAACCAAAAATTTCCCAACTTTGCAAGGGCACACATCCTTCAATTTTAATGCTATGAGGGTGTTCTTGGATATTTTGGAAAGCTTGAAGAGTCCTATAACCAACCCCATTGGTTTCATGTCCATATCATTTACCATTCTCAAGTTATGCCCTTTTGAAGTTGTTGACTTTTTGTTGACTTTCAAAAGGACCTATAATGTCTTAGCTCATACCTTCCAAATGAAGCATTTTTGGGCTTGGCTTGTGAGACACAAAGTTGTAGAGAATTCAATTTCCTTAAAAATGAGCTTTGGATGGGAAAAATATGATGAAGCATGTGAAAGTTATGGCTGGTCAAAGTTCAGTTGACTTTTCCTGAGAAAACCCTAATTTAGAAACCCTTGATTCTTGATGATCTGAAATCTCCTTGATGAATCATGATCAACCCTTGATAAAATGATGAATTTTACTTCATATACTTGATTTTGGCAAAAAATCATGAAGTTTGACTTTGGTTTGACCACAGTTGACCTCAGTTTGACTTCTTAACTGCTTTGACTGATTTTGACTTATCTGATCATCTGACTGAGCAAACCTTTGAGAAAAGTCTTGAAACTTGTCATGAGGATTCTTAAACATATATAAGATGTTATGAAGCTCACTTGAAGTCTTGGAAGTCCATTTAGCCTGATTAAAGTCAAAACCCTAGTTTTGGATGCCCTGCTTAGGAGGAGGCATTGTCTGAGGGAATTGTCAAATCTTCTGACCCATGATGAACTTTGTGAACCTCATAAGATGTCTTGTGAACCTTGTGAACCTAATGAAAGGTCTTGTGAACCTTGTGAACCTTATGAAAGGTCTTGTGAACTTTGTGAACCTCATAAAGTGTCTTGTAGACTTCATGAACCTCATGAAAGGTCTTGTAAGTATTGTGAACCTTATGAAAGGTCTTGTGAACCTTGTGAACCTCATAAAGTGTCTTGTAGACTTCATGAACCTCATGAAAGGTCTTGTAAGCCTTGTGAACCTTCTTAGCACACTAAGTCTTGTATTGTGAGGGCAAATTTTGGGGTGCAACAGGTACGTAGGCAGCGGGGTAGGGCCCGTTCGAGCACATTCTTTATTTTCCCTGCATTTTCCCCATTCTTCCTTTTTATTATCTTTCTCCAGTTCCATTTCTCATTTCATTCCAGTTCCAGTAGCAGTTTTATTCAACAGCTTTATTTCTCACCCTTAGAAACAAACAAGCAAGCGTGGATCCCGTCGGGTACGGCGGACGGATTGGGGTGCTAATACCTTCCCAGTTCGTAACCGACTCCCGAACCCAGATCTTTGGTTCGCAAGGCCTTGTCCTTTCCTTCTTCCTTAGGTTTGTGCAACATTACCTTTCCCATTCATTCAGGATAAAAATGTATGGCTGGCGACTCTAACTTTTCCGCGCCACTTTCGCGTTTGTACCAGGATGAAAATCCCGGGAGCGACAGTTGGCCCGGAGGTGTAACCGACTTAATGGTTAAGAGTCCATTTATGCCCGAAGTCGAGGACAACCATACATAATCATTTCTCAACCATTTTCAATTCTAAACATAATAGAGTGATCAGCTAAGCATATAGAATCATTTTATAACAAGAAAAAGAAGTTCTGGAAAAAAATTCTTGATGAATACCTGAACTGAGCTTCTTCAAAATGGAGCTTTCAGGACCTCCCTCTTGTGCAAAGTGACTTCTTTGGACCTCTTGAAGCTAGTAGAGTGCTTAGAATACTTTGAAAGTGGCTGGTTTGTGAGGTCCAGTTCTAATGAAGCAGAAATCGTGTTTTTGATATGTTGTGTTTCAGGCCATGGTGATGGGTGGGAAATGTTCTTTGTGTTATGTGTGATTGAATGGTGAAAGAATTTTGGATGTTTGATGGTTGAGTAGTGAGAATCGAAGAGGGGACGTTTTTGACAATTTTTGTGCAATCTAAGTGTTTGCTTGTTTTAAGGCTTCAAATGTTATGTTTTATGATCCTTAGGCAATGCATAAAAGATTGAGATAGGTCAGAGGAGTGGTTGTGCACTGTGGGAATGGTATGGCTCCATTGGCCAAAAAAGTCAAAAATGGTGTACTTGAAGCATGGGCCATGGCAGAAGTGATTTGAGGTCTTGGGCTGCCTCAGCTGAGTTCAAGGAGCACCCTTGGATCGAAATTGATTAGTTGTATGGCTTGATTCATGAGTTTCCAAAGGTTTTGCATTTTCACAACTTTGTGCATTTTGAAGAAATTGTTCATGAAACTTGTGAAGCAAGGCATGAATTTGGGTCTTGAGATGTTTCTCATCAATGTTATGCAGTGTGGAAGTGAATTATAGGTCCTTAGAATGCTTAAAAGTTCATTTTGCAAAATTCCCTATTTGACATGAACTTGGAAATTACAAGATTTTTCCCAACTTTGACTTGCCATATCTTGAGTTCTAGGATGAATCAAGAGGAGTTCTTGTACTTTTTGAAAATGGGAATATCAAATCTACAACTTTAATGTTTGAGGAAAATTCATTTGAATCTTTTTTGATCAAGAAAGAGGTGGTTGAAGATCTTTCCCAAAATGGAAAGTTTCCATTACAAGTCATGCCCAAAAATAGAAACTTTTGCAATGGCTCATAATTCTTCAATTTTTTGAACTTACAAGCATTCCTAAGATCAAATAAAGATCATATGACCTAAAATTGATGAAGATGACCCTTTGGAACCCTTGTTGGTGGCCTTAGATGCCCTGATTCTGACTTTTCTTGCACAACAATTTACCATTTGATCAGATGACTTCCACAACGAATTTTTGCTTCAAATTTGATACACATGCTCCTTATAACATATATAGACCAATAGAATCAAGAATTGCCAAAAAATTTGAGAGTAAGGGCCTCAAACCCAAAACCCTAATTTTTGGTCATCTGTGCAGGAGCTCCTAGCCTGCCTGGACATCTCTGCAATCCCTTGTGATCTTTTGACTTTGAAGAACCCTTTGAGGCATAAAATGATCATAGAACACTCATGGACCCTATTGGAATGCCTCATGGACTCTGAGATAGCTCAAACCACTTCTAAGATTCATCTGACCACAAACCCTAGCTATGCAGCTTATGCAATGAAATAACTATGCAATGTGAGATGGTACGCTTATGCAATGCAATATGAAGGATCACAAGCCAAGGTGTGAGAAAAAAGAGAGGGAAAATTTGGGGTGTTTACACATAGCATTCACATATTATATGAAGGACTTTTCCCACATGAAATGGCCAAAGTCACAAAGAATCCCTGCTTGAAAATGAAACCCTAATTTGAGGACCATTTGTGTATGAGCTTGCCCTTTCTTGGATCATCTGATAATTTCCCAACCTTTTGGGCTCTTGTAAAGGATCTTGAGCTTGTATAGGGCCTATATACACTTCATAGAACTTGGACAAGGTCTCTTGACTTCTTGCTTTGACTTGTAAGGCTTCAAATGCACCCATGATTAATCATATGCCCAATGCTAGAACATGAGAATGTTAGATCCATTTCTTTCATCTTATTTTCCTTTTGGTCAATGAGATCTTCGATTCGAAGATTATTGGTTTTCGAAGATGTTTAATCTTCATTATTTCAAATCTATGGTTGAATGATCATTTGGATCATTCTCCATACTTTGGAATCGTGATAGGCTGCTTTCGATAATTCAATGTGAAATCTCGATTAAGATTAGACCATTACCATTTTTTTTTCTTTTCGTGTGACATGTTTTGGCAGAACGATCCTTCATATCATTTCTCTAACATGTATTAGCCCAAATATGTTCCACCTTAATTGGTTGTGGTCGGCCTCATTTGTAGGGTAATTACTTCGTAAATTACTCGGCGATTGCTTAACATAAACCTAAACTTGTCCCAAATTCGGAATAAGATCCAATTGGATCCGGTTGCCTTGCGATTTTGGTTATATTTTTTTGGTTGTGTTTGATTAAGTTCACCATACCATTGTTATGTAAATATTATTATACTATTAATATACTAACATTTTAATTCATTCTCGCACCTTATCCTCTTTATTTCAATCTCTCGCTCCTTATCTCTTTTATTATGCTTTTATTATATTATATCATTCATCATATTGTTTATGTTTATATTGTTATCCTTGTGCTTTTTCCTTTATCCATTTGGACTCAAAAACATTAATAAAGGATTAAACGTCTAAAAGACTTGTGACTTTAACTTTGGACTATGACCACTATCCTTAGCATTGGACTTTGAGTTTTGGACTTAGATTTTAGGATCTTGCCCTTTGCTTGAGTAAGTATGGATTTAAGACCTTAGCCGATTTGGTTCACTTGTTTATGAAGATGGAAGTCCTATTGTTCCGAAGAATGTTCACTATACGGTTTGATCGTTCTTCCTTTAACATTTGTTTTAAGTTTTAGGATAGTCACTTTATCTCCTCCCACTTCTTAAATTTTCAAATCTTCTCCCTATTTTCAAAACTTTCTTTGTTTTCAAACTTCAAAACATTTTCATAATAAAACCTTGACTTAGGTCAAGCAGTTTTACCTTTTTTCATTTCGTTTTTTAATAAATTCTAAACCACATAAGCATGTCTGTAACACGGTGGGAGAACTGACTTTCTATAAATGTTGCGGATAGCAAGAGTCGCCACCGACTTTTATTTTATCCAAAAGGAAAGGACATAAAAGAACAGGAAAGACCTATTTTAAAAGACTTGAGTTCGGGGGGTAGGTTATACAAAGGGAAGGTGTTAGCACCCTTTATATCCATGGTTATCCATGGGCTCTTAGTTACTTAGCTCACTTTGTTTATTTGCAAGAGTGTAGTGTGTGATTAGAAAAATTCTAAGTACTTTGCAATGATCCTCGTATGGATGTATACAAAGCCTTGGTTTTTTTGAAAATTGTTTGAAAAGTGGGGTGTAAAGACTGATTTTAAAAAATGAGTAAGTAACTGAGAGAAACCTACCCTAGCTTAAATCTTTATTGTTCTTATGTTCTTTCAATGGTAAGACTATCCCTATTATAAGGAATAAGTAGTCATTACCTTGTATGTGAAGGGACATGTGTAGAGACATCTGGATATAGGCAACTGTAAGGTGTCTTTAGCAATTCGTAGGGACTTATCATCTTTTATTCGAAGGGACAAGATCATTTATCATAGGCAACCTCGAAGGGACTTGATCTTTAAAACTATAGGGACTTGATGATACTTATTGAAGGGACTTACTTAAGACACCATACTTAACCTTTGGAAATAGACAACTGAGAAGCAACCCTAGGAAGTGCAAGATGGCGATCAAAGATCGACTTACGTGTGTGCGTGTTTATTTTCAAATATTTATCTTTTTAGATTAATTTTTCTAAGTTGATTTTAATTACAAACATGTTATACACTCCCTAAATTACTAACCACATAGTGAAATATAAACCTATAAATATTACAAGGCTTTGGGACAATTACAATATAATCGAGAAATAATAATAATAACGATAAATATAATAATAATAAATAAGCAATAATTAAATATTAGTAGTAATAATAAAATAAGAATAAATGTTAGAATAATAAAATAAATAAGAATTTTAGCAAGAAAAATTAATGTTAGAAAAGTTTTTTAGAATTAATTAAGAAAATAAGATTAATAATAAACAAATAATAAACTATTTACATATTAAAATAATGATTAATGGTTAATTATGGTTTAGAAAAAATTAGGTTAAATATTAGGGTTAATAAAAAACTAGGGTTAAGAAAATTAGGGTTAGGAAAATTAGGGTTTTGAAAATTAATCTAAACCTAATTAATTTATTTACAAAAATATATATATGATAATAATAAATATAAACATATTAAAAAATAAATAGAACCAATGTAAGTTTAAGAAAATAAATTATGATTTTGAAACTATAAAGTTTTTTTTATAAGAAAATATTATAAGTTATTGTTTAGAAATTAGTTTTATAAGAATTTAAATGAATATAATAATATAAACAACTAAAAGTACAAAAAATTGAAGAAAAAAAACAACATACCTGGGGCTGGGATTCGAACCCACGCCCTAGGCTCTCTCTCTCTTTGGTCCAGCATCATCACCACTAGGCCAGCTGCGCTTGGTGTGTATGAAGTGAGTATCAATTCTTTTATTTTAAACCTGCAAAAATCAAATAAAACACAAAACAAAATGGCCTGGGGGAGATTCGAACCCATGACCATTGCAATAACACACAAACACTCCAACCAGCTGAGCCACATGGGGCGCGTTCAATAATTAACCAACACTAATCATTATAAAATAAAACAAATATCAAGGTTGAATTTCCGCGCCAAAACTTCATCTTCTTCATTCAAATTTCCTGCGAAATTTCCTTTGATGCTTCCTGCAAATTTACCTGCGTTCGAAACCTACAATTCTCATATCATCATCAATACGTATTGATTCATCAAATTGATCACATGGTCATGATCCACAAACATCATACAGTTCATTTACAGCTTTAGAATTAATTTATAATGGCTAAATCGAAGAACCCTAAATTTTGTCCAAGAACCCTAACAATGGCAACTTTCGGTTTAGGTCATAGTTCTTCAATTTCTTTGCCCAGAAACCATATATAGATCATGACTAACATAAATCAAACAACAAAATTAGTTTATATTAGCTAAATATGTGAAATCGAAAAACAATATTTTGAAGAACAAGAATGATTCGGTTAGCATGTTTCAATGCATGAAGGGATGATTTTATGATCCAAAAACATTCAGTGATCTTCAAGGAATGATTTGCAACCTTCAAAAGCTTTAGAGATGGCCTGGAAATAAGAATCCGATTATGAGATTTTTTGTGAAATTTGAGGTTTTGTTCTTGCTCTTGGAGGCAGCAAATTTGTGTCCTTGTGATTGTCTTGAGTTTGTCTATTTGTATGGGAGAGAATTAGGTCAGAAGAAGCTGGATTTTTGGGCTTTGTAGTGATTGCTTGATTATGAAGATTCACACTTTCAAATATTGAAAAATATCTCATCAAACCTTTCTAATTTTGGTCAATCTGATTTTAACTCATTCCCAATCATTCTAAATATGATTTAGATAATTTCCAATCACATATCTTGTCCAATATTTGATTTTTCATATTTATTTTATATTTAAATTGTATTTTAATGAATAAAATCAAAATAAATAATAAAAATCAGAATTTTGTTGCACTTGGGTCCTGCTTGAGGTCTTTGTATGGATTGGATCACAACATTGCAAGCCCATTTGGAGAAATTTGGTTTTAAGGCCCTATTTGCTTCATAAACCTCCCAAAAATTTCCCAACTTTGCAAAGGCATATTTCCCTCAATTTTAAGGCTATGAGGGTGTTCTTGGACATTTTGGAAATCTTAGAGAGTCCTATAACTAACCTCTTTGGTCTCATGTCCATATCCTTTACCATTTTCAAATTATGCCCTTTGGAAGATGTTGACTTTTTGTTGACTTTTAAAATGACCTATAATGTCTTAGCTCATACCTTCCAAATGAAGCATTTTTAGGATTGGCTTGTGATACACAAAGTTGTAGAGAATTCAATTTCCTTCAAAATGAGCTTTGGATGGGAAATTTTTGATGAAGCATGTGAAAGTTATGGTTGGTCAAAGTTCAGTTGACTTTTCCTATGAAAACCCTAATTTAGAAACTCCTGATTCTTGATGATCTGAAATCTCCTTGATGAATCATGATCAACCATTGATCAAATGATGAATTTTACTTCATATAATTGATGTTGGCAAAAAAGTCATGAAGTTTGACTTTGGTTTGACCACAGTTGACCTCAGTTTGACTTTTTAACTACTTTGACTGATTTTAGCCTATCTGATCATCTGACTGAGCATAATTTTTTGGAAGGCCTTGAAACTTGACATAGGGATTCTTGAAGACATATAGGATGATATGAAGCTCCCTTGAGGCCTTGGAAGTCCATTTAGCCTGATGAAATCCAAAACCCTAGTTTAGGATGCATTGCTTAGGAGGAAGCTTTGTCTGAGGGAACTGTCAAACTTTCTGACTAATTGTGAACCTTGTGAACCTCTTGGGATACCTTGTGAACCTTGTGAACATCTTGGGACACCTTGGTACATAATTCTTTGACTAGGGGAGGGCAAATTTTGGGGTGCAACAATGTCGAAACTTTCTTTTCAAAATGCTTCAAAAAATGCAAAACTCATACAATTATTTTTGTGCCCTCGTGCACTTTTCATTTTTATATGTTTAGAGATGATTCATTCTTTCTAGCGGAAGTATTCGCTAACGAATGACGACTTATCTTTATATTTTAAAATCAATTCAACACATTGTTTCTTTTCACATTTTGTACCACGAACTACGAGGTTTTGATCTCGCATTGCACTTTGTGGGTACGTAGGCATGAGACAGACGTCTCTTCAAACACAAAATTCTTAAAAAAAACATTTCTCTTCTCATCTCTTCAATCTCATTTTTAAACAAACCATTTTCAAACCAAAAAAAGCAATAAATATTTCAAAGGGCTCCCGTGGAGTACCACGGACATTTTGGGTGCGTAAAACCTTCCCAATTTGTAACCTATCCCCTTACATGTTCTCTGCTCGATTCTTTTAGCTTTTTGCTTTTAGATTAATTAGGTTTTATTCTCTCTTTTTACCTTTTCCATTTGGAAAAAAATAAAAGCGCGGTGGCGACTCTGTTTACTCTGAGTTAAGTTAACCAATAGCTTACACTCATGATTTTACCGCTACAGAAAAGTGGCGACTCTTCTGGGGAGTAATGTCTAAGTGGATTCGGCCTACTTTGATTTATTTACTGCTTTGGTTTGATTTGTTTGTTATTTTTTTGTTCTGTTTTGGTTTTGGTGATCCTCTGTGAGTGAGATAGATCCTAATGCGGATCTGAGTTGAACTTATGATATGACGGTGATATTCGAAGCGATACGCGATGGAGTAGTCCAAAGCTATATCAATTCGATAATTTCCACTCGGTTAGGCTCTCTTGGATTATCAATGTCATGATGAGTAATCATACGTGGCATTATTTTCCGACCTTGAGCTGATCATAATGAGAATCGTTTAACGTTGATAATTCAATTAAAATGTTAGAATTATACGTTTAAGAGCTATATAATTAAAAGCATCAATAATGGAGAAAGAGTGAGGAAACCTTATCATAAACCAATTGAATGACCTAGTATTGTGAATAGGAATTGAGAGATGGTATAATTTGTGAGGTAAGTAGGATTACCCTAGGTTGATACAAAACTGTACTAGAGACGTGATAATGCTTAGACGTTGATACTCGAATAGTATCCCTATGCTAAGTAGTTGTGAACATATGGAGGTTATGTTCCCATCGTGTTAAAATCCTAATTTAATTATGTTTAGTTCGTGTCGAGGTCCCACGAGGCGGGACGGTCGGGGAGACATAATTAATCTGTGGATTCGAATCCCTTAATGGATGACTGTGACCCGTGCTCGTCCTGGTATGGATGGGCGGGGAAAGTATCCATTAAGATAAGTAACGAGTGACTCGTGTCGAGATCTTCGTGTTTGGGATGGACAGGGAAAGTTACTTTGTGGCAAGGTACCGTGACCCGTGTTGTAGTGCCCTTGTGTGGCTGGGCGGGGAAAAATGCCTCAAAGCACCTTGTGTGTGCTCCGTTTTGTTTTACTTTGATGTCTCTAATTATATGTGAACTCGAAGTGTAGGTTTTCCCCGACTTGAGTATTATTAGTTTGGAACCTTTAGAGCTGAGAGAACTCTAAGATAGGGAACCCACTTAGATGTTGTTATCTCACCCCACTATTGTTATTGCTTTTCAGGTTTTTTTTGCAGGTTTGATTATCAAGTGGAGCTATGCTCGGGATATTTCATGTGAAACATAGATTTAGTCTTCCGCTGTGTATTTTATCTTTGTACAATGATGGATATTGTATTGATCTTAGTATTTTATTTTAGTATAATTTCCATGTCTTGTACCATAGTTTGTATCATTTTAGATTTGGTCAAGAATGTGAATTATACTATTAGGAACTTATGATGGTGTTAGTATAAAAAATGACACTTGTATGATATTTTTCTATATATATATATATATATATATATATATATATATATATATATATATATATATATATATATATATATATATATATATATATATATATATATATATATATTATATGGGTGTTACATGTTTAATATGATGATGATGTTTTTTAGACAAGTTCATGCAAATGCAAGCAAGTTATTAAATCCTAAAAAAAATTAGTAATTTTGCATATGCATGTTATATCTGTTTTTTTTCTTCTCTATGACAATATGTATATCATTTCAAGGATTTTTCTCTTAGAATTGTGTTGCACATCTTGTATTTTGTATTTGCCTAAAAATTGTCCAAATGGAGAGATTGTTGTTACATCTTATTGGTATCATTTTAATAGGTAACACGTGGATCAAGATGTCATAAAATTATGTGAGACATTATATCTCTATGAGCTAGAGGCAACATATGGAGAAAGGTGTTCCACATACTGTGAGACATTATGCCTCATTCAGAAGCTAGTATGCGTTGAGTAAATCTCACGTCTGATAGAAATTTGTTTCCATTCTTGTTCAACATGTTGTATGCGCTTTATGGAAAAAGGAAAGTTTTCCCAAAAGTTCAGTTTGCAAATATTAAAGAGAATAAATCTTATTGTTGGAGATTTATAAAATCAAAGATTGCAAATCAACTTAATGAGAATAATTACTTGCACCATTGGATTTGCTTCAACCGCACGAAACATTACAAACCCTAATGGGCTTTGCAGTTGGATTATGTTTCTATTTAAGGAGGAGCTCTCCATGAAAAATACTCAAACCTTGATATAATAGGCAAGGTGTATTTTAGTTTTATTGAGTCTTTTGTTTTTGTTGTTAGTTTTGCGTTGTTAATCTCTATTTACTAGTGACATTCCTATTTAGAGGAATGTATTTTGTTTTGAGTTGTAATTGGTTTCATCTTTCATATAATATTATAATTGTCTAAACACTTTGGAGAGTTCTTGAGAGAAAGTGAGAGGGGTCTCATATTCAGAGGGAGTCGTGAATAAAAATTCACGGGTAATAATGGATTTCCTTTCTAGTAAGACCAATTTGAACTAGAAGGATTCAACTAAGACAAATTTGTACTTTTACTAATAAGAATGGATTTCCTTTCTTATGTTAATTCCCTCTATATGTAGGTGACTTTGCACCAATCAGGGTTAGTAATTTCTCATGTCTTTTTACTTTAATCACACTTTATTTGTTAGTACATTAATCTTATCAAACACATTGTTCTGCACATTGTGTCTGACATATTTCCAATGGAAGAACAAAATTTCAACATTGTTCAATATTTGTGCACCACCATCTTCCATGGAAATTTTGATATGTCATATTCCAATTATAGTACATGTTTATCATTACCTAGATAAACAAATCAAAAGTTATATGACTTGAATGTAATGAACCATTCCTGATGTGGTATCATGTGGTAAGAACAACCAGAGTCAGGAATTAACACATTTATGCACTTGTTGGATGAAACACACAATATATTTTCTTCACTGCTAGAATTATAAGTTTGAAACACATTTGTATAACTAGATGATTCTTGCTTTCTATTTGGACAGTCTCTCCTCCATTGCCCAATTTGTTTGCAACTATAACACTTAGTTGTTTTCTGATTCTTGGATTTAGATCTCTTCCTTACAAAACCTCCATACACTTGTCTTGACCACTATCTTGGCTCCCTCTCACATACAGTTCGTCACATTGAGTTCCTTCCTATGCACTTTGTGTCTCCTTTAAGAATGAGATAAAAGTGTAGCAGTAGTCACATCAAGTCTGATAGTGTTTTTCTTGTAGGTAAGAGTAGTCACAAAGTAGTGATAAGAACCAACCGGTAACAAGCACAACAAGATGATTTTCTTATCTTCATCATCAATCTTCACCCCCAAATCTTACTAAATAGGTGATTATGTTGTTAAAGACATTGACATGTTGTTGCAAATTAAATCTTTCCTGCATCTTCAAACTGTATAGTCGCTGCTTCACAAACAATTTGTTCATCGGTGTCTTTGACATATAATGACCCTCCAACTTGTCCCAAATCTCCTTCAGCGTTGTTAGATCCAAGATGATACATCACCCCATTTGAAACACATAGGTGAATCAATCTCATGACCTTTTCCTTAATCTCTTCCTAATCGGCATCCTCCATGTCGTTCAATTTCCTCTCACATAACGCCTTCTATAAACTTTGTTGAGCCAACAAATCCTTAATCATCCTTTGCTATAATCCAAAATTACTCCTAACATCGAACCTTGTTACTTCGAATTTTCCCATCGAACGTTCTAATAATTGGTATCAAATGAAAATTAACCCTGGTGGAAAATTCGAAGTAACAAGGTTCGATGGGACGAGTGATTTTGGATTATATATATATATATATATATATATATATATATATATATATATATATATATATATATATATATATATATATATATATATATATATATATATATATATAATCGTCTTTGAGGGTGTGCAAAGAGACCTATAACACATGACCTTACACTTTATCATGATTAAGTTAGGAAAAAATGGCCTTCTTACACATATTTCACACTTAAATAGAGTCTTTTAAAAAAGTTCACAACTAAAATGAAGCTAACTTCAGTTTTTACACAGTGCCAATTATACCTCTAAAATGAAGCTAACTTCGGCTTCATACAAAAGTGTAGCAGTAATAACATCAAGAATGATAGTATTTTTCTCGTATGTAAGAGTAGTCACCAAATAGTGTGATAAGAACGAAGTGGTAACGAGCACAACAAGATAATTGGTATATCTTCATCATCAATCTTCACCCCAAGTCTTACTAGATTGGTGATTATGTTGTTAAAGACATTGACATGCTGTTGCAAATTGAATATTGTATGCATCTTTAAACTGTATAGTCACGGATTCACAAATAATTTGTTCATCGGTGTCTTTGACATATAATGACTCTCTAATTTGTCTCAAATCTCCTTTAATATCGTCAGTAGAGATAGACATCATTGGTCGAATTAAATTAACAAAAATCGATCATGTTCATTGTCTTTTACTTTCGTTTCTCTTTAATTTTTTAGGTTAGTTTTGTTCTAACAATCTATTTACAATAATACCCCTAAAGCTCTCATACTCCCAAATTACCTATTCAAAAACAATCAGCTGGCCCTAAAATCCATTTGAAATTTCTACCTAATTATACTTAACAATATTAATATTAATTTATAATACTATATTGAGAGTTAGACCCGTGTCTATAATTATCTGAAGTGAAAAAAAACATATAAAGGAAACGAATAATTAAAAAATAGTAGTTGCTAGCCAACCACATCTATCTATCTATCTATGTTGGTACATTTCTCTTATTCTTGTACTTACTAAAGGTAAGAAAAATAAGATCTTTTATCTACCAAGAAGAAATGCATTGATATTTATTAGGGTTACGTGGCTTTGTATGGTTGCATACAGCTAATATATTTCCAGAAGATTACGGTCACACTCACCCGGAAAATGATGCTTGAATCCATGATAGCTTGAACGTTAACTTCAAATGTAACATAACACTAAATTTTCAAAAGGATGTGAAACAAAACAACATATATGTACACAAACAACGTAGAGAAATTTAACTAGATAATGATATGCACAAAGAAGAGGGACACGTAGCAACAGTGACAACCAAAGGACGGTACCAAATCCATTTGACTTCATCTATTTCTTACTCTTAATTTCTATTTATACATTAACAATTAACAAGAAAGTGCACTCATTCCATTGAGTTCAGTTGAGTCTTATACAATACAAAATCTACCTTTATTTCTCAAAAACTTCTCCCTCTTTTCTAACATATCATATCCTTCACGCAAACTCTCATTGACCAATTATCACACACTGCCATGGGAAGAATACCTTGTTGTGAAAAGAATGGCCTCAAGAGAGGACCATGGACACAAGAGGAAGACCAAAAACTCACTGATTATATTCACAAACATGGCTATGGAAACTGGAGATTACTCCCAAAGAATGCTGGTACATCTATTTACATGTCATGAATATTCATCTTAATTATTTACTACAAAAAATGGACATTATTGAACTAAAATGTTTGATTATTTTTGTTTGAACTGTGTAGGACTGCAAAGATGTGGAAAGAGTTGTCGTCTTCGTTGGACTAATTATCTCCGACCGGATATAAAGCGAGGTCGATTCTCTTTTGAAGAAGAAGAAACTATAATTCAACTACATAGTGTCCTCGGCAACAAGTAATAATCAACTTCAGCAGAATTTAACTAATATGCACTGATACTCTGTATCAATTTAATTACACATGTGTAACATAAATTATATAGCATGAGGCAAATATATATTATTATTCATTATGATTAAGATACTATATATTATACTAATGATAGATATTTTTATTTTTTACTGAACTATATGTTATTGAAACGTGTAGATGGTCTGCAATTGCTTCTAGGCTACCAGGAAGAACAGACAATGAAATCAAGAACTATTGGAACACTCACATTAGAAAAAGACTCTTGAGGATGGGAATTGATCCAGTGACACATAATCCAAGACTTGATCTTTTGGACCTTTCATCTATCCTAAACTCATCTCTTTATGCTTCTGCCTCATGGATGAACCCTGAGATTCTAAAGTTTGCTGCATCACTCTTCTCCTCTCAAGAGAATCAGACTCAATTTCAGGACTCCATTCATCAAGAAGCTTACAACAAATTGTTGAATCCAAATCCACCTTGTGATAGTTCAATGCTTTTCAATCAATCACACTTGGTTGAGTCCAATGAGAATCTATATTCATCATCGTTTTTACCTGAATTAGGCTTCCAACAACAACATGAACATGCTCAATTAAGTGATTTGCATTGTAATGGAATTGCTTCAAGTACTATAACAGATGATTTTGTTCATCAATTACCAAGCTATGATTATCACGGAAATCATCTAATTATGGAACCTCACATATCAGAAACCTCAGCATTTCATTCTAATAACACCAATCAGAACTTCAATTTCGCTTCGGTTCTATCAACGCCTTCGTCAAGTCCCGTACGGTTGAATTCGAATCCGACGTATATCAATGGATCCAGCATTGAAGATGAGACAGAAAGCTATGTTAGCAACAACATGTTTGAATTTCAAATTTCAGATATGTTAGGTGTGAATGAGTTCATGTAATGTGGATAACTATGGATTGATGTTGATTGATACATGTAACATTTTTCTAAACCTTTATCATTAGTGTTGATAATTTGACTTTGTTGATTTAGGCTTTGGCTGTATTAGCAAGTATAGGAAAGTCTTGATCATTTTCAAATTATTGAACTATATTTAAAGTTTCAATTATTGCTATGTTACTGTATGCATATCTGTTTTTTTCTCTTAGATTTGGAAATTGGAGCGTTTGAATAATTAGTTTACTTAAATAAAGCAATGAACCAATTATATATATCACTTCATATCAAGACACGAGTATCTTAGTATATGTTTGGATTGTTTAAATGAGTTTGGATTAAGGGTGAGCAAAAATATATTTAACTAAGTTATATTATTAAATTGTAAGAATAATTTTAAAAAAAATATGATCGGACTTAATTCAACTCTACAAAAGTGATTTGATGATTTGTAGAATGAGGATTATCCCACTTATAAACACATTCTACCCGATCATATTTTTCTCTAGTATTTAGAATATATTATGTTTTTGTGTTTTGTAGGGTTTATAAATTTTTTTCTCTCATGTCGGCTCAATGCTTGACAACAAGGTGTATGTCATTTATATATTAATATAAAAATAAAGTGTGTGCTATTTTATTCTATTCTTTACAACAACATGATTTAGTTTTTCCTTGTGGTGCTGCTAATGTTATAGATATTCCGACAATGGATCCGGCGAGGAGTCGGGGCTGAAAAGCCAGCGTTATGTGGACACCTGTCCAAGACACCTGTAATAGGTAACTCTCTTTTCACGTACTAGTGATAACTGATAAGGAATAAAGTATTATTAAAGTCAACGATTCTGCATGGGAGGGTTTGACCAAAATATTTTGTGCATACGTGGCCATGCAACAATGTTGACACCGCAGTATGCGGGGACCCTCATACAAACCAAGATGCTTTTGGTATTAAAAATCATGGCGTGCTTCTTGTGTGGTTTTTGCCTTTTGTTTTTTAATTTTACGTGGATCTGTTTCTTTTTGGGAGATGGAATTAAATGGCTTGTGATACCATTCATTGTTGTCACCAATTATATGCTTCAATAATACACCAACAAAAAATCAAATACATCAACAAAAAATTATAACTCGTATGATAAAGTGAATACTCTTTTTCTTTAATCAAAAGTTAAGGAAAATCTTAAGAATGAGTCAATAAAACTATTTCATAATATTTGTTTATGAATTCACATTTTTGAGATTTTTTTTTAATGTAAATATCCTTATTTTTCAAAAATATTTCTCAAATAATTCACTTTTCAAACAAATTTTCAATTTATCCAACTTTTTGATAAATTTAGGAGGAGTCTCCAATTGGATTGGCGACCATGTACAAAGTTAAAGAGGAGTCGCCAATTGGAATGGAGACATCATATGCAGTCACCAATCCAGTTGACGACAGTGTGTAAAAAAAGGGAAGAGTCGTCAATTCAATTGGAGACAAGGTTCTAACTGAAGTTTGCTATAAATAATAGTTGTATGCTCAGGTATTTTCACATCTCTTCTCACATATCTTGTGATATACGAGTAATATTGATATCATGTATACGCGACGCTATGGAAAAGTGATTTTTTCGAGAGAGCGAGAGAGAGAAATCTCTGATCGATATGTTGTTTTGAAATATCCAAAGTCTCAATCAACTGAAGAGGAAGCTGAATCGGTGGCTAGAGGAAGAAATTGGTGAAGGAGAAAAAATTCGCAGTATTGAGAGATATGATAGGATGCGTGGGTGGGTCTGAGTTAAGACTGACGTGGAAGCTAGGAAAATGATGTTTGGACTTGGACCTAATGAAATCAGGTTGATTGTTGTAATCAGTTAGAAATGTTGTGTGTTATCTGTTGTACGTGTTGTTTAGATTAAGTTTATTTAAGTTATTGTGATGTTTGTTGTTAACATTGTTGTAAAAAAAAGTTCTTAATATATTAAAATATAAGGTTACAACAAGTTATTATTGTGCAGAGCTGGATCCCACATTTGGACTTTTTTTTTGTTGTGTCCAGGCTGGCGACATATAGTACACAATCTTATCATTTTATCAACCGTATCCATTTATGTTCTTATACGCGTGCTGTTTGGATGACCTTTTTTCTTTCTTTGCATCTGATCGTTGTGCCAAACTATGTCCCCTTGGTATGGAGGCCAGTATTCCTCCATTGGTAACACTACGAAGCTTTCATTGTAGACATTCATCACGTTAACAGTCTTGTAAACATCAGATAGATAGTTGTACGGATCCTAACGAGCATGCGTGCAGGTCGCAATTACATGGGAGCAAGGTACCCAAAAGGCCTGATACTTGCCACAATCACACCAGCATCTGTCTAGTCTGACAGTATATTATAAAAAATGTATTCCTTCATTGTTATCAATTGTTTCCTTAACACTGAAATTTCTCCCATGACGGTCAAAGTTTGTGACTGAATGTGTGTTAGCCTTGATAGTTTCATCTTTCATAACTTTCATTATGCATTGACTGTAAACTTGACCAGGCATTAACATTGCATTCTATTTTTTCCTCTTGTTGCAAATTGAAATGTCAACCTAAAATAGGTTGATCGTACCGCTGTTGTTATAGGTAGGTTTCTAATTCCTTTGAAGACGTCGTTCATGCATTCCACAAGATTTGTTGCCATGTGGCCCCAACGACATCCACCATCAAATGCCCTTGTCCACTTGTGCACTGGAATGTTTTCCAACCAACTTCCTGCATCTGCATTTGACAATCTAATTTTGTCACGATAGTACTGAAATGATGGTTGAGTTAAAGCATACCCTGCATTTACAAGTTTTTTGTGAAAGTTCATGTATTCTCATTTTCGTATGCTCAAAAGTAAGTTAATTGTATCATATTAATTATTTCAAATTATTATTCAACTCTATTAATTATTGTTTCTAATTGTTATTTTTATACTATTTTCTGTGTCAGATGGTCGGCACGCGGTATGACTTATAATAGATGTCCAAGACACTGTATCATTCAATACTGTAATCTCTTGGATCACATTACTCCTGCAGATGTAATGTCACTAAAATAGTTTTATTGTATAATTACTATTGCACAATAGGTAATCGATCAAAATACACCCTTTGATGGTATAAAAACCATTCATATATGATATGAATACCACTCATACTCAAAAATAAAACATAAAATAAAATTATAGATAAAGTGTAGTTGAGAGAGGAGAAAGATTTTAGCATAAATCTGGAGTGAAGAAAATAAGATGCAAATCCCTCTATTTATTAAGGTACTTTGAACATGAATGGAGAAAAAAAAGGGAAGCGGAATGGAGTTGATCAATTCTTCCCACGATCTAGGGAAGTAGTAGTTTGATGCTTGGTCAGCAAGGAAAACGTGGGAAGGCTTAGTCAAACATGGACAACATTTAATGCACTTGTTGAAAGCAACACATTTAATAAAAATTAATAAAAAATAATATTAATTAGTTTTTTCATTCTGAGTATCAAAACTAACAGATCACCCAAGTCTAAGCTCAATCGTGGCTTAGCCCGATCGAGCATAATCGAGTTAAGTCGACTAGTCAGATGGACAACAGAAGATGCGTATGCATCCCTTGGGTACTTAAATTTTTTTTCACAAAATCATGTACTCATTAGGACATATCCCAGGAGGTCAACCTACATTATATAAGCACTATAAAATGGTGGTATCCCTCTAACATGGAACTTTAAGGAACTTTTTCAAATTCACAGTTTCCACACATTAGCTCATACTCATGTTTATTTATTATCAATTTCAAGCAAACTATTTCTTCCATTTCAAAAAATCCCCACTTGAATTTAAAAAAAAAAAAGTGTTTCCGAAGTAACATCAAACGTTTCTAATATTGTGCATAAATAAAGATGCATATGACTTGAACATTTGCATAACAAGTAGGATTCTAGTCCAACAAGACTAACTCAATGTCTTGAACTTTATTTGAGACATCAAACACACACACCTTTTTTAGGATACGTTCTATAAACTCGTGTTTTAATGGCCCTACACGTATATCCTAGTTTAATGAATGCTTTAGGAATTTTGCCTCGAAATTTCATAGAAATTGTTCTAAGTTCTACAATCACACTTGTGAGTTTATAAAGAATCTGATTGTAGCTTGGTAATCCACTCTTACAAAGTATAAATCTCATCAAGAATTTTTATTATATCATCCTCTTATCGCTTCAGGATTCATGCTTATCTTATTTATACTATTATGAACATCTCATATTGTTCAAAACTTATCATTACCTATTAAACCTAATTTTTGGGATTTCCGGTCTCTTATCATCATGAGTAACTCACTTATCTTTAAGCATTAGTCTCTTCCTATTGGATTTATTATAAACTTTCTCTCTAACTAAACCTTTCGTTAAAGAATCTACTAAATTTTCATTAGTACATACATGATTCACTCTTAACGTTCCTTTAAAGATACACTCACTAACAATGTTATGTTTTCTTCTTATTTAACGTCTCTGACCATTACAATAATAATTCTCAATTTTTATAATAAATAATACAACGTTTAAGAACTACACATTTAATATTAATTAACTTTTATTCTGAATACTAAAAATTAATAAATCACCCTAAAACGCTAGTCCGGATCGGGTATGTGATATGTGTTCTCTAGCTTGGATTTGTTAATCGGTTTTAACATCAATGCTTCGGTTAAGTATAATCTTCTACAGTTTGCGGATGATACCATCATGATTTGTGATTCTACTTGGGATAACATTTGGGGAATCAAGGCGATTCTTCGAGGTTTTGAGCTTATGTCGGGCTTGAGGGTAAATGCTTCTAAAAGTTGTCTTTATGGGATAGGGGTGGAAGATTCTTTTGTGGTCGCGGCCTCCCGTTTTTTAGCTTGTTCTTCAAATTCTACTCCTTTAAAATTCCTTGGTTTGGTGATTGGCGGTAATCATAGGAGGACTTTGTTTTCGAAATCGGTTATTGATAGATTCAAATCTCGGTTATCTAGTTGGAAGGGTAAGATGCTATCAATAGGAGGGAGAGTTACGCTCATTAATGTGGTACTCTCTAGCTTGCCGATTCATTTTCTCTCCTTCTTCAAGGCTCCTTGCAAAAATATCAATCAAATTATTAGTATTCAAAGAAGTTTTCTTTGGTTGGGCGATGCGGTTAAGAAAGGTATTTCTCTCATCAATTGGAATTCTTGTTGCAAACCAAAGAATTTGGGTGGTCTAGGCATAAGTCATATTGGAACCTTAAATCAAGCTCTTTTGTCTAAATGGTGTTGGCGAATGTTAAATGATCATAATGCAGTGTGGCTTGACATTTAAAAGGCCAGGTATGGTAACTTGTCTTTGGAGCTTTTATCGGGTAATTGGCATCGTAAAATTCGAAAAAAATCCTTCTGGTGGAGAGATATTTTCTCTACTGCTGTTAGCATACCCAGGGGTGGTTTTTCGAGTGTCTTATTGTGCAGGATCGGTAATGGCAACATCATTCCGTTTTGGTCCATGAGGTGGTGTACTCCTGAGCCGCTCGTTGTTGTTTTTCCTAATATGTACCAATATGCGGCTAACAAATTTTCTTCGGTGGCTGATCACTATACTTGGGACGATTCAAGTGAAAGATGGAGTATTTCGCTGGAAGACTTTGATTCTGAATTTTCTTTGTCTGGTGATTTTGAGAACTTGCAAGCTCTTCTTCATCCTTGTCAGTTGGACCAAAATTTTGTGGACGATTTTGATTGTCCTTTAGAGGCGGTCAGATCTTTTTCGATGAAATCGGCGTATCATAGCCTTATTATCGCAGAAACTGAACCGATTCAGAAGGAAGACCTTAAGCGAGCCTTTCATTTATTGTGGGATTCGTTTGTGCCATTGAAAGTTAAAGTTTTTGCGTGGAGGCTTTTCTTTGATGGTCTCCCTTCACGTGGTTTGTTGTGGTCAAGAGGCATAATCACGAATGATTTAGAAAAGGTTTGCGTTTTTTGTTTTCAATCTGTTGAACATTTTCTTCATCTTTTCTTCTCGTGTCAGAAGGTTTTTCTTATTTGGTCAAAATTGGCAGGTTGGTTGGAGATTACGGCTGTTAGGCCGAATGTGAGCTTCTTACACATTCGGGACTGGGTGCTTTGTTTTGATAATAATCGACAAAAGGAGATTGTGTGCTGGAGTATTTGGTTTCTTAGAAATCAAATATTATTCAATGATGCTTTTTTCGACCCGGAGACTATTTTTTTCAGGATTGTCTTCTATTCGTGGTTATGGTTACCAAAGAAGTTTAAACATTA
Source organism: Lathyrus aphaca (assembly GCA_963966055.1). Classification (NCBI taxonomy): domain Eukaryota; kingdom Viridiplantae; phylum Streptophyta; class Magnoliopsida; order Fabales; family Fabaceae; genus Lathyrus; species Lathyrus aphaca. The sequence continues at coordinate 110,437,885 of OZ014521.1, read as the reverse complement.
TCCAGGTTGCTCTTTTTACGATTGGTTCAATCATCCTACTGAATTTTTGTGATATTATATAGTTTCAGTAGGTTTTGAACTTGCTCTGTATTTTATTTAGTGGATTGGAGTACCCCTAATACTCCCATTAATATACAGCTTTTGATTATAAAAAAAATGTGTTCTCTATCTTTTCCAAAATTGTATAGTTTATACGCTAATTTGGTATAAATTTCAAACTAACTATTGCTTCTATTTTCAACAATTAACAATTAAAAAGTTTTTAAAAATTTGCATTACTTATGAAATATTATAGGGTCCATTTTGTTTTTTTTCAAAGAATTTTTATAATGTTTAATTTTGTGAAAAAGAAATTGTAAAAAAAAATTCATAAAAACTTCAAATAAAAGTTTAGTTTTAATAATTATTCTTAAAATATTATTTTGTATATTTTATCATTTTATCGGAAAAAATTGAAAATTAAATTTTTAAAAACTCGTTTAGTTTTTAAGCTATTTCAAATCATTTTTATAAAATCATTTTATGAAATGAAATTTTTTACAAAAATTACGATATCGACTATATTTTAATATTCAATAATATATGTTTTTGATGTAAGATGTCAAAATTAGTATTATAATTCAAAAAAATACATATAAAAAACTAATAATATTTTCAAAAAACGATTTTACAAAATCCATTTTAAAAATTACAAAGAAATAATTCATTTTTCTTAAAGTTAAAATGAACTACTCATAATAAACAATTAACACCTTTGAGATTAAAATAAAAGTTTATTTAGTTAATAGTAATCTAATCACATTTATGGAATTTTTTTTTAATATAACATAGTTTAATAATTAAATTTCCAAAATAACATAATTTTTAAAAAAATTACCAAACTAACATAGTTTGGTAATGCATTCGCCAATTGATGTGATGAACTAGTGCAATTTGTCTTGAATTCGCCAAATGGATTGGCTAGTATCAAAAAAATTTGCCTAATTCGCCATTCCATTTGGCGAATGAGTTGTAATTGCATGCATGCATTCGCCAAATGGAATGTTGTATGTTTAGGGTTGTTTAGGGTTAGCAATTTTTTTACTATATATATGCCTCACTCATAAACATGTATGCCTCACTCATAAACATCAGATTTATCTCACTCCTTCCTTAGAAACCCTAAAAATTCATTCCTTTCAATCTCCCTCTCTCACAATATGGCTTCTCCCCGTCCATCTAGTTATGCATCGACACCGTCTTCCTCAACATCAGAAGAACCGCTTCCAAAATTTGATATTTTGAAGAAAAATGCTTTAGTGTTTTTCTCGGCAACAAAGCCTCCTCTGAAGATGCTGTTATGGAACCCCCAAACTTTGGAACACTTGCACAGAGAATTAACCCGCTGGTTAGAAGGAGAGATCGGCCACAAAGAAAAGATAATTAAAATTGAGAAGCGGGTTGTGGAGTCTGGTGTGACGAAATGGAGAAAAATTGTCAATGATGCAGGTGTTCTTTCGATGATGCTAGGCGGAGGTGAAGTTGTCCTGATGGTTCTGATAGGCTAGATTTGTTGAATGTTGCAGTTGTTCTATTTATG